>CM018081.1:4220833-4846666 GCA_008658365.1 Alca torda
AGGGTCTTTGATTCACAAATTAGAAGGGTGGGTTTTTTTTTCCTTAAAAGCAGTTCTAGTGGAAGCAAACAACATTAAGAAAAACAACAAATTCTTTCCCTCATCACGGCAGCTTCATATATACATTTATCTCTTTATTCTTTGGGGATTTCTATGGCTGCATGAACTATGAAAAATTTGTATCCAAGGTGACAAAATATAGGCAAGAACAAAATAACTTCTACCACCCAATAAAAGCAAATGGAACTGCGGAAAATAAAATAATCTGTAGACCAGCAATCTCCATCTATTCACCTTTGGATCACAGTAAATACATAATTCTTGAATTTCTCCAAAGTACACAATAAATGCCTCTATCTACAATGTAGCCTGGCGAAACCAGCCTGGCAAAGCATCAGGAGTTGGAACCATTTGTGGTGGGATCCAAGTGTTATTTTAGTGCCTGTGGCAGAATCCCTAGGCAGTTTTGTTGGGTTTATTTCATGTACACAATATACAAGAGTATCTCTAAGGCAACAGAGAGCTCCTGAGCAGAGACCAAAAGGCTTTCGAAAAGGTATTCTGAGAACAGCCAGCTCAAGAAAACACTTTATTCTGAGGCTTGTTGGAAAGAAACTCTACCATTACAATCATTAACAGCCTGCTGTAGACTCAAGTAGAAGCACATTTTTATAATTTAGACTCTACTTTTAAAGTATTTGACTTCTGAAGGTATACACAATGAATTCATTTCAACACAAGACAGGGTCCTGGGCACAACTGAATATATCAGTGGTGACCAGTGGGAATCTCAAGTGTTTATCACTTCCACACATTTCAAATACCTTTTGTGACTGCTGCACCTCGAGAGAGTAAAAATCAAGCCTCAGTTTTGAAACTAAAGGCCCTGTTTAAAGGATTGGTTGATTGAATAAAGACAAAGTTTGGATAAGAACCAGCACAAGCATGCCTACAGATAAACATATTCCTGGGCTGGAATGGTTTCCCTTTCAAGAGTTATTTATATGTGATCTGTTAACAACTTCTCTTTTTCTTTTCTGGTGGGTTTTTTTTTCCCCCCCCCTCAAACACTGAGCAAAGTCTTGGCTGTGCCGTTGGGTCTGGCTCTGCAAGGCTGATTTTTTTTTTTTATTCAGTGCTGTTCTCTGTAATCCCGTAACACCATTACTTTGCTACTATGGTGATGGGCCAGCTAATTGTAAAATCTTCATTATGGACTGATAACTTTGAAAACCCTGAATTCCATAAGAAAAGAAACATATAAATCACCAGGAAATGAGACAACTATGTTTCCAGATCAAAATACTAAACCTAAAAATGTCTCAATAACATCCATAGTAAACTGTGCCAGCGTACTTTGAAGTGGAAATTCAGAGAATTTTATGAAATTCTGCAAATCTTGAGTTACACTTGGCTTGAATTTCCACTAGGTTATCAGAAATGAGCAGCTACTCTATGAACAGTAATAGGTATAGATAAAGAAAAGCAATAAAATGATTACCACTGTGTGGAAATTATGAAAATGTTTTATTAAAAGTATTCATCTGGGAAAAAAAGCCTGCCGCATATATTTCAGCAGTGTTATAGGTTTTCTTGCAGGCCTGCATCTGAGCATTTCACACGGATAATGAACTTGCTGCTTTTTCTCTTTTCTTTTAAGAAAAAAACCCAACATTCCCTTTCTTATTCCTGTGTAAGCCAACATCTTGAATTGTACGCAAAAGAAAAAAAAAAACTACAACAGAAGATTTCACAATATTTCTGTGCTTGTTTGAGCTCAAACCTCCAGCCAGTGACAGGTATAGATTTACTGCAGGTTGAGCTGAGGCACTATGGAGGCTCAAGATCTCCCATTAGCCCCAGCCCCTACTTCCCTGCAATAAGAGCTGAAAATCCAAATACTCTACTTTTCTCTTCCCCAGCTTCAAAAATCTTCTGTAAATACACATATATGTTAAAAAAGAAATTTTTTTTAAAAAATCCCAACCTCATAACCTTGTGTTGCTAAGGTCAGCACCAACGTGTTGAGCGACGTTATGATGCAGGGCTGCCTGCACCAACACTGAGGCTTTCAAGGAAGATGCCTTGCTTCAGGCTTTCTGAAGGCAAATAACTCCAGTACCACTCGTAGCCTCTCCTCCTGATCTCTAGGGTACATAATATGAATACATTAAATTCTAGCCGCCCTTAATCCCTGGAAACCAGAAGAAAAATACAGATCCCAGTTTTCAGTTGAACCTCATTGCTATTGGCAAAACCACGGATGTTGCTCGTAATTAATTTCTACACAAGAAAGTCCAGCTGAAGTGAAGACCTGGTGTAGCAGCTAAGCCTGCCACCCATCAAACTGTTGACGCATAAAGCAACCCAATACAACTATGTCATCTAATGCACTGGTGGATCTGCAGGACAAACTGCCTTCAAAGAACATACTACATGATCTGGGAAAACCAAAATCTAATAGTAAGAGCCAAATACAGTTTCACAGAAACGACTCTAAAAACAATGGAATTGATTCTTAGCAGTTTGGGGTTTTCTCAGCATCTTCAAGAGCTCTGGTTAGGGTAACTCGTTGCCTGTTACTTTATATTTCTTTTACAAGACACTACTCTTGAAATGCTCTTTGTTCACCAGAGCGCACGGGCTGTAGACATGGTCGGCTTCCATTGAGGGCACTGGAAGGGAAAAATGTTTATGCTTCCCTACTCTGTACCCGCATGGCAGAATCCACTGTAAACTGGGCCTAAGCAAACAAAACACATTCACTAAAATGAGCAGAGATTCAATTACAGCATTAATCCTTTTGAGCAGGTGGTTTCTGGTGAATCCACCGCCAGAAACAGGCTCCATATCAGGTAAATCCAGCTTCTACTGCCAAGAAGTTAATCAAAAAGCTATTATAACTTATTACTTGTCTAATTTGGGGCCTGCAAAGCATTGTAAACATTTCCGAGTTATTTATATAAGTAGCACATCAATTATCTATGTCCAGATACCAGGACAGATAGATAAATTGATTATTTCATAGTTTAACACGTGAATTAATGCGTGTGTCTGTGTTTGTGTCTCTGTCTCTGCACACTATTCAGCAATTTATCACAAAGTCTGTTTCTTACGTCATTTGGCATCTTTTCCACTTTTGAAAAAATGGAAAAAAAAAAAAAGCAAGGAACCATAAAATACATATGTGTAGCCTCCACCACGTAAAATGCAGTATGTCATAGTAACACGGCTTTAAATCAGGAAATCCAAAAATAAGGTTCTAATGTTAATGGTCACTGGCCCTAGTTACACACCATTGTACGGACAAAAGAGCTGTCAAAAGGGATCAGGAAACTCTGGCCTTTTAAATGCTTTCACTGAGGGTGGCTGAGACTGAAAGTTTCAGAGAAAGTGAACCTCCTTTCCTAGTATAATGCCGTAAACCAATTATGCCAAACCCAGCAGGTGATTAGCTTATGCCCTGAAGCATGAGATTTGATTATTCTTATCTTGGTACGCATACCGGAGCTACAAATGTTATTAACGGCCATAAAATCATCCAGCCTTAAAAAAAAAAAGAAAAAAAAAAATCTAACCTGAAAGTTTGATTTGATGACCTCTCTGCGTGGCAAATTCCAGAATGTTTCTTTTGTTTAATCTGAATGCTTTAGCTTATCACATGGTCACCTGTATTCATTTATATCACAGGAGACGATTACAAAGCCTGACCATTTTGGGCGCATATTGCCCTTGGACAACAGTATGTTTGAGCTTCGTGATCGCATGGTTGGTACGAAGGTTCAGCGGAGATCTAGATGAATAACCGAGCCTAGAATTTCCCTTGAGATCTTTTTAAAGGGAAGCAATGAAAAATGTTTCCTCACAGAAACACTACAGACAGGGATGTAGAATTTTTCATTAGTAGGTCATTATTCAGTGGAGAAGGTAACATTGCCAGAGCTACTGAGGAGCGATCCAAAGACCACCGACATCAATGGGAAATTTTCCGCAGATTTCAACAGACTTCAGACTAAGCCTCGGTTGAGCTAAATCACACTGCCTGGTTTTGGTTGGAGCTTTAAAGGATGATTCACAGTCCTGTTTAAATTCGGGTGAACGACTAAGGAACAAATCATCACATCTTTCGAAATTTTCCCCCAGACGACCCACAAACCAGACTTTGTCACAGTATAGAGTACTTCCACCTACGTGCGTCAATTTACAATTACACAGATTGGATTTCAAGTACCATTCTGCTGCCCAGTTGATTCCACCTTGACTTTTTCATAATCCTCCAGGTTTCGATGCATCAACACCGCACAGAGAAGTGCATTAGTGTAGACTCATTTTGTCTTTGCAATAAATAATTTCCTTCAAGATGCAAACAACCGCTACTGTTTTCTGAATGCTTGGAGGAGAGAAGGTTCTTGAATTAATAGCCTCACTCAGAAAACATATTTACAAAAGCCTTTGAGAAAGTGCAACGTATGTGACACTTTCAAATGGTGCTTTAAGAGCACTGTACTTGACCCAACACAAAAACTGAAGACTTTTTACAGGAACTTGCAATCTAGATGTCCTTCAGGTAACCAGCTAAATCATAATGAATTGTTTATCTGTGCTTGGTCTTTGAAAGAAAAAGAAGGTAAAATTGGAGTCAAAAACCATAAACATGAACATGAAATCATAAACATGAAATCAATCACATTCAAAACACAGTGTTGAGTGTTTCTCAGCTGTTTCTGGTTATTTGGTCCACTTCTGACAACCTTTTAGGATCTGAAGTTGCAAACAGCATGAAAGAATACGTTTGAAAGAGCTAATGGCAAAAATTTGCAGCTTTCAGGTTATTATTTGCCTTTTTTTTTTTTTTTTTTTTTACAGACTGTCAAAGACTACATCTTTGTTTTTTGTTTCAAAGTTGGAAGTTTGTTGTTTTGGCCATTTTTCTGTGCGAGTTCACTGAAGGACTTCATTACCTGAGTTCAAAATTTAGATGTCATGGACCCAAATACGCCTTTTTAACTGCAAACCCCAACCCCGCTGTTTTAGCCAGGAAGCATGGAGAATAATCTAGCACCGAGCTGGAGCTTTTCAGGCTAAGACCATTGTACTGCCCTGTTCCTGACTTGTAAGTCAAACTAATCGAATTAACAGTTACACATATTTGCAAATCATTTAATAAGGGAGAAATTTCGGGACATAACATAGGGAAAGTGCACTGTTGAAGCAAACTTTTGTTCTGTTGCTTCTGAAAGAAGGAACTTGAAAACTAACTTATTTTGCCATTTAAATCTGACAGTACACCTTGTAAAATCCTGAACGGTAGAATAATTTTATTAGCAGATTTAGTCCAAATGTGAAATTGGGAAGCATGTCCATTCACTCAGGCCATAGCAGCAAATAAATTGGGCTTTTCAGATCTCTCTTGTCGAGTAAAAGAAAGCCAGACCACCCTATGAGTACTGAAATTTCTCAGCTGCTCCACTTCCAAAGTCTCAGCTAAACTCAGTTTCTAATTTTGACTTGGAAATAACTAATTGCATATATATACGTGTATAGATACACTCTAGAAATGTGTGTATCCACGTGTATAGACACACATACTCGACATCCACCTCTGTGGGTAGGTCCCTGCCTTGGAAATCTCTTAAGCAGACAGATTGAATACACTTAAATTGCTAGAGCTTAATAACTTTGAAGCTCCACATGAATTGATTTTAGTACTATTATACTGCCTTATCAGCAAAGCCCCTGTCTAAGGAAAGGATTTGTGCGTGTGTGTGTGTGTGTCTGTACGTGCGTGCCTGTAAATAAGTGAATTTTACTACAGTGGTAGCAGAACACACAAATCTAGGTTTAAAAGTATTATCTTCGGTGTACAGAGATCACTTTTTATGGCGGTAAGGTCACGAGAACAAGGAATATCTTACAAAGAAGGTGCTGGACTACGGCTTCAGAGGCTCAGGTTCAATTCCTCACTCTGCCAGAGGCTACTCCTGTGACCCTGGACAACTTGCAGAAGCAGTTAAGCAAATGCTTAAGTCATCTTTTGTTCAAAGGGCAATATTTCCTTTCTCTCCTCTTTTGTCCGTCCTAGCACATAGATTACAAATGCTTTACACCAGTGCCTGGGAGGTGCTTTGGCAAGAGTGTTATTCTTTGGGGTTTGTTTTTTTGGGTTTGTTTTTTTTTTTTTTTTTTTTTTTTTTAACTATGGGTAAATACAGCATCCTGCACAGCTCAGCCCTGACTGCACTTTGCAACCTATGAACTTCCCCGGCACACAACTACTTAAATAATTGTACTTTACAGATGAAGTCCAGAATTGCTGTATCATACATATTTCAGTTCTCAGTAATCTACGAGAATATACATTAATGCCATATGAAATACGGGACTACTAGTAGAAAAAAATAAAAAGTGGGGGTGGTAGTTGAGGAAAAGAAATATTAGCCTTATCTATATTCCTACCAGGTACCACACCGTACCAACTAAGAATACAAATGTAAGGGTCCAATATGTAGATATAAAATGTATTTACACTATTATAGTAAATAGAGGATCCAAAGTGAGAGTTGTAATTGAAGATCACAATTTATTTTTATAATGCCTTCTTTGTAAGCTGCAAAATATTTTTATGACAACAATCTAGGAAAAAAAAAATGGCTCGATTAGAATTTAAATGTAATTAATTGAGAGTAGTCAATATAAAAAATATCAGATTTGGCCAACAGATTAACACACCAAACACACTTCAACTTTAAAATATTATTTTTTACGTGCGGACACTTTTTGACAGGTTATCATCTTTTTTCCTGCCATTTTGTCCCCTTCTGTCAGTTCTTTCCAGCCTTTGAGCCAAGAGTTGGGCAAGCAGCTCCCTCTGGTGCTGACACCAACACGGCTCTTTAGGTTTCACAGAACTTGCTCTGTATTTCAGTTTAGGACCCGATTATGGAAACTCAGCATCGTGCAGGACCAGGTTTGTTAGACTGTAAAACATTTTCTTTTCAAACCTATGGTTTAGTTAAGCAGTGAAATTGTCTTTAGAGAGTGAGCTCTGAAAGCACCTCACTACTCAATATGGTATCATCACACGGCATCTTATTCACAGATAACCAAAGATGAGATAAGACTTGTTGCTAGCATTTACACATTCCTCCCCCCACCCCCGCCCCGCTTTAAGAATCAGCTCACATTCTTGAAATACCAAATATTTTCTGAATTAATGAACGAACGCCAAATGGCAGCTCAAGTATATTATCCGCCGAACATCACGTAGCTTACTTCACCAACACCGGGCACAACTTTTTTGCTAAGATTACACATTCTTGGTGTTGACATATTTTTCAGTTGTACTATAAGTTTCACTCTCTGCTTTCTGAAACTAAACCACTCTAATACCGTAATTACTACTAGTCTGAATTTCTGATGGGTTAACCTGATCTCATATAAATATTAGAGTAGGAGAAGAGGTGCAATAGTTGGCATCACAGAGGTTTTCATCACAGTTCTAAGGTCCGTCACAATTTTCATTACATTTTCCTAATTCTTCAAAACTACTTTTTAAAATGTGCAAAAATGTTGCATTTAAATTTCTTCCTAGGAAGTTATAATTCTCAGGGAAACGTGTTTACACCTAAGGAGAAAATGAAATTTTAAATACTTTGTTATAATGTATTGGAAATGTAACTGGGCTCCAACTTTTCATCACAAATGCTGATTTATTTCACAAATACCATCTGAGTTTATATTAAGCATTTTACTTTTTTCTTTTTTTTTCCGGTAGAGAAAGACTTAATCATATTATGAAACGCCAAGCCCATATACATAGTGATGCTTCGTTATTTTGTAAGAAACATACTTGAAAACAATTAAATACTGATATTTTACAAAAGCTGAACAGTGTCCGTTGGGGTCAAACAAGATTTTCCCATGTGAAACCCTCTTCATTTTCAAAGGCCCTTACAAAGAGAAGGCTCAAAAGAAGAGGATCATTCACGGCACTGCCAGTCTCCGAACCAAGAATGGATGGCAGATGAAGAAAGACCTATGGCTCCCCCATTAATAGGAGCTTTAATATTTTCTTGCTTCATCTGCCAGAGCCTTTATACAATTCCCATAACTTTTGAACTATGCAGTGTTATACATAATGATCTGAAGAGGCAGCACTGTATTTTTTCCATCTGCAGTGAGCTTTCCAAGCATTCATTAATCCTCACAGCATCTCAGGGTAGTAGTTCAATTTATGGATGGGAAAACAAAATAGATTGAGTACTGGAATATATTTTAATTTAAGTGCCAAGCAAAGGCATGAGATTTAAAGTGCCCACAGTGTTTCGTTCTTGTGGACATGTGGCAGCTTAGACCTTAGACATGGGTATGCCGGAAAAACCTGGCCCAGCGGAATTGTTGCATCGCCGCCCCAGCAGCTGAGTGAAGAGTGAGTACGGGAAAAGC
This sequence comes from Alca torda, assembly GCA_008658365.1. Lineage (NCBI taxonomy): Eukaryota > Metazoa > Chordata > Aves > Charadriiformes > Alcidae > Alca > Alca torda. The sequence goes on from CM018081.1 coordinate 4,229,279, forward strand.
GAAGACCAAACTGTCATATTGGTTCTCCTCTCTCATTGTACCCCAGTGAATGACAACGAGCCATGACACACTTCTTATGAACTTGGTGAAGTCATGGGGAAAAAATAAGTAAATCTCTCTGTTATGACAACAGGGACAAGAGCTAAGGCAATACAAAATGTTGCTAAACAGTAGAAAAGGAAAGCCGTGGCACCCTTTTAAGGCCTTCTCCATCATTAAGATTCCAAATGCTACAAGATTAATGTATAGGTAGCGATCTTACTCCAGCAAACTTACTAAAATACAAAAAGTTAAGAGTCAAGTTTGACCTCAGCAATAATCAGCAAAACCATCAGAGCTGCAAGAGTACAAAATGCTGGATGCGAATGAAGAGCAATGAAATCATCAGGTTTTGCATTTTCTAAAAATTGCTCTGTTCTTAAACGTTAGTTACAGCAACTGTTCCAAAACAACAGAAAAATCTCTTTTTCTTTAATGGCCACTTTAAAGTAATGTTTACAGTTCAGTTTTGTTCAACCTTTGCTTAGACCTTCACTTGCCAAACGGCACGTGTCTCTACATGGGCTAAAACGTGCCAAGTATAGGCTAAAAGTCAGTCTACGCTTTTATGTTTGGAATTTTTTAAAAACAAGTAAACTGAACAGCAGGGGAAAAGTCATGTTAACTATGCATCTTTCATTAATTCATTATAGGCGCGAAAGTTGACTGAGTCACTATCCGATTAAAAGAAATGCTATTTCTTCATATATACTAGCTGCATATATGTTTGTTGCACATATTAACTCCAATAACATTGCTGCAATCGCTAGGGATTCACATTGAAGTTTCAATCAGACCACACGTGATTTATTTCGCCCACTTGCGCTATCATATAGCATAGTGCGTGTGTATATATCTATATACGTGTGCGTATTTTTCAACTGAGTCTTCCAAAGATGAGAAGAGTTCTCAAATGGCTCGATGATCTTCTTTTAAAAAGTATCTCCAAATGTTTGTTTCGCTGAGGACATTGAACTTATTTCTCTGACCACTCTACCTTCGTTTTGTGTTTTAGTTCTTCCACAATTTATGGTACTTTCACACGTTGTGAACACGTGAACTCAGCGCAACTGTGGTAAATTACGCAATAAGAACTCAAAGTAGAGTGAAGCCTAAATTCCTTGGGACACAAAATGTATTTATTCATTTGTACAGTGCCTTGCATGAGCAGGTGATGATTTTGGCTGAACCTTCTGGTTGCCCAAGGAATACAAACAATAAAACCTCAGCACTCAGCTCGTCTAGAACTTAGTAACATCTCATTTTCATTTTACTGCAATATAAATTGCTATCTGGCTATGTCTTTCAGTAAAACTTCATCTGCTTTTAATTTTAATTGTCCAATAAATATGCTTAATTGGCCCCAGTCCCAATGTTTCTGAGTTCAGGAGTTTGAGGGTTCTTTTAATCAAGTCAAATATATCTCAGCTAGAGGTGATGTTTTATTGAAAATAATAGATAACAAACAGAACAAAAGAAAAGGCAGGAGTGAAAAATAAATACCTTTAAGTATATTCCTACTTTCTTAAAATGAATTTTCACCATATTGAGTGTTGGTAAATAACTATATGAACATCAACAAAATTTCTACTTCAAATTTCTACTTCAAAATTCAGAACTTCCGAGCTCTTTTCTGACAACTGGGATGGAAAGTCTCCCACCGACTTCAGAGGAACAATACACCCTCCACCTTTTCCTTCCTCGGAATAACAAAGTTCCTCTCAATAGGAAACAGATCAAATCCTAAATAAATAAATTAGCACATCTGGTATCTATTTATCCCAGTCCTTGGAAATTTTATGCTAATTGCAGTTCTGTTACTAAGGCTCTGGAAAACATCTTATAGTTGGGTTTATATTATTTTACTGAAGTGCACAAATAGAAATGCTTTATTTCCCAGTGCTGCTCCCCTCTCTATAGTATATGAAGTTAGTGCTCTTGTTGTATATGACAGTCAGGAAACTGATTAACCATATCGCTGATCAATTCCTTCTGCTTTCGTCTTGCGTAATATAAACTCACATCATGAGGTCCTGTATTCTCAGCTCACCAGCAATAGTGAAGGCAACTAAAAAGTAGAATCCCAGTTCTCCACTGTCTTAGCCCAGTTGTAAACTGGTGCAGCTCCCCTGAAACGGACAAAACCAGCTGGACTTTGGACTGCATTTTCACAGAGGCATTTCAGGATTGAACCTGGCTACTTTTTTGCAACACAGCTTGACATTTATTATGCTCCAGTAGTGGCAATTTATCATCACTAAATTCAATATGCCATTTTTTGTGATACATGTCTTCTTTCTAACTTCATTCTTCCTACTTTCAGTCCCCTCATCTTCCCCATGTTCCCTTTCCTACTGTGCGGGTGGCTTGTCCAGCCTCTTCCTCCACACAGAAAAGGGATCCGAAAACTTTCCCCAAAAACACAGTCCCTCTCCTGGATCACAGTGCTTTTTTCTCGGCTGGGGAAAAGGGGCATGGTCAAGGATTTGTTCCAAAGTCTTCACATCGATAAAACTACTACAAAACTTCATTTTGGAAATATACCTTGAGGTAGATGCGTACTTAAAACCAAAAAAGACTTCAAATCGTTATTTTTTTTTTCCTGGCTTTTTGCAAAAAGTTCTCCAGCACACCAGGCTCCTGCACAGGTATTGCCATTTCTTCGAAAGTTGTAGAAATTGACCTAACATCTGGTATCGCAACAATATGGTCATTTCCATAACTAAAACTGGTCTCTTGTGAAACCTTAATCCTCTTTATGACAAAACCATAGTCTTAACCATTTGGATACGCAATTACTCCTCTCTGCCCCGTGGACCTCCATAGCCAAATGTTCAGACTTGAAGCTTGGACCACCAATATATGGGGCCAGGGAGAAATCTCACAAGCTGTCAGCAGCTCTTACCCTGTGCACTGAAAAGCTACGAAATGAGTGAGACATCTAGTTTACCAACTTTCTACATGAGGAAATACGTGACCTAGGAAACACATGACCTACACAAGGTTGCACTTTTAGTCTGGTCTTCTAAAGCAGTGAGATCTACGCAACCATACTTTTTGTGCACTTAATTGCACTTTGTGCGATTTTTTAATCAAGTTGGCGATTTCAGTCCAACCTACCTTTGGAGCAGGCAAACTCATTGAAAATAAGTGAGAAAACAGACACGAGAAACTGCAAGACTCTGAAAAGTTCTTTCAACCTCATAAGAAAAAAAGAAAAACTGAAATACATTACCAGGAACAAGAAACATGAATGAGAGAAAGAGCTCTCCATCAGTGTTCCAACCGAGGAAGAATTTTACTCTACAAGACAGAAACCTTTCGGGAAAAGCAGCTTTCATTAGTTTTGGCATTTCTAAACAAATATGAATACCTTTTTAAATGGTCACAACTTCAGCGTATTTTATTGAGCTCATCCTGCTGACCGTGGTGAGATTGTAAGAGTATAAAAGTAACAGAACTTGGCCACATACTGCACTTGGGTACCCTGAACCTCCTGCTCTTGCATCCTGGGGGGAGATGGAGGTGCACATCACAGTGTGGATCCCACAGCCAGCAGGACACCTGGCTTGAAGGGGTCTGACAGTGGGCAGGTCCTGCTGCTCCGTATAGCGGAGAGCTTATCACCTGGAGGTCTTCTGCTGAGACCAGACGGGTGGACCCAGCATTCTCCTAGGCAATGAGCAATATGTTTGACATCCTCTACCATTTATGGAATTCATAATAAACTGCTATCAAAAGTAGGTAAAGGTTGTTATTCGCACCTCTCTCTTTCAGTTAAAGTTATTTCTGCCAGGTATCAAACATTTTGTTTCTTGATGTATTCACTTACTTTCTTCCTCAGGAACATTTGCAACTCTAGCAGAAGTTTCATACCCATCTAGTGGCAACAGCCTGGAACTGAGCAACAAAAGCCACAGGTCTGCTGTTTGCACTTGCTACTGAATCACTGCACTACCTGAGATTAGTCACCTGCTTCAGGTAATTTTCCAATCAGTAAAAATTAGGATGTTGATAAGCTGCTCACTACTGAAAAGCACTATGAGATTGCAAATGAAAGTTGAAACGGGATCAAACAGTAGTACTAGTAACTGTATGGACTTAGGTACAATAAATTAATTTCTTCGGTGTTTGGAAGACTGTATCTCTGTTTTTCCATTGCAAAAATTGTAGAGTCTCATCCTGTGTATTAAAATATGAGAGTCCCGTAATACTATTTACCATCTTAAAAAAAAAAAAAAGAACAAACAACAATCAAACCTAAAACCAACTCCCCAAGCTAATTTAACAGGAAGAACTAAAAAGGAAATGCATCGTACCTCTGCCAGAAATTACAGTTAGAAATTTCATTTGCCATACACCTCAATCAGCAGTATTCTCTATCCAGTCATGAATCACTATGTTGACCCATGAACTTGAGTATTTGCTCACAACTCACTGCCACTAATGGAATTATCATTATTATAGCGTATGGGGACGCCCATGTTCAAATAGGAAAATAAACAAATAAACAAAGAGTTGATTCAAGCAATGACCTGTCAACTCAAGAATTAGATTATGCTCAAATGCATACACGATATAAAAGATAATGAAGACTAAAAAGGGATATAGACAACCATTCTAGTGGGTCACCAATTCAGTTTTCTAAATGGTCTTGACGTTCAGAGGAAAGGCGTTTCAAAAGCTCAAATCCAAGTCTGTCCTCACTGAGTAACTCTTCTTTGGCAAAGAGGGAAACAGGAAACACCCTTTGACCCTTTCCAGTTTATGGACATAAGCAGTAAACTTTCTAACACTGACAAAATTAACTTTAAATAAATAATATTGGCATCAAAGTTACCATCTAAATTGTCTGATCGCACAGTCAGAAGTTCTCACTGAAAGCATCTTTACATAGAGATTTATGAAGTCTATGGAAATTTTTGCTTGAATAAGGATAGCAGGATTGAACTCAGCATCTCTGAGATATTTCACATTAGTAAAATACTATTTAGAGGGTCTCGGAGAAAACACTAAAATCTACATACATTTCATGAAATAACTTCTTAGATTTGGGTTCCATTAACCTTACTCAAATGCCTACTCACAAGGAGTTCAATCTTACCAGATTCTGCATGTGAGTATGTTCCAAAAAAACGAAGGAGTAACAATTTTTGAGGGACTCTGCATATCTATATAATTTTATTATATTTGGCGACTATCGGTTGAATTAATCGCCTGGTGAACTGAACCTGCACCTGTTCAATTGCTGATTAACGTTTTTGCACAGTGAATGGTTTATCAGCAGCATTAAATGGAGCTCCAACTGAACACATAGTGAGCTATGCAGATGATATGCAAACATATAGATATGTGTTACATCAGTTGCAGATCATGTTAAAGGCTGTCGAAAGCAGTGGAAAGAAAACTCAAGTAAATATAAGCCCTGGAGGTTAACAATTCTCTTAAAACAGTCAAACTTGATTCCTTTCCTCCTAGCATGTTTCCCTCCGTAAGGACAGCAGCATTATTTTATTCCAGCCCTTTCAGTACATCCTGACTGTAAATAATGGATCAAAAAATACAGTCGTGAATACAGAAGAAGGTGGAAATAAAGCAACACAAAAGAATAACATGAAAGCAGAGTTTTCCTCACAGCACTGCAGGAACACCGCTATATTCTGCTGAAGGATTGAACTCCACAGCTCCTGCTTATTTTTAAGAGGATTTTAAAAGCTAATGATAGAATCATCAAGATTACAAAAAAAAAAACCCAAGGAAAACCACCCCATTTGGCTCATCTTTTAATCAAAATACATAATCAGAGGGCCTAAGTGATGATTACCTCCTGCTTTCTACCTAAGTCAAGGAAGCAGCCCATTAAATGGGCTCTCACTCTTTTCGGTGCCCAGGAACGTGGCACTTCACCAGACAGGTACATTCACGCTTCACGATCATCTGATCTCTACCAATATTTGGAGAGGACAGTGGTCATCTACAGCCAAGGCACACCGGAGGAGTTCAGTAAACATGGGACCCGTATCGAGAAAGCCACTTTTTTAGTAATGGCACCTCTATTACCACAAACATGTTCACAACTCTTAGTACAATTAATTATCGGCATGAGGAGATACGCAGCAAAAGACTCAAAATTGCCTTTACTGGAACACAATTCATTTAGATGATTTATGGATTTTTTCATTATTAGCATCACAAGAGCTTTTTCAAAACAAGAGAAATCATTAAATCCCATAAAGCACGGACTATCGCCGCAGTTAGCTGGTAATTGATATCCTCACTCGTGCCATTTATATCCCTAAATGGAGCTGATAAAACAAAAATTAGTAAAGCATGCTGATGGGGAGCAAGAGCCTGCGCCATCCCAGAAGGAAGCAAGGGTACCCCGCTCCCTCCTTCCTTCCTCTCCAGCCTCCCAGAAGGAATTCCCCCCAACCCCCCCCCCGCCCGCCACAGCCCCCAGAAGCGTTTGAAATTCAGCGCAGGTGCTTCCCCAGCCCCCCCGGCGGGGGCGGCCGGAGCTCGGCTCACCTTCCTCTCCCTCCGAAGAGCCCAAGGAGGAGGGGGGGGACACAGAAACTTTGGGAAGGATGAGGGGGGCCGAGGGTCCCCACCCCGCCCCCCCCCCCCCCCCCCACCGTGTCCCCGCACAGCTGGACCTCGCTGCGGCCCAGATACCAGCCTCAGCCCCGGAGAACCATTGCGAGGGCGGGGGGGGGGAGTATTAATTCGCTTTTAGAGGGAGAACCTGATTACTACAAACACACACACACCCCCCCTCCAACCTCTGCGCAGTTAATATTCCCCCCAGGGGAAAACTACTTCTCTCTCCTTTTTAAATGCAAATAAAAAAAAAAAAAAGCTTTTGTATTGCAGTTTTCTATGGCGCTTTTCAGGAATCCTGCTGGGTGGAGAAAGTGCAAGATAAGAAATCATTTTAAGCAGAGGGTTTGGGGGGGTTTAAACAGTTACCAAATAAGAGCCAAAACATGTGCACAGCAAAGAAACTCCCAAATACAGAGCAGGCAGGGAGAAAGAATGTATATTTTGGTGATGAAAAGCAAGCAGGCGTATTAGAAGAGACTCGGAAGGACGGGAGAACAGCACGAAAATGCAAATAAATCAACCCAGATTCTATGAAAAAAGAGAAGCTGCTGATAACCCTGAGCAAATGCTGCTGCCTCAAAGATGGAAATAGCTCCCTTACCTTATTACTAATCCTCGCTTGCACCTGCTCTGCAATCATAAATACTTCGAGGTGCTTAATATGAAGCTAAATTGATGGTTGAATTTAAGAATTTCTTCATATGCCTCTTTTACAGATTCAAAAGGAGATTTTTAGGATCGTCCTCCTCAGTATCCATTAGCTTCCCAAAGAATTCCAATTTTCTTGACAAAAAGAAAGAGGCAAAAAAAAAAAAAAAATACGGTGTGTCTATATACAAACGGGCACGGTAATAGATCCAAAAAACAGGGAGTGGGGGAATCTGAGAGGTGTCACTACAAACTTGGCAAGCAAAACGTATCCTCAGCAAGAAGGAGAGAGAAAGAGAAGGAAAAAAAAAAAAAGCTGCAAAATACAAAATTCCCAGGGAGATTTTGAAATAAAAAAAAAAAGAAGAAGAAAAGCAGAGAGGAAAGACGTATGAAGAGAGCACAAATGGGCTGGCGGGATCTTTCCCAGCCATCCATCCGTCAGCAGAGGCAGCGGCCGCCTCCCGCCCCGCCGCTGCGGGGGAGCCGCTGGGCACCGCGCCCGCCCCGCACCCGCGGGCGGGGACCCGCAGGCAGGGACAGGGACACGGACACCCACCCGCGCACACACACACACACACACACACTCTGAGCCGGTGCCGTGGCACCCCCCGGTGTGCGTACGTCAGAGGTGACGCTCAGCCCAGCCGGGGATGCTGGAGCCGCCGCAGCCCCAACCCGCGGCAAGTTCCCCCCTCCCCGATCTCCCCCGCCCTCCGGGGCTTTAAGGGAGGCGGGGGTGTCCTCCTCTCCCTGCCCCGCCACGGACAGAGCCGGGGCTGGGTCCTGTCTATTCGCCACACTCTCCCCTTCCGCCTTCCAACCTTCCCAAGGCCCCCAGTTTCCCGACGGCTAGCTGAGGAAAGGGAGAGAGGCTGCGCTCCCGGGGGGTGGGACCCCAGAGAAAGTCTAGGGGTGCAAACACTCCTCAGGCTCCTCTTCCCCGCAGAGCTGCCAGCCCTGGCTCGCTGGGTGCAACATCCAACACCCGCACATCACCCCACGACACGTGAGGTCAGCTCAACAGGCCCCGGGTGCAGCCACATCACCTCCCCTCTCTCACTTCCACTCTCCCTTTTCCCCTGACCTGGCACACATTTCATCTGAGACTTTCCAAGACCTTTAATTATTCTATTAATGTACACCCATAAATCTTCCAGAGCAGCATTTCATTAGGCAAACATCAATATACGGTACGCAGATGTAAACAGAAGCACTGAGGGCTAGATAGGTGGCAAATTACACACTGAAGCCATAACAAAAGTTAAAACAGAATTGTTCAAGTCTTGTTTTCCAGACCTTTTCTAAGGAAGTTATTCTATGATATTTTTATTTAAAAAAAAAAAAAAAGATTCCATGGGAACAACCTGTGTCAGTAGATTACCAGGTCACTAGAGCAAGCCCCCGTTTACACCACCATTACAAGTCTCTCCTCTGAGTCCTTACCAGCTTACAGTTAGTGTTGGAAAACATAAAAAATCCACAGCTCTCTTTACTAGTGTTCCATTGTCACATGATTTAGGCAGTTAAACAAATGAAAAGTGGGCTTTTTGATTTTTTTTTTTTTTTTTGTCGTTCTCCTTGACAAATTGGGAAACAGAAAACGGCACCCCAAGTGGAAGAGGCAAAATATGGGTCCATGCAACTAGGGCAGAAAAAAAACAAGGAGAAAAGACCTCCTGGCTCACTCTTGGGTGATCACACCCATACGGTGCAGGTAGCGGGACTTATAACTTGTTTTATCCCTCATAAGGTGCTTGGGAAGAGGCAATGTGCAAGCAGATGGATGTGGAAGAACTTGCAAGGGAAGTATGAGTTACAAAGCAGGTCTTGAACACGGGTACAGAGAAGGCAGAGACAAGGAGATGAGGCAGCAAAGGTACCTTCCAAAGGTGAAGTGGAAGAGTGGGAAGAGAACAGAGAGGTTGGGAATAAACTCTTTAGGACTTCCTCAAATGGAAAATGGAAAATTTCACACGCTGTTTTCCAGGGAGGAAATCAAAATGACATGCCAGCAATGGGGTATATTCTGGTTGAATTTTGAGTCTTATTGTAGGACTAAAGGTGAAGGGTGTTAAACTCTCACAACACTTTTTTCTCTGACAAAAGAATAATAAATAAAAAAAAAAAAAATGAATCAGGGATTAGTGTAAGGCTAAGCCCAGGAAAGACTCTTCACAATTCTTGTATCAGACAGACTGTTTACAGTCAAAGCAAAACACCACTCCTAGGAAACTGGTACGAGTGGAAGAACAGTTTTATTCCTTAATGACAGTGCTGGATGCAGAGCAATCTGGAAATCCTGTAGAGATTCCAAAGACAGCACCTGTTTGTAAAACATGATGCATTTTTAAAGTCCTCAAGTCAGCGTGACTAACAGGGTTCCAAACCAGAATGCTTCTCCCAAACCTGCAAAGTTCAGTGCACGAAGATATTTGGTTTGTGTCAGTTTTCAAATCAAACAAAACCTTGATTTATCCTCTGGAACAATGTATGTGACTCTGGAACATGCAGTCTCATCTTTAATCACCGTTCCAATGGCTCCAAAAGCAAGGGCAGATGCTCCCATCTGCTCTGTGGCACTGGGTGGAGCGGAACAAGCCAGTGCCCCAAACATGGATTGACGGATGCAGCATCTCTCCTACGCCTACGAGAGTCTCTGGGAAAAGCACTCCCCTCTCCACACCTCACGTTCTGCTGCACCAAACTATCATACGTGCACACACACTCATACGCCGCTCGGTTCAAGCGATGGCCATTTTGAGGAAAGGGGACCTATGGAGAGAAAGGACAGAGCTGGGGAGCAGCTGTTCCGTACAGCGTGGTGCCTTCTGCAGCGTGTGGTTTTCAGCTGGAGATCCATACAGTTGTTTCCGTTTAGGAAAATGGGAGATCAGCCCTTCACCTTCCTTCCCGCTGGAGAAAGCGCTACTGGCAGCAAGAGAAGCTCTGCGCTGGAGCGGACATGATGGGAATAGGTAAGCAGGTGTAGGGGAGAGCTCTGCATGTCTGGAAGGTAAGTCACATACATTTTTGAAGTGATCATTAATTTGGTATTCCCACCCGGAGAAGGAGATTTAACCTTCCAGCCAGTTATCTACATAATCCTCACCACTGCAATATCTGAATACTTTAAGAGCTCTGAACTGGCCATCCAGATGATCACGTTCACAGAGTCGAGGTGTAAGGCTGACGGCTTCAGACTCGCTCAGGTTTTCCTATGGGTGGCAGCTCGAATGTAACAGGGTTGCACGTATCAGTTCTACCTTTCAGGATGAGGGTGATTTGTCAGGATTAGCCTCAGGGGTATTTCTAATACTTTGCCTTTACTTGGCGGTGATTAAACAGGATTGAAGATATCTTCCAGTTCCTTTCCAGCTCCTACATCTTTTCCCAGGGATTTATATAGAAGGGAAGGTGCTGTAATGCAGCCAGTAGCTAATACATCTCACAAGGACAACATAAAGTCATTTTATTAATACAAGTTCAGCTTTTCCCGGCTTGTAACTGTAGCTCTGTGTTACCATGGGGGCCTTGCCACTTTAACACTCATCCAGAAAATACCCACTAAAATTAATGAAGAATAATGGAAAATAATACCACGTTTTATTGTCCAAAAGTAAAGAGAGGAGACTTCCACGCCTAACGTAATCACCCCGGCTTCTGTGAGACAGCGGGAACGAAGGTGCCCTAAACATGACAAACAGAAAATGATATGTACAAAAATAGGGGAAAAGAGAGCCGCATAATAAAGCTGTCTTTCGTAACTGTCCGAGGGAGACCGAAAAGGCTGAAAATGAATTGCAGCAAGGATGACTTTGAAGAGAAATTGTCAGCTTGCTTAGCTCCCAAATTCACACCCTCATGCACAGTCTTTAGACAAAAAGCAAAACACAGATGCCCAGGAGTTTTGAGGCAGATAAGACCTTTATGCTTTCCTTTCTGGGTTAGTTACTTATTCTCTCTCTGATTGTAGCTTAAAGCTTCGTAACTGGAGGAGTTGCATTAATAAGATAAATATAATTATGCTTATGAAATATCAGTAAGCAGCTATGGGCAAATGTATAAAAGGGAGTGCAACTTTAGACCTCAAACTTCATAGAAATGGCTTGATTTTCAAAGGTGCTGCACAGCTGAAGGCTTCCTGACGTGATGAAAAAGTGAGGGTTAGCTTTATCTCAAAAACAAAGTGAGGGACATCTTTATCTGAAAAACAATGCCTAACAATTTCTTAAAGTGCTTACACTCGTTTCCATTTTTCCTTTCTTTCCTTTCGCTATAAACATTTATTTCACCTTCTTGACCAGTCTATACTAACGTCTACGAGGACTCTTGTAGTGACTGTGGTAGAAGCAGGTGTGGTTCCAAAGACATACTGTGTTTTTCCCTTGAACAGAATCAAAAATCAGTCTGGAGTAATCGCATGGTTGAAATGTTAAGGTGTTGAAATATTAAGGTGTTTCAATTTTTAAGGAAAATTATATGCTACCAGTGAGGAAAATTTAAAAGCTTATTTGAATTATTTTAATGCATTCTGTGATTTTTTTTTTTTTAATAATCAAAGCAGATGTTCTCAAGAGTTAAATTAACATCTTGAGCAAGTTTACAGGGAACCTCTAATAGTCATTGAAAGATTGTTATAAAGATGCTGTATAAATATAATGGAATACATAGGACATACTACAAGAAACTCCTTCATTTAATGCTAACCATTTTAACACTGTGAGGATATTTTCTTCCTTTAGGTGTGAAGGGGCCCTTACCAGGAAAAGAATAAATGAAAACATTAAAATAGAGAAAACACAAATTTTCTAGTGCTGGGATCCTGGGGCACCCTGAGGTGATTTGTCCTTTTCACCTTACTTCAGTGATCTAGCAACTGCTCTCATTTCCCATGTTACTATTAGGATTCAAAGATGACACATTCATACATGATATATATGTCTCCTCTTTAGGCTCATGCAACCCATAATATTAAACAAAGTTGTCCCTAGGTCAGCTGTGTCCCGAAGTTAAATTTCCTTATAAAATAGTAGACACAGGAAAAAAAAAAAGAAAAAGACAAAGACTTCTTGGGGGCCTGATTTGTCTCCTATGTAATCAGAAATCTGAAGTCATCCACTGTAGGTTTCAGGGACTGAAACCTAGTATCCAGAAACAAACCTCAGAGATGAGTATTTTGCCAGCAAGGCAAATAAACACTTCATGGGACTTTGAAAAGCTTCCAGCTTTGACCCAGGTTCCATCACGATCACAGGCAGCGCCTCTTACACCAGACACAGCTTTACGAGTAGTGCCAGTCAGCACCAATCATCATTAATCAAAGCATCAGAATAAGACCCTAGATTTTTTCATAATATATTTTAGTATGTTTAGATTTAGTGATACAGTTAAATATATTCTCATCTTACACATCTCTACAAGCACGGCTTGACACCATGAGTGTTCAAGCATGGGGCGTGATCCTGCGAGGTGCTGGCGATTCACCTGTCTGGTTCTCACAAAAAAGGACCCAGTTTGTTAATAAACAAACTTAAAACCTCAAATCAAGGCGAAATTTGATATCACTCAAAATAAATCTTTTGCATCCCAGTTCTAAATCACATATCTTAAAACTGAAACTAGCCAGTAGCTACATTTTTTTTCCCTGTCTTCATTAATGATTAACAACTTGAGGGAATAGCCACCAGTGAATATGATATGGAATAAAGGTGTTCCAACACCATACAAGAGCTCATGGATAGAAGACTTTGTCTCCTGTCTGCATTTCTCGTCACACAGCCAAACTCTATCTAGCATTAAATATATAGTTAAGTCACCAGATGTGAGTAAATCTCAGTCAATCCTATTCCCCCCCAATATGAGTTAGACTTGACTTTCAGGTGGGTAGTTTGAGGACTCTAAGTCACATCTATACATGAAATGTCTTAATACTCTCCTTCAATAAAGCAGCGCTATTACTTTAAAATAAAAAGTCTCTAAAAATTCAGTTACCATCATAAGAGTTATAGAACGGTTTAGGTTAAAAAGGGACCTTAAAGACCATCCAGTGCCACCCCCCTGCCCTGGGCAGGGACACCTCCCACCAGACCAGGTTGCTCCAAGCCCCGTCCAACCTGCCCTTGAACACCTCCAGGGATGGGGCCGTGGAAGGGGAGGAAGCCACAGTCATTGTGCAATCGCTTTTAAAAACCACCACTATTGCCTACGTATAACACAGAATATGGGACTCAAAACCAAGGCATGAAATAGCTACCCAGGTTTTAAGTATTATAGAGCACTCTTTGGCCTTTTCCCCCTTTCTCAAACATTTTTAGTTGTCAAAAGTCTTATTTCCATATCTGAGGCTACAAGGTCTACTGGATGTAAAGGAGTTGTGATTATCCTTAAAGTGTATCTGACATTGCTATTAATGCTTTAAACTTGCTACCAGTGCATTTTTGCAGTTTCATCCTTTTAGCAGAACTGACACATATAAAAGCTTTGAAAATTCAAAGTATTAATCTCCAAAAGCATATGTGTAGTGATTACTTAACCAATAGGATGTTTTTTCAGTTCCTCTACAAGTTGGCTCAGTAACAGTACAATATTAATAATGCTTTAGCTTATACTTTTACAACCTGTTCTCCATTTCTCCCATCTGTCGATAGACTAAAATTGTGTTTACAGAATCACTCATTTTCTAACCTTTTTTTTTAATTCATCCGAGACAACTCATAACCATTTTTTTTTTCCTGAAGAGACTACAAAAACCCCCAAAACTTGAGGCTCAGCTCGTTTTTTTAGAGCCGTTGATACAATTATGAAGTAGCTCCATTGATTTGAAAAGTGTTATTTTGGTTTCATCCTGTAACGAATGAGAAAATAATTTTCTTCTCATTACTATTCCAATTAAACATATGCCTTTAGTTCAGTTCACTCTCTTTCTCACCAAACTAACTTGAGGCAACCCTAGGGTCCGTTACAGCATTAGTAGGTGTATTTACATAAAAAAAAGGCAATATTCAATGGGAAGAACACTCTCCCATCCACCGAGACTCCCAGGCCCCAGACACATGGCTCTGTACAGAAGTCACCGTAACTGTACTAATTTACACATTAATTTCTTTGTGTGGTCAGAAACAGGGAAATGGAGAAGTCTGTTCTCCTCAAGATCCCAAACTCTCCCGCCATATGCTGCACGCATAAGAAAAAAAAAATAAATCTTCCCAAATCACTCTATAGCTATAACTTACACCACTGTTTTCACTCCCATTCAATAGACTTGCCAGCGTAAACACTGGTTTAAAAATTGTTCGAGGACCTCAAGATTTGGCCCCAAATCAATGTGTATATAAATGACTTCATTTACAGCTATGTATTTATGCCAGATTTAATGTCAACAGCCTAACGGTGCGTTGGATTTCATTTATAGGATTTATTAATTTTTATCTAATGAACAATTTCACAAGGCAATTTAGATGATTACAACTGTGAAATGTTTGCAACGAGGACCAGATCTTGCCAGCCTCGCTTGCCTGTAGTGCCACTTATATCAAAAGTAATTGAAAACAATTGTACTTCAAAAGCACCAAAACAAACAAGTTCAAAAACACTTAGTCTACACGAGAAAAGAAAGCACAGTAGATACTTCTGTCAGTTCTGAGGTGCATGTTGTCTCCACACAGGTAGGTACAGCTGAGCTTTCTGGAAGCATGGCACGCTAACATGAGGACCGCACCCAGATTGTCCCTGTGATGAAACTCCCACTAACTGCAGTAGGAGCAGAACGAGGTCAAAGCTAAACATCCTAAAATCTCACCTCATCACTTCAAAAAATTTGAAAGTTAAAGCAAGGGAACATTTCTTCAGCTGTGTACCATAGAATGGTTAGAGTTGGGAGGAACCTTAAAGCCCATCCAGTGCCACCCCTGCCCTGGGCAGGGACACCTCCCACCAGACCAGGTTGCTCTAAGCCCTGTCCAGCCTGGCCTTGAACCCCTCCAGGGATGGGGCAGCCACAGCTTCTCTGGGCAACCTGGGCCAGGGGCTCTCCACCCTCACAGCAAAGAATTTCTTCCTAATGTCTAATTTAAATCTCCCCTCTTTCAGTTTAAAACCATTGCCCCTCGTCCTATCATTACGCTCCCTGCTCAAGAGTCCCTCCCCAGCTTTCCTGGAGCCCCTTTAGATACTTGGGAGGGGCTCTAAGGTCTCCCCGGAGCCTTCTCTTATTCTCCAGGCTGAACACCCCCAACCCTCTCAGCTTGTCCTCACAGCAGAGGGGCTCCAGCCCTCTGATCACTTTCATGGACCTCCTCTGGACTTACTCCAACAGGTCCATGTCCTTCTTACATTGGGGGCCCCAGAGCTGGATGCAGTACTCCAGGTGGGCTCTCACCAGAGCAGAGCAGAGGGGCAACCAGTGAACCAAAGAGTGGCTTCGTTTCCCGAAAATGTCATCTGCTGAGTAATATCTTTGTTTTTTTGGTTTTGGTATTAGGGTGTTGCTTTTCTTCTCCTGATCTTGGAATTATACTACAAAGGTTCCCATTTATAATTAATGGCATTTTTAAGGTATTTTTTTTGCTTAGCTGGCTAGAATCGCCCCAGTGCCAGTGCCTAAAAACAATTACCAGCATTGTGTTCAGTTTACTTCCAGCTCCCCTTCACCCAGCAATAATTATATTTCTTTGGTGTGTTTCAGAAAACAGAGATTGTTTGCCAGAAAATTAACTTGACGTGATTCAAAAGGAAATGCAAAGCATTTTATAAGGAGTTTGAGAGAGAGAGAGAGCTGCAATTGTGAGCAGAGGCTTAAATGAGAACGGGGAAGACTTGTGCTTTCAGCTGGGGGAAGCCTCGTTACAAATTAAGTTTTGTTTCCTTTACTTGCTGCAGCACAATGACAGCTTTGACAGACATATGGGTTGTTTAGAATCGCAAAGGCTTTTTAGTTTAAAGTGCTTCAGGGTTATATCTAGCTGCAGTATATGACGTCGGCACTTTTTATTTAGCTGTATTCTGCTAAGTGTAGTTTGTAATTGGAACACCTTTCAAAGTCCAGGCATAAGAAAATCTGTTTCGGTCTACTTCTGCCTTGCCGAGCTGCTCGTGCGGAGGGTCCGACTATGGCCATGCATTTTATACCGCTCATCACCACGCATACCATTGTCATTTATTCCTATAGGAACTGGAAGGTACCTGAGGCTGTCCTATCTCTGAGCACACAACCAAACCCACAAGGTCCTTATGTCATTTAAACCTTCTTCCAGAAAGAAAAAACAAATAAGGTCTCTCCCAGCTGTTGGTTTTCACGTTTTGCCTCGTTGCAAGAGCTGCAGTCTCAGGTCTGTTACAACACCATAAGGTTTTGCTTGAAAATGCCGTACTCTGTCACCGTGGGCCCAGTGTAGATTGTAGCTGTTACCCGTGTTACATCTTTTGCTTAGTTTAAAAAATGTGGGGTTTCCCCCCCCCCCCCCCCCCCCCCCAGTGTCAGAACTGTAGACTTTGAGACAGATCCTGATTTCAGTTACATCGCGTAATACCCAGAATAAAGCCGTTTGCTTGAGTGGAATTATCCTAGATGACACAAGCATGGCCCAGATTAGACTGTGGCTGATTTGGGATCTGCAAACCCAACGGTGCTCTTTCTGGCTCAGGCATTACTCACTGCCAATAAAGATGTCGCAGCTCTAAACTCTATTCGTTCAGAATGCAGAAACAACCTCTTGCTGCAGATAAGAGACAAGAAAACACGAGACTTGTAAACTGCTAAGTACTGTTAACCAAACCAGAACAGAGCTTGGTTTTCTTTGCCCAAGGTTCCACCTGTAGGATATGAAACACACAGAAATGAAGCAATCCCCAAAGCCAACCAAATGTCCAGAGAAAGCCTCCCAGAAGAAAGGAGGCCGTATTTTCCATGGACTTGGCCACTGGTTCTTCTTATTCTGGGACACATAACCTTATAGATGAAGAAGAAAGCCTTTCCTTCAGTGTGGGGGGACAGCACTGCCCCCACCTTATGTTGAACCTTCATATCTACCTTCATCTCATCTCCTACTCTGTAACTGCAGCCTTGCAGCCACAGTTTATTTACAGCTGTAATAACACTTGGCCCTATAAGTAGCAGACCATCCTAACAAACAATTCCTTATTGCTATGTTGAGTGAAGGGTATCACAACATATCCTGGCACTGTTAACGCTTGGAGGGTTTTGACACCTTCACCATCAACAGCTTTGATTTAAAAATCCATATAGAACATCATTTAACATCAACCAGAAGTTTCTCCTCAAGCTACTGTGGTGCTTCAGGTATTTTGCTGTTATCCGGAAAAAGTCCTTTAAGAGCTGGTACTACCTGGCACAAGGTGTAGGAACAGCTGCCCTATATAGACTTCTGCATCAAAGACTATTATTTTATTATTAGTGAATTAACACTACATTTGGGAGGGAAAAAACAAATAGACAGAGAAGGCTCACCTATAAGAACACTGGACCCAGTAGAGACGGGACAGATTAAAAAGGAACTGGGAGAATGAAACAAAAGTTACACTCTGACTTTTCTTTGAAAATTTAAAAATATCGTCTACATGAACAAGAGTCTCCTGGGTGCCAGCTTCAGAAGTAACGTAAAGAAAACTCTCATGTCGTTTGTGGTTGATGTAACGTAAGAATCCTTTCTTACAGTCTTTTAGTGAGAAACAGGGTAGAAAACTGGACTCCCACTCACAGGCAGGTTTTTTTTTTTTTCCTTTGCACACTTGTCAAAGAATATATCTTTCTCTCTTAGAATAATGAGAGCCTATTCATAGAAATTCTGCAAGCAGAGCCTCCATTTCCCCATCACTGAAACAAGGGCAATGCCTAGAGTCTTTCAAAAGACTCATTAATAAGTACTTATAAACACTAAGTTTGTTCAAACTCATGCAAATCTTTAATACTAATGCTGTAAGTATTATGTGGGGGTCATACCTCACGAGGTATTTTTCTAGCACTTGATATTATTTTTTTTTTTTTTCCATTAATGAAACCGTGTGGGTTGGCCTTGTAATTCTGGGTTTGTAATTGAGCCTGCATTCAAAGGCAAAAGACCAGATGATCCTGACAAGCTTCTGCAGTGCCTCTGAACTCATTTATTCCCAGGACTGGGCTGCAGGGTTGGGGTTTTGGTTTTTGTTTGGGTTTTTTTTTTTTTAATTTTATTTTGAAACAACTTACAATAAGATACCCGATGAGTACTTTTTGTGGGGCACGGTTCACATTTTTCTCCCCATCTCACAATCTTAAGAAACCCTTATATACATCTGAGCTCTGATAACTGAGAAAGATAGCCTGCTGTTCTTACTCAGCCAGAAATTGCAGAATGTCAGAGATACAGCAGAAAGAACATTTGGCAGCTTCTGTCACTCCCAACAAAATCTCTAACATTTTGTTTTATTTAATGGCTTCACTTTTTATAAGATGATTCAAACCCCTATAGGGGACCTACATTAGTCTGCTGACATTTTTCTGCTAGTATAATTATTATGTCCTTCTACAGTCTGCTTTTCATCTGTGCAGAGTTTCTCCCTGGCGCAGAAGGGCTGTTAAAGACCTCAAGGTGGAAAAGCGGAGAAGCCAGGATAGTTCTTCAGCATAAGGTAAGGTGGAGGGCAACTTCTTTGGTGTAACTGCGCGTGTGCTGGGATGCCTGGCAGCTGGTGGCATCAAAGAGCAGATGGACACAATGCAACCGAGAAGAATCTTCCTACGCTAAAACAAAATAAATATTGGGGGTGAGGGGAGAGGCTTGTTCGTCTTTCCTTTGTACTCCAGCAGGCAAAGTTGCAGGTTTCAGCCACAGTAGGAACGTGGGTATTTCTAACACAGTACGTGCTGCAGTATATACCTGTATATCACCCCCTTAATCACAAATCATAACAATTTGATTTGATTACTCCATGCAAAGGGCTACCCTACTGCTTTGTATTAAAAATGAAGAAGTTTTTTTTCTTTTTTTAAAGAAAGAAATAGTCCCCCAGTGGAGTCTAATGTCATTATAACATATAGGGCTACTGCTAAAGGCTTAGAGGTTGAGTTTTAGTTTGATTGTTTTGGTTATTTTTATTTTTTTTTATTTTTATTTTTTTAGGTACAATCGTGTCTGGACTCAGCTGCACTTTCAAGCCAAGGTTACAGCTAGCCCCTCGAACACGTGTCTTTGTGTTGCTAAGCAGGTGCAGATCTGAAATCAGAATAGAGCACTCGGGATAAAAAGAAAGCAAATCCACCTCCTCAGATTTAAAGACAATATTGCCTTGGTAACAGGTAACACATGTGAAGTACGTGGTTAATTAAGGCTTCCAGTTATAACAGCGACAAAACAGAAATGAAAATGAGAAGCAACCTAACAAAATATAGACAGTCCTTAATAGTCAGGTAGCTCGAAACACATCAGTATACACCATTAAACAATTGAAGAGACAACTGTGTAAGTCAGATGGAAACAACAAACAAAAGTCTGGAAAACTTAGCGGTCTGGAGTGCTCAGGACAGGACGGGAAAGGATTCAGAGAGCTCATGCCCCGTTCACTAGTGAGCGAGAGGAGGAGTAACGGGATGAAGTCGTCTGAAGATATTTTAAAGGAAGAATGCAATCACATCCATAGTTTTTAAACTGTTCGCTGTTATTAGGTACCAGGGTTATACGAAGCTGAAGCAGACACAGATACCTGTGCCCGACACCCTTCATTCATCCTTCCTCACCGAGCAACTCTGATCGCACCTGCCCCATTTGGGAAAAAGCACAAGGGATGCGAGCACGAGGCTAAGCATTATGGAGTTGGAAGAACCAGAACAGGGTCCCTTAGTACAATGAGCAACCACTTGGACAACGAGAGGTGGAACATGAAAATAAACACATACGTGACAGTAGATGAAAGAGACCCAGCTTACACAGCGGAGCATACAAACTCACTAAAATTAAAGGTTGAGGAAGACGCCAGTGAGTTTTCCAGAAATGTTAAAATCTAGATAACACTGCAATAAAGGACTTTGAATATCTAAAAGCATATATAACCTAAAAAAAGGAATGTCTATCTCTACTAGTCACATTGCTGGATATTAGAATCCCATCATATTCATAGCAGACAGATTTCTGATTCACAATTAACTTAATTAACAAATAAGTAACTTTTTACAGCTCCATCTGATTAAATGAGAAGCTTTGAAATAGAAAATATTTCCATTTATGATACACAATGTCTACCCCAGACTGGAAGAGGTGGATTGATCTTTTTAAAAAGTGGGTTGGTTTTTTTTTTTTGATTACAGAAGTGTCAGATTCAATTTATTCGACATATCATTTATGACAAATATGAATGTATTCCAGTGCAGAGGACTAACACTAGGCACAGGTACCGGACCACTCAAGTGTCAATTTGTACAGACGCATTTGTGCAGCAAAAAGCTGAATAATGCCACAGCAGTGCCAACTGACAGACTTAGCCCAGCGTTGAGAAGCCAAAGAAAAATCACGCACTTCCATTCCCTGTTTAGGCATGCTTGTGTCCGGGTATTGCATTGGCACTTGTGAAGAGCACCACGCAATTACGGACTGAAAGGATTTTTAGGTATATAAAGGGTATACAGCACAAGGAGCAGCACAGTCACTTAACACATACCTGCAACTATGTGTTTTAATCCCCTTTGGGTGAAGACTATTAAAAAAAAAAAAAGAGTCAGTGGAGAATGCTCATGGTATCTAAAGTGAAGCTGCCAGTGCACTGGAATATTGGATTAGGTGCCTAATTTCTTGCCGATTTTGAGTCAGTGCTTTTGTTACCCTCCAAAAGCGATGATAATAAAAACTCGCCGGATTCACAGAAATCTGAACAGGACTGATTGGTTTTTGCAGAGGTCTCCGATAGCATTACTCATAGTTCTGGGGTTAAGCTAAATTTGACCCAGTAACCTACAGTTGAAATTCAGGATCAGTCCATCCAGTCACAAATCATTTAAGACAGCCAACTGGTTTCGGATGTTTTCAGAGAGTCACAGTGATAAAACATCATCCGTATTCTCTTACTCTGGACTATTTATATAACTCCACAGCAGTGCTTCTCAGTAGATAGAGAAATCTAGTTATTGATCACTTGTAATGCTAAATTCAATTCTGAGAGGAAATGGTCTGCGTTTCGTGGATACATTTCATTAGAAGACTATTTATTCATTTTGCATTTTGTAAATGCTTTCTCGCAGAGATGTCAATGCAAGCTCGCAGGGTAGTACGACGAAGTAGAAGATGTGTTACCAGTCTCCAGCAAAATGTGGGCAAAATGACATTAGCACGCTATGATCTCTTGATGTAATTAATAGAATCATGGGGAAAATAGGGAAATGGACCCAGAAAGGTCATCATGTGTATCTCCTTGCCTTAAGGGAGGCTCAAATACACTTAACGTTGTGTCTGACAAAAGTTTGTCTAATTCAATCCTTAAAGGTCTCTAATGACATTGTACAGCCACCTCAGAAAATCTGTTCCAATGATGTTTTATCTGCATCACCACAAAATTCGCAGGGTTTGGTGTTGTTTTTTTTGGTAACGTCTGAATCTTTCTTGCTGCAGTTTATGCTGGCTACAGTCTGTCCTACCACCTACAACACAGAAAACAGCTTAGATCCTCCTTTCCTACAAGATCCTTAAAGTTTTCAGAAGCTACGTATCCCCCATCAGCTTTCCCTCCCTCCGCCCTCTAAACTACTTTTTGGTGGTGCCATTCAGTCTTTATATATCTTGTTCACAAGGCTCTAATCGTTCCTGCTGCTGGCCTGGATCTTGCTTTAAGTGCAGTGCCCCAAACTGAACATTATATATTCAGCTAAGCTTTTACCAGCACAAGAGTTACTTGTAAGAGATAACTGTAAGCTGCATGTGTCAAAACCTTGACTACTCTGCTTCCTTTGTGCAACAGTGAGATCTTGGTCACCCACTGTTTGGCTTGTGACCCAATATAACTCCTACCTCTGTCTTTGAAGACAAGTTTTCCCCCATATTGAAGTGAACGATTGATAACGACTCTGAATGCATTAATACAGCTTGTCCTGCACTCCAGCAACCCCAGGCTCCAGCATTTCCCTCCCTGTCTTGCGAGAATGCCACGAGCACAGGCTGGCCGCAGCGGAGCTCTGACGCTAACACCTACAGTTTCTTGCCTCTCCACAACACATGCTGCTCTATTGTAAAAGGAAATTAGACTCATTTGATGTGATGTGTGCTCAGTAAACCCACACTAGCAGTTATGCATTTCCTTGCTACGTGAGAGTTGCTTATGACTAGTTTAATTATTTATTTCTTTTTTTTTTTTCTGGAGAGTTGAAGCTGAACTGCGCCATTTCTGAAGGCAGACATTGCATTTGGTTTTTGTCTGTTTGCTGCTGCCTCATCCGCCTTCTGCTAGTTTGTTAGACCTGATGACTAATGGTTCAAACATCTCTACAGACCATTTGTTAGCTGTCCTTGATTGAAGTTCTGCAGCCCCAGCTGATCCAAAAGGTTCTTATCTCTTGAATCCATTAAATTCTTTTTGCCTGTCTCCCTCCTTCCTTTTCCAAAGATTGCAGCTGTCAAATGATGGAGTTCACAAAGTAACACCTTTTTTTGCCTGACCTTCCCGAGCAAGATTTATCCCTTTCCTATCAATATTCCAGCATACCCCATCAAGGCTCTGCTACAGTAAGTCAAAATCGTGGTACGTATTAAAAATTCTGCAGATAGTTCTTGTGCAGGCAGCTAAATCAGATATTCAGGCACTAACACAGGATTTGCTAGATCAGACGTGGAATGGAAAGGGAGAAACTGAGAGGAAAAGGTTTGGAAATTGTGGAGTTCTTACCAAGGACTGTGAAGAAGAAACAAACATCTCGTACACGTAGAACATTGGGATGACACAAGCCATATTTCACAGTGTTGGCTGGAAAAAGATTGCCACCAAATAGATGCACGGGCAGCATTTGTTGCCTGGTATGCCTAGAAAGGTGTTCAGGGCCCTGCGGCCATATACCAGCATGAAAATACGTCTTTAACAAGAGCCAAGGAGAAAACCTATATAAAGTTACGTATACAACAGGGCACCGCAGAACTGGAGCCTTAGCAGATGCACTGTAACTCTGTACTGAAGATTTATGAAATCATTTATGATGAATCACTGTCTATTTGATAGTTCCAGTACAGAGATATTGTTAATGATTAATAAATTTGCTTTTAAGTTCTAGCCCATGTTCACAAAAGCAACAATAACTATTGAATGCATACACATATATTTATAAGCTTAGCCTGAAGCCAATAATGAATAAGGCCCTGACCTACACTTCATAATTCACACGATTAGGGTCCTTTTTACCCCCACAGCTTCTCTATTTTACAGCTTTTCCTGTTTAATAGCACAGCTGTGAAGTGCTTCAGGACTTCGTAGAAAAACACTATCAACATCCATGCTATTAAAAGCATTACGGGTTACTGTAAAATTTATTTGCATTGCTATTATCTCTCTTTGAACGTTTAAACAAATCGCGTTTCCGAGGTTCAGAGTGACTGGGGCATCAAACCTAGCAAGTTGTAAGAGATCAAGCAGAAATCTCAACCATGGCTGAGGAAGTCACCCTGTCTTTTCCTCCTTTTTTTCCTTAAAGTGAGAGAATAGCAAGTGGCAGCCGCCCTGTTTGGGGAGAAGTACCCATGGATCTATATGGGGACACGTTCATTATCTTTGATCCTTGTATAAGCACTATTCCAAAATATTATGGCATGTAAAGTCACAGAACTATCTACCACCGTGTACACGTTCTGGTTTTGCTGAGATTGGGTGTCCAGAAATATCAAGAGAGTTTATTCTGAACATATTACTGGCATCAAGCTGGTTTGTAAGGGAAAAACATCCACCTTCATGAAAGCCACCAGCACAACCCGAACCAGCATTACCTTCACCAAATGACAGATTACAAGGAGGTACAGAAATATCTGCTTTTTTCCTCTGGCCTTAAAGAGAGGGAAGTCTAGATGAAAACTCGTTAAGACTTTATATGGATGGCCTCATAGCAGTTGTAAGGAAGGAAGATTTTCGTGAAGAAAACTCACGAGATCCGAGGTCATCTCCTGGCAAATGTGTAGGGAGGTGAACTGCCCACTAGTTCATAATACACCAGCACATGTGTATCAGAGAAAGTTAACTCCATAAACAGAATCACAGATTAATAAACACATTTTGAAGTCATTAAAGCTGAACGCTTAATTTACTTCCATGCTCCATCACAATTTATTTATAATCTTTATAAATATGAGGCAGGGAAAAGCAGGTCAACATAAATTATTCTTCAATCTATAACCAAATCGAGAAGTAGATGAACATATATTCTTAGCTTTATATACTTTTTACATTAGTTAACTCAGCAATTTGATGACCATGTATTTGTGGCCTATCAACTGTTTTTCCTGACTTTTCGGTTTTTAAAAAGAAATGGTAATTGACAGGAGCTTAACAGTGGAAAGAGTCTCCTTTATAATTGAAGTACAACCAAGGGGGATGAAGTCCTTAAAGTCAGCTTTTGTTTGATATCTGGAATCAAAGAAATAAAACATAGCCTACAATCCATGGTTGTTTCTGTTACATTAGAAAAGCTGTATTTTTCCATTTGGAAAGGCAATTGTTGATATGGTCGCTTGCAAGATTTAAAGTCTATTCTCTGTCAAAAGACCCAACGTGTCAATAGCAAAGCTAAAAAAAAAGGTGTTATTGTTTCTATACAGTCTCTCAGAGATGAAAGAAACAGGAAAAACACACCTTCTATCCAGTATTTGGAATTAGAATTTAAAATACTGAACATTATCCAGTCATTTTCAGTCGCTGAATTTCTAGGGTTCAATCTTTATTCCATGTGTGAAATTATCTCACCTTAAGATCTGCATCAGAAACCACCTCTGCTAACACACTACTCCCTAGTGCTTTCTTTCCCCAGAAGGAAAGCATATGTTACTAACTACTAATCGTTAACTGATTTATATATATTGTCTCCCCTAATCTGAGCGTACAGCTATGGTTACATGTTTCAAAGCAAAGCAGGAAGACAAAACCACGTTAGGAAGGTTGTTCGCACTAACCTAACTCTTGCAGCGACACGTTTTTCTGGCCAGCAGAAGGTAACTTCTCTTGGGGGATACAAGAGGAGCAGATGCAATTACCCCTGCATTGATCAAGCCTTGTCTTTGTGCCTGCCTTGCCAGTTTGCCTGGTTTTTTAGTGATCTGCAAATGGAGATAGAAGTCTGCAAATTTCCAGGTTCTACGTACATTTCTCTGCAGCATATTCAGTTTATAGCTGTGCAAGAGGTCTCATATGCCACAAATCTTGCCCGCTGTTTTCAACCATTTCATTTAGTCTAATAAAAGTTTTTACTTCTCCCTACAAACCTCGCCTGGAAAGAATTCCTGGAAGAAGAGAGTCAGAACTTCGACTTGCCAACCTTCCTTCAGCAGATGATTTATATTCAGGGAGTTCATGCATATTTAATAATATAGTTCAAATGTTAACCTAAAAGCAGAATAAGATTTTCCCATTCTCGTAAGTTTGATCCCTTGTGTATTTTTGTCTGATTTTCAGGGGAGGGGAGTCTGTACAGAAATTTGAAATCTCCTTGCATTGACTTGTTCCGTGAAGAAATCATTCTCAGAGGCCATTCCACAAACCTCTGAAACCCAGGATCATTCACAAGTTGAGAAAGATGAAGTTCATTTGTATACAAAGGAATTGCTAATCCTGAAAGAAAGAAGATGTGGTCTGGATGGTTTTCCTGAAGTCATAAATTGTATTTCAGCAGCTTTATATGAAAATTCCAGGTATCTCTCCAAGCACTAGTTTTCTTGTAGGCATATGAACTAGAGAGTCCCACAGAAGCAAAACTTCTTTGACCCTCTGTTCTTTTTTAAAACTTCTGTATGCAAAAAGTTCAATATATGAAAAGGAGCACTGTGAGCTTCTCTCAAAAGCATGGACAATGAGGAAAAAGATATAGTACTGAAGCAGAAATACAGTCTGTATAGTGCCTGCAGTGTGCAGTGGGATTATACTATTCTGGAGAAAGCTATTTCATGAGGAACCGTGAAACATTCTATTAGACACAAAAATATATCATACTACTTGTCCATCTTCTGCTCCTGCTGGAAGAGCCCTTCCACTTCACCAGTATCAAAGGACTGTTTCATAAGCAATTCTTATTTCTCCATTTTTTTTTCCCCTCCTTTTTGTTGCCAGCAAAGCACTGCTATCATATTTTCAGAGTCTGCTTTGAGAACACATGTTCCTTATTGGCCAGACTTTTTAAAAGAAGGAAGATGGCAGAGAAGAAGTGCTGTATAAAGCATGGGAAGCTGCAGAAAGAAGACAGATACACAGAACCCTTCTTCAGCTAACAAAGAATCATGCCTTCTACTGAAAAGCTACTGCGTGAAATTCATGATCTCTAGCACATAGGACATCTATCTAAAAAGTCAAAATAGTCTCCTTACCTGGAAGAGGCTCTGTGGCTCAGCAAACACTTCTGAGTTACAGCATGCCCACTAATTCTTTTCTGCATGACTTCTGGTCAACTATTTGGTTGTATCATTCCTGCTGGCCCATTCATAGCAAGAGTGAATGCCCCCATGGCAAAGCTCACGTGAGATTTTTTTTTTCCACCTTCTGGGGAGCCTCGCGTGTGGATTCCTCAGAATAACAGAATCCATTTTCAGAATAGATTTTGAATAAGCCTTTAGCACTCTTTTGGGTGCTTGATCTCATCTGCATCCGTAAATGAAACGCTCCACATCAATTACAAACCCAGCACTTCAATAAGAAATTAAACACACTTTACCATTAATTAATTACTGAGATATAAATACTGTCCTTTCAGCAGACTGGAGAGAGAATACAAGTACAGGACATGCCATAAAGATAAATCACACAGCTGACTTGGTAACTTCGGTAAAAATACAGAGGATATTAGCGTTCATCTGATAAACTCCCTGGAATGAATTTTTAAGGTGTTTAAGCTTATGACATTTACGACATCAAAGGCAAACTGTCACAACTGCATGGAAAGTAAATAGGAGGAACTGACAAAGCTTGTCTACTATTCCTATTAATTCTAGATAGTACAAAACCAGATTCATTATGGAATCTCAGAGAATAAACAGATAGAGATGTCTGAAAGAAGGAATCTTTCCTAGTAGATGCCTGAACAGACAGGCAGTTGAATAAAAATACAAAGCAAGACGTTTGATACATATTCTATACAGAAATCCATTACAGTTGCATATATATTTCAGTGACAGATGAAAAAAGAATGGAGAAAAGCACAAGCCTACAAATCATGTCAGGTATTATTGAATTAGTCTGAGAATTCAAAGGGAAAAAGTGAAGTAAAAAAACCAAAATAACGCCTCTAGTTTTGTCCCCTCAGTATCACCACAGTCCATAAGGGACAACAAAGGGACAGACCAACAGGTGTCTCCATTTTTATTCTAGACTCCAATATACCAGGTACTATAGATTGCTGGTGGAAATCAGCAGATTAAAGATTGGAATTTATAAGCCCTGTGCCCTTACTGGTCAAGTCAGACTCCCTTTCCTTCATCAGGCATCTACTCATGTGAATCCTTCCTGTCCAAACTCAAGTTGCAGATGAATTAAAAGGAGGGACCACTTGTCTCTGTCTACTCTTTTGCAGGGAAAAAAAAAAAAAAGCCAGTCCAAATTTTTTAAGCAGAGCCCCGGTCCTGGATGTTTTATTCAGGCAAAGCTTCTGCTGATCCCAGTGTGGTATGCGGCTCTTCTGCAGGTGCGAGTATGGCGAGGCTCCGGCAGCCTGATCTCTTTATGGCTCAGTTGCAACTCTATATCCCAGCCCTGGAAAGGGGAGACTGCCTGTTTCACCTGCAGGAGCAGTCCCAAGGAACACAACACAATCACGATCCCAAGAAACATTGTTCTTCAGAGACACACTTTTTCCTTCACTCCTACCTTCTGTGGTTGGGAACAGTAATTTGTTGTTGCCTTGTATTAGAGGAATTAATTTCTTTCTTGGCACAGAATCAGTTATTCTGTCCAAAAGGAGGGAAGATGGAGCTAAGATTCCCCCCCGCCATGCCCTTTCCTGAGAGTCTAGCCACCAGCTGATCTTGCTTTCTTACTTTGCACCTGGACCTAAGGAAGTCAAAGGGAGTACAAACACAAGGTTAAAGGAACCTGCAAGGGCATTTCCTTGTATTTGTGAGTGGTCTGAATTGCAATCAAGGCCTGAAAGAATAAGAAAACAAAGGTTGAAGTGAAGTAAATGAAATTTATGCCAGTCCGTTTGCAGGTTACACTGTTGTCACCACCCCATTTTAAAGATGGGGAGGGCAGGGGGGGAGAAATACAGTGTCTACTTTAAAAATCAGGGTCTTCAGACTTTCCAGCAAAATTCCCAATGCTTAAAATTAATCCTATACATGTATTAATAAGAAGTGAAAGTCATGACTTAGATGTATCCATTCTCTGTCTCAGAAATCATGGACAAATGCACATAGCTTAAATTCCAGCTACGTCTCTACCCTTGCTGTCTCCCATTCACTGGGTTCCCACATCAGCACACAGCCAGGCTGCGGGAAAGACTAGCCTAAGGGTCCAAAACGGAATTAGATTTTTCATAAAACCGTAATCCTCATGAAAAAAAAAAGAAAGCAATAGGAAAAAAGCTTATCAAGTTTCTGGTGAAATCAGGAATATCACCTGAACCTCCAGCCCTCCAGTTTGTATTTCTGATCTGTATTTCAGTTTCACTTCACGGCCCCTGTGAGTCATACCAAACCCAGAATTTCTTCAGACTAAGGCTACACCCAAGCCACTAAGCTGAAGTCTCACTGAATGCGATTCCACGCGAAAATGTTTCAGGTTAATGGCTCAGAAAACAACTAGACTAAACATAGTCTCCCCCAAAGCTCATCTGTTGGCACAGCAACAGCCTACACTTCTACCACCCATCAGGCGACATCACATCACAGCCTCTCCTTCCCCATCCTTCCCTAACTCCGTGAGGGGCTTTTTCCCCTTCATGAGCTCAAACAGTCACCCCAAGGGGAACAGACTTGCCAGATCTTCATTTCCAGTCCTTGCCTGGTGATGACTTCTACGCTGTCACTGCTAGAGGGACACCACCAGAGCCTGAACCGCTCAGCTGTCACTCTGATGGATCTTACTGTGGATACGGCTGCATATGCACGCTCCAATACCTGCAGTGTGTACGTACAAGTTTTTCTGGCAGAGGGAGGAGGTTAAAAGGACTTTAGACATCCTCTTCTCTCCTCCTTGCCATTTTCTCACCACAGGATCACTGCTGCTCTCCCAAAAGGATTTAGGGAATTCATTGAAGGTGGCATTGAGGTGGAGACAAGTGGTGCCAGACCTCCCACAACCAGTCTGCTCCTCCATTCAAATGAGTTTATGGTTTCCAATTGGCCATTATTGACCTAAAGCAAACTTAACTGCATCAGTATCACTACTAAATCAAAACAAAACTTAAATTATGATGGCTAGGTTCTTTTATCAATTAGGAATTAAAGACTCATCCACATGACATTCACATGGACCTTTTTCATGTGAAGAGCCCTACTACAGTATGGATTTTCTACAGAAAGGACACTTACTGGATGTTCAGAACGTGGTAGAAGGCCTGCATGTTCCCACTGCAGCACAGGTCAAGCCTCAAAATAAAGCAATATTGTCTCTTGCTCTGTGAGTTATATACTCTTGATCAAATAAAGACAATTTTATTCATTTTGTTTGTGACAAAACTGTTTGGTGGTTTAATATACTGGCGAGAGCAAGAAATTATAAGGTCACTTTAGAGTACCTCATCCTTGCTCAAACCTCTCCTTCCTCCTAGCTTTTTTTTTTTTTTTTTTTTTTTTTTGCTTTCTACAGCATATCTCCACAGATGCTGTTCCTGGATATTGCTGTGTGTGTATATCTCTCTCTAGAGGCATATGGCGGGGGGGGGTGGGGTGGTGCAAGATGAAATGCTGTGTTTGTAAGAGAGAAGGCTCTGATTTCAGGCCTGCTTTCAGTTTTAATAGAGATTTGGCCCCACTATATGTGTTTTCACCATGAGGAATTGTATCTCCCTATTAACATGCACAACAGCTTTTAGTGAACATGTAATGGCCAATATGGTGCCCAGTTACAAGACATCTTAGTATTATATTGCATACGCAAGAGTTCATTGCTAATGCAACCCATCTGGTTTCTGGAAGGCAAATGCAACTGAAAACAATTGTCTACTTCTTTTATTTGCACTGATTTCAAGTGATTTTTTGCATGTGAGAATGGCCAGTCATGTCAAAAGGGACTTTGACAGGGTCGTAAATACCGCACCTATAAATAGACTTTGATCCATGAGCAGAGAAAATGTCTCCAACAATTTCTTACTGCAATGACAGTGAAATAATGAGAATGAAATCCAGACTGAGCATCATTCAGTATGTTGTTTAACTCCAAGTACTTAAACAGTTGCTTGTGAACCAATTTATTCATTATCTATTACAGATAGAGTTGGAAGCAGCAAGATAGGTCTGTAAATAATAAGCTGAGTGGGCTTGCTTTCTCTCTTTCTTATATAGCAGGATAACATTTGTTTTGTACTATTCTGATGGAGGAGTTCCAAGACACAGTGATAAATTGAGCATATAGGTGATAGGGCCCTGGTATTACATGAGCAGCCAGTTTAAAAATTTTTGGAGATACACCAGCAACACATCCCATCAGAGCCTGCTGCTGCCATTTCTACATTTGCATAAGCCAGGCTGTCTCACAAACTGCTGCTCCTGTTCCTACTGCTTTCCCAAGCCAAACTCCTTCAATCTGTTGCAGTTTTGAAGGCCAAACCCCTTCAATCTGTTGGTGCTGTTTCCAAGCGTGGCTGATGCTCCAGCAGTTGCCCAAGCCAAGCTCTGGAGTAGTCTTTTGCTGTTTATTCTTAGCTTGCTCAGCTCTGATCCTGGCTAGCTTTAGCCACCAAACAAGAACCCTACATTTGGAGCCTACTCACCACGGACCCCTCTCTATTCAAACAGGAAGGAAGAGCCAACCCTAAATGTTTGTTCAAATCCTAGGGTAAGCTGAATCGGCGAGGTACCTCAAGGAGTTGGGATAAATCAGATCCCAAGCCTTCCACTAGGTTCCACAAAGGATTGTCTCTTTACTATTGAATCACATAGTCCAAATACGATCCATGCAATTCTAATGAGATACAATTCTGTCATGGTGCACTTATAATCATTCAGTTGCATCTTCATTCAGTTGCTGTCTTCACTTTTTTATTATCGAAATTCCATTTGCATCTCTATGCAGGAGAATTTGGAAGGAGGATGAGAGCTCTGTGAAGCGTTGCCCAGTGTGCCATGCAATCCCCACCACACCACAAGGGATGGGTAAGGCTCCTGCACACACCCCAGGCATTCCACAGTCACATTATCCACTAACAAGGCTTTTAAAAGTTTCATTAACTTCATCCATTGTTTCATTACCTTCCTGACTCGCCCCTACAGAACCAGTAAGCAAAGGCAGGGCTCTAAAGGAAGGCCCCCCAGCAGCCCTTTTCCCTTCATAGGCAAGGGAGACATGGGAGAAAGAAGGAAAGTGCATATTATGCCTGAGCTAGGACAATTTTGCCGTGACTACTGTTTCCCTTGCCAACTCTAGATTTAAACTGTCTACTGGCTTAGTGCCTGTGACAACAATGTTGGCTACCTTGAACTACAACAGGTGAAGCCCTAGCCTACAGTCTTGTTTATGTCTTGTTAACGTAAGCCCTGCTAGAAAAAGGCAGGCAGCGTCCCCCAGCAAGGATGATCTTTTACAATTCCCAAAGCATCAGCCGAACAAGCCGCAGCGATTAAACCGACTGCGCCTGCCCACTTCTGCTGCACCTCACCACCTCTGGGAGAGCATCCAGGTCCTCCACACCACGGGAGAGCAACAGCCCCGAAAGATGAAGGCGTTTCTCCCTGCATCTTTACTTGCTGGATTCTGTGCACAAAATTATTTTATTCTGTATCTTGATAAGCACGTCACACTCAAACAAAGAGTTATAGCAGGTCATATATTCCCCACCAGCATGCTTCCATTTCTGTCTGCATATGCTCGACAAGTGTGTTTATTATAGCTTCCTGTTCATTACCCTCAGAGATGCATGTTAGTGCTGCTGCTTATTTCACAAGGCTACACAATCAATGTAAACACTTTGAAACTTAAAGGAGGTTATAATTAAAGAGGAAGACCTCAATTCATGGCGATCTATTGAAATATTGGCTACACAGCTTGAAAATAATACAAGCAAATTGGCTATAGAATCAAACTAAAAATACTCCATCTGAAGTGCTGTTGAGGTTAACAGCAGGTAGGGCGTTAATGGAGAGTCAGTCTCCGTGTTTGTCCTGAAATACGTCCCTTATTGCCACGCTCTGTTTTAAGTGTCAAAAACATATGTAGAAAATTGGCAAAGAAAGGTATGGGCTTTGAACTAATTTTCTTTTTCTCTTTTTTTCTTTACCACAATGCAGTGTTATGAATACTGCTACAGATGTGAGAAAATAATAGCATTTTATTGTTGTAAACGTTTACATATTTTTTTATCAAGCCACCAGACCTAGCATTCTTCGTCTTCACAAAGCTTTAGAAACAATACTCAGTAATGATCATTCTTGTACAACCCATGAATGCTAAAAATAGCAAATAGCTTTTCCTTTGCTTTCATGTTTTCCCTAAAAAGTTGTTCTCTCTAATGTTGTGATCATCTAGCAGGCTGTAATAATTGCCTGGTACTGCATCTTTATCTGTTACATGGCCAAGATGCATTTGGGAACCAACTGTGCAAGTTTTTCCTTATAAATCTGTCATCTATTGACAAAGATGACTATTTAGAAATCTGTTTCTTTTACTATCATTTATTCCTTTGCACCTGTTTTCAAAGTGCACACCCAAGTCTTAAAACAGTAACTATACAAAGACACAAATAAAATTTCTACTGGAATAAAAGGCTTCCCGGAGTTTTCTTCGGGTCCCCGAGCACTGTTCAAATAATATATTGCGTTTTCTGTATGAATAAGTATAACCTGACACAATATTTAATAAATATTCATTTTCACCTGGTTCACGGACACCACGTTTAATCCCCCAAAGACTAAATACACGATGTAGGAGAGAAACCAGAGCTGATCCTAAGGCATACAGCACATTAACCTGCCCTCGTATTCTGAGCAGTTAAGACTCAGCAAAGCAGCAAGTGCTCCTGAAGCCTGGGAAGTCCTTTGATGCAAATGCAAAATACATATGTAAAAACAGTGCTAGGTGTAACTGCAAATTAATTTATGTTAAGAGAGGTTCAGAATGCTAAACACCTTTATTGGAGACAAATGATGTTTTTTCTATTCTCTGAGGGTGTATTATACGTCTCTTGTCAAGTTGTTGCTGAGAAACCGTGTTATCCAAGCGCTTATATTGTGATTTATAAAAGAAAAGGAAGAATTCTGCATTTATTATCTCGGATTGTCTACCCACTCCTTTGCTGCTTGCACCTCTTGTTTGCAGCAGCGTTCCAGCACAAGCAGGGACGGGAGGCTGCTAACCTTTCAGTGGCTGTATTTACCCCTGGACTTCATAACTCAAACAACCACCACCTCTTAATTTAATGCTGCAGAAGGGTTGAGTAACTTCGTTGCGTGCAGTTTTACTTATTCAAATAACATTTTTGGAAGAAAAAAAAAAAATGACATCCCTGCAAAAAGCTCAAAACGCTTGGAAAGTTAATTAGTACTACAACAATAGAATAGAGACCACCCAGCCTCATTAAAGGAAAATACTTCAATCAAGAAAAAGCTCCACAAGCCAACAAGTTAAGAAGCAAGCTGTCACCCAAGATACCAAGATTAAAACCTTAAAGAATACCAACCAACCAACAAAAAAAACCCGAAAACTCCAAAGCTTCCCACCCCCACATCCCCCCCTTTTTTTTTTCCTTTTTAAATCCACACCAGCATCACATCTGGAACATTCCTTTAAAACTATCAGATATATCATACATTTTGCGTCAGTCTCAGAAGCTGCAGTCACAACACTTTGGCATGCTAGAAGGGAAGTTTTCCTTATTTAGCACATAAACCTGTGTCCACTATATTTCCTATCCAATTGAATAGCAAAGCAGGTAAAATCTAACTTCTGTGCGTGATGAACATTAGATTTCTTTGTCCTGCTTTTTGTAGACACATTTCCTCACAAATACCAGTATTACATTTGCACACAATCATTGACTAAAAGTTAGCAGAAAGGCAGTTCATCGTTTTTAGGAGAAAGGTGCTATACCCAGCTATAGCAAAAGGTGGAACAAAACAGAATAACTCCGGAAACAATAGTTTGCCTGTGTGTCTTAGAACTGCTTCTACCTCAAGGCTAATATTACAGCATTTCTGAACTTCAAACACGCTCTTCAGTCATGAGTAGAGATCATTAACACCAAATAATTAATGCCACGAGTTCTGTAATATCAGATGTATAAATTACTTCCTCCATGAAAATGACTTTCTCATATTACCAGAAGCAGACTGAAGACTATCAGGATGCTGTCTTGATTTTTTTTTTTTTAATTAAGCTCCCAGCCCAATATTGGTTTCTCTCTCAGTTCAACAACTCCAGAAATAGCTCCAGGCACCAGAGGAACTTGCTCTGTAGTCTGCCAGTGACTGTGCAGTGACTCCTACATGGGAGGGATCCTGAACAGCATTACACCTATTTCCTTTGGGAAGGAAGAAAGTACAACCAAGCCCTGAGTTTACATAGCCCACGCGCCAGATGGCAAAGAATTTTCCTTCCTAATCTATCAGTCATATAAGCCAAATATATAAGGACACACATGGTTAGAGACTGTTACGCTACTGTTCAAACATTTTATGAAGACTACATCATATTTTCCTCTAGAAAAAGGATAGCAGCATCCTAGACTATTACTTTGAACCAGCAACGATAACCAAATCAAAGTTCCTCCCTGTCTCGTGCACACACACACAATCAGTAAAAATACCTTTTTAAAAAAAAAATGGCAGTGAAAGTACCTGAATACAGTATAATCTGCCAATAACAAGCAATCTTACTGCCTTAGGCAGTCTTGAGCAACAAGAGCTGAACTGCTGACTAACCGTGATCAATAATACATCAACAAAGACGTGGTAGATCTTTAAAATCCATAGTGCTTGTTTGAATGGGGTTTGGGGGTCATTGAAAGCAACATGACCCAAATTGTATTTACTTCTCTCCAAATTAATCTGAAAATTACTTCAATATTTACTGACTTCATTTTTATCAGTTTTGGCCATTACACGGGACATTGTAAAAAAAAAAATATCAAGTTAGTAATTGTATTTCTTGTTGCTATTATACACACACTACACTCTTACAGCTCTTTGAAGGTTTTCCTCACCTTTTACCACTGGAGAACATATCCATCAAAAATTGTTCAGTTTTGCTGAAACTTCTTGGCACCAAAAAAATAACACGACTTGAACAGGTGCAAACTCATACCACTAAAGTAAGGAACATCATATGAGTCTTGAGGCTAGCTAACAACGGTTGCTCATCCCCTTCCTCTAGGGTTATTGCACTGTAGTCCTTCAAGGAGACAGCAAAGGAGATAAGCCTAGAATGACCATGTCTAAATAAAAGAGGAGTTTTGACAGAGTTAAACTCCTTTTAATACCCCTGTAAGTCCTGCATCTCTCACATCCCAAGTATTCTCTGCTATCATTCACTTCAACAGGAGGCATTAAGGCTTAGCAGGATCCAGCTTATAGTTCTAACAGCAAGTGGCATATCAAGAGCATATTACACTCCATCACTGGGATTTTGAAATGCTGAGCATTTTTTAATACAGCACCCCAGGTGTTTGCTACTTAAAACATACTCCACATGAGCGTCTGCAGATGGCACATCAACAGGGAGCCATCTAGATTCAAACGCACTAGCATTCACTCTGGGACCCCATGCTGGGGCCCTAAACAAAAAAAAAAAACCACAACACACACAAGAGTGGAAAAAAGAAGAGAAAAAAAAAAAACACAAAAAAACCCCCCACAACATGGTGGATTAGCCAGTATGCAATGTTCTCATGTCTAGCAAATAGATGACCCTGTCTCACAGTCCTTATTCAAGTGAATCGCCCCAATGGAAATAAAGAGAGGCAATTCAAGCAGTCTACTACAAAGGTAATAATTCTCCCTGGATAACTCAACCATGAATAATTCAGTGTCGGTTAAGCCCAAGTAAGACCATTACTAACTGTTTTCATGTGTGGAGGATTGATTTTCTTTCAGTATGAAAGGAGGCTCTGGTTGCAGTGCTCCTAGAATGAAGACATAGCGCACTGTTGATTTGATTGAAGCCTGCTGCAGATGATGTACCTACGTTTTGCCTCCTACCACACAGGAGGGCAGGGAGGGGAAAATCTCCTCCATTGCAGCTTTGCACAGTTTGTACTGCACAGCAAAAATTAGTTAAACATGACAGATCTGAAGGAGGATATACAAAGCAAGGAAAAACTACACCGGTATTCCCTGCTCCTGTAAGCTAATCGCAACATTTAGAGGCTCTAAATCCAGACTGAGATTGTTTGGATACAACACCACTAATATGACAAAAAGTATCAAATAGTCAATAATTGTTAGTAATTTACACACAGGCCGCGCAGCCAGGAGGCGGCAGATGATGAATAAATGGCACATAAATCAAGACCTATATGTGAGCAGAACACCAACTGTGTTTGACAGACATACGTGAAGCACTACCTACACAAAGGCTTATATCCAGAGATTTACAAGAACAAATACAGAACTGCATCGTATAGATTATGATGTCTTTCTGAGGCAAGGAAATGCAACTACATTGTAGAAAAGGAAAGCTGGTTTTTGTCAGCTATAAATAAGAGTCTTCTCTATGCAACTGTAAAGTAAACATCAACAGCAGATTTTGATTCTCATTTGTCACTCAACACTTCAGAAGAAGAACAGCTGTAAGAAGAATATGAAAGATTGAAATAAATTAGTTATTCGTTTTCCATGATACTTTAACAGTCATTTAATAGCATGGAAACATTTCAGATCTAGGACTATTACACTCTACTGTGACACTCTAGACAGTAAAAGCCATCCTACCCACAGCCATCATCACTTAATTTAATAACAATCTAAAATTAAGATAAATTGACTCTCTAAATGCTTGAAAAAGATTATTCCATGATAGAAGAAATCACTTGCTTGAAAACTGGTTTTAAATAATTTGCATTATTACGGTTCACTTTAAAGAGTTACTTCGTAAAAGATTATCCAGATATTTCTAGCACGAAGCAATCGTTTATATCTGCGGCTGTCCTGTACTCACATATACCTTTAAAACAATAATGAAAGCAAGCTATAAGTATTGCTTGTCACTGCTTATAAAGACTAGAACAGTTCTTGCATGTTATGCATTTTAACATTTAAAGCCAGATCAACATGCACCTGAAATAATTTGTCAAGGAACAACAATTGTTGGGAATTAAATTTACTGTACCCTTTAGCTAGTTGTTTATATAGAATGTAGTCCTGGTATTTTGTTGTTCCTATGTGTTACCTCGTCTATCAAATTCTCTATTAAAAACAAGCAGTTAATTAAAAAAAAAGGGGGAATAACATCTACCACAGACGACCACTAGTTTCTGAGAACTGTCTTGCCTAGTTTCATCGTGATCATTGGAATATGCCATAAAGACTAGTCTTAGTTTATCTTTACACGCAAAACCCTCGTCGCATGAGAAGTGAATGAGAAGTCTTCTAAGGCGAGGGCTCATTTACCGTCTGCAGGCAACACTTAGTACAAGGGGATTAAAAGCCAAGTTCAGCATTTCCACAGTAAACTTTACTGATACTGCACAAAAGTTTAAACCTAAAGTATTTTGGAATAGGACTCTCCTGAAAAAAAAGAACTGAGAAATTACAATGTTGACAGCTGTATTTATATTGCTGCTCTATACAGAGGCAGTGCCAGACACGTAGCGCATGTGTCACATCCACAGCGTGGTTCTTTTGAGTGTCAGCCCTGCAAATGGTTTCTGCCTTGCCCGGTTTGCGCCTCATTACAGAGTTTAGGAATTTTACGCTCTTCCTTATGGCTCTGCAGCACCAAGGGTTTCAGTGGAGGTGGCACTCAGTTCAGCCACAACCAGTAAGGCATGAGAACACTGGAGTCCTGCAGTCTAGTGAGATGGACAAAGATAGGGCACGGGACTGAAGCCTCACTACGACAAAAAGGGGGGGAAAAAAAAAAACATAATTTTTCGAGGCTGTCTTGTAGAGGGTTTTAAGAGGAAAAACCACACTGTCTCACCAGCATTTCTCTTATTTTGCTAATGTGACTAAAACCCCAACTTTACTAAGCTTCAAGAAACCAAGTTTGATTCAGTCCCAATAACAGATAACATACAGAATTCAAGAAACTAACTGAAAGATTCCTATAAGCTTCAACAGGCTTTGGACAAAGTACGCAGCAATTTTACTTTGCTTTTCTAATTGAACTTGATCATGACAGCCCTCCTCCATTGAGCAAATTCTTGGGATGTAGATATGACCTACAGAACTATTTAAATCACTGGGATGATGGTGTTTCATGATCTAAAATTGAATTGTTTGGTGAAAATAGACGTGGACTATCTGCCTGAGTGCGCGTTCACAAATTCAATATGATTTTGTCTGCATGCTAAATATGCACAAGAATTTTTCAGTCAACTCTGCCACTTCAGCTTCTTCAAATTGATTAATAATTTTAAAGGTAAAAGAATGGGCAGGATGCCATTTCTCAGTCTCCTTGTCCTGTTCTTCCTGTTATTTCCCTATGGAAAATAAACGAGTAACAAATCCTAGCCAGAAAGAACAAACTTTTAACATTTCTTTTCATTCCTTAGGTATTGTTACAACTTTATTTGGTTGTTGTTTTTTAAAGGAATGAAAATATACTTCGTATAAAGTACTGGGAAATTTACATTTCATTTTTATTATACTACAGGCATAACTGTGTTGTGAAATGGACATAAATTAGACAATACATAGTAGGCAACGCACTAAAATAGAGTACGTAATAAAAACCAGCCGGTACTTGTCTTCCATTTGGCTGATGAAAATGCAAATATTCCGTCCTGTCTGTACTCTGGGCAAGAATTCTACAGGAAAAGCTCCTTAAAAACTAACTATTATGACTTCACTTATTTGATGTGAATATAATATGTATATTTGCATATTAATTCAGTGATAAGCTTTCAATGGTAAGTTTCTATGCCTTTACTGTAATACTTCTCTATTTCTGAATAAACCATTTCTTGATAAAAAAAATTAAAGATTGCAAGTTTGTATTGCTCGTTTAGCCACTTACTGTCAGGTATTTACTCCATTTTCAACAGTGCAATTGACAAGTGTATACAAGGATGTGAAAATTAGCATTAAAATCCTTAGCATTAAAAACTGATCTGAGAAAAAGTGTATTTGCTAATTAAAAGCAAGGAAAACAGATCTTTGGTTTGGGCAATACTGTCTCCATAGTCATTGGCTGAACACATCCCGAATGTGTATCAACTTATCTTCACAGCAGCCCTGTCAGGTAAAAAACCATGTTTATCTCAGGAGGGTGAGCCAGAGTGGCTGAGACAAGGTAATAGCACCCTGCTTCTCCACTCCTGAGTGGGGAAGGTGTCTTGTTCCCCATCTTCCCTCCAGGCTCACCCTGCTCAGTCCAGACCTTAACCCAGCACTGGCTCCAGCATCATTTGGTCCTCTCGATTCCACTCACAAACCCAGGAGAAAATTACCCTTTTTTTTTTTTTTTGCCTAGGAAGTTGAACCGACTCAAGGATAGGTAGAGACAAAAGCTACAGCTGACACCAGATGTGCAGATAAGCCCAGAGAGCAAGGGTGGAGGAATGAAGATGGATGAGAAAATGGAATATTCCCTTTAGCTGCAGTAAGATTGGCTTGAGCTCATGCAACATCTTTGAAATGTCACCGGTGGAAAACTGAGATAAAGAGCATTAAGAAAAGTTCCAGCTCAAACCAGACTAAAAGCTGATGTCAAACACAGCGAGCTTGGAGAAACAACCCTTCCCTGGATCTTTTGAGGGCGTAAAGTGCTTCAGCTAACACTGAGGGTAAAGCCAACCATATTTACCCACAGTGAAAGGTATAGACAGCCACCGAGCAAAGATCTGAGCTGTTTACTGCAAATAAACGGATATAGAAATGGCAGTAGCTATAGATAAGTCACATATTT
This sequence comes from Alca torda, assembly GCA_008658365.1. NCBI lineage: Eukaryota > Metazoa > Chordata > Aves > Charadriiformes > Alcidae > Alca > Alca torda. The sequence goes on from CM018081.1 coordinate 4,269,938, forward strand.
AGGATGGACAGGGTAGTTTGAAATACCGTTTTGAACTGTGAAATTGTATCCAATTGCGTATCATGCTCATGATTACGTTTTTTTTTATTATTATTTTAAACCTTAGATACATTTTGAAGTTTTTCAAACAGTACTGTGAGCAACTCTCCTGGTTTCAGCTGAGATGGAGTTAATTTTTTCTCTAATGGTTGCTGTATTTTCAGGTTTGGTATGCCAGGAATGTCAATAACACATATTGTTTCAGTTGTTGCTAGGTGATGTTTGTACTGGTCAAGGACTTTTTTCAGCTTCCCACAGAAGCTGAAAAGGAGCATAGACAGAACAATGGAATGGCCAATGGAATATTCTGTACCATAGATGTCATGTTCAGTAGATAAATGGGGGTTGGAAAGGGGATGGGAATCCACGAGCCGCTGCTCAGGACAGGCTGCACAATCAATCATCAGGTGGTAAGAGTGACTCACATTGTATTACTTTAGCTTGTACATTCTTTTACCATTATTATTACTGTTATTTTCCTTTTTCTGTTATTGTCCTGTTCAACTGTCTTTATCTCAACACACAGAAGTTATTTTCCCTTTCCTTTCCCCTTCTTTTCTCCCTCTTCTCCCTGTCCTTGTGGGGGAAAAGGGGGAAAACTGCACGAGCAGCTGTGTGGTCCAGCTACCAGATGAGGTTAAATCACAACAACAAATATTTTCAAAACGCGTACTGTCTTTTGCTTTGAAAACACGCTACAGTGGATGATGAAAAACACTAAGCCACTTTTTCGATAAGGTGTCTCAAGAAAATAGATATTTGTAAGCAACAGGAAAGCTTCTAAGTGATGAATACAAGTACATTTGCAAATCCTTCCCAGGGGGACCAAACAGTTTAAAGAAATATCTTAAATTTTATTTTGCCTTTAATTTAGGAGTTCAAATCTAGCCTAAGCTGAGAGTAGAGGCAAATAGCTATTACTATCTGCTGGCTGCTGGGCAGCCTATGCAAAATGAACCATTAGTTTTAGACCTGTTCCTATTAGATAAATTCTCACTTTGTAAAATCACCTCTGTAACCAAAAACCTTCATCAGCAATCTCAGTACCCCTGGCATATGGAAATAGAGATACACAAAACCTTATTAATGATAAATTAGCTAGTTCTTTCCTGTCCTTGCAGGAATGGGGTTGCTGATGATGAACTATATTGCAGTTATGCCTAACCTATTCCTAAAGTACTGGTGTTTTGTCTAGGGGCTTCTACATGCCGAGAAACAGTCTTTTCCGTTATTTCCCAGGGGGCCCAGATCTAAGCATAGTAGAGGATTTCACAATTAGTCTGTTTTCTCATGAGATGCAGCCTAAATTTTTCTTCCTCTTAACTCAATTGCATTTTTCCAACTTAAACTCTCTTCTGCTCTACATAATTCTTGCCTCTGCTGTTGTCTGAATCCTAGTAGTTAGGTTTATAATGCCTCCTCCTCCCCCTGTACATCACAAAAAAATGTTTTTGGAGTTGTCTTCCAGGCATTTTGTTTGGGTTGGGGTCTTTTGGGGAGGAGGTGGGTTTTTTTGGGGGATGGTAGAGGTTATGTCATCTTATCCCAACTTCACATCTCTCTGGTAGCTTTGTGATTCATTTCCTCTTCACATTTCTTATCTCCCCAGACTCCCTCAGATCACACGACAGACTGACTCAAGACGGATGCTGGATTCGGGGACAGGGTACAGGCTCCCTCCGGAAACCATAACTCCCACTGCAGGACCATTTTATGATTCTACCTACACTAAACCCAAAGCTTGCACAGTGAGCCAATACACAAGACACAGGTGCAACACCAGAAGAAGGAAAGGAGGGGAGAAATAAATTTGTTCATAAGTGCAAGCATGAAACTAGACAAGTCCACTGAGTTTTCCAAGCTTGAGAGAAAAACTAGATCCTTGCCATGGCCTTGTTCCTTATTTGTTTGTTTTATTATTTTATTTTTATTTTTTTTTCTACAATATTGCTTCATTACAACTGTGTTTTAATAGTTTCTGAACTTGCTGTTTGAATAGAGCTGTGCTTTCCACCATGCTCAAGCACCAGGACACAAGAAGTTCCCCCTGAAGCCTCCAAGACCATTCCAGACCCCTTCCCCAACCTCCTATCCGAGCCATTCCTCAGGCACTCCACAAAAATTAGCTCTGACCCTGATCTTAAAGGTGATCTGCAAAGGTTTTGCTGAAAATTAAAAGCTTGTTTGAGATCCCTCAGGAAGATAAAAGTACACAGCTTGTCTAAAATGGAATTACTGCAGTATTAAAATGAGATGTGAGAGACAGACTACCAATTACTTTACACCTTCATTTGGGACACTCTGGAAAAAGTGAGAGGTGACTCAGGGAGCCCTCAGCTCCCTCTATTTCAGAGGCAGCCTGGGACATGCTCAGTCTCCACATAAAGACCCCCTGCCAGGGGTGCTGGCCCACATTCCATTAACGGGGAGCAAAGGGGAGCCATTCCTGTCCTGCCAGCCATGGCACCACAAAGCCAACATGGGCTGCAGGCCCTGGCAACATCCCTCCCTTCTCCCTGTACCTTCCTGCTTTCCCATTTCAGATGCTGGGAGGCAAGCCAGCATCCAGCTGTGACATCGGCACCGTGCAGGCGTGAAGGAGACTTGGTGGGACAGGTCTCCAGCTCCCCCCAGCAGACGGTGCCGGTGGGTGGGAGGTGCCTCCAAAACACCCTGTGCCTCACTCATCACCTCCAGCGCTCCCCAGAAACAGTTCCTCAAGACTTGACTTTTCCCCACTTTCCTTGAAGAAATGTTGGAACGGAGTCAGATCCCATCTGATCCACATCTGCAGCCTCTTCCTTCACTTCCCTCGGTTTTGGTTCTTTTTCCTCCCCTTTTAACTTTTTAAATTTAACCTGACTCGACAATTTACAATATTCTTCACTGCTTTGCACCTTGTGGAGCCCCATCTGTGCGTGTGAAATGCTTCCAAATCCAAACGTTAGTGCTCTGGTTTGCAGTTTAACTGCTGGAGTTTGAGGATTTGTGTTCTGGGGGAAAGGAAAGGGTGCTCGGCCTCCCACAGAGGGGAAAACAAACCTCTTCCAGTCATCTCAGTTTCTCATTCTTAAGTATGATATTTGATGGAAGGAATGACATCTATAAAATGGTAATACAGAGATAATATAGTGGTAAAGGAAGGGGGAAATACTGCTGAAGGAGGAATTACAGCAGCAACACATGAGTTCAGCTGTTCACCACCATTAACACAGCACGGGGCCTGAAAAGAACAATTCAGACCCTGTCCTCTGCACGTCTTGCAACAAATGGGAATCCAACAAGCCTGTTACCACAGGCTGCCGCGGTCACACATTTCAGCATCTGTGCTGCATGCCCCGTGCCATTCATCCCGTTCCTCAACCCAAGCGCCCCATACGCGAGGAGTTATCTATCACAGGCCATTCACTGAGGCGGCAGCAGCGTGAAATCTGCTTTACAGTGTCTCTGCAAATGCAAAGTCAGCTATAACATGACTGTAGCAGTCACCTTGTAGCACTCGGTTCTCCGTCTTCGTTTTTTCCATCTGTGAAATCGGTCTAATTGGAAGGGAAGTTCAGTTCCCTTTGAATTGAAGGGAACGTATATATTTCTAAGTAGGGGCCAAAAAGAGAAAGAAAAACGTAGAGAATTCAAGCAAATACTATCATTCAGAAATGCTGATGTGGTATCGAAGCTCACTGCTGCATTGTTCAGCAGAGATTGCAACGGCCTGAGTCTGAAACTCTTCTTTGGCTACCAGCACTGGTAAAGGACCAGCCGGAGCAAACCCCAGTCACCCTGTCTCCTACAGCCATCCCTCCCAGCACTGCCGCTCCAAGGGGTGAGCTTCAAAACACTCCTGCAGCCATAGATGCTCACACCCTGGCAGACTAAACGGCGGTTAAAGTGCTGTGCACCCCTTCAGCACAGTCCGAAGCAGCACATGCTTGGGGCAGAAAGCATCTTACCCCAGATAATATAATGGGGAAGGGAATAGAGACAGTTAAACCATCAATTTTTTTTTTTCCTAGTTTAGCATGAAAGTCTGGATAAGTTGCATGGTCAGCTGTTCGTTTTTCTTTAAACATTTCCCTGCAAACTCTGCAGAAGAGCTACACCAGCCACCAGCTTCAGCCATCCAAACTTGATAGAGTTAGGGGAACTGTGCATGCTCATCCCAATGAATATTTTCCCTGAGTCAGAGGAACGTAAGTAAATCCAACAATTGCAGAGAATAAGGGAAGATATGCAAGCCGTAATTTTTTCAGACTTCACAATGCTAAGAGAAAATAAGGGGGTTTATGCCACTGTTTCCCTTGCAAAACTAAAGTTTCTTTACTTCAGGCCAATGGAAACTTTCAAAGTGAACTCTACCTGAGCTACAGTAATTGTTGGCACGATGGTTAAAATAATGCAGTGTGGCATATTCTGAAATGTGCATGTAATTTAGATTAATTGCACAGCATGCTGACCTTTTACAGCCTGCAGTGAGACTGTAGTTCTGTGGCAATACATAATACAGTGAGGCAGGAGAACCGAGTTCAGGGTGAGCCCAACAGTGACTTGAGCTTTCCAGCACGTGCGGGTTCCACTCATGACAACAAATTTCCTTGGTCCTCACTGATAAAGCTGCAAGATCTGTCACTACTCGTCATTCTCTTGAGTGAGTCATTTCAGCAGAAGGCTCTGACAAGAGCCGTTTGGTCCATTCTCACAGAAGGAACAGTAATAATTAGTCATATCGAACTGAATAAAAATGAAAGCAATTGACATAAAATGGGTTCTACAGAGCTCGCTTCAGAAACTCATGGGGCTGAACCCTCATACTGTGTAAGCAGGCTCCACTGAAGTCAATAAATTCACCTATTTATATAAGCTGACAACTGCCCCATTGAATTTAATGGGAAATTATTTCCTTTCTATAGGTTTTTCTTCTACTGCTTATAATTACAGCTCTCTTGAATTTTACAGGATGATTCAGTGATCAACCTTCCTCAGACTTTTTCTTAGAAATTGTTCAAGCCCATAATTTCGGAAAGCAAATAAACACGAGACATTCAGAGCGGCTTTCAGGCTAATCACAAACCAAAAGTTACTATTTATTACTAAATAACGTCCAGAAGTTGACATTCACAGCCAAAAGTTCCTTCCAATAAATACATGGGCAAACACCAACTCGAGGAGGACGGCACTGGCCATCACAGAGGCCCGCCTGGGTGCAGGAGTCTCCTTCTGCAGCCCAAATAGTACAAACTACAGTTCACGCTTCATCCCTTTTCAATACCAGCCAAATTTGTACAACATGTATTTAACAGTTAGGAAGAAATATATCAGAAATCTTTAACAGATACCCAAACACATTCAGAGCTGAAGAAAAAGGTGGGGTTTTGCTGCCGATATTATTTTAACTGGGACAGAAAAAAAAATGTTTTCCCCATTTGCTTATACAGGAAAATTAATTTCTTCAGGGATGGAGAAAAAACACATTTTAGGAGAGAACCTTAGGTTATATCAGTTGAATTACACTGATCTACTCCTTGAAGATAAGGCTTTATTAACTTAAAACAGCAGAATTAATTTTTAAATGATACTGCAAAACCTACATAGGGAGCAGACCCGCCAGTACTGTGAGAAGCGGGAACCGTCTCTTCCACTGAAGTTGCAGATTAATTTTTCATAAATTTAACAGAGACTTCTCAAGCCAGTGGGAGTTGCTTTGCAAAGAACTTCAGTACATTTAAAACATTCTTAAAGACATTAACCTCCTACATTTTATGTTACAGTGTTCCCTAGGTAACCTTGGGGCAGAAACACCTCATTCCATGATGCGCGTTCCCCCGAGATGCTGTTAGAAAGACGATCACCCCAAGACAGTGATAGCGGTCAGATAAAATCTTCCCTTTGCGTTACACCCTTGTAACACCAGTAATAATAATCCACCTTTCCCCCAAGTAAAGCAGAATCCTCAGGTTACAAATAGACGCACACCAAAAAAAAGTCTTAAAAGAGCGCATATGACTTAAAAAATAAACAAACCCTTCAGCAAGCTAAGGATAATTGCGTAGGCAGATGAAGATCGATGGTAAATCCCAGGGTACAGAAGTAGTAATTAAAAATAAACAAACGGGAGATAAAAATAGAACTTAAGCAAAATATTTTCCCAAGAGGGTTATAGAGTAGTCAAGCACCCTATCCAAAACAGCAGGAGAACAACAAATTTCTTTCTATTTTAAGTAAAATGAGATTCCTTCCCCTGTAGAAAGCAGGCTGCAACCTCCAATCAGGCCAATTATCCAAGCCAGACTAAATTCCAATTTTTGAGATTTGTAAATACTCAGGATTATTGGAAAAATTCAGGGACAGCCTGCCTTTGATTCCACAAAACTTGTTGGTATGTCACACCTTCCTCTGTCACCCAAAGACCAGGAGGGAGATGGTGCCAAATGCCTTAGCCCAGCTCCTGCACCTTTGTTATTTAACACAAAATTAGAGTGTAAGTTCAAGTGCCTACTACTTAAATGTCAGTCCCTTGAAAATAAGAGAGGGCATATCAGGGCACATCATCAAATAACACAAATAAGCTGTAAATCATACTTTAATTTTCTCTTTTTCTGTACTTTGAGAAGTACAATGATCATGAATAGGTGATACAAGAACTCAATAATTAGCGTAACGGACATGTAAAGTACAGACCCACAAAAGGACACTCCAGCACAGCTCATTAACGATCCTTGTGCATATGATCTTTGTATTTTGCCTTTTGGGAAGAGGCTCAATTTAATTTCAAGTGCAAAATTCAGAAAGAAAAGAGAGGGGATAAAACAATAAGGAAAATGACTTCGCAGTTGTTTTAACTTTTATGTATAATTTCTTATACCTTCTTACAGATACAACATCGTGCAATTTTACTTAAACAGCTTCCATTAACAGTGTACAGAATAATTGAGTGTTAAAAGATGCTAACTTTACAAAAGCAGGGTGTTTTATTTCTTCACTTGAGAAACTACGCATCGTGTCCAAAAATCACACTTAAACATGGAGGGGGACAGTCAAGTTCAGCATCTATAATAGCCACCGTTAGGCTATTTAATTCTATCTACATTTATACTAATATTGTTCCACTTACGCCGTAGTTATTACTGTTCCATATCTTAAGGGTAAATCAGGTTCCTCGAGAAATATCCCTGTTAAACAGCTGTGCTAAAACGCCTTAGACACACCATAATTCAATTTTACATATTGATAGTACCTTTTCTTTCTGGAGACTTTAAGTTGTACATAAAATCCACCATAGATCTGAGATGGAACAGCAGCAAGAGGGCTTTGGAAAAGACATTTAAGACAGCAACAGCAGAGCCAACTGTAATTCGCAATTGAACACCTTAATATCCAGAGTTTTCATGCTCTGGTCTGAAAAAAATCCGCTCAATGTATATACAGCTTCTCTTTAATAAGATCAAGGCCCTGAAATGAGCCAAACTTACCTACTGCTTAGCCGGCACCGAATTTGCTAAAGTATTTTTTAGACTCCTACGTATGAAAAGTCTTAAAAAGTGCAAGCCTTACTGAGGTCAATGAGGGTAGGAATATTGAAGTCTTATTCCCTAGTTCCACAGAATATAGGGGGGTTGCATCCAGTCAATCCTTTCTGCATCAACGACAGGAGTAGCTCTTGGCCACTGCTTTAACAATCAATTTTGTGCTTTTTTTTTTCGTTATTATTAGAACTAATCTTCTCAAATTCCTCTAAAATCACTTTGACCAAAAATGGACTCGTGATTGCAAAATGAGGGTAATGAGAACTGTTTTACCCTAAATATGAAAAAGTACCAGCGATCAAGCACAAATTGTTTCAGAATTGATGGCTTTGCATTAAGTACGGCTGAAACGCCCAATCGCCCGTGTTCCAAAGAGCCAGCTGGGGAGCTCGGGGGTGGCATTTCTCAGGAGGGCTCGGTGCTCTGCTGAGGTTACAGCAGTCCTCTCATCGGGGAAGCTCTGCTGGATTTTAGCTATAGCCTTGGACCATGAGGCCAGAACCCACGGAGAGGCAAAAGGGCATTTAAAGAAGTTAGAAGTGTTAAGCTAAATCACTTCCTGCTGGCTTGATCTTATTTTTAATCTTCAGGGCCGATGTGACACCGCATTCCCAGCCTCTAAGAATTGTCTGTGGGAACTTAGCGAAGAGAGGTGGTATCCCAGAGGAAGGGCATGCAGCGATCAAAACGACTCGCAATTAGAAGCTAGATTTGTGACACTAAATGCTTTTTTTTTTTTTAAAAAAAAAAACAGGCACCAAGTTTTACAAATTTTGATTATTCTTTTTCTCAAAGTGTTCACGTAGAACCATTATGTTATAAACAATCTGGAATGCATGGAAATACCCAAGCATGTCCTGGAGCGTAAAACAAAGGTAAAAGTATTCTCAGGCTCTGAAAGTTAAACTAATCCATGGAAGGAGGAGAAACTAATGCTGGTTACACGACAGCTTACTGCAGGACTTGTTGCAACTCCTTACTGGGTATATTTGGCTTCTTCAAGAACCAAGACAGAAACGCTCTGATCAAATATAGCCATTTCAGTATCCTGTCAAGGGTAAAGGTCCACAGAAACACTCCATCAATCCAGTAGGGTATAGGTTAACTCACTCAAATACATGAACCGAGTTTTCTCTAGCCTGGGGAGAACCGAAAATTCAAATCAGTGAGCGGCTGGGATATAATTTTATTTCTTATCATACAATTCTGCCATTTTACCCTTGGTTATTTAAGTTATTGAAAAGATTCAAAAAAAAGTATGGAAAAAATACTGCACCAACCCACATTGTGCAACTGCTAGTGTCAGGTACCTTGCCTGAATTAACATTCTCCAGCCCAAAAGCACCACTTTAAACCTCAGTGTAATATTTTCTGTAATCTTTATAACACACTTGTATTCTTGTCAAAGTATGAAGCTATGTATGAACTTGGCAACATAAAGAATTGCAGTAACATAGGGCTATATTAAATTATGCATAATACAAGAGCAAGTGGCAGATGGTATTGTAGAGTATGCCGAGATACTGGTATTTATACAATAAGCATTAAAATAAACGTGTCTAGATAAATGAGGTTATTTGCAGGTATGACGCACCTAACGCTGAAATAAATGTTTATTTTCGGGTGGTATGCATCATGCACAGGTTATTTTAGAGGCTGCATCTGTCATATTGCGAGATTGATGTGACGCAGAAATGCAGACACTAGTAAAGGGAGCTCACAGTAGCGTGTAGAGGAGAGAGCGATGAGTATAAGGAGACAAAAGCTTCATAAAACAGCAGCATGGAACAAAAAAAAGCTATCTTGACATCAGGGAAAACAGGAGGGACAAAGGGAGGTGGCAAAATGCTTCAAAATGCTTGAAAAATGAGATCAGGAAGTTAAAAGCGACATGTCTTGGGGAAAAAAAAAAAAAGAAAATGACTGCAAGCTATAAAAGCAGCTGCTATGGAATGTGACAGCCACCTAGGAGAGAGGGGAAAACGCAAGGCTCACGTTTGACATTTCCCTCCTGCCCTTCACTCTACTCTCTTACTAATGAACATCACAAAGTAATTGCAAGACTCAAAGGTAGGAAACGCTGTAACGCATCAGAGCGGTGTCCACCTCCTCCAGCACTCTTCCAGCCCTCTCTCTTTGGGCTCGTACTAACACCCCGGTACTGAAGTGAGCGGTTGAGGTGTGGGTCCTTCCACTGCCTTAATCAAAAGGATATATAACAAAAATCCTGCGCAAACCGCAGAGGTTAACATTGCCTTAAACTACCCTGGCAACACTTCCCAGGGTACGTCAACAGCTTTTTGACCTTAAAATCTGTGGCCCTAAATAGATGTTTATGTCCCTCTGGTTATAAAAGGAGATAAAGATGGACTCACAGAAAACCCCCATATTTTTGTGAGAGGCAGCAGGAGCAGAGCTGTAGGAAGAGAAAGGGAGGAGACAGGTCACATTATATTCTGTCAGGTTTTACGTGGAAAAAATTCCAATAATCACGTGGGAACAAAAGGAAGCGTTGAAGTGAGTGGCAGGTGGCGAAAACTTGGTGGGGGTAACGGTGAGACCGGATCATAAAGAATATTGACGGTGGAGGAAGAATGCAAATGTCACAGCTTCTGAGTGGCAGGGGAAAGTTCCCCTCTGTAGTTCTCCGGACACACTGACAACCCTGCACGTCCGAGCAGTTGTCCAGCCTTTCATCACGTTGCGATAGTGTCACTGCTTGGTTTACCAGGCATGTAGCTCAGACCCTTTGGGTACTAAGAGAGGTGAAGGGGTCTGTGTAGAAATTAAGCATTTTTTTTTTCGCCCCCCTTAAAAACATCAGAAATAAAATGAATTTAAAGTCTCATTCCACTGGTGCATTTAGAAGCTCCTCAAATAGTCTATTCCAATTCCACAGTAATTCTATAAAACAAAATGAATAGCACAAATCCAGCAAATATATCTCCTGCCAAGATGAGCTCTCCTGTTTTAAAATCTTTTATAGCATCTAATGTATTTATTTGCATCAAGAGGGCATTATGCCAGTTAACATCTGTGTTCTCTAGAGTTGGTAATTCTGCCTCCCATAACTAGTCATCAATTCTGCATGAAAATACACAACTGTCTTTCCACTATAGATTCTGTGTGCTGCTCAATTTTTCCATGCACATTTAGAGAAATGTTTAGTGAAATACTTCTGCATAAAAAGATATAGACAGGAAAGGATGATTCAAATGTCTTTGGACGTGCCACCCCGATCTGGGGGTCATTTATGGACCTTGGGAGTCAGATCAGATATTCCATTGTGTAAAAAAAAATTAAAGATCAAATCTTCTGCTAATATAAATTCACATGGCTGCTTTGAAATATAAAGAAAATTTCCCAGATGTCTGTCAGCTAAAGATTTGGTCCTGAAACCCCGGGGCAGTTCACAGCATGCAAATGCACGTATACTTTAATGTGGATTATATTACCTCAACTAACAATAAAAATCAAAGCAGGTGTCTCCTCCTGAAAGGCACACGTAACAAATTTTACCAAAAGTAAGGAATTTTCCCAATTTAAAATAGCCTGAAGTGCCAGAATTTTAAACATATGTAATCTCTCTCTTCAAATTTAAGTGCCTGAATACCTTCCAGTATCTAGCATTAAATGAACAGGGAAGAAACCCATCCTTTGCCTGCGGGAAATTATAAAGGAGAACCAAAACCATAGAGAGAGGAGTTGAGATTTGGGCCAAGATCATGAGCGACTGAATGGATCAAAGGTAAACCGTGTGCCAAGCAAAATTACGTAATTCATTATAACACAATGAAAGAGCCAACTTTGTTTCCAGCATCTCCACAAACTTTCCTCCCTCGGCTGATGCTCCTGCCAGCCTGACCAACCCCAGGGTGCGATTCGCACAGCGTTGCTAACTGGCGACGTCCTTAAAGCCTGCAAGCTAAAACTCAGATTAAAGCACCTCAGTCTCTAACTCTCAGCCCTAAAATTCAGTCATTGCAATGACTGGCTTGTCAATGGCTGTGTCCTTTGGACCTGGTTTTATGAGAAAAGCTTGTGCTTTATATAGAAGTACACTTTCTATAAAGAATTACATTGCAATTAGAAAAGAACCCTATTCCTGTGTATGCAGCCGTTAAATGGAACCTGCTAGTCCAACGGCATGGGCTGGTGACTGTCCTACTAGTTAGTGAATTAACCACTGCCTAAATGACAGGTACTTCATAATCGCCACTTACAGAGAGCCTGTGGAGTAGCAGCAGGAGGGGGACTGACCACTTTTCACTGCTGCCTTCGGTATTTGCAGCGCACATTCTATTATCCGAATGTTTCCCCAAGACCCTTTATGGCTGCGTGGTTAGGATCTATGCTTTGGTTTCCGCATAGCTTCGATTGTACAAGAAAATAGCTATATAACACTTCAGCAATCAGAACAAGAGATTTCAGTGGAAGTGCCACGTGCTCCAAGTATCTGCAGAAGAAGAAACATCTTACAATGATGAGGTCAACAACATGCCCAGCTTCTCATCAAGAAAACACATAACAGCTTTTACTACTTCTTGAGAGGTTTGTGAGCCAAATTATAGTTCCTGTATTATTGTCAAACACAGTACTCAGGTTCCCAGTTTATTAGAGACAGTCATTTTATTTATCTGTTGCAGTTACTGTTTGGTTTTTTTCCCCTTCAGATTTCTCTTCAGCTCAGGGTTTTCTCTTGAAATTGTTCATATTTTGAACAAGAAAACAGATTTATTTTCTGTGATACCTTTTCAATTGGCGATATCAGAAAACAAGTAGAAGAATGTGATATAGGTTTCAGGTTATGTGTAGGAGCCAATTTTCTAGGATTAATGTCTCAATTAAATGGAAGTATGACTTCAATATTCTTTTTAAAAATGTGTAGCAAATCACACTCTTTTTTCTCCTTCCTGGCAAATGTTTTAGTTATTTTACAGACCAGTGAAGTTCTGAGAGTCAGGTCTTTTTCCTGTCTCGATCACAACAGGGTAGAGTTAATTTTCAAGCTTGCATACATACAGACTTCTTGCAGGAAGATTTATAGTAGTCCAACTTCAGTCAATACCTTCGTTAAAGAAACAATGGGGCTTTCACACTAGCTATGACTGTAAACTACTCTCTACCTCACCATTCACATTATTAACTCCATTCATTCTGTTGTCCAGAAATCCCCACCTTAGAGAGAGCCTTTAGAGACAGTTCTCCAACTCAGAGGGCTGAAGGGGAACCATTCAGCCAAGGTATCCTTTGCCTTCCCAGCCTCAACAGAAATACTGAAAACGGTTCCAATGTGGTTTCACATATTCAAAAGAGGAAGTGCTGCACTTCTACATTTACCAAAAAATGGCTTATGTGGGTTTTTTGGCTTCTCACTGCATGATGCAAGAATCAAAAGCTAATGAGCAAATTCCAAGTATGTAAGAAATCCTTTGGGAGTTTTCCCCCCCCCACCACTCTTTCTAAACACTGAACTATGGCAGCCAGAGACTTTTTTTGAAATTAAAAGCTTTATCCTGTTGCTGTGCATTCCAGCATGAACACAGCACTAGCCGGAATGAAGGAACCACATACTAATCTTACATGATTCTAAGAAATTCTCCCACACGCTTGAGTCACGGTCAAGCTGTTTAGCCTAAACATATTGTGATTAATGTAAGTAGCAATTAGAATTGTTCTCCTCAGCCGGGATATTTTGACTCCACCTTTATTTTTTCCAGTTACCCCAGACCCAAATGCAAAGAGAAACGGTCTAATCAGAACCATCTGAGTAGTCTGATACTTCTGTATAAGAAAGTGCTCTAATGTTTTGTGGCAGGGACTGGTGCCTCCTAATCAACAGACTTACTTCTTCACAACGCAGACAGCAGCAATGGGCCCTGTCATTTCCCCTAGAATTGAAGTGCAAAAGCCCTGAATATGTTTGATTTTCTGTCTCAGAACTCTAGATTCTCCAGGTTGTCCCAAAACACAAAATGACACAAAAGTTCCTTTGTTTGTTTTATGATTAAACATTTCAAGATTGCAGCTTATTGTTTGAATAGCGATGAAGGATTTTTGATCTTCTTTTGAACGCTGCTTCTTTTTCTTTTTTTATGTAAACACTTTTTGTTGTTGAGCAAACTGAGGTGTGTTCCTGGCTGCCACATTACAAACAATTAAATTTGGCAGATGCTGCACCTGTCACTGTTTTGTGCGTCTCCACATAAGAGCGGAGAATTGCATCGGTGCAAGTGTCCCTGTTGATCTGCTTCTATCGTCAATGCCTTCTTCACAATTTATGCTGGCATCCATCAATCCTCACCGCGTTCACGCCAGATGATACAGAAACACCACGCATTCCAAGTTCTGGCCACAGCCTGAGTAACACAAACCTAAGCCATTTACTTCTCAAACTTCACACTCCAACATCTGGAAAAAATAGCGACTACAGCGCAAAATCTTGAACTATATCATCTATTAGAAAAATCTGGGAAGTTGTTTGCGCATCCGTATGCCTGAAGATCACGTATTCTACCAAAAGCAACAGAGCGTGATAGAGGTTCATTGTGCTTTAGTGAAAAGGTCATTAGACATTTGAAATAGTCCTGAATCTATTCACTATCCCCTATGACATCCCTAATAAGAGATTTCTCCTTTATCATGCCTCTTAGTATCTTTCACACACATTATAGCAAGGAATGTAGGAACTTTTATTATTATTTTTACATTTTGAAATAAATTATTACATAACACTTGGGGAGAGGGTGTCATCATTCTTTTATGAACGTTGGATGAGAAAGTGCAATGCCCAGTAGCAAAAATATTGACAAATATCCTTAGAGTTCTCTATAAAGAGCTATTAATTGAACCCCAGAGCACTGCAGTGAGTTAAAACAGCTATTGCTAACTTCTGTATTTTAGACATAGGAGGAAGCAAGCGGCCAAGAGAGTTACCGAGGCAGAGATATTGCACAATGGTCAGGCCATGATCAGTTATTTCATAAAATCAAGATCAGACTATGAACAACAGCAGCACCAGCCTGTCCGCATTTACTTTTTTTTTCCTGTCCCTGAGAAGACACTTAATATCAAGTTTAATCATCCGAGATTGTCAAACCCAGGGTTCCCTTATAAAAGGTCCCCTCGCTGAAGGGATATGGAATGTTTTTTACAATTAAAGTCTTTGTACTTCATATTTCAAACGCCTTTTGCTTTCCCTTCTTTTTTGTACCTTTAGTATAAGCTAAAAATATTTTTAATAGTGATTGCCATGGCAATAAGTAAGCTAAGCTCTCAATATTTGAACTTGCAACGTGCTTGAGAGTTCAATGTTGTGCATTGACTCTGATTTATTTATTACACCCAGTTTAATACAACAGACTCCACACAACACTGAGGCTCATCATGGCTCCGCACAGGGCAGCACAAGGGGGAGTTTGGATCCAGCTAGGAAAGGAACAAGGACACACGAAGTGCCAGTGATTTCTTGAAAGCAGCAGCGCTATACTTTAATATATGGGAATGCAGCCATAAGAGCTCCTGCCTCCAGCCAGGGGACTGAGGAGTGGATACGGAGGAGCTGCTCCGCATTCTTTCCATGGGCACCTCTACCCAATCCTCCTGCTTTGATTTTTTCTTCAAGCCTGTTTTACCTGCATTTTTGCAGAGGCAATAAATCCTGTTCTAAATGAAGAGGCACAAGTCTTTGGAAATAAACTCAAATGTACTGAGAGGGCCTCCACGCCTTTGGTGAGATATCAAGAAAATTAACTTCCACTGATATCAAAAGAAAACTGTCATTGATAAGACATTAGAAGCAATTTTATCCCTCTGCTTTGTTTTTAGTAAAGAAATATGGTATTTCTCTTCAGATTATTTTGGAATTTGGTATATGCTTGATTACAGGGGACATAAAAGATGGGCGAGCAAGAAAACTTCCAACAGTTGTTCCTGCTTGACTTGCAATATAAAGGGCAAGGAGCCTGTTTTTATAGACCCTAAAATATAAAAAGGACTCAAAATCCAATTTACAACTTTTTGTTGTTGTTTGCTTCAATAAATCTACATTTTATCTTCTCTGCGGGGCACAAGTTTATCTTCCAAACAACGTCCATTTTGAAGATGCACTCATCAGCACTGCAGTATAATTTTTTTTTTCCAGAAGTGCTGCAGGATTTCTGACTCCTATGGAGTAGGAGGAACAGAATAATATAAAGATTACAGCTTAAAACATAAGTACAGCAGAGTATATTTGCCCTCGCCTTCTGTAACAGACAGTGCTTTGGTATAGAGCCGCACTGCTGGAAAATGCACAGCCTTACTCAAGTCTGTAGGAAAAATAACAAGATCATGCAGGTGTACGTTCATGAAGCATACCAGGTGTAGGCAAATATGCCCGATTCTGAAACTGCACACATCTAGTCACCCGTAATTTATAATTTTTCACTGACTTGTAGTTTTGCATGTCTATTTAACTTTCCTCAACTCAAAACCCTAGCTCATCACACTGCACATTACCTCTAGGACCCATTACCACAGCTTGATCCTTCATTAAAGTATCAATATTCATCCCAGCACTCTTTGCTCCAGAATCCCCAATTAAATTACTGCTTTAATTGTCTGCTGTCACTGACAGATAGGTAAGTGCGTGTGCCTAGTCCACAGCAGTAGCCGAAGGTACTTGCCTTAGTGCAGAATTACAGTACAGATTTAAATGTTCTTTCTTTATGCATAAGAAATGGTCATAAATCACTGCTCCAGCACAGTCATCTCCAAGTGGTGGGGATTTTTTCTTTTTCTTCCTTTTCCAAGTTGCAATTCACAATTGTGCTTGCCACTGGCCTAATTTAAAAGTTACGGTCCTTTATGTTTTCCCATCCCTATCGATTTTCTGAGACTACTAATAATCACAATAAGTATTTCTCTAAAAACTGAGGGACTTTATTAAGTAGCTGTCCATATTTTGAGTGTCTGGGAATCCCTTTTGTATTTTCATGGACACCCAAGAACAGGGAGAGGGATTAGCGTTTACACACTAAAGTTAAGTTAGAAGACCAAATTGTCTAAGTTTCCTAGTAAATAATGCTATTGTTTTACCCAGGCGAAGCCTGACTCTCCACTGCACACAGAACAAGACCAACCTGCAGTGGCAGGCAGCGATGGCATACACCTGCACACGGTTAAATATGACAGCGCCTCCCACCACACAACATGCCTTTTCCTCTGTTTTGATGGTTTTATACTAGATCAGAGATTTAAACTGTGCCAAAGTGGTTTATAGTTCTAGCTAAGTTAAGAACTGACACTTTAATGGCACCTTTGAGGAATTTATATAGACAAGTCATATGGCCCTAACGTGATAGCTTAAATGTAGCCCCAAGTAATTCAGCCCAGACCCCAAGGGTTCAGGCAAAATCGTAACTCTCTTTAGTCTTTGAGCCATTAAAATTCAGCTAGACTGTGAAGTTGACAGCTGTTTACTGTAAGGTTACCTCCTGCCTGCCAAATAATAGGGCTGCTATTGGCACCCTTCCACCTTTTTAGTTGAGAAAAGGCTTCCTTATAGTCAGAACAGAGCTAAAATGTTACATTCCTCAAGCTGGAAAGGCCCGTATCTTTAAATAGGCTTAAGCAAGATTGAACTTGTCCATTGTCTTACTTCGGTTCTTTTCAAAGTAAATGTTATCACAACATTTGCGCGCAATATAAATGCCAAACTGGAATTAAGCCTAGTAATACTAGAAGGCCCACAAGAAGATTAAGAGTAATGGCACAGGCTCTTCCAGGGCCTCCCAGCTCACGTCTTTCTCAGGATGCCCACATTGCTGTGGGAAGAAGACTAGGCTTCCTGCCTTGCTCCCTTAGCTACAAATGAAAAGAAAGGCTTTCTCCTCCTTTGTCACAGAGAAAAAAGCCATCATTTTGTATCACCAGCTGCCAAGAAGACGCATATTAATGATAAAAAAAAAGACAAATGTCATGTCGAGGTCAAGAAACAGTGCGGAAAAGTCAGCAAAATCCTCTCATTAGAGCCCCAAGCCCTCTTTCGCATAATTTTGTGCTTTACTGTTTCTAAAACCACTCTCAAGACTGTTGAAAACATTTTGTATTATACCAGTATTAGCTAAAAATAGCGTGGGGGGCACAACAACTCCTCTTCCTTTCTGGCTTCCTAACTCTCCTGTGGGCTCTCTCTGCAAGCCTGGGAGTTTTCATTCCCTGCCACAAAACCGTGCATCTCATCAAAGAGCACAGACCCTCCTCATTTTCTCTTGTAATCAAAAGCACATACTCAAAGGTACAATTTTGAACCACTCAGGACACACGCAAGCAACTGAAATCCTTCATTTTTCAGCCGCTCTACCTCTAGATTACATAAAAGGGAATAACCGTACTACTGCTGCTTCCTCTTGTTATGTTTGAAAAGAAAATAAGGAGACATCTATTCATTTCTCTCAAAAACACAAAGTCGGTGCCTACCTGCAAAGGCAGAGCTGGCCTTCAGATCCTCACGAAGAGAGACGCCAGTCCACCAGGCCAGCTGGCCCAGGTGCCCAACCTGAGGGAGGGTAAAGGCCTACCACACCTCTCCTTTTAGCATTTTCTGATAATTATCTCTAATTAGCTCTAATTAGCAAGACAGGTGCTTTTCATGCACCTGTCTTGCTTGGGTCTTAGGCTGGATGTAAGAGGCCCCAGGTCCCAAGCTGAGTGTGGGAGTTGGCTGTGGTGAGTTGTGTGGGTGTTTCAGGAGCTGACTGGGAGGCAGCAGCGCGCTCACTGGTGCTTGTGGTTTCTAAGTCATTTGATACTTCTGAAAATATTATTTAAGTGCCTCGAACAACACCAAATGTCAGCAAAACCGGAATGCAATTAACGTATTCCTTGTGAGCCCAAAAAGCCCTTTCCCGAGTGGCTTGTTAGGGAAATGTTTCCACCTTAAAACGAGGCGTAGAGTGGATGTTTGTGGAGTCTCATCATGGCTGGACCTAGCCCAGCTCTGACACCACAGGCTCCAGAGGAGCTTGCCGATGACAGTAGCCCTATGTGCTGCGTGCCATCGCATCCCGCTCCATATTATCCAGTGAATTTTGCTAGTCTGGGCTGGTACTCTCATTCTCTTCAGCATCCACCAATGATCCACTGTTGTGTTCCCAAAAAAAGCAATCCACACCCTTCCCGGGCATTAGAATCAACTGTAATTCCCATTTATTTTACTTGTCTCGCTCATTATTATTTACCTTGCCTTCCTTGGCTTTTGTGTTGCTCGTTCCTCTGTTTTCCGCTACTAAGACGGATGTTGAATTCTTTGCCAATGGGACCGTTCAACAGATGGCTGTTCAGTTCATGCTCTATTGGATTGATTGTTTGGTCTTTTTATAATTAGATTTTTCTGGTGCTTTGTATTATTTTAATGAATCCTTATAAATGGATGGGGCTAAACAAATAAGGCTTTCCTCAAGTGTAACGACTTTAAACAGTTAAGAGCGTGCCTTCTTATATAACAGTTAGTTAAAACCATTTTGGCCTAAAAAACCGTCTTCAGACTCTCCTTGTGCACGTGCCGGAAATTGTTTTGGATGCCATTATTTTTAAACACTTAATTAATTTTCTTCAAACCAAGATTATTTTCTTCCTCTAATGAGAATTATAAAAGCTGTCAGGTCTGAGGCTTCCATCTTTAGTCATTTTTTGGAATTATGCAAGTCCAGAATTAAAATAGAACATATGGAGGCTCCTCGACTCGGTTCAAAAATGGCAGAACTAATTCCATAGAAAGATGTCTCAGAAAAAGCTGACTTTGAAGCCAAGTGGATCATGGAAAATTTTAGCAAAAAGTATATTTTGAGAAGGTATGAGTTGCTTAAAACGCTGTGTTGCGTCTTAACTTTAGCATTTGCTATCAGGAATGCTATAATAACATTATAATTATCTATAATATCGGAGAATTTTCTGTTCAACCTACTTAAAGGTAATGCAGTGTGAGTCACTAAAAATTATGAAACTGAATTGCCATTTTAATTTCAGGATATCATTACCTCAACTTGAACGACCCAGATATACCTAGCTAGGAAGCAAGTTTTCTTTTATATATATATTTATATACATGTATATATTTACACAGACCTTTGGACCAATGGACTCAATAAAATTTAACATCCGCGATCTTTTGGCTAGTACGGTGCTGGACACTGAGACGAAGTTACTCTGCAGATGCTTGTCTTCCCATCTGTTATTTCTCTCTCTGATTCTTGGCAGTTTTTCCAAGTGACAACTCGGCGGTGAAGGTCTGAATCCAGCGATCTGAGTGGGTGATACCTATCAATCTTGTGCCACACGTATGCAACATTGCTAGGCAACAGGTAGCAGCATGACACCCACATTCTGCAATTTCCTTTTGGTGACTGAGACTTTTACTATATTAATTACACTGAACTTTATTTCATGTATTTCAGGCATTAACTTCTATGGAAAATATTTTTAAAAACTCTGTGAGCTAAGATTCCTTTCCGTTGCATACTGAATGAACAAATATTGGCAACTGATAAAGTCATCATTCTAACAATTGCTAGATGTGAATGTGGTGCACGAAGCCTGCTAAAATTGCAGATAAGCGGGATATCAGATTATTTT
Source organism: Alca torda (assembly GCA_008658365.1). Lineage (NCBI taxonomy): Eukaryota > Metazoa > Chordata > Aves > Charadriiformes > Alcidae > Alca > Alca torda. The sequence goes on from CM018081.1 coordinate 4,290,112, forward strand.
GTGTTGAAGATAACCATGCTACAAGGAAAAATTTTTGCAAGGACTTCAAAACATAAAAGGCATAAAAATATAAAGTGAGGAGCTAACTAGGGAGGAAGTGCCTTTTTTCTCTACTTGCTTTCTCTACTCTATTTTTTTGCTGGCTTCTCTTTTTTCAGTGGTTAGGATGCTACAGAGGGACTAAGCTACAGATTTACTTTCATGCCCCATCACAGACTTTTTTTTGTGACCACGGGCAGATGAGGCTACATTACACTACAGCGAGAACGCAAGTGAGCTGCACTCACTTCACTTCTCTTGAATTAGCCTAGCTTAGGAAAAATAGCCAACCCTTCAGCATTATTACACCCTTGCAGGTAATGTATTTTTCTATGGATCTGGGATTTCTCAAAGATGTGTTCCACAGTTATTTAAGCTGCAATAAACCGGGTCATTCTACACATTTAATTTCGAAATAATTTGCCTGTCCTTTCTGAATACACAAAGGAAATCCCTGAAATGTACTCAAATGGAGCTAGTCTATTTGTTGTAAAGCGCTTGTGTTAGCCACTGATGAGTAATAGTAAGTTCAGCTTTAGTTCACACCCTCTGAGAAACCAGCCAAATCAAATTAACAGCAGCAGAATAGTCACACTCAAAATTTTGCCAGCAGACAGAACATTATTCGGGGCAACCCTGGAATTACAACCCAAACCATCTTTGCAGCAAGACAAGGATCTTTGAAGTTGTGTTTCAATGCTAATGAGTGATCATGAGCAATCAAATTACCATTACTTGCAGAACCGCCATTGGTTTCTATGTCGTCTGTGGCTAAACATGAGAAATTCAGGAGAACTTGAACATAGTCTTCATCACCTTGGGCTTCAGGTTCTTACCTGTATTGCTTTATCTCCCCCAGTGTTGGTGAGCCGCTTGTAACCTGTGTGTGCAGGTATGTTGTTCCTTGATACAGGCAAATGCCGTATCAAGGAAGATTGTTCCTTAACTAGCAGCTTAATTTTTCCTATTAAGGCAAATGGAAAGAGGGAAGAACACTCCAAACATTTGTGTAATTTTTGGTCAGCAAGACAAGTACACTTAGAAGCCGCATTTTGTAAGGCAACTATTTTTACAATTGAAGTATCTTTGAAGTGTGTCCATGGAATACTGAGTCTCAGCATCATTTGTTGTACAAACATGACCAGCAGTTACATGTTTGTCTGAGAGATATTTGCTGCTCTTACTCACCAGGTTTTGTGTTCAGTTTATATCTATGACTGGAAAGTACTTTCTGTACAGAAATTTTATCTGTATACAAAGGGAATGACTTCAAGAATTTGAAACACATGAAAAATATCTTCTTTTCTCTTGCAGCTGTCCTCTCCTGACATTGGCTCAACTCTGCAAAGGGAAGCAAATTCCAAACCTGACGGTAGACCTCAACCAGATAAGAAAACTGTTGTACTTAGCTGCGAGATATATCAGGAGGAACACAAGAGAACAGTTGCTCCAGGAGATGTTTTTGCTCTCCGTTTAGACTTAAAAATCAGTGTTGGGATGGTAGCAGATGGGTAACCTGGTTTGAATGCATTAAGTTCTCCTGGAGGATGGGTGGGCTCCAGAAGGAAAGTCCAAGTGGACTCACTGCCTACTAGCTGAGAGCAGCAGGTCAGGAGACAGTCTGTATCTCCTTTGCTAGACAGCAGCCTGGATGAGGTGTTGCGTGAGATACCTGCTACACGTCCAGCTGTGATTAATGAGGCTGGAGAACAAGCTCTTCAGCTACCAAACCCACCTTTTTAACACTGAATCCTGCTGGCCTAGGAGAAAAATTGCAGTCCGACAAACACTCGTGAAAATCTGGGTGGGTTTTTTGATTACTTTGTTCCCTGTTGCTGCACATTTTTGTGCCAGACGTGAGCCCAGTAAGAGCAGAAAAGCCTGCCATGTTTGCAAATACCTGTTGATAGTCAAGCAGGAGCGCGACTTTGAGAGGCAGAATTTATCCCTGAAAAATACTGTTCTTAAAGCAACAGGGTGGTTTCAGTTGCCCTGTTAGTATTTGGATTTTTGTAATTTCTGCTAAGAATTTAGCAGGCAACATCAAAAGCTTTAGCTTGGGGAATTCATAACCAGGGATATGATTAATACAATTTCAGATGTATTTGTAGAACATGCAGAACTTGCTGTGGGAACTGATAATTTAATTAGATTCTGGTTTATGTGATTCATATACCTAATATTCTGAGTACTATATTAAAAAATAAATACAACTTAATTTTTCATAGGGCATTGCTTTGTTCTGCTATACAAGCAAACAGTTGATTACATGGAAGGCACAGCTTTGATTGGCTGTAAAAATTAGGACCTCATTGTACTGTGAAATAGCTTTCAAATACAGCTAAAGAAAACAAGCTGCATATAGATAAATACATAAAATCCCCGGGGAAAAATTAACACCATATTTGGGAATTTTATGTTGAATCCAACAAATCATGTGAAGTCTTGAATACCATCAGCTTAAACGGGAAAAAAAAAAAAAAATGTTCTTCATAAACTATTTACAATACACATTTCTTAAAAAGTTAACTTTCAGTTTTGCACCAAGATGTAAGGCAACTGGCATGAGACTTTTAAGTAAAGTCTCTCTTGTATCTCTAGGCCACATACTGTGACCAACAAAAGAACTGGGTTTATCATTTTCACAGACAGGATGCACCTGTAGTTCTGTGGCAGTCAAGGAAATTACACCGGTGAATGTAAGCGAATCAGGCCCACATCCATGAAGTAGAATAGAAACATTTCTTTATAGGTTCAGGAGACACTTAATACATGTCTAGATGTATCCGATATGCAGGGAAAACCAGTTTTCTCCTGGACTGACTGCATAATTTAAAATGTATATGCCCTGGGTATCTCTAAAATCTAACGTAAAACAGGTTTGCGGGATTTGTGGATACCATGAAGGTCAAAAGGATTTTATAGACTTTTTTCCGTATTTAAACAGTGCTTCAGTGATCAGCTGCCACAGATTGTTAAAACCCTGTAGCTACCTGCAACTAAGCAAAATACTTACAATTTACAATAAATACAGTGGCAGAGCGCCATAAATCTGGGTATACCGAAGACTTTAAGATCTGGCGGGGAAAAAAAAAAGAAACATTCTTTGGCAGAAGAGACAATATTTGTATAGATTTTCTATACAAAGCCAAGATCACTCCCCTTCCAATTGCCTCTAGAAAGCACAAACTATGCGTGCCACCTATTGCAAACAGGTAGTAATATTTGTTATAGCCGTTCAGAGCCCATTCCATCCAACTTGGTGCCTCTGCAGAACCCCAGCTGGTGGGTTTTTTGCCAGAGAAGAAAGAGAAGCGCAGCAGGTAAAGGTGTAAAACCACAGCCGTCGTGAGTCAATTCTGCCCTGACTTGTGCGGCAGAGCGCTGGGAGGGAGCCGTCGTGGGGAGGCCGAAGCTGGGCTCCTGCCCCCGTGGGATAACTTCACTCTGTTGTAAACCCGTCACACACGAGGGAGCAGTAGAGACGAGAGGTACGTCCCAAATGGACCCATTTCACAGAATTTTTCCTTTGTAAAGCGCCCATCGATGCTGCAGCTGGAATCTGCACAAGTTCAGGATGGTTTCATGTTTCAGGAGAAGAGCACGCAAGGGTGCAGTGGCAGAAAAAAAGAGCAGTATGATGAAGCTCTCCCTTTTTGTCCAAGAGGCCGTATCAACTGAAAATATTTCTTCCAGCAAGCGTCAGGATTTTTTATTTTATTAGAAAGTTCAGTGGGATTTAGTATGTTTATGTGCATGATTACTCTGTCTTTGTTTTCAATTTTCGGATAATCTGAGTCTGAGAGCTATGTGTTTCTAAAATTGTAAAACACCAGAAGTATTTTGGCGCTCAGAAGACATCAACATCTAAAGCGGCTTGGCTTTTGTTTGCCCTGCATCTATTCCCATCCTTCGCTCCTCATCAGAGGGGACAGAGAACGCTACCAGATTGCAGGGGTGACATTTTGCTTCTGCACAGGGCAGCTGAGAATAAAAAAGGCAATATAGCTACGTATTGGGCGTATGTGGATTTTCTTCCCAGTGCTGTATGGTTGCTTCAGCTGCACAGAGTGACGATTTTCTATTTGCTTTTAAAAAGCTAGAATTATCTTGAAGCTATTTAGCCATTAAATTTCCTCAGCACATGTATGCATACACAGATAATATAACTAGAAGACAATGAAAAGAATAGCACAGCTTGACTTCTTATTTCTTTTGTTGAATTGTTTCAAGTTCTCTTCTTGGAGGAAGATGTGTTTCTAATAGTTCCAGTTGGAATATACAAAGCTAATGATGTACATTGCTAATGTACAAAACAGATTTCCTATTACAAGGAGCCTTAGACGATGAACATATAATGAGTCCGCAAGTAATTTCTCACTGAAAGCTAACGGTTCCAGAGTCCTTGACCTAAGTGTGGCATTTTTCTGTCAAGATGGCCAAAGCCATCACAAGTACATAAATTGAAAACGGCCGTAATGGCTATATCAATACGTCCAGAAAACTATTCAGACTCATGAATGCAATCTACAGTAAGATCAGCCAAGGTTATCACCAGATGTTTCTTGTCCCACATGCCACAGCTTGATTCTATTGTAATTAATTCAGCCAAAAAGTCTCTGGGAGAACTGTGTTTTCAGCACAATTTCAAGCTTAGTTTCAAATACCAGAAATCATTTCCAATTTCTTAAAACATCCTAGACAAATGTGAAACTCTGCACTTAAAGTACGCCAAAAAGTACTTATAAAATTGCATTTAAAGAGCATTGAAGAAGTATTGTCAAAGTTGTTATGATTAAAGCTAGACCTTCGGGGTTCAGAGACTTAGGCATGTAAAGCACAAAGACTTAGGGCCTTATTCAGTAAACTATTTGCCCCGGACCCTACTGCAGGTTCAGACGTACAACAGAATTTTGAGCTCAAGTTTCTGCACCAAACCATCGTAGTATTTATCCAGTTAGCCATCCATAATATGAACAAACAAAAAAAAAATCAATATTTCCCAAGGTATTTTACAGCTCATCCTCCATTTTTTTATGGCACATCAGACCAAAGACCTACTATATTCTTGTTGTGAAGAAAGATGCTTTTAGTTATTTAAAGTCTGAGGTCCATTTAAAAATGAATTTCATTAAAGTCGGATACTCACAGGCATGAAGTTAAGACATAAATAAAACAGAACGTATTTTTATCATAATATACCACTTTATTTTGCTGCAATATTTGCAGAAAGAACACATTGAAATTCACTTCCAAACTATTTTAAACCTAATTCTGGACAATACAAGTCTGAGACAAAATGAGATATGTTAAAAATTATAGTTCTGGTTTTCAGAGGTATTGACCACAAAAGCCTATATTTAACTTCAGGTAGAATTGTGTTCAGCATGTCTGAAAATTGGGCCCTAAATTAAAGATAAGTGTTTTTACCTGGGTAACATCTCTTTAAGTACCACCCACAAATCATATAGTGATAGTTCTTCCCATAGGAAAATCATCTTTTGGATTATTTTAAGAGAAAAGCACAGACCAATGTCAGCCCTCTTACAAGCTGCATACTAATGCGAGGAGGGGAAGGAAGGATTTATTTGGAATCTTCTAATTGACCTCAGTGGAATTGGGCCTGGACCCATTAAAACATTTATGAAAAGCAGTTATGGAGCATGAATAGTACCCAATCTAAAACATTAATGTCTAGGTAATATTAAAAGTAATTTGTTTAAAAATAGCAGGGAGGGGAGGAGCAGGAGCCTGGCTGCATTAAGGACTAAATTCCTCCAACTTTCCCCTGGTCTTTTTTATCATTATTTTTCAAACGGTTGCAGAGACAGAAGTTGCTGTTTTCCCTCGGGCTTCTCCTTCCCCACCACTGGCCCGAGTGTTAGCAATACTCCTCGTTTTCACCTCAGTCCTACATTATCCTGATTTTTAGACTAATGTGCCTACATATCACAGCTTCATCCTTTCTCAGGAATGACGTAGGCAGTCAAAGGCATTAAAACAAATAGGCCTCCAAAATTAATGTGTTTTGCAGGAAGTAAGCGTAGGGGTATCCAAAGCCAGAGGGTATATTCCGGATAGGGGGATTCGATTCCAGGGTGTCACAAGATGTTCTCCATCACCACAGCATGGCAGAAACCTTTTCTTAATGCTGTGATAGATGCTCTAAATATGCCACTTACTCAGAGTTATTGGATATGGGAACATGCAAATCTACCAATAATGCAAGAGCCTATGCTTTATGAAGGGCACAGCTACCAGAGAAGTAACTGCCTCCCTAAGGATTTAACAGTAGCTGAGTAACTCCATGGTGTCTTGAGTATGAGCCTCTGCTCACGTTCATTAATCTTGACAAGAGCGGGGATTTACCTCCAATAAATATCCTAACACTAGGCCTCTTACAGCAGTTTTTCAGATAGCTCCTATTCCAAACAAAAGCTGCCGCTAGTGTATGATCTGTAGCTAACAAGTCCCTGCATTCAAATCACCTAGCAAAAGTTAACCCCGTTAGCAATGGGAAATTGCAAGTTATAAATGAAAAGTGAACAAACGGATCAGCAGGAAACATCTGTGACCCTCCCTGTCCAGCACATCTTCTCTCCAGTTCCCGAAGCCATGACTTCTCTTGTGGTCCTTTACGATTTATTTCCAGAACCTTCCAAAAATGAACAACGGTCATATGCACATTTACCTTTGAACATATGAATGTTGCGTTGCGTCTCTTCAAAGGTGGGTGAGCCATGTAGTCATCCGAGAACTACAAAAAGCATATTTTCAAAAAATAATGTAGCAGCCCAGATTTTGACTGGAAAAAATCTGCAAGAGTATGTGATGGCAATCCTTATTTTCTCTACTGCTGTCAGAGGGACGTAGCAGCAATGTGACGAGTCATCTCACCAAGGGCTGTGACTGCTCCTGTCCGAGGGCTGCCAATGCTGGAAGTCAATGCCTTGATGTTTGTCCCGGACACTCTCCGAAGCCCTCCCCTGCCTACCTTTGGCTACCTGCAACTTTTCATGGAAGTATTTAAGACAAGCCATTTTGGACATGAAAATCAAAGCATTTTAATTTGAGAATTTTGTTTCAACGTCTCGTGAAAGGTGTGGCCTCAACATTTCACGTTCTTGTATTTAATTTGCACTCCTCGCTTGGGCTATGTATCACAGAGACCAACACAGCCTGCCTCTCAGATAAGTCACATTATAATCAAACACAACTACTTTATATTTCTTGTTTATTTTTCAGCCAAAAAGCATATTTTTTTGGGGGGCGCATATTTTTAGTGAAGAAACAAAATCTCCTCTAAAAAATACCGACATTTTTCAAGTGGGCCTACTTTTTATTTTTTAAGGTCTGTACCTAATAAGGAATCTTTGATGTAGTCAGCAAGACTTTTCCTCTGCCTAGAAGACCTATTGATATATAGCCAAACAGAGAGCAGAGAAAAAAATCCACTCTTGTATGTCACCGGACTCTTAATCTATTTTATGAGCCTTAAACACTACAACTCTTTGCACGGTAGAAATTTCAAAAGATCTAGAAACTCCATTTTTTCTCCTTATGTGGCTTTTCTAAACCTGAAGTTTTACTTTTCATGAATATTTTTAACCAACGCAAACCTTTTTAGGCTTTTTCTTACATCTATCTTTTGTCAAGGAAGAAAGAAGCAATCCTGTGAATCAGATCCCATGTGCATAATCACACAACTATACGAACTAATCGCATCCATAAAAAGCATTCGGTTCAAACATTGCTGTATAGGGAATGCTTAGCCTTAAAAATTACGCTGTTTGGACTGGCAACTTTGAATACATCTTATGAGCAATCCATCTGCACTAATACATTTTTTTTTCTTTTTTTAACTTAAATCAGGGGACTTGAGCAGCCTGACAGTGTCTATAATAAGCCTGCTGATTACTTCACCTTTTGCAATTCTTGCTTCTTTTTTTTTTGTTTTACACTTCTGTTATATTAAGATGCACGTTGGTAAAATATTTTTAAAAATTGATCAGATCCTGATTGCCAAGTAGGAAGCTGAGTAGTTACCTCAACCAAGTTTATAATGAGCTTCAAATTTATCGCCCCGTATGGAGCCATCACCCGTCATAACTAAATGCAAGTTGGGTGGGTTGGACTTCCTACTTAGCCTGGGAGGACTCATTTACAACACAGATTTGCCAACTTTGTTTTTAGCCACTGAGTCATGGCCAAGCCTGAGGTCTCATGATGCAGGTGGAGGAATGGTGGCAGGCAGCGTGGTGGCTGGGGATGACAGTTGGTGGGCACATGGGGACATGGGGGACAGTGGGTGGTGGCAATAGGTGGAGTGCCGGGGATGTAGGGGACACCAGGTGATGGTGACAGAGCGGGGGGCACAGGGTGGGGGAGACACAGACATTGGGTGGTAAGGATGTGGGCAACACCAGGGATATGGGGGGGCACGGGGTGGTGAAGATGCAGGGTTTGCCAAGGACAGCAGGCAGTTAGAACGTGGGGAGTTATGGGACATGAGGTGGTGGGGTCTCCAAGGACACCTGGAATGTTGTCTTTCAAACTTCGAAACATTCCGCTGGCACCGCAGCTGCCAACAGCAGACGGAGGCCTAGCTGGTAAGTGAGAAAGCTCCCACTCTCTGTGCCATCCTCAGAAGGGGTCTAGGTGGGGCCTGGGTTATCACATCTGGAACGTTTCCCTTTGAGGAATAACAGGGTATTAATATCTTGCTTTTCCTGAGCCGGCTGTAGCTTTGGTGCTCGCAGTGGGGACAGTCCTGTGAGGGAACGGAGGGCTCCTGGCCATCACAGAGGTAACCCACATCTCCTCCTCTATTACCTTCGTGTTTAATGGGGTGGGGACTAATGAGGGAGCAGCTTTTCATTTTCTTCACCTCACCCGAATTTACAGTCCAGCCTCAGCACTTCCCAGAGACCACAATGGGTTTCATCCAATCACCTCCCACCTACCCAAAATGCCTTGTTTCTTTCTGTCACCTAAAATCAACCTCTCCACATCTCAGCCATCTCCATTCAGGGAGCTCATCTGGAAATACAGAGCTTTTTAGGCACTTGTCTCAACCGCTCTCCAGTCGCTCTCCATCCAGAGGTTTTTTCCTCTCCCATTAGTCATTTAAGTTTAAAAAACAAAACATCCTTGAAGATTTAGATGGAGAAGGATCCTCTCCTTTTTTATTTCACTTTTGTTTCCATTTTGCATCTTTCCTCAAGTCCCATTTCATTCTAACTACAGCATTAATTTTTTTTTTTTTTGAGGAAAACAGTTTAATTATTGTTTACGTGGATGTCCCTGGATCCTATCTCCAAATTACTGCCTCATGAACAACCCCCTAAACAGACACTAGGAAAATTCACACGAGGGAGAGACACTGTGAATACTCCAACCACGGGGAAATCTCTGCTCAGTGCTTGCACGCTGTTAGACACCAGAGAGCCCAGCCACAAAGACCCAGGAAACTCAGTTTCATTAGTTCTGCTCATCATCCAACTGTGTTTCACACTCCCATTGTCTTCCCTTATTTCTCTATTCCCTCCTGAGATCTTCCTCGCTTCTCCCCTCTTACTGAATTCCTAGGCTTTTCCATTTTCTTTCCCCCTTTTGCCGCTTTAGCCATGCCGCGCTTTTCCCTACATTTGTTTTGTTCTGCTCTGCACTTTTGAGTCAGCGGGTCAGAAAGCGTGGACAGGATGCAATGACTCGTTCATCTTGGTTTCACCTCAACTGCATAGCTGAAGTAGGGAAATTTAGAGGCCGTTTCTATGTTGCACCCGGGGAAGAGGTGCAATGGGGCTGAAGCTACTGAAAAAAAAAAAAAAAAGCCTGGCTTGAAAGTAAATTTATTCATGTATCCGCCAAACAACATTTTTTAGCAATATGGCACATTTGTTCTGTTTTGAGATTTTGTACCTTAGTTACTTGCTTAATTGTGTTGATTTTGTTTTGTGTTTCTTATTCGCTTGTCTCCCTCTCTTCATGGGATTCTTTAGTCCTTGGCACCTAAGGATAGCTTGGCACTGGGATGGGACTGATGTCTGGGAGGTTTATGCCATTTTCTACTCTGTTCTGAAACGCTTGTTGAGCCTTTGCAGTGTTCCAAGTTGTGAAGATAACTCCAGTGTGCCTTCCTCCAGCAGCTCTGTTTCGTGGCCTGCAGTTACAGGGGTTTGTTATTTGGGTTAGAAGCAGAGACTTCATATTTTACTGCATTTTTTAAATGCATTTGCAGAATTTCTTTAGAAAGTAAGGTTAACAAGTTGCTCTGATTTAAGTGCGTTCAGCAATTTAGTCTTTTGACAAATTAATAAGGACCTTACTTAAAACCCTTTTCTAAACCTGTTTTAGAACATTTTTTTTTTTATCATGTACTTCAGTGGAACTCAGGTCCTGACGAGCGTGAATATACCTCCTCCAGTGGTCCAAGGTGGGAAGAAACTCAATGGCCAGGGGCGCAAGTGGCAGAAGTCAGGCTGTGGGGATATAGATTTCCCATTACATAAAAGTGCGACACCTTCCAGCAGGTTCCGTTTCTTCCGTTTTCAAAACATTGGGCAGAAAGCATTGCCAAGGAGGTGAGGACCAGCTGAGCTGGAATGACGGAGCTGGGACATGCTGTTAAAGCACTTGGGACCGACTGCCTCAGGGACAGCCACGCGGTCCCCTGGTGTGCTCGTGCTCGTGTGCTCCAGCAAGCTCCAGGATTGGGCTGAGCCAGGGCTTCACTTCCCCAACAGGGATGTTCCTCCACAGCCCCCAAGGCGAGTACAAGGGTGCTGAGCTGGCTCAGTACCATTTTTAAATGGGACTTCGGGAAGGCAACCGCAGGAACCCTAAAAGCGAGAAGCTGATCCATCATGGGTCTCCTATATGCCTCTGAGTGGGATTCATTTCTCTGTGCCTCATTTCTGTACCCCATTTCACCCCAAAGAATACTTCTTTCCTCTGCTCGTTCTGTTGGAAAACATCTTTTACAATGAATATGTAGAAGTATAATAGGAACCTGATCTCAGATGGCACCATTTAATTTTATTGCAATAATAGTAATAAATGTATGAAGCACAAACAATGTGCTCAATGTAGAAATAGATTTAATACATTTAACTGGATTTTGAATTGGTTCTCCATGAATGGAAACCCATTCTTGTTCAGATCAGAAGTGGCATCTCAGATGGTACTTTGGAAGATGATAGAATACCTGTCATCCTCATACCAGGATAAAGTAGAGAAGGAACATTAGATTTCCACTCCAGGCCTGTGAAAAGAATTCTTTTTTTTTCCAGATACTTGGATTTTATTCCATTACGTTCCCTTTTCTTCATTTAATTTAATAATACGTTCCAAATCTATTTATCCAAATGCGTCTGTTTTATACTTGGGGAAATACAATCTGAAAAGAAAACGTTACTTTTTTCCAGTAAAGTTGAAAGAATGGAAGGCAACTAATTTTAACGTATTGCCACTTAATGTCATCTTGTTTGCTGATAAAATACATGGTAAAGCGTTTTCAGTAATCACTTCTTGAAACAAAACAGAGCTTTCCTGGCTAATAATGGAGATACATTTATTTATTTATAGGACATTCATCAGTCTAATTCCTTTGTGTTTCACAAATATTAGCAAGTTGATCCATGCGGCACTGAAAAGAAGTGAAGTCTTATTAGCTCCACGAAGCACAGAAATCACATGATTGCCCACATGTACCAGAAAGATGCGTGTAAAGTATAATTAGAATGTTAAAAAAAAAAAAAAAGTTGCTCTTAGTACAGTACCTAACCAATAAAAACATCCCTCTGCCATTCAATATTGTTAACCTTAAACACTAAATATCCTCAGGCAGGCAACCAGGAATATCTATCTAGATAAAAATGGTATTTTTTTTTTTTTTTTAACAAATACATTCTTTGATTTCTTTCCTTTTATTTCCTGAGCCTTTACAGGATACTTGAGTTATATTTCCAAGCTTTTTCCTCCAGCCAGGAGGGCCAGAGAAATTATTTAAAAAAAAACATTGAGATTGTCATCTAATTGCATACTTTCTTGAAGCCGAGCTGTAAGCAGCCTGCTGAATAAGACGAGGTCTGCTGGATTTCAGGGTGGCCATACTCCTCGTTCTGCACTTACCCTGTTTTCAGGAATTATAATAGCGCAAAGCATTACATTAGAGTCAATACATTAAGTATTTTACTACATACATCCCCTTTATGGTGCCTAATCCTTAAATGGTCATTAGGTGTATCTGTGCAAATTACTGGTATCACCAGGATATCCATACCTAAACTTGAAAAACTACTTAGGAAATATAGATGAAATACCGTGGTAATAGTATTCAAATGTGACCACAGGCAAAATTTTCTGGGCAATCTCCGGACACGTGTAAAAGGGAGTCCTTTAAAGTGTTTTGCATTGGTTTATCTTTGCTCTGACAAAGTCATCACGGCTTTTACCAGCTGATTGAGATGGCAAGTAAGGCCAGCAACGAGGAAACTCCACGTACCATTGCTGTTTTGAAAGAATATGCAGACAATTCAATGTAAAATGTTGTGCTGCATTCCACGTTTCTTCACTATAAAAAGAAGCCCCAGCTCTGTAGCTGCTTGTTTGCATGTCTAATGTTATGCGACTCCGCGAGACTACTCACTCCTATCAAATTAAGATGCTGCATGTGTGTGTTTGCAGGACCGTGACCGCGAGGAATGCTTGCTCAATGTAATAACTACCAGTTGAAAAACAAAATAAAAATCAACTCTAATTGTGCCCATTTAAATTCAAACATTGAAAAATAGCTTAAATATGGTATTTCGGAATGGAAATTTTGTAGAAAGTCGGAAGATTTTAGGATTCGGTTAGCTCTTTAGTCCCTCTGTTAACGAGGCTATTACATAGCATCACTCAGATTGATGTTGAAAATAATGCAGCTGCAAGAGCAGCTGCAGCAAGAACTCACAGAAGCCAGGATGCAAAACAGGCCCTGTTCAAAGTCCCTGCCTTTAGCTTTCTGGTGTGGGGGGTATTTTTTTCTTTTCCCCCTACTTATTTATTAGCTTAATTCCAGCATCCTCCGAAGCGATGCCTTGCAGGGAATAGCCGAGGGTTAAAGCTTTAATGGCTTTACTTAGCCTCACAAATGAAAAACCTGGAATTTACTGTCTCCTGCAAACCGGAGTCACTCTGACAGCAGCAAATGCTGGTTTGTTCGTTTGTTTTTTTTTTTTAAAATGAACAGTCCAGAGCTGGTCAGCATTAAGACAGTAACACTCAAGAAGAAAATACACCACCAAAAAGGAGGAAAGATACTTCACGGTTAGATTTACAGGTGTGCGAGAGCATCTTTGTGCTACTGGTATTTAAAAAGACATTTTATACCCCTGGGCAGGAGCTGATGAACTCGTGGGCTGCCACCTCAAAATGTTTTGTCCATTATGTGGCTTGCAGGAACATTTGGAGGAAGGTGCAATTCCAATACCCACCTTTATGCTTCCCTTCTCATGACACGCGGAGGGTGACAGGAATGAATTGCAGCAGCTGGGCTCTGGCTAAACCCAGGTTTTGGTAATCCCAAAGGGATTTGCCACCATCCTCACCCCGGTTCCTAACCCTTAAGCCTGGAGAGGGTAACTGACACTTTGGTCCTTGTTAGTTCTTCCATGAACAGGTTGATTTTAGGTAAAAACAATTTTAAATAACGTTGAAACAAGCTTCACGCGTAACTTAAAACCAACATGAATAAGTCACATCCCTCAGTCTTCCATAGCCACCTTGTAAGACCTTCAGAAGAATAGTTCCCAGGGAGATTTAGAGTAACAGACGTTACAAAGAAGCAAAGCACCATCATTCACCTCCCAAATCTGAACGTACGATAGCCTGTTAACTCAACAGATTCGGTTACTGGCCAAAAGTGATCTGTACTCAGGGCACAAAAGCAATTGCAAACCCCTGCTCCTCTTTAAATCTAAATTTCAGAGCTAAGAAAACACCTTGAAAGATCTCTGCTAGTGGCAAAGTTGGTAACACGATGCTTGCATCCCAGGTGTAGCCATACCAAACACCAACTTTCTCTGGGCAAAATCAACTGGACAAAAGGAACCGATGTAGTTCCCTTTCAACTGATGTAACATGCGCGGTCACCTTATTACAAGTTAATATTCAGGTTGCAATATCTTGCGTCCATTGGAGCTTTGCAGAATTTTCTCAGGAAGGTCATAAAATAAAACATTAGACTAGTATAACTTAAAGGTTACAAAAGCACGGGCTACAGAATCAGCATTAGTCTGTGACAGCACTGGCTGCAGTCCCGGTGTAGTTTATAGGAAATAAAGGCAGGAACCAACCACACATTTAATAAAATGACCAAAAACAAGTTAGAATCAACTGCCGGATCAGATTTTTTCTGGATTTCCCTTGGCTGTCATTGCTCTTACAAATTTGTGTTGCTGCATAGAAGCACGTCAAAGACCAGGTTGGCTCACACATCCTGAACGGGAAATTCGTACCTACAGAACTCGTGCCATGTACCTTTCTATTCATCAAGGGAAGGAAGAAAAATTTCCCTACTGTTCTCGCAGTACTTCAAGGTCAAAATTCATATTGATGAAAACAATGCAACAGAGATAATAAACATTCATAGAGATGAAAATAATTGCACAAAAGGCAATCTCTTCACTGAAAAATGAAGACACCGAGGTAAAAGAAGACATTAAAATGAGAAGCCATACTAAGAAACTAAAAGCTGTCACAGAACTGCCTTGAATGTTAATCTGAGCTATTTCAGCCCGTCCTTTTCCCCAACCTTTTCTTTCCTGCTAACTTTTATGTTACGGCTCTGTTACCTGTACAAAGTTGCTGAATTGAAGCTCTGCCCATCAGGAGCTCTCATCTGTGCACGCTTTAGCTCTCAGTTGCTACTGCATTTGCTTCAGCTGCCACTATTAAACCCTTGCACGTCAAATTACAAAGCAATTAAGGGTGAAATGCATAGCTGTAATACATGGGTTAAAAAAAAAGAAACCTCCAGAAACCCGAACTCTAAATTTTCTAGGTTTGTGACGATGACTTTGGAAAGTATTAAAATATCTTTTTAATTGATATAATTCTCAAACTACTCACATGTCCATGGTGTCACGTAAGTTTTTTATCTTTCCACCTTTCTCTTTTTCCTTCCTCCCAGGCTTTTTTTTTTTTTTTTTTTTGACTAGGAATATTTAAAGTTCATTTATTCCACACTGTGAGAAATGGAATGAGCATAACTTGAGCATTTGCTAAAGCAGCTAGCGAAGTAAGGAGGTGGAGAGATAAACTATCTAAATGCTTTATCGTATATTCTGACCCCTGAATTTTACCTCGTCCTGACTGGCATTACTGCAGAAATACTGTATCAAAGATGAAATCCCTTGGAGGTATACCATTAATGTAAGGCAGCTGCAGTGGTATGAAGGAGTCTAGAGGACGGGTCGATATCTGCCACCATTGTGCTCTGAATCGGGAGCCAAGGGGACCAACGCGCAGCTATGGCTAACTCATTTAATATCTCTGCTTAACGTCTCTGCCTCCCAGTGGGACTCATAGTATTTAATTACACATCTAATGGGAAATTCAGCCTCACCCTGTGAGTTATTTTGTTTCCTCAATTTCTCTTACGCTGTAGAAGCACAGAACTTCGCAGGACTGGTCCTGCCATGAAAATTAATTAGTTTATGCCTGAACAGGGCTTTCAACATAGGGATCATTCTGTATGACAAAGTAGGATTAGATAACAAACCAAGTTATTCAATTGAATTATGGAGCCATAAGAAAATTATTGTCTCTTATTTTTAATCAAGCGGACTCCAAGCCAGATTAGTCCCCGATGATGATGCTTTGACTATTTCAACAGGTGTTACTGCCACCAGAGAAGTTTCTCCCTCTTTTTGCTTCTGTGCACCCTACGGTTTTCACTGCTGTATAAATAATCCGCTCAATAAAGCCAGCTCTAGCTTCCAGGTTAGCCCTTACCTTCAGTGAACAGGAATTGTTAAGACAGCTTGTTGAAGGTAAATAAAGACCCTTGTTGGCTTGGAAACAAACCTCTCCACCTTGTTTGGTTTGGGGTTTTTTTGTAAGCATCCTGTATAACTATCACTCGCTGCAGGGATATTTGAATCTAGAAACCGCTCTGGAAGTTTGAGACAATTAAGCACCAGGACTTCTGCGTTTCTTTTCATGGCATCAGAAAAAATCTCAGGTTATAGATGTGCACGTGATTTCATATGCATGAATGCTTCAGTGCCCTCCCACCAGTTACCAGATTCTTTATTAGCCTCCATAACCCAAGCAGAAGAATTTCAATACCGCCTTTAAGGGTAACTTGAGCAGAAGCTTCAAGACAAATTGTACTGTTGGGGTTATGGAAATTCAGTAGCTAAATTGGCAAAAGAGAACTTAGGGTTTTTTTCTGAGGTATATTGTTTGCATGGTCTTCTTTACAAAGATGAATTTCTGATCATAGGAACCCATTTGTAGTCAAACGGTTCAACAGCTTCCATCTATCCAGACTTGCTAAAATCTTTGGGACAGATCAGTGTTGACTTATACCAGTGGAAGATCTGGACTAGGTCTTTAAGATTTCCCATTTCTCATTTAGGCTGTGGTCTCCATGCACTCCTGCTGCAAGAAAATCCTTATTATGAGAAGAGCAGGAGGGACTTGCCAGCATCTGCTGACGGGTCCCTGTTCCCTCACCCTGCATTTTGTACTGTTTTTACACTTTTTCTTCCCTTTATTGCTCTTACATTGGAAATCAGATACAACAGCCATAAAGAACAGCAGCACCAAAGAAATAAAAGCCACAACAACAAAAGACGAGAAAAAGGAATTCCAGTTAATGACATCTATCTAGGGAGATTCCTCCTACGAGGAAGCAGAGCAATATGGAAGGACATTCAGAAGGAATCCAGGCCCTTGAACCACTAAAATTCCCTTTGCATCTTGAGATGATGGCCTTTTTAAGCCTCTTCTTAGTTTCTCCCTACTTGGTGACTTCCTTTTCTTCTTTTTCCCATTCTCATGCCTTCCTTTTCTCACTGTTGCTCCTTTCGGTTGACTTTGATTTGGGGACCTTTCTTGTGTTAGTACTAGAGCAAAGAATTAGGCACACAAAGATACTAGATTTTTTACTAAATGTCCAATAAAACTGGTGACCTATGAAGTTCCAGCACTGATTTGCCAAGTTTCTGTACACCCCGACTGCATTCTGGTTACAAAATTAGTGGCAGCGAAAGGAAGAATCGCTACCAAAGTTGTTCAAATAGGGTTGTCCTCGTAAGGAGCTTGGGCGCTGCAGCTAACGTTTTACCGTATAAAACATCACAAGAGGTAGCAGTGGAGTTTTGTATTTGGTGAACAGAAACATCAACAGCTAAGATGTAGATATCATCCAATACATCTCTTTCCAATGAACGTGAGTTAATGAGCAGAACTGAGGGGACAGTAAAGGGACACCCATCCTGGGATGCTGACCAGCAGCTAGGGTTGGGTTTGATCACGGTAACCTGTTTGTCTGGTATAGCTAGAGCAAGAAAGGGATCTGTATCCACATCTCTCTTGCTATGTGTTTTGATCTCGGTGCCAGGGTGAGGTGTCAGGCACCTTCTTTGCTGTGGATCTGACGGCCGATATGTTTTGTGTACTGCACAATAGCTAATGGAAGTCGTTATAGGTCTGAAAACGTCTCCTTTAGGTTTGGGCTTTCCTAGGGCCTGGTCCCGTAGGAACGTGATTATTTTGTGAAGTGAAAGAGAGCTCTCTCTGTACTCTGAGCTCTCATTGAATTCCTGCCTCATCCTGGAAGCAGGGCTGCCCAGAGCAGTTTTGAGATGCAGACCTCTTAATAGCACGTTGGCAGATCTAATCAAGCCCACAGCACCATCTGCGACAACCCTCCTAAACCAAACTTTGCCCCTCTGCACTCGTTCTTTAGAAGTACTCAGCTCCCACCATTTCAAAGCAATCTTTTCAGAAAATCAATAGTTCTTCATCTCCTTCAGAGCGAGAGCAAGTAGGACACTTGGACGTTTGCTTTGTAATCTCTTCAAAAATTGCTTTCTTGTCTTCCCAACAGAATTAGGAAATATTGCAGTACAAAAAAAAAATATAAAAAAAAAATCTCAAGCTTTTTCAGCACAATGTCTCAGTTGCAGGACCAATCTTTGCATTCCTTTTTATTTAGGGATTACCCTAAGCTCACTGGTCTGTTTATACCTTAGGCACACACATACATCCTTGTTCCTCGCACAGAAGAATTACTTGTTCTCACAACTCCACTTTTCGGGAGCCTGCTGTAGAAACCTTTGCCATTTCAAAATTTCCGTTTTCTCTCCCTCTTTCCTCTCAGTGGCCCTTTAGCTATGAAAATGAACTGCTCTGCTCCCGCAGTGCCGAGCTGCTGAATCCAATCAAGGAAGGCTGGCCAGGCTTCACATCCCTGTCAGACACAGCGCTGACCTTTTTTTCCTAATTGACAATGCAGGGCTTTGTGCTAATAGGATGACATCATTACGGAGAGCTGAAATGCTTTCCCCGCTGTCTCTTCTGTCTCTCAGTATTTTTCTCCCACACTTTTAGAGGAAGCATTTCACTAGGAGGGAGTGTAAGGAAGACAGTTACACCCTGCCTAAAAAAAAAAACATATGCAGAAAACACCCTCAGTTTCTCTCTCTTCACTTTTCCTCAGTCGCACCAGTTGCTAACCACACATCCTGAGCCCTTGCCATGTACTGAATCTTCCTTTTTCCTTCTTCCAGGTTCTGATCACCAATGCTTTCTTTCTGTATTTGCTTTGCCTCACTGTCCTGAGATACGCTGCTGGGGGGAATTCTGGTTCCTTCTTGGTTTTGATTTATAATTGTAGTTTTTAGCCTAGTGTCCTTTTACAGCTCCAATTTTATTCAAATAACTTGTCAATAGGATCCTTGTGCATCTCTACAGCAATAAACAGTTAATTGGGGGGCCTAATTTTGTGTTAAATTGTTGGCAGTTAACTTTTGCTGTGATACTCAATAAGATAAAGTTTTAAAGAGTGCATGGAGGGGGAGAAGCCCCAGACAAACAGAAAATATTAAGAGCTTTGTTTTAGCTGCCTTGTGAGATTGGCTCACCCAATTCAGTGACTGCTATAATCCTTTAAGACGCTGCCTCAAAGCTTAAAAAAATTGCCATAATGCTGGTTATAGCTTGGCAGCCATGCACCAAAGCATGCAGTCTCGGCTAAGCCAGCAAACCAAAGAAATACATATGATGGGCTTTCGCTGGAAAAGACAGACAGAGCAGAGATCCCCCAGTTCTGCCTATTCCCCTCTCCTTCCCTCCTCTCCCATGGCTGACAGACTGGGTACTCCTGGCTCACGGTGTGTATTTCCAGCCTGCTTCAGTGCCTTATCGAATGGATTGGAGCTGGGACTGTTTAGTTTGAGGAAGAGGAGGCTGAGGGGAGACTTCATCACTCTCTACAGCTACTTGAAAGGACACTGTAGAGAGGTTGGTGCTGGTCTCTTCTCACAGGTAATTAGCGATAGAACAAGAGGGAATGGGTTAAAGCTGCAGCAGGGTAGGTTTAGGCTGGACATTAGGAAAAAATTCTTCCCAGAAAGAGCGGTGAGACACTGGAATAGGCTGCCCAGGGAGGTGGTGGAGTCACCATCCCTGAATGTGTTTCAGACTCGTTTAGATGTGGTGTTGGGGGGTATGGTGTAAGGGAGAACTGTGTAGAGTGGAGTTGATGGTTGGACTCGATGATCCCAAGGGTCTCTTCCAACCTAATGATTCTGTGATTCTATGGATTAGCTCAGATTCCCGGTACTCCTGTGAATCTGTTTACCCTGAACTGGTTTGATTTGCACAGAAACGCACTAGGAGCTGCAGCAGTAGAAGAGAAGGGTAGTATCGACCAGCCGGGAGAAGCAGCCTCTTAAATCCCTCAGGCTCGCTCTACAGGCCCATGGCTGTCTATAGCCTTACTGCGAGAAATGCTGGTGTGAAAGATAGGACAGATAAAACATAGAGTGAAGAAGGGAAAAGATTCAGGAGACGGAGGAAGCAGATCCCATTACTAGTCAAGACTATCTAGTGGGAATAGGCATTTATCTATTTTCCTTTTTTTCCCCAATCAATGCCCAACTATTTCGTAGAAGGCGCTTGGATTCCTGGACACATGACAGTGACCTTCACGCCATCCTTTCCTTTCTGCATTTAAGCACTGCTCCAGAAGGCAACGACTTTATTAACGTACCTTGTGAAAAACTTCTCTGGATTATTTTAATTGTACGTCCTATTTCTTTTTGCACATTATCCTTAAAGACACTTTACGGATTTGAACCGGGATTTGTTTCTTACATTCTGTTTCTGTCATATTTACCTTCAACTTTGGTTAAGTTCCATAAGCTATTGTGAGTAACAGAAGGAATTGGATTTGTGGTACGTTGAAGAACGGTAAGCCTAAGCTTACTCCTTTGCATAAGAGCGCCTAGTGAACTAGCTATCTGATAGTTGTGAACCATAATTATAATACAGCTTAATATTTCTCTTATGTCTATAGCCTAATGAGATTAGTGCTTTGCTGTACTCAGCACCACATAAACAATTAATACGTGAGTTTCGGCTTCAAAGAGCAATTAGGATAATATGGTTAAAACCCTGCAAACTACTGTGAAAAAAAAAAAACAAACACGATTACCCTTGCCAAATTTCAGCCCAGAGCCCAATTTATTATTATTTTTTTTTTATAAACAGGTTAAATACGGTGAGTGAAAACAGTATTTAGAGTGGAAGTGCTGACAAAACCTTTACTGCAGCAATGTGGACAATGCAGCTGTAATAATGGCAAGTGTGCCCTTATCACAGCAAGAAAAATGTAAGGAGTTCTGATTTTGCACTGAATGAGCCATTACTTATGTCTATCACAAAGAAATAAGAGTACTGAACAAAAAAAAAAGATACATTAAGGTGTTGGTTTTTTTCTTTCCCCCCAAAAGGAAACTAAAAATAAAAAAAGATCAGATGTGACTCAGGCTTTCAAACAATAAAAATAGCAAGATAAAAGAACTAGGTTGCTTCATTGCCTAAAGAAATGGCTAGAATCTTAAAAAGTCTGAAACCTGATTGTGAGAGACTCACTTTATGGGCTGCTAAGAAGGTGCTGACCTTCGTCATCAATAGATTGTCTGAGCCTTTGTGGTATTCAGCAGTAAAGGAAGTGCTTAAAAAGTCATCCCGCTGAAAGATGGACTGGAAAAATCTCCAGTTCAGATCTCAGCATAGCTGTTGTCGGTGCACATGCTCATTCAGAAAGTCCGTCTGTAAATCTAATACAGATAAATCTTGCTTCATTTTTAAGTGATAAAACCAGAGCATCCTCACCTTAGAGATGGATCAGGATATCTGGAATTCAATATAAGTGAAATTATTATAGAGGAGGGCAGCTAATGACCTATCTGTTGTGGGGCTTTGGATGTGTTTTTTATAGTACTATATTTCTCTGTCTGTACTAGAGGACGTTGAAGGAGTGGGATAGCACTTGTACAAGTACCAGTGGTATAATTTTCTTAGACTTGCTCCATAGTTTTGGATGCAGTTTCGCCTGTTCCAACATTTGCACTGAAATGAACTGTAACAGATGACTGCCCTGTGATTTCAAATGGCCTTCTGGGAGAAAAAGACTATTATAGATGAAAGAGTTCAGTTCCTATAACTTTCTGGAAAAGTCCCATCACTGTCTGAGTAGTATACCAATACGGCCGTTGTCATTATATGTATCTTCTAGCAGGGTGAATTAGCCATGGTGGGGTACCAGGCTAACACAACGATGCGGCTGCTGGTACCCAAGTGAGCTCACTGAAAGACAGATGGGGTATCTTTGCACAGAATGCGTGCGTGTTGCAGATACAGTCATGCTCTGGCTGAAAAATGTTGTGATGTTATCCTCTAGAAACCGTGCAGCGTTGAACATTCACAGCAGAGAGCACAAAATACAGATGGACCACTAATGACTAGAGCTTCTGGGACAGCAGATGAGGTACAGCCAGACCATCCTGAACGAGGCAGCTTGTACCTTATGCTGCAGAGGAAGTGGAAATGAAACAAAACAGTGACAACAGAAATCTCTGCCAGTTCTGATGGGGGTGGGGAGAGGGAGAATTATTACTCTCTCCAAATCTGATGCCTAATTTGTCTCTGAGTTTTAGCAAGGCGTTCGTGGGGCACATACGATGTCAGAGCACGGGTCCACTTGGACTGCTGTCGCACG
The DNA here is from genome assembly GCA_008658365.1 of Alca torda. Taxonomy (NCBI): domain Eukaryota; kingdom Metazoa; phylum Chordata; class Aves; order Charadriiformes; family Alcidae; genus Alca; species Alca torda. The sequence goes on from CM018081.1 coordinate 4,312,433, forward strand.
GCCAGTGTAAGGGACCTGGTTCAAAGCAAGAAAAATAATCACCAAGTCCCCTTTCTGCTTCCTAGCTGCCGTACTGTCCCCCTAGACCTCCAAACCATGAAAGCCTACGATCCAGCAGAGCAGCACTGAGGAACCGCTCCTTGGTTTTGCTTCTTTTTCCATGGCCTCTGCCATAAAAGGCAGCTGTGATCCTCAGAAACAGCAACTTGTGCTGTCTACTGAAAGATTTTAACAAAAATTGGGAGACAGACCTTTTCCTGAAGCGCAGCCCTACAGAATTCACGTCTCAAAGAGCTTGTAATGACGATGTGATGGTTCAGTTTCAAGGCAACTTAATCCCCTCTGAGAACTACTAGAAGAAATTTCTCTCTCCTGTCCCTCCACTTAAATCAGGGCTGAATGTAGCCCAGTTGTTCTGCCTTGCTATATGCAGATTCAGGAGGATAGCACTGCAGTCTTTGGTGTTTAGAAAGGTTTTACTTCACAACTGTAAGGGCAGCAGCTTTTTTTGGTTGAAATCAAAGTTTAAATTCTGAAGAAAAAAGGGCTCATCAAAGAACTGGCAAGGAATTTAACAACTAGGTGCCAGCTGAAGTGCCAGTGTGATTTATCAGCAGGTTCTTCTCTAATCTGATGTGAGATAATAGGAGAAGGTGTTGAAAGCAGAATCAAACTAGATACAGAACAAAAGCGTAAGTAATAGGGTTCATAAGATCATGCACATAAGGAAGTTTACGTTATCTAGTAGGCAGGCCACTCTCCCCAAGAAGGATTACCTTGGGAAATCAACAGACAAAAACTGGAAGATTTTAAAAGATAAACGATCTTATGTTTCTTTGCGTTTATATTTTTTTCATGTAGCCTCCCCATGTGGAGAGATGTGGTTTCCTTACCAAGAGATCCAACAAAATATTTGGCTGTAGCGGCTGGCAGTGCCGTGGGCAGAGGTCTCTTGGCAAAGCTTAACCCTCAAATATGCAGAAAACTGAACTTGCTTATGACTAATCAGGAAGATCGCTCCTGAGAGCTCACAAATTTAGAGTAGTTTCCTTCTGACTATGGCGCTAAATTGTCTATCTATATTCCCCTGCATAGTGATTCATTAGAAGCATTTTACAGTAAACGCTTCCAAAATAAAAAACAGACATTTTAACCAAAGTCTCAGGAAAACACTTAACTGACAAAGATAATGATTTTCTAAAAGCTTTTCCCTGGAAGTGTTTTTTTATTGAGGCAGTGATTAAAGTGAGCCTGCCTGAGTTATAACGTGCTTCCATTGCACAACCCAAAGTCATGTTAATCAGCTTGAATGCCTAAAAATACAATAGGAGCAGTAGAAACCCACTTGATACAGCAAAAATCGTTTCAGGTGCTGGTCCACCAGCAAAATGTCTGTGAGTGATTAAAGAATTATTGGTCCGTATTTCACAGTTTGTGCTCTGCTTTCTTTTTTTTCCACTGCAAATTATTTTATATTTCTTAAGACAGTGTCATGGCAAACAGTTTGGTCCAGCCAATTTCCCATTCATGCTGGTATCAACCCCCCATCACATACAGGGCTTTGCCTTTGTGGGTTTTCTGGTGAGGAGAAGAGTCCATTAATTTTCCTTGAGGGCTCCTCGGTATTATATGGCTGCTCAGAGGAAAATTCCTGCAAACTTGTATCTGACGTAGGCACTTAAATCTCATTTTCTGGAGTTCTACAGGACCGTCAGTGAACAGCCCACCCACGAGGCTGTGAACATCCTTTGTTCCCCCCCCTCCAGAACCTCAGATAGCCGTATACTGCGGGGCCACGTGGAGGTCCATCACAGGTCCCATACGTGACCATTCTGTTGGCATGACACAGCACCAGGATGATCAGGCTCATCCCCTCAGCTGGGGCTGGCTGGAGCATCTCTGCTCTGCTGCACAGCGAAGATAAATCATAATTTCCTAAATTACCTAGTGCCGAAGCCAGCACTGAAAAACGCGGCTTCCAATCTTTAGACTATGCTATGGTTTGTTTTAAAAAGGGATTGAATGTCTTACAAACAGGTAAAATTGCTGCCAGATGCAAGTACATTAGCCTTTTCCAGCTGCTTTACTGCTGCCATTCAAAATAGCTTGCTATAAATATGATTCCTTTGAGCTCTATTCTGACAAGTGCGGAGCACTATCTGGGAAGGGCCAGTGGTTTTCCATCCTCATTGAACTCAGTAGGAGTTGTGATTGCTCAGCACATTGCTGAAAAAAAGTCTGCTGAAATTACTTTAAATCACACAATTGTTCCCTCACCTCTCGCTCCTTCTCGCGGTCGTGGAAGGAGGAATAAGTTTCTCCACAGGCAGTTCTGCCACAGTAAAGTTTTCAGCCTGGAGGTTGTGAACAAATGTCAAAAATCAACAAGTTCCCTGTTTCAGGGCTGGTGACAGCCCTGGCTGCAATCTGGCTTAGCCAGGGGAGGCGGGGGGGGGTGGAACCTGACAAAGATTTGAAAACCTATTTACGTTAAAATTCCATATCAGCTTCTCATATGGCCTAAAATGCCGTCGCCTCTTCCCTTTCTCCCTTTCTATGAATTCCTGCCCGTTGCCTGATGCCCATTGCGCTAAACAGTAAAGGTTCGTGGTACCACAGCACCCAGGACACGTTCCAGCAGCTTTTACAAGTGCAGTAGTGCGCACTCTAGAGCCCTCACTAAAACTCAACAAGCTGCTTATTGTTTAAAATCCATTTCTGGCCGAACAGAAATGCATTTATTATGTATCTTCCCTCTGTACAACCTGTACCTCTAAGTCGCGTACGCCATACCGGCACTAAACCTGTGGAGGTCTGTTAAACAATAACGCAAGGTTTAAGGCTGAGTGTTTATGCTTAACAAACCATTCTGAAAGACAGTCATCATTACAGCGATTTACAATTAAGCTTTTCATAATTGACGGAAAACCTGAGAAGAAAATTACCTCTGCCTTCCACCTTTTCACTGTGAAGTCAGCAGGGGCAGATGAAAAAAAAAAATCAACATTTCCATTGAATCTGAGCACAATTATCAGTTTACAACGCAGCTCAAGTTGCTATTGTACAGGAGCTGGTGTTGAGAGGAGGCTTATGAACTTGATTCTGCACCTTCTTGTACCAGTTTAGATCCACTAGCGGCTCCCTGAACTGAGAATTAGGCTGTTAATTATCAGGGGAGGGTTGACTCATGTCATCTGCAGATGGTTCGATAAGAAATGGCTTTGAGACCCAAATCTGTATCTGAATTTTGCTCAAATGCCGCTGGAGCTAGGACCCCACTTGGAGCTTGTGCCCCTCTGGGAAACATCCACTCTGCCTGATTTTCGAACACCCCTCTCTGACCCCACGCACTGTACTTACCACCTCTCAAAAATCAGGCCACGGTGATTTTTTTGCACCCCGGAACAACATACAATGCGAGTCAATCAGTCACAGGGCTTGGCTTGTTTTTCTTTTGATTATGAGCCAGATTTTTCCCTTCTTGTTGCAGATATAACAAACCGGCATTACTTTACATGAACAAACATCCATTATCAAGAGCTATCAAAAATATTTAAGGCGCCTTGAACTTTTACACAGGAAAGTAATCACAGCGAGTCTGATATTCTGTGAACTAACTATTGAAGAGTTTTCTCTCATCATGGTGCCTACAAGATGCCTGGTGGAGAAAGCCTTCACGTGTTTTTTTTGGCTTTGCAACATTTCAGTGTTCTTAACTTTTCTACATCTTCTCCTAGGACTCTTTCTTTGCTCAAGTCGTGGCGTCAGAAAGCAACGTGAACTTCCAAAAAGATCTCGCAAGCATGGATGGCAAGAATGGAACCTCTCGGAAAATGCGTAATAGGAAGACGACAAAGGCAGCAGCAAACAAATTGAATGATAATCCAGAAGCAAGGCAAGAAGTCAAAAGACACCTTGGGGATGGAGCAACAAAAAATAAAATAAAGAGAATAAAAATGGCAGAGAAGAAGGGGGAAAAAAAGAGGAAAAAAAATAATGATGTAAACAGAAAAAGCCGTAAGCGGAAATCAGAAAACAATGAAAAACTAGCTGTGGAAAAAGAAGAAACAACGTTAGAGACTGACAACCAGCTAATCCCAACACCTCTGTCACATATTCCTCTGAAAAGCCTAACGGACGTAGAAACGGAGTTGGTCTACATGGATGAGGAGGACATTCCCTTCGAGTTTGCTGGGCCTGTGGCGTCTACGAGCAAACACTCAGCGCCCCGTCGGTCTAAAAGAGCAGCTGCCCTGAGAGCAGCCGATGGCAGCGCTTTGCCCCGGGTTGACAAAGAGCTTCAGAGGACGCTGTGGGAAGCCAGCACGTCCTACAGGCAGAAGAACTACGAGGTGGCAGCAGAGCAGTTCTCAGCAGCACTGGAGGTAGGGGGGTTAAAAAAGTACGATCGCCGCAGCACAGTAAATGAAAGGCTGTCATCGTCCCGACTGGGTGTAATAATATCAAAGTGAGCAAAGAGCACAAGCCTGGGATGCGTACGGTTTAATAAAAATCCTCAGATGCCATTTCACGTGAAATCTGAAAATTAAGAGCTATAAATAAATCCTAGGAGGAGGGAGGCACTGGACTGAAGCAGAAAAATCTCGGGTGATTTTGTATTTTTCTCCAGGTCTTCAACTGTATTTACATATGGAAGAAGTTTAAGTTCCATAGAGTGAAAAAAAAATGCTCCTCTTTTTAATCAGCTTTTTAAGCAGCTTTATCAGGTTAATTTGATATCAGAGATATCAATATCTCAGTAATCAGTGGAGTTCCCACCCTACCCCGGCTGTCCGTGCACTACTGGGTGAAATGTTTCATCCTTTCTTTAAACAGCAGGTCCATTTAGTCTCTTTTTTTCCCTACAGCATTTCCATCGTGCGGTCCGTTTCCCTTTTTCACTCTGAAGCCAGAAGATGGCCACCAGATCTGTGTAGAAATGGTGTTTTTTTGGTTTTGGGTTTTTTTTTTTTTTTTTCGCATGAGAAAGGAAAGGTCCAGTAGTGAGCAACCCCCTCTGGACACTTTCTCTTCAGCAGCTAAGAACTGGGGTTTTTTTTTTGTGGAAAGAAAGACTTTTTGCCTGCCTGATACTAAAGAAATAATATGACCTTGGCTATGATCTTTGAAACTAATCTGTGATTTTCATGACTTTCTGCCTTTAAGTGCTCAAAATTGAGCTGTCTTCAACAGATCTGCTCTTCAGTAATATTTCTGTGTTTTCAAAAGCAGAGCCCTTTCCAGTTTCAGACGGACACCCCCGCCCCCCCTGCGAAGGAGGTATCTAAAGACCTTTGACGTTTTTAAAAACCTTGGCCAACCTTGAGTTTTATCAGTATAATATGAGAAGAAAAGAGTAAAAGAGGGAGTTCCTAACACTCTGGCAATGTTGCAATTAATTCCACGGGGGGCGGGAAGAGAAAGGACGTGTAGGAAACCCCAGCAGGTAGGTCACGGTTACATCCACCAGCCTCTTGGTTCCTGGAAGCCAGAGCTAGCAGCATTTACAGTAAAACTGATGTTCAAAGTTGTATCATTATTCCCAGATTTCTCTAGTGCTGCTAATCTCAGTTAATTATATTGGAAATCCCTTGTATTATGACCATGTAATTCATAATGTGCCAGTAGAAGTCATGGTTCATAATAATCACATAATGGGCAAGGACTTAGACGTAATCAGATTTTAGTTACCCTGTCGTGTTTCCATAATGCTGCTGTAAAACCGACATAATCACAAAAAAGCACCAGTTATTTAAACATTTTTATCAGATTGATGTACACTATCTTTCTCTCTCTCTCTCCTCTCTCTTTTTTAAACAATGTAAGATAACAAAAATTGGATTACAATTGCTGGGAACAGACTATGATAAACTGTTTGCTTGTGTGCAGAATGAAATTTAATAATGGCATCAGCATCTCAATTTTTAGTTATGTTAAACCTGTTAAATAGTAGCAGTCCACAGCCAAAGGCTGCTTTCAAAGAGGTAGCATCAGGGCTACAGTAACAGATAAAACAGTATCTCCAAGAGCACAGCTGTCTTATAAACCTTAAAAGATGCCCTATATCCTCACAATTAACCCAGCTGCTAACATTTACAGTGCACATGAGGCCTTGACTTTTTCCATGACACGTGATGCAAAAAAACCCCACTCTTCATAGCCGTAAGGATTTTAAAGGCCAGTGTCTGCTTCTCAAATAAAATAAAATATAATAAAATAAATAAAATAAATAAAAAGAGATACACTTGCCACTTCACAGGAATATGGTTGGTGATTAGAATAGAGGACTTGCAAGCTGGACTCTCTGGACTCTCCCTAATGTCTTGTCTCTGCTCTGACCCAAATCACTTCGGCGGGTCACTTGACATCCTGAAAAAGGGAAAAGGGTCCAACTAGACTTGTTTCGGTGCTCTGCTGCCAAACTCCGTTCAAAAGCATTTGTAAAACCTCAGAGGTCTGCAGTTGACAAGCAAATATCCTCTTCTTATTTTTTTTCCTACGATACTGAAGGCATTTTATTTTAAAACAATAAATATTAAAGCAGCGAGTTAGTATAATTAGAAAGTGCCATCCTTTTCAGGCTTTTTTTTTCCCCCTACATTTAGAAATGAACTGTGATGGGGACAAAAACACTTGTCACTTCAGAAGAAAGGAGTACTTGTTTCCTCCTAAGAGGCAAGGGAAAGGCCAGCTCGTAGACATCCTAGTGAAAGAATAAGCAGAGATTAAAGAATTCTTTCCTGGAATTGTGGACAGACTGATTGGGAAATCACAGAATTGTAGGGCTGGGGCTTCTCAGCAGTCTCTTAATCCAGCTCTCCTCAGAAGCAAAAACCAGAATATCCCTGAAAGACACTTCTGCACTCTGTTTCTAAAAATCTCCAGCGAGACAGACTTCTCATCTATATCAGCAAGCTGATAGAAAGCTTTTCCCAGTCTTCCATGGTGCAAAATACCCCATAATGCTTTTTTGGGTCCTTATTTGACATGAAGAGCAATTACCCACCTTATTCTCTCTGTACTTGCAACCTCTTGGCATATCTCTTTTCAGTTTTCTCTAAATGAAATAAATTCAATAATCTTCGTATTTCCTCTCAGGTCATGTTTTCTAAACCTCTGTATCATTTTTGTCGCGTTTCTCTGCATCGTCTCCAATTTGTCTATTTGTTCAGACATAGGCAAACTGGAGATGGTGCAGGGAACAACCAGAGAACCCAAGCTGCTGAGATCGGAACTGTGGTTGTTCTTCCCATTGCTTTTTGAAGAAATAAACAAAAACTCCTTCCTCTGCATGGGTGAAGAGACGTGTGATTTGTAAGAAGCTCAAAGGTCAGAAGATGCAAAGTTACGGTTTCTGCTGCAAAATGTTTACAGACATTTTTCAGATTGAAGGAAATTAAGGCTTTAGTCTGACATTACAACATTTTGAGTTAGAGACTGTGATCCAGAAAACCCTGTGCATGGAGTTAAATTTCAATAGTATCACTAAAGTTACTGCTACCTGACATATTGCAAATACCAAACATTTCCCGGCTCCTCTCTAAGCCAAAATGTCTTTTCTAGATCCATCTATATATTCATGTGGTATTATCATTCTTTAGACCAGGTTGTTTTTCAGATATGCAAATAATAGGCAGTTCTGAATGTCTAGCACTGGATTTGGGATTTAAAAAATGAACATTATTAGTCAGAAAGGAAAACTGAAATGCTTGTTTAATTTAAAGACTTTTATATGTTGGACGGCATGCTGCCGATTGCCGTAGACATTGGGAAGGCAGTGTTATCAAGAGAAGAATTGGTGGCTTCTCACAATTTCTGCACTATTTAGCTACCATTAAATTAATCAGGAGGGACTTAATGTTAGTCAGCTGCATTATAGTTGGCCTGGAAGAGGAAAAAATAATGCTCCCTTGGAGAACTCTCACCATTAGAGCTTAAGAATTAAGTACTTTCTGTTGCTAGTGAGGAAAACAGCTGAAGAAATTGGGGCAATAGTCTTCACTCTTCTACCTTCTAGCTCAGAAATACACTATGTTATATATAATACATTGAGAAACACTGTAAATTTCCCTGAATTTTTGGCATCCATCTGCTAGAACGTAGCAAAATAGGACTTGAACATCTGGGCTGGAATATGAAGGGTATGAAAAATCATTCTTTAGCTTAAAACCTCAGTGGAAACCATATACGTATATCTGTAAAATCTCTAGCCAATTATTAACAGCTGAGCTACAAAATAACATTAAACCTTTATGAGGATCAAAAGATCTTGTCTCAAACTAATCTCCTAATATCAGAGAGCGTAAAAGACTTCAGAAACATCATCCTGTTTAAAACCTGCACAAATTTAAATTCCAGGCCCTGTTGTTCTGAAAATAATCCTCCCCTATGATTAAAAAATAAATGAGAAAGGTTCATGACTGCTGTGCACAGAAAGAAGTCCACGGTATCTCAGCACACAGCTTTCGGCGTAGAATATCTCGGAGACACGAAATGCATCCCACGTGTGAGGTGAAGGCCTCAAACAGCGTGTGATTAATTCACCAGAGTGCTGTTGTGGTGCCTTCCACAAGCTGGAATATCTCCATTTTCCACAGATGGCTATTGTGGGCACCGTTCCTACGGCAGGGAGATAAACATTAGTGCCATCTTTTCTGCGCACCTTGAGTTTTTAGATTAACCTTTCCTGCGGCTCATTGCCTTGTGATTCACTGCGTGCAGAGAGGGCTTTGTCGAGACCATGCTCCCTCTTCCAGGCAACAATATCCGCATAAAGCAAATATTTCGAAAGCGGCTGTGGCGTTAGTGCCTCATGGACAAAACCGCGTATCAATATAGAGTTGGGCAGCGTGGTTCAACCAAGCCTTCCATCAGCTTCATAACACAGAATCATAGAATTGCTGAGGTTGGAAGGGACCTTCAAGATCATCAAGTCCAACCATTAACCTACCCTGACAAAAACCACTTCTAAACCATGTCCCTAAGCACCACATCTACCCTTTTTCTAAACACCTCCAGGGATGGTGAATCCACCACCTCCCCGGGCAGCCTGTTCCAATGTTTAATAACCCTTTCAGGGAAAAAATGTTTCCTAAGATCCAATCTAAACCTCCCCTGACATAACTTGAACCCGTTTCCTCTTGTCCTATCACTTGTCACCGGGGAGAAGCGGTCAGCCCCCATCTCTCTACAACCTCCTCTCAGGGAGTTGTAGAGGGTGAGAAGGTCTCCCCTCAGCCTCCTCTTCTCCAGGCTGAACAACCCCAGCTCCCTCAGTCGTTCCTCATAAGGTTTGGCCTCCAGACCCCTCACCGGCTTTGTAGCCCTTCTCTGGACACGCTCCAACACCTCAATGTCCTTCTTGTAGTGAGGGACCCAAAACTGAACGCAGCACTTGAGGTGGGGCCTCACCAGTGCCGAGCACAGGGGGATGATCGCTTCCCTAGTCCGGCTCACCACACTATTCCTGATACAGGCCAGGATGCTGTTGGCCTTCTTGGCCACCTGGGCACACTGCTGGCTCATATCCAGCCGGCTGTCCACCAACACCCCCAGGTCCTTTTCTGCCGGGCAGCTTTCGAGCCACTCCGCCCCAATCCTGTAGCGCTGCACGGGGTTGTTGTGACCCAAGTGCAGGACCCAGCACTTGGCCTTGTTGAACCTCATACCATGAGAAGCAAAATATTAGTATTTCCTATATAAATACCTATGTGAAAAGAGGTTCATCTTAAGTAGTCTATCCACTGGTAGAGCACGTTAGAAAAGCACAGGCAGCTTTCTTAGAGGCATTGCTGCAAGGGCAGCCCTGGGAACACGGCAGGATAAGGATATTTGGATGCCCTCCGTTATTGTGACCAGTGCTAGCTGCTGCGGAAAGACTAGGGCACAGCCATGTTTCTGCCCACCCTTCCTCCCCCAACATTGTCTCTTTTTGCAAGTGTCTTGAGGTCCCAGAAGCCATCACTGTATATCCCCTTGCTTTATGGAGCACGGAGACTGGTCATACAGGGGAATGCAAGGGGTAGAGAGTGGGACTTTATTATCGAGTTTTCCCTGTCCCCTCTCACCAAGAAGAGCTATGCAAAGACTGCACACAGTTTAACACCATGAAAGTCCTCAAGGGAGAGCGTGTGAAATGCTAAAATATTTATTTTTAGCAGCAACTTTCTGGAGCTAAAACATTAGACTCATAAATTATCTATCCTTATCATCAGCGCAAGCCTTCTAGAAACTTCCTGGGAATACAGTAGGCCTTGGACAGAGAACATCAAAGAGGGCAGTCACTGATCCCCCAAAGCCTGAGTGAGCCCAAGATTCTGACTTTACTCTCTAGGAATATTCTTTTCACCTCTAACAACAAAGTAGTTTCCTAAATACGGCCTACTCACTTAACTCACATAAAAAAAAAAAAAAAGAAAAGAAAAAAAGCCCTGATAATCAGCAGTTTTTCTCTCCCTGTAGTCCCATCACTATATTTTTAGGCTGCAAAGCCAAGAAATTGATTTTTTTTTTTTTTTTTTTTTATTTTTACTGATACTTATTGTCTTTCATGGCTGCAGAAGATTTTAGGCCAGGAATGTGAAGCTTACAGATGGCTCAAATTTGGCTTGTGGGATAGAGTGGGAATCTGTTATAATGATCCATTTGGACATGCTCCCATTTTTTGATCACTGAATTTGAATCTATTAATCTTCTAGACATTTCCAGCATGCCCATCACCATGAAATAAAGCTGAGGAACTGCACGGCTATTTGTCTGTAAGGATTCGTGCCCCTGTTCTTCTTGCCTGAACTGCTGTTACATATCTGGCTTATAAAATACTTTTTTCCTCAAAGGAATAGTACATATTGACCATAAAACAATATATTTCCTCACTCGTGTGTGTACGAGAGCAAAATCCCTGTTCCAGAAAGGACAGTATTTTCCAATCGTTTCGGTGCCAAAGCAGATCAGTCAATTTCTAATTAACTCTAATTGGCTTCCTCACATGCTATTAAATTATTTACCTGGAGGTGACAGGTGCTCAAAAGCACCAAATATTTTCTCCATACTTTGTAAATGTTAAGCAGTATATTTGATTAAAAATAATTATCACCCACCACTCGTCACTTACAATCAAAAGCCTCGTTGACCTGAACACATGCAAACCACATGTTTTACAACCACTGATAAACGGAGATAAGGTCCATGGAGTAGATTTCTCAGTAGGTAACACAGGAAAAAGAAATAAAGAGAGGAAAAAAGAAAAAAGACTTGGGACAACAAGACTTGGGACATCCTTGGAGGAGGTACTAGACCATCTTGAAAGACATGGGCTCAGCCTTCTGCTCAACAGTCAACATCAGGCACAGCTCAGGGCAGGATTCATAAAGGGTTTCTATGAAAGCTGGGCATCTCCAAAATCTTTAGGTGCCTGAGCCCCCCAGTTCCCCGCATGTATCGTAGGCATTGTGATACCCAACAACAGATAAACCCAAAGGTGCGATGCTACCTCACCTCTCTTGATGTAAAGCAGCGCCTTAGAGCCCATTCTGAAGCAGAGTTTCTCTTATGCTCAGGACCCTAAGAAATTGGAGGTATTTATCCTCCCAGCTGCCATCTGCTCCTGGAAGGTATCGCACAGGAACGGGGAGGGCAGAGCAATTCGTGTTTAATTTGTGGCTCTCGGTGCTTCCTGGCTAGAGCCAAGGCAGCGCAAAAAACCACAATGGACAAGCAGCTTAATTTATAGGAAGAAAATTAGGCAAGTCAGGAGAAGGTTCAAACACCAGAAGCAGCTAATGCAGGCAAGCGGCAGCCACAGAAGGTGTGCTGTTAAAGTATTTTCTGTCTGAAATGTCTTTAAATCATACTGCTGCATACCTACCCAGGCTCTGCAGAGGAGAGGCAGAGATGCAGCCTGAAGTGGGCTCCGAATTGGAAAGCGTTCACGGACTGATTTGAGAGTAACTTTATCCGTGAGGACAGTTTAGAGAAAATGTGTTATTAAAGTACTTTATTTCCATTTAGAGATTCACACAGGCATACACAGACAGTAGGTGGTGACAGCTGCTACCAGAACCATTTGTTATCTTACTCCTGTTCAGCTTTTGACAGTGTAGAATGAATATAAATGCTGAAAAGCTTTACAGAGGTGAACCAAACAATAAAAAGTAGGGGGGAATGAATTCTGGTTAGGTTACTTTAGGGAAGAGCTCTATTTTCTGTTTATTCCTGAGGCATGGATGTGTGCTGTGTTTCTAACGCTGACAATACTGTTGAGAGGATTCTTGGTGGAGTCTACCAAATCCATGCCATTCCTGAGGCGGGGAGAGAGGGGAGAGCTGGCCTCACAGCTAACTTTAATGTCATATCCAGAAGTGGCATGAAAATAAGGCTTCAGCAAATTATTGCTTTTCCCTAATAATCCTGTCCATCAAAACAGAGTGAACCTTTCACATAGCGCTTAATGAAAGCGCTAGTGAGATATCTCTGTGTTTGGACTTAGCAGTAGCAAATCTCTTGGCATCAAAGGGAATAAATTAGTTGGCCTGAAATTATATTGCTTTTTCCAAGCAATCATGACAGTTCTCAAAATCTTGCTACAATATAGTCATATCACACCAGCTGACAGTTGCCTCCAAAAAAACCATTCATTTTTGGCCAGCTCCTCCTGTGAGCACTATCAACAGACTGATGCTCCTGCTTCCAAGTCCAACGGGCACGTCTCAAATTCAGGAACTACAATCCTGTCAAGAGGAGATACTGGTACCAGTTTTGACTTTTGTCTGATTGTTTGGTTTTCACGTGGAATATTTACACCGCCCTCGGTTGGGCTGGGTCTTGGATGGACTCAGAGTGGAGGACTGACAAATTTCGTGTTACAAAAGGCAATCTATAGAGGAGATTTCAGTATGTGGTACAGAATATAAAGTTCCTCAGAATCTATTGTAGTATATTGATTCCACAATATGTGTTTCATTACAGAGCTTTTGGGTTGTAGTTTTTTTTTTTTGTTTTGTTTTGCTTCTGTGACTACTCCTCTCTCCCTGGCAGTACTGATAACAGGAACGCTCCATAAAATAGGGATTGGTAATGAGATGCACAGATTTATAGCACAGCACAAAGATTAAGCTGAAATTAAATGGATGATATTTTCCTAAAACCCTTGTTCCTGATTTAATGCTTCCGAAGCAAATTTACCATATGAGAAAGACCCCTAAGTTTGCGCTGGGGGGAGGTAAAGCCTTTGTCTGAAGTTGGGCCAATAAACAGGAATGACTGAGGATTAGGAGTGCTGCAGGGAACATCGTTAGCTTCTGTGGGAGGGAAAGATTCACGTCAAGTTTATTTTTATAAAGCAGCATCCACCTAGAAATGAACACAAACTAAAAAGCTATATCCTCTGAATTTGGTGGGCACTTGAAATCTCAGTTTTGCAGAGAGCTTTTGTCTCCAAAAAGGGCCAAACCAGTGACAGATACGCAAAACCAGTCAGCCTTTGGGGAGCATAAAATTTAGGTTTGGCTTTCTCTAACGTTCTGCCCCACCTGGTCACCAGGTCCCTTCCACGTACCTCTGTGTTCCTGCAAAAAGGTTGGTTGGTCGTAGCCAAAGAAGGAATTTAAGCCTAGACGCAGACAGAGCTTAAGATAAACCCAAGGGAACTATGGGGAGAACAGACTGAATCCCACCCCACCAGCCCCCACGGCGAGGGCCAGCAGCCTGGTAAATTCAACTGGTGAAGTCAATGCTCACCAGATCCCCGATTTTCTGGCAAATAGCGGTTTTCTGAATAGAAACAGGGATCATTTCTCATAACTTGGCATATCCGAGGTGTATTTGGCGCTCAGCCAGTACTGTGTAACCAATAATATCCCCCAGATAGCAAATATGTGCGGCACACACATTGCTGTTACAGAATCCAGCGCTAACTCTGCATAGAGCAGCTAACGTGCCAAAAATATCATACGTACGTATTATTTGAATTACCCATTGCAGAGCACGTTGCAGGAAGCCCAGTAAATTTTGTTCTTCTTACCCGACGCCCGCGTTCATATTTAGTAGCGAATTATATATTTTCAATATGTTTTTCCAGCAAGTTATTTACACAAATCTCATTAACAATAAAGACAAGGGGTTTATATACAATTCCTGCTCTGCTGACTGAAATTGCATACCAAGATGTCAGTATGACTTCGAACAGAAGCTGGAAAGTTATGCTGCATGAAACAATATCGTTGAGAGAAAATCCTTTCCCTTTTATTCTCCATAGTGACTACTTTTTTTTTTCCCCCCTCTCCGCTGAGACAAAACCGCCATTAACTTGTTCTTTGTGACGCTGGTTTCCTGCAGTATTTTTGATAGCGCCTAATAATTGCAAGGGCTGGATCACAACGCAATATGCAAAGAGCGGTTTGTTTTCAGCCCCGTGTGAGGCTCGCTATCAGGTTTTGAAAGTTATTTTCAGAAGTAGCCTTCCTTAGCAGACATTTTCTGGGATGCGGTTGGCGTTCAACTTGCCAGGTGCCTGATGTGCAAGGCAGTGACGTTACCAGGCTGATTACTTGGCCGGCTCTGAAGTGAAGGCATCTGGTTAGGACTGTTGGCTGGTCAGAAGAAAAGGCACTAATTAAATATTTCTTGCCTTTTCAGGTTTGTCCCTCTGATTAGCCACTCTAAAAATCACGCCGGGGGAAAAAAAAAAAAAATCGCAAGTTTATCTTTAAAACGGAAAGGCGTGATTAAACATTCCTCTGCTAAAAAAAAAAAAGAAAAAAGAAAAGCAAAGCAATCAGCTCCAGCAAGGAGCAGCGAGGAGGCTACTGCTGTATTCAAACCAACTCTTAACCCTTTCAGTTGGGCAGAAGAAAGCACGAGTGATCTCATGGAATTTGGCAAAGAAACTCATTGCCACACACCGTTTGGCCAAACTTCCTTGTATTCCCGAGCTAAATTTGCTGTCGGATACATATCTGTATCCACACACCTAGATGGATATCTATTGGGCACCACCTTCTGTAAGGCAAACCATATTCCTGAATTTAACAGGAACCAAACCCACAGTAGTGATCAGTAAACTGTGACCGTTGCCAGTTTCTTACACCCAAATCTTTCACCTTGCTTTCAGTGAAAACAGTTCCAACGTGGTGAAGTACAGATCACCAGAGCTCTAATTTTGTTCTTCCAAATTATACGCATGCTAACTAGGAAGCTGCCTTAACAATCAGCATTTCCATTGGTCTTTACCAAAACCATGATGGGTTTGGGGGGGATCTTTTCTTCTCTTCCTTATTCGCTAATGCCCGGGAGGTCTTTACTCATAAAATTTCTTTGCTTGCTACTGCCAAAATTAAAGCCTTAATACCACAACAAGATCTACGCCAAGTTCACAGTGTCACAGACTCGTTCTGTGACCTCTGCCAAAGTACTTTATCACAAGCCTTTATGCGACCGTGGTTTCAGCCGTGTATTTATAGGGTCCTACACATTGCAAGAGAAACCTCCTTTATCAGCGAAAGCATAACATAACTAGCATCGGTTCACCACTAACACAAAAATCGCAGGTAATGCTTTCATTTCTTACCTTTCATTTATATACTTAGGAACTCCGTGGCCGGGAAAACTCAGCAGTCATCTAAAGGAGGCACGTACACAAAACCTGTACGACGGCCTCCAGTTGTAACAAGAGTCCCTATGAAAGTCTAAACATCCTTTGGCAGGATTTTTTTTAACATTACCTCCGGAAAAAATATTCCTATCTACTAACAGGGGGTACTCTCAGGTAGACTAAGTTGGAAAGTAAAAAATACTGTTAGACCCTCTGGTAAAGCACATAAAATGGTACATTGTGGGTTTTTAACCCCAGATCCGCTGCAAAGCTTCAAACGTTTAAGTTGTTTGCTTCAATTTCATAGCCCTTATAACCTTTAAGACATTGGCAAGATTCCTGCAGACCAAAAGCTCACCAAAGCCTTAAGTAAGGTGTTACCGCAAATTTGCCAGTTTGAAATGAAAATGAAGTTGTGTAACACAGCTGTGGGAAAAGAAACTCTCAATGGTACAAAATGTAACTGCCTTTCCAAGCCCACATCTATATTTGAATGGTGACAAGACCTTAAGGTATTCAGAGGAGTGAGATGGAGCTGCTTATACCTTTTACTTCAAGCACTCCAAAACACACCAACAGCCCTTTTGATCTTCAAAGGTAGCGTCATTGGGCTGCAGACTACAGCAAGATAAAGCAAACTCGGTTCTGCCGGGCAAAATATGAAAATTGCAAACAAATCTCCTCCCTGCTCATTATGTCTGTGCATGGCACAGCCTTTCTTCTTCCCTTGCTCTCAGTCCAGCAGGGTTTCCCAAAGTTACAACAATCTGTAGCTACAGAGGCTCCTTTGGATCCCTAGGAAGTTTTCCTTTGTCTCTTCCCCTTTGAAACTCAGATGTGAGTCTTTCTACAACTCTTCTCCGCGTCCCCATCTGTGCTGCAAAATCCCGGCTCTCTGCCTCCTTCCTGCCTAACTCCTCCCCTGGGAACTTCCCCAGATGAGCTCTCTCAGGTGCTTTCTGGCACTCTACTTGCCTCACCCCCCCTTCCCCCCACCAAAAAAAATGCTCAGACTCAATATTCAGTGGCAAACAGGACAACAGTGGCAAGGAAACAGTCCTTCTACTGCTGCATAGCCAAGTCCTTTTATCAGAATCATGGAATTGTCTAGGTTGGAAGGGACCTTTCAGATCATTGAGTCCAACCATCGACCTAACACTGACAAAAACGATCACTAAACCATGTCCCTCAGCACCACGTCTACCCGTCTTAAATACCTCCAGGGATGACGATTCCACCACTTCCCTGAGCAGCCTGTTCCAATGCTTGGTAACCCTCTCGGTGCAAAAAACTTTTCCTAATATATAATCTAATCTTCCCTGGCACAACTTGAGGCCATTTCCTCTTGTCCTGTCACCTGTTACTTGGGAGAAGAGACTGACCTCCACCTCTCTACGACCTCCACATCTCTACAGCCTCCTTTCAGAAGAAATGCCAGCAAAATACAGTAAAGGGTGAAGAACCACACGAAAAACGGTATCATCTCCATCAGAGCTTGAAAAACAATGATGTGCTTGGCAGGCTGCACTGAGACAGTTCACCCAACACAAACCTTCCCAGTGGTGTCCATATTGGTACCAAAAGAGTCCCTCATACCAGTGAGTGCATTTAATTGTGCATCTCACTAATACCAGACACTAGGGCTATTTTGTCTATTCATAACCTTTCTGCTTAGTACAGAAGAAGCCATTTCTATAAAATTCATTTGAGTCTTCTTTTTGGTGCATGTTGTTGTTGTTTGTACGGAACAAGTGTGGAGTGGTTTATCTCAAAAGGCATTGATCCACTGCGGAAATGCTACACAAAAATCAGGAGAGAGTTTAGGACATAAAAAGTATACAACCTAGATGGTCACAAACAGAGGCAAAACCCTTTAAAATATTACTCTGATTTTGTGAGATTAAAGGTTGAGTTATTATTCGTTTCTTTGAACTCTTACTCTGAAGTGTCTTAGAGAAGACCTGGGAGAACCCAATCTTCACTGTACTTAAACATATTTTCTGAATCCTTATCTGCTCAGATATGGTTTACAGAGACTCATGTCTTGGTTTTTGTCAGATAACTGAGGGGTTATGCAGGTCTAAACATAACTCTTCATATCAGCAGTAAGACTCGAGGAAACTCTGAATTGCAGCACTTTATACTGAAGGGATGCCTAAATGATTCTTTTCTTCTCACAATCATTCAGGAACTTGAAAGTCTGAGGAGTAGCCTCAAATCTCTCATTCCCATAAATTTAACAGAGGTCACAGCATGGCCAATTCAGCTGAAAAGTGTTATTACAGAAAAACTTGATGATACTTTTATGTTCACTGAAGTGAACATAATTCTCTGGGTCTTTTAGCTGCATATAACATGTCTTATCCATAGAGACACTTCAGCAGATATATATGGTACCATGAGCAAAGTTAAAAGTGATGAATTCTCTGATTTATAACTTCTACTGATAACAAGATGATAGAAAATCTTAAATGTATGGGTGTTATTACATTCACTGTGTAACCGCTCAGCGGAGAAGGGATGTGAAAGGAAAAGAAAAAGAACAAACCAACTTATCACACCTGAAGTAGGGGGACACTTCCTTGAATGACCCTTGTTGCCTGTAAAGAATTGAGCCGATCTCTAATCGACGCACAAAAATCTTAAAGATAGGGTTAGCTTTGTAGGTTTTAAGTGTGGATGCGGGTCTATAATCCTTCTTGCTTTTAAGGTTCACATGCAGGAAGAAAGATACATACACAGAAGAGCTTTTTTTCTTGACAGATTTAATCTTCTAAAGACATCTCAAGCTGCTGAGTTGACATTGCACCTCCTAAAGGTCAACCACTGGATTTTAACTACGTAGGCACAAGAAACTCGTTATTATAACTAAACGCATTAGGGATGAGGAGCCAGACAAACAGGCCAAATCCTCCTCCTTCCGTTTCAAAGCTTTGGTGACTGGCACAACTGGACTCAAGTGAGAGTCCCTTGGTTATACCCCATCCAAAACAGAGGCTGCGTTCACCCGCATTAACCTGCGGTTGCCTACCAGTGCTGTAAGGATCCTCAGCTCTCGTTTCCATGCGATCCCAGAGTTTAAGCACACAGCCTAGATAAATATTAATTTGTCAATCTTTATTAGAAATCTACTTTTAAAGCTGATTCGCAGCGAAGTCACTTAGATGAAATCATTGCACAATAAACAATGCTGTTAGGGGTGTTTATCCAAGCAAAGGACCTTCAATTGCATTTTCATTAGTAGCACTATATGGTTATTGTCCTTAAAGACAAGGCTCTTAGGCTTAATCTGTTTACTGTTGTATTTAGTTGCTTACAGTTGAATTTTCTTAAGAACTAAAAGCTCATTTTTACTACTCTATGGCATACAAAAATCAGGTTGCCCGTAGATTAATGAAACAAAGATTTGAGGACCGAAGGTGGTCCTGCCCAGTATTGTAGCTCTACCAATGCTGAGGACTCTCTGAAACTTTAAGAAGTTGTGGGTTATCTAATTCTAATGAAGCAGGTTATGAAACAGAACATTGTTTAATGAGAAAGTCACCGGCTGTGATGAACAGCAGGCAATTTATCTATCAGGAAAAAGAGTATTTTTTTTAAAACAGAAAATACGATGTTTGTCTCTGCTAAATTCTGTATGGCTCAAGAAGATGGGAAAGGTCATTGATCTCATCCTTTTTACTTTCTATAGTAGTTTTCTGGAAGGATAAGTCCTCCCCATTAAATGAGAGGGAGAGTTTCTGGTTTCCTTGCCTTGTATCACTCTCTGCTGTCCTGCCCGTGGGACAGAGGCAGCAGAGCCTACGGCACAGTTCACCACTGGCTTACCAAAACCAGTAAATGGCTCCCTGAGACTCCTCCTTCAACTTCGATCTCACAATAGCCATGGATTTTGGGAGCCTGAAGTTAAGCCTTTATTTTTGAAACTGGGAAAAAATACAGTTTCTTTCCTAACAGTGCTATTTAGTTTTTAGCTTATCATCTACTCTCTTGACCATCCATTCTGGGAAGATGACACTGCATTTTATATATGTATTTGTACTGATTTTTGTAGCACTAACTCTAGTTAAAGTCAGGGTGTATTTTACTTAGAAGTCAGTTTTCTCCATTTATCAGTTACAAAAAACATTTCTACCTAACAAAAGGTGTATTATAACATTAGTAAATAATGGTTTTGTTTCTTGTACAGCTTTGCAGTAAAGGTGCTGCTATAGACAGTGCCTTTGAGCCATCTCCAGAAGATATTTCCAGTGTCACCAGTTTTATTGAGACAAAGCTTGTAACCTGCTACTTAAAACTGAAGAAGCCTGATGATGCTCTGAATCATTCACACAGGTAAAAATAAATATTGATTAGGTACGCTGCTAAGACTGGAATCAAAAGCGAAACAAAGACTATGAAAAAATCCTGTGTAGGAAGAATCAGGCTAATAATGAGAAAAAGGGAATCAATAAAACACAACTTACACATGGCACTGATGTCTAATTCTCAAAATTTGGGATATTAACCCGCAATAGCCATTAGGAAATAGCATTTACCGCTTTGATAATGCGGTAGGTAAGGATATGACGGGTGAGTCATGTACATAGTTCAGGGCACCCTTTAACTTTGAAGGTAGACAAATATAAACAGGCTCAGCCTTATGTGACAGTAATGATATTATGAGCTCTTGGTCTTTTTCAAGCCAGATTAGATCAAGGATGATTCCAAATTATTTTCATTACATAATTCCTTCATGGGCTCACTTTCGATCCTCAAAGACCAGCACCACCAGCAATGCACAAAGAAGCCAGAAACAAAACTTGCACATGGTGGACATGAAATTCCCATTAGTTTCAGATGAGTTAGGATTTTGCTGGGTTTGTTCTGCCTTTAATTAGCAGTCAGGTGTAATGACAGTTTCTGTTAAGTGCATGCATGTCCTACCAACAGCACTTCGTTATTGAGGTCTCTCCTCATTTTTCCCCTCATATGAGATGTATTAGGATGGACACTGCAATTAGTGCAGGGTGAGGATTTTTTCATGCAACCTTCTCAAATCAATGTAACTACAAAAGAGTAGTTACAACAAAAGAGGCAGCACATGCTTATGCCTAAATACACAGGAGACAGTGGCGAGGAATAACGTGTTGGTATAGAAATGCGATACCATCATGGCAGCAGGTTTATTTAGCTAGATGCAACATCATAGGAAGTCTGAGGACCCTGACTTAATTACAAGGTCTTTATCTCCCCTTCCCACTCATCCCCACCCCTTTCCCAAGCACTTTTTGTCTGTAAAGCTATGCCTACCAGGAGCCTGTTCACATTGTGGGGGTTTCATCCTTCAGACTAGTTCCAAGCGCCATCTGGGTTGGGGGTCTGGGCGCCCATGAGTGGTTAGAGAACATGGGGTGCGCTCCCAGGG
This sequence comes from Alca torda, assembly GCA_008658365.1. Classification (NCBI taxonomy): domain Eukaryota; kingdom Metazoa; phylum Chordata; class Aves; order Charadriiformes; family Alcidae; genus Alca; species Alca torda. The sequence goes on from CM018081.1 coordinate 4,333,429, forward strand.
CACGTCTAACAGGTGTAGAAACCCTGTTCCTTTCAGGTAAGGTATTCTGTTAGGTGAGCCAGAGCATAGGAAGTGGGGAAGACTGAGATTCATTTATAAAAAAAAAAAAACCAACCAAACAAAAAAAACACACACGAAAAAAAAAAAACCCAAACACCAAACTGAAACAAAAAACCAACACCAACAACCAAAAAAAATGACACTCCACAGAAACAACCCAAAAAACAAGAAAAACCCACGCAAAACATGCATTCCTCATGCAAACTAAAGACCTGCCACATTTTTTCATGGCTTCTCAAAGACCACGTTAGGGAGGAAAAAAATATATATATAAACTTTGACTGGGATGCCAACTTTTGGACAAGTGGTAATGATCTCTCCCTTATTCTAACTGTGATTTCCAAAAACGCTAAAGGAAGGTATTTAGACAGTATAAATATAAAAAAAAAAGACAGGAAAGACTTTTCTTTACCTCCTTTAAATTATCATGACTTCAAAATAGTAAGATGTATTGACCCCAGTGCTACAGAAACTAAAGCCTATTCAGACATGCCTTGGTTTCAATTGTATTAAAACAGAAACCCATGACCTACAGAGAAAATAAATGCTGTCAGATTAAGATCACTGGAAAACTGAAGTAGGGGAAAAATCTTCACTCTTCTTTCTTATATATAACAATTTACTCTTAACTCTAGTTACATACCACAAAAAGCGGCAATCAGTAATGCCTGTTTTCAATATAATTCATTTAATGACTTGCAGAATGAGAATAAGTCTACTGACCGTGCCTGTCACATTGTAAAATACAGGAAAGGATACAATAGTAGACCAGTAAAAAAATATTCTAAGACATAATTAACACGAAGACAAAACTTGAAATATAATCAATAGCTGTATTTTTCAAAAAAGAACAAATAAATTACTCTGAGCTCTCCTACTAAAAATAGCTCACTGCCATCAGCTAACTAGTGCACATAGAATTTTTATTCCCATTGAGTTTTTCTGTCATCACCACATTGTAATGGTTTGCTGGTAATCCTTTGGCATTAATCATGAATCCAAATTAAAATATTCGTTTCTGCATTTATTTGCATTTACTGAACTATTCTTTCTTTAATTTCATGTAAATTTCACAGCTCCTGCATTCATTTCTGAGACCTTATTAACCAAAAATCAGCTTTAACATTCTCACTCATAGTTGTATCAAATACACAGAAGTGGGTTTTGCTATGAAAGAGTCTTACGAAATATCACAGCTAGAGAAACAGAGAAAATAAAGAAAAATTCCAGCAGCTCAGTTTTAAGATGTTCAAGAAGAGGCATCTGTAGGGAATAGCTTTCCCATTCTTAAGAACGGAAAAGGAGTACAATTTATATCATCAGCTTTAGATCCTGTATGAGAAGCCAAACCTGGGTCCTCCTGAAAAGTGGAAATTGCATTCTCTGATCTCTTAATATCAAAATTTAAGGCCACCTTTAACATCACTGGCACAACTGAGGACACCGACTGGGTTCTGATCATTTGTCAGGCCGATACAAAAGAATTACCCTTTGCAATCAAACACTATTAAAACCACTTCTCATCCGTCACAGCTCTGAACAAACACGCCATGGATTGACCTCACCAAGCAACATCTGCAGTAAGATACTTGACCACCACTTTTCATCATAAGATAGCCATCAAAATAATTCCTAACTTGCAATCTGAAGCTATAAAATGAATCACACAATATTTACATGCCCTGTGGTCCTTTTGGCCCAGGCATTATGGCATACCAGGGTTTAATGGTCTTAATAACCCCATATGGCTTGCTGAGAAATTAGATTTTCCCTTTGGTTGCAGAAGGCAATTTTCAATTATAGCAGATGGCAAAACAGTGAAGGTCTGAGAAGTCAAGAACTGACTAAGAAACCTCAGATTAGTACTTCGGCCTTATGTTGCTCAGCCTAACAATGTCAGTGGTTGAATTTTTGCCCCAAAAGAAAACAGTCTTGAAGCAAGGCATAGCATTTCAGCAGAGCAGTCCCCCAATTACGCCTGCTCTTCGGAGGGCCAGGCCCAACAGAGAAATCCATAAAGCTGCGGCCACATGTGGAAAAACAACCCACGGTGCATCACATACCGTTAAGATTCAGTTTTGTTTGAAATTGGAGAGCGCGATGCTGAACTCCATGACAACTGAAGATGGAGAATCCTTCAAAACATGATACACAGGGCTTTCTCCATGAGACTCTATATCCCCTTGCAGTTTCTTTGTTTATTTTGCTTTTTTTCCTCCAAGCAAGCTAAAATAAATCTGCGTTGACACCATGTGACTTGCCGTTTGCACGTGGGAAAATAAGACAGGACCTTGCTATTGGAAATACACTTTTTGCTGCTCCACTTAGGCTTCCTCAGCCACTCTGGTCCTCACGGCACACAAGACTTGAAGAATGACAGAAACGTGGTTTGATCCAGTTGCCTAAACAGAGTGGGTCAAGCACTAGAAAACATGGAAGAGGTTAGCATCACCTACCCAGTAGCAAGTGACAAAAAGCGTTTTGTTTTGTTTTTTAATTTCTGCCTACTTTGGACCACTCCCTGCCCAGCTGCAGTGGGGCTGCTGGTGCCATAGGACTCCTCTGGAAATGAGCTCCTCAGCAGGGGAAAAGTCACACCTCTTCCCAATGGGATTGCCATCGTGCCACAGGAAGCCCATAGCTAGTGGCGAGGTGCGTTGGGAAGTGCCATCCGGAAGGATGTTTGTGACCTGCCTCCTCCCAGAGCATCCCCAGGCTTCGCTCCCTGCCCTCCTTCCCTCAGTCTGGAAATTACGGACTTATGGGCTGCGAGGAGGAAGAGGAATCAGACATTGTGGCACGTTTCTTTAACGTTATCTCCAAGTAATGCCTGAAAAATATGTTCATGACAATGAGGATGGCTGTATGGAGCAAAGATTTTCCCGTGTCCCTGCAGACTTTGCTCCGCAGCATGACCCGCTGCCAATTCTCTCCCCTCCCTCCCTCCCAGAAAGGCAATGCATAGAGAACGTAATAAATCTGCAAAGCTTTTTCTGCTATGCCTTTTTATGTGTTCGGTGGAAGGCAGGGCTCTCTAATGCCTCTTGCACAATTCATAGGGAGACACATGAAGTAGAAAATAGCACCTCTGTTAAGTAGTCCACGATTGCTTTAGTGATGACTTAACAGAGGGAATCTCTTATGGAGGCACAGCGGGGGAAAAAAAAAAAAAAAAAAATCTAAAACAGCTGAATCCTCACCGATTTGATTTTAAATCCTCTGCGTTTTTCCCCAGTGACTTTTCACACACTTACCAAAGGTTTGAAATAATTATTAATGATCAATCTTTATGCACTATCTGTCAGGAAAAAAGGGCATCTCAAAACTTGGTCAGTGTATTATAGGCAGTATAAGTCAGGACTCTTTAATTCAGATTAATTCAGAACTTCCCAACTAAAAATTCAGTATTCAGCTACTTCTTCATTCCCCAGCTTCCTTATTTTGCACCTTTTAAATAGGAATATATTAAAGTAAGTTGGAGAATGGAATTCTAGTGAAATATTAAATAATAAAAAAAATAAATAATGCAATGATGTTATGATACAGTGCAGTCATCAGGCATTAAAGCAGAGACAGAATAGAAGAGCTCAAAGAGAGCACAGATTTTTTTTATGTGGAAGGAGAAAAATTAGAAACATAATGGCTGATGCTGCTAGTCTGTGGGAAGTCCGTAGCGTAACGTATACTTTGCTCTAAACTACTCTCCTAATCACTTTACCTCCTCAGAAAAGGGACGAAAAAGAAAGGGAAGAATTAGCAGCACCTAATTACTTTAGCAATTGTGTTAAGCATATTGCAGTATACATAATAGATGAGATATTATTAATACAAAGCTACTCCATTGAGATGCTCTGGATAATATAAACCAGAAGTACTCTTAACAAATAATTCCTTCTCATGCAGCATTTCAAATACCTCTATGTACTTCAACTTTTTATTACTTTTTAAATGAGAAGCGTTTTCTCTAGATTCTGAGCTCTGAATCATAGGTTATCCCCAGGCTGGTGTATCAGTGGCATAGTTCCTGTTTTACGGGCTGAGAATTCCTCCATTGAGGTCAAAGGCTGTATTCCCCTTGACTTTGACGATGCTATATTGCAAAAAACTTTATCTACAGAACACGTGGTGCGATCATATTAAGGAAAAGCATATTTTGAAAAAAAAAAAAAAAAAAAAAGCCCTGGAAGCCCTTCCTATGAGGAACCCCTTCCTCAGAAGGAAAAGTCTAGCAACACTGAACTGGTTTAGGAGAGCTGAGATATGTGACAGCAGTCCTAATGGCATCAGCAAATTTGGTCAAGAAAGCGGTACTTTCTGGAAAGTGAGTGGGCGGTACATTATGCAAACAAGACAGGGAAGGCAGAGCATCTCCATTTGTGTTAAGCTGTTTTGGGAGCTTTGAAACAAGCACTTTCTAAATATCTTTTTGTTCTGGACTGGAGAACATTCTCCTTTTTACCACCTTCACAGCTGAGGAATCGAGACCGGTATAGCACATTTATCTTATGCTTGCAATTCAAAGCAAATTGCTGCTGCAAAACCTTTTAGCATGGCAGTTATATTTCACTTTACTGACAGAGAAAAGGCGTTGTGTGAAACCTTTTTTTGGGAACCCACACTTCCTCCCTTCCTTTCTGTTTAGATATGAAAACTTCATGAGATGGTTTCTTCTGTGCGCTGAAGGTCCTCGCCCATAGATGCCATAACTGCATTTATTTCCCACTGGTTGTGCAAAAAAATCCAACTGCACAAAGACAAGTCAGGCATCCTCCTTCAGTGTAAGATAGTTTGGTCCTTTTCCTTGATCCACCTGTTTAGTAGAAGCTTTTCTGTCTTTGCTTGCAGCTGTTCGTTTGGTTCAGTGATGATGACTATATTAGAAGGGATTCCTAATGATTTATCAGACTACCAAGGAGACCCATTCCGGGCTCTGACAGATTTTCAGTGATCAGTACAGCTACTTTTGTCCATCTACCAAGTGGTCCTGGCCTCTTCGTCCTCCAGCTTTTTTCTCTATAACACAGATGTTATCTAGTTTTGCATGTCAGGGCAGGATGGGAAAGGTGTCCCTTCCTTCAGGGACCAGAGCACTCACACATGGGGAAAAAGGCCCCCCCCCGGCACAGGGCAGGGTGGGCACAGTCACAGCCAGGTGTTTGGTGACAACAGAATGAAAACTCCCCATGGACCAATGGGTCTGAACCTGTCCAGCCACCAAGAGACTGAACCCAAGCTCAGGAGAAAGGCCCTACCTCCATCAGCTGTCCCTTGGGGTGGCTCTCCTCACCACAGATACCCTCCTTCTCCCTTTAATTATTAATGCCCACTAGCACCGAAGGCACGGCGCTCTTCTCCTCTGGGAGAAAGTGCTTCTGCATGGCTGCTTCCACAAGCCTACCAAATATTTCCACCAGCTTGTTGCAACAGGGAGGAGATTTATATTTTTTTTTCCCCCCTCTTCAGGATGTCAGCTTTGGTAAACTCTCACATAGAGCAAGGAAGCCCGGAGGCTTTTCTGTATCCAATGCACATCCCTCTTAGTTCCCTACAACAGCACCAGGAGGAGAAGTGGTTTAGAATACAGAGTTGGCTGCAAGCAGATGTACCACCATGAGGTCCTCAAACACAACTTAAATAAAATCATAACATAGCTGTACATGCAAGTTGCAGGAAAATATTCTGGGGTTGATTCCTGGCTACCAAAGAGGTCAGAAATTTGAGTTTCAGGAATTTGACTGCCTCTAGTAGAGCTGAACTCTTCAACCAGCCCTTGGGATCACGGAAGGGAGCATGGCAGACTGATAACAGATGTAAGACTAGTACTACGCTGCAGATAATAAGCTGCCTGCCATATAGATGAAACAAGTTAAAAAGAAGAAAGTTGAGGTTCAGTGAAATTGTACAGGATTTGTCAGGTTCATCTGTTAAGTATATTGGGGCTGGATCATCAGCCGCGCTGATTGACAGCGTTCACTGAAGATAAAAGCATTGTCTTCGTCTACGGCAACTGAACTCATGCTTTTGCTGAATGCTGGTTGACACTCTACCTGCACTGACACTGTATTTAACGTTGTGGTGAAGAACGGCTCAGCGATGACATTGGTACAGTCTCTCCGTCCCAGCGACGCGCGGACGTGGCGGGGCAGCACCGACCCCTGCCAGCCCGCACCTCTCCGCGCAGGCACGTGTTGCTTCCGCACGGAATCTTACTGCTGATAAATCACCCAGCTCCTCTCTAACAGTCAGTTCTAATTGACTATTAAAATGCATTTGTACATAAGGCCACACTGTATCACAGGAAAGCATGGGCAAATACGAAAAAGAAAAAGCTTCTGCCACTCCAACTAAAGAAATACTGCATGAACCTCTACGAACAACTTTATTCCACAGTACTAGCGAGAAAAGCGAGTTTATCTGCTTTAAGTGCTGGTGAAGTGTATTTCCCCCCCCCCAACTTGTTTCATCTGCTGAATCACCTCATTGACTTTTTCTTGGCCTATAAAGGCCACACACAAATGATGCGGTGGGTAGTAGCAGCGGCCCTTTTTCATGTCACTCGGATTAGAGTTTAAATCCCCGTTACACTTGGGAAGGACTTTGACGGAGAACGTGCACCTTAGAGAAAAGGCAACGTGATTTCTAGCAGCCGGGTTTGAGGCAGCAATCCCGGTTTCTCGCCACCCCTGTTTTCTTAACACCGGGCAGTAAGATTGACAGGAAAACTTGGAGAGCAAAACCACAGCCCAACGCGTGCGTCTGTGGCTCGCACGCTCCAACCGCTGTGACGGGGAGAGGCTTGATGCCTTCTCGCCCCCCTCCTCAGAGTTTGAAAGAAGATAATAGGACAAGCACTGTATTATTTTTAAGAGAGGATGTCAAGATGAAAAAATGAAAATGTCAAAAAAGAGGCTGATATACGGCGTTACTTAAGGACTGTTTTGTTGAGGAAGAACTGACCAAATGATTTACGAAAGGCTTTTAACAGGGCAGTCTTTGGATTACGGTGCAGATGAAAAATAAATGAAAATCTATTTCAAGTTTACTTTAGCCTAGTCATTTGACAGATGAGGGCAAAACCTGGCAAGAATACAAGTTTTAATCTTCAGATGTAGTGACTTTATTTGCAGTTTTGCGGATTAGGAATTTTCGCCGTGCGAAATAAGAGCTACCCATTTTCAGGCGTTTCCTGACGAAACTTTTTCTACCTGAGGCTCCCCGGAGAGGCACGGGAGTAAAAAGACCAGAGGGATGATGCTTCTGCTCAGGGCACAAATCACCACGCGCAGAGATTGTCCCGATTGCGTTGCAGCCGGTGTGTCCACCACCTTCTTTCCTCCCCAATTCCTTTTTTCAAACCTCCCTCTTGAAACACATCCCTCCTAATTAATTACTGGATTAACCAGCCCAGAATCAAGACTGCTCATGGCTGGAGGTGGATCTTGGAGCACGGTCTTGTTCTCAGCGTGCACAGCCTGGCACATTCCTGCCTGGCCAGATGGGTCCCCCATCTGCTCCTATTTGAAGGAGAACTTCCTGGAATTAGGGTTTTCCTCTTAACCTTTGTTTGTATAATTCCTTTGCTTCCTATTTTCATTCAGTTGTGGGGTTGGTTGGGTTTTGGTTTTTTGTTTGGTTGGTTTTGGGTTTTTTTTTTTGGTTTTTTTCCCCCTTTTCACCAAAATCACCTGAAAGGCAGAGTCAGATTTCAAAGCCAAAGAGGCCACTCTGCACAGTTTTAGGGCACACTTGGCCTTAAATTAGCATTGCTCTGCACAAAGGTTACTAAACTGGAGCTGCATCAGTACAGCAAAGGGCCACTTTTGGGTAGAGTAGTAATACAGCAGAAATTACATCTAGCGTATAGGCTACGGAGAGCCGAGCAACACCAAACCAAACCGCCAGGAGTCAAAGGCAGCCTTCCGATGTTTGCTCAAGCTATTAGGGCATGCTATAATATTTTTCAGCATTGAATTTATAGATCGAGAGAAGCAGTTGATCTTTTTGAGACTAGCACACACACACAAAAAAAAAAAAACCACCACACGCACAAGATGGAAACCGGAGAGCTGATATCTAATTCTATGAAAATCTGCCACAGTTCTATATTTATTATAAGCCTATCACAGCACATCCTGCTCAAAGACTTGCAGAAAATGTGTTGCTAACTACCAGGGAATTATTGATTTTTTAATTTTTTCTCCCCCCCTCACAGTGGTATTGCTTGGCTGTGGTAGAACCAATAACTTTGGGGGGTGGAGGAAAAAAAAAAAAAGAAAAATCAATATTACTATTATCAGCTGTTGACTACAGTTTACAACAGCAATAATCTCCTTTAAAATAGCTTGCAGAAGCACCAGTTATCATCTACATAAGGTATTACTGTTTTGGTCAAATCATTGAATGCTGATAGTATTTAATGTTTTGATGATTTTGCTTTGGTTAAATCAAGTTTTGGTGACCGTAAGCATTGTCTAGGCTTCAGATCTGAACCGTGTTTGGCTGAGAACTGCGGTGTTTGCTGTTGGCGTTATCTTTTCTTTACTGATAAGAGCGATTCATTCCCCTTACTCGTTAAGGGCAACTAATTTTTAACATCCCATGCTGCTTCGTACATTGTATTTTAGTTCAGTAGTTAGAGTTGTCTCCAGTCACTACCGTCTGCGCTCCCTCCAGTAAGGCCTTAAGTCACACAATATCGTTTGTCACTGGTTTTCCCCCCACTCACTTCCCTCCCAGAGAGGTAGTTCCTGCAGGGTAATGTTTTCCCTCAATACAGTTTTCTGAGCATTTTTTCAAGTGTTGGACTGGGAAAGCCAAGTTCTGAGATGCTTCGTAGTTCCTATACCACCTTAGGATACAGAGTAAAGCTCTGCTATGCCAGAACAGAAACGTCACTGGTTACATCTACCATAACATTTCAGTTTGGTGCAATAGCAGGATTGTGATGCGCTTTACCCAATTTTCTCCATTTTCTGCACACTAGATTATTCACAGAGCAAATCTGGCACTCACAAACTAGATTAATTTCAGAGAAAACTGCCTGCATGTTCTTCACGAGCTGGGCACAAAGTACAAGCAGCACCTAATGAAGGCACAGGAATCCAGACCAACGGCTGACCTTCAAGACGGCTTTGAGCAACACGCACGGGGGAATTTTGTTCAAGGGAACAGATTAAGCCTGGTCTGAAATAAAAGCCCCAATTGTCTACGATATAGATGTAGCAGCTTCGACATTAGTTTCACCCTTTATATATCCAATCACTTGCAAATGCAGATGTAACCATTCAGAGCTTTAGGCCTTCTTCTGCATGCCTTGGAGAAAGTGCCCGCAGAGTTAATTTGATTCCCAAGTCCACAGCACGTTGGAGATACTTTTAGGTTTTACCTTATTTTGAAATATGTGGACACACAGCCCACGAGTGCTGAATGCATACAGAAAAGGCAGTTACTGGTCTCCTAAAAATGCACTGAGTGTTTCCCTAAATGTGAATTTAAAGATGAATGTGTTTACACATATATATATTATGTCATAGTTTCAAGACCATGAATAAACTTCAATAAAGGATTTGGTTATGAAAAGGATTGGTTCTGCTGTTGTTAATAGGATGAAATCACAAGAGCAGTAGTTTTTAGTGCTAACGTGATATTCGCAGCTTTCAATGAGGAAACAAAAGCCAGCTTGCAAGTTTTCTTTGTAATAGAACGTAGTGTTAATTTACCTGTTGATGTCGTAAGCTACCATTAATTACTTTATAAAACACAAATGTAACGATAAACGTTAAACTTGGCATCCTGGAACACACTATGCATACCTTTTCTCCAAAGACTGGGAGAAGTGCTGACCAGGGAAGCCAGTCACTTGTTGGAGGTCTCACAAGTGGAACTAATTAGATGTAGAAGGAGCCGTCACTCTTGCCCTCCTGCTCACATCAGAAGGCTACCCTGCCTGCCAATCTAACTCCTTAGCTTATGCTATTTTTACCCTTCCATCTTCATCTGATATTGACTTAAAGCCTGTAATTTGTTACAGCTGGAATTACATCTGTTAAAGTTAAGGGTCTAAGAAACATGCCAAGGTCCACCCACACAGAACCTATCACTTGTACAGAAAGTATTTGAAAAAATCTTCCAAGTTAACATGAAAATACATCCGAGATGCACGGCTTTTCCAGGTAGAGGGGTCAGACAACTGTCACTCATGTTTGTGGAGCTGGGGGTTAATAAGAAGTTGTACTGTAGCATTTTTGCTTATGTTATCTACAAGCTAAAGGCAATATAGAATATTACCGCAGGAGCTCTTTTTCTAGAACAACACACAAAACCCTAACGAAACTGCATTTGTGATATAACCTCAATAAAAGTTTTAATAATGCTTGTTCATCTATCACAGCTGTCAAGAGAGAGAAAATGACAGCTCATATTACAGTTGAGACACACAGTGTTGAGTTGTACAGAATAAACGTGTACAGTACGTGTCTTAGTCATAGTTAGATTATCAGTAGCTTTTAATGATTTAAGAAATAGAAATCTAAACTTGTCCATATCTCTTATCTTTTTAAGGAGCATTATTCTCAATCCAGCGTATTTCCGGAACCACCTGCGCCAAGCTGCTGCGTTTAGGTGCTTAGAGAGATACTCCGAAGCTGCAAGGTACCCCACCGCTCGTGGATGTCTAATGGTTTCTCTACATCCCTTTCATTCCAGCTCTCAGTAGTAAGGATATCATCTTACACCCAGGCTTTTCCAAAATCAGTGGGAGCCTTGCACTGGCTTTGTGTATACGATCTCACATGCAGCAGAGCTCCAATCCTTCCCAACGTAATAATTCCCGTAACGTGAATAATCCCAATTACATCCCTAGTTGAAGTCAGGGTAATGCTTGTAGGAGCGTTTACTCCTTCTCGGGCACAGTGGTGAGCCCTGATGGGGTCCCAGGGCTGCGCTGGCACAAAAGCCCCATGCACACAAGCATCTTCCGCTCCCCAGTTTCCCCATAACCCTGGGCAGAAGCTCAAGTGTGCTCTGAGTGGGTGGGGAAGAAAAAAAAATGGAAAAAATAAAATAAAAATCAAGATCTCATGGTACACCGTGGTATGCTGCAAAATTTAGCCTGCTTGCAGCTGATGAGATTGCTGGTGTGAATGGGAACTGCTGGCAGGAGGAAAGCCTGCAAGAGGAAGCTCTGCTTGTACGCTTGCAATAACACTGCCAAAAAAGAAAAGTTTCAACGCGCAGCAGAAGTTTTTAGCCACTTAACACGCTTAAATGAAAGAAACGCTTGGGGCAGTGCAACGGTGACTTGCTATGCATCATCACTACTGCTAACATCGGACACGTCGAGAGGACAGTTCAGCTGAAGACCACAAGGTATATCACAAAATATTTCACAAATCATTAGCTAACTAATGGCAGAACAGTCAGCGTGAATTAGGCATGGAGACTGAAGGGGTCACTTTGCTCATCGTTTAAGATGGATGCTAGCGGTAGAGCTCCGAAGCTATTAAAATAGCAGCAAAAACAGTCTGTACAGGGAGCGGAAGACGACTTTACCCAAGCAGAGTTACAGAGAGGATTTGGGAAGAAGAACTTCAATTTTCTGCGCTGGACTTCAGCCAAAGACTCCAGGACAAACACTTTGCCTTCTGCAGGACACACATTGAGACGTGTCAAAGTTATCTCACTAGCTTTCACACGTCAGGACGGGGGGGAAGAAATCGGTTCCCCAAGACAAGGGAGCAGTTTTTCCACATTTCTTTAGAAATATGGTTTCAGATAAGCCTGGAGTATTTCGCTTGACCTTAAGCTTTTTCAAACTCAGAAAGTGAACCATCTTGTTGGTGTGCTGATTCAGAAAGAAATCGTTATCTACTGAATTCTCTGTAGTTGAGCTCCAATGATCAGCCTGACATATTAGAGTTGTGTTAGGAGAGTACGTTGCTTTGTGACAGATGAGGAATCCTGGCCAGGACACTTTCAAACCCCAAAATTCACTAGTATCCCCATAGGTGAAATGATACAAGGGGAAAACATCTGGGGTGCTGGGGTTGGGGGGGGGGAAGAGGGTTTTCACCTTGAAGAAGTCACACTGAAGATTTGAAGAAATAGTAACAATACCAAAAGGTTTTTTTTTTTTTAAAAATACCCTTTCGGAAACTGATCTTTCCTAAGAAGCAATACATATAAATGCCCATATTTGACAAGACAGCACGAACCAAGAAGGTGTTCATAAACCTGTTCTCAAAAATAAAAAAGAAAAAGGTGGTTGGTGTTACCGCAGATAAGCAATCAGCAAGTTTACTACATCAGCAGGCAAGAGGGAACTGTGTCAGCCTTTTTTTCCCCACGTTGAGTAGCTTTCAGGCAACTAGATGATTTTTAAATGAGATTATGTATTTTGTAAAAGAGAGGAACATTCTGACAGACTGAATCCAGAGTGGTTCCAAAAGCGGTGACTGTAGCAGTGTGCAGAGTTTAGCCTAGTTTAACATAGTGTTATAGCAACTGTGCAGAGCTGCTTCTGCAGACTGTGTTAAACTGAGCTTAGCGCGACTTCTGTCATCTCACTGGAGTCACTGGTCTCAGTCGAGCCCCAGTAATGCTGCAGAACGTACTCTGCTCCTTACAGACAGACCACGGCATACAGATACTCGGTTGCAGTTTCTGAAAATACAGACTTGGTTTTTTTTTTTTCTTAGCATAAGCTGTCATTTATTTCTGCCTTCTTTATGCACAAGAACAAGGTCACCATCTTCCTTTCTCTGCTTTTAAGCATCCCTTGCCTTCCCACGCCTTCATTTGCTTTTTAAGTTATTGTGTACTCCATTAAATACATCCAGAACACCGCACGGGTACGTGCACAGGAGCGGCCGGTTGCGACCAGGCCTGCTTGGCACAAACAGCATGTGTAATCGCATTTAACTCAGCCTGCCCATCTGAGATGCCCTGAGATTTTGTCTCTGAGGAGGTACCAGGCCAAATTTTTCAGTTCAGAGAAAGTCATAGGTTAGAGTGGGGTCAACTGTAATTTAAGCGCCTCTCAAGTTCCTCTGTGTGTGATTTCTAGTACTGCCCGGTATCGGGAGAATAAGCATACGAAGCAGTCTGAATGCGAGGACATCTGAATTAACGTAAGGTGTCTGATATGCCCCCATCTGCGTCACTTCTGAATTTTGTCGGCTGCGTAGCGATTCCTTCGGGATGGCACTGTGACAGGATGCCACCATGTCGAGTGCAGCCTCAGGCCGTTTGGCATCGTAAAGCAATCCTAGGAACACCACTGCGGGGTCACAGCATCTGCGAACGATGGATTCCGAAGTGCTGCAGCCACTTTCACTAGGATGTCGGCTAGCAAATATATTTCTCCTCTATTGATATCCCTGATGTTAGGAGACTGCTCTTGACATGCACAGTAAAGATTTAAACCTCAGAAAGGAGAAAACCTATTTCAGCTGAAAGACCGTCTTGGCCCTTGAACAAAAGGGCATAAATGCATTATATATAAATTTAATCTGGAATTTACCAGGAAGTTTTAGGCATTAGGAGACATTTAGCCTTAGGATCAGTCGCCAATAGCAGCTACTGGAAGTACCCTGTCAACGGACACGTGGTCACAGCTGATCAAAAGATCACTCAGTAACCAGGACGGAAAGTTCAGGGAAGGGTCCTGGGCTCACTTCTGTCACAAAACTGAGGAAAATGCTCTTTGGAGAAGGCTGAGGAGAACCCAACCTTCCAAGCAATACAAGGACTGCTGCCTCAGGGAAGGATGAGATAAGGGACATGTACATGCAAGGGGGCGTGTAAGCCGCAGAAGAACCTCGGAGATCCATGCTGCCTCTAAGGACAGAGCAGCCAAAGCACCACCCCCTGCCTTCAAGGACAAGAGTGCCGGGAAGGGAACACGCACCCAAGGGTGAGCCTCGAAGATCCTGAAAGAAGGGGTATCGCAGCCTGGGCATCCTTTAAGCCACCAAGCCCACAGGCTGCGACCCCACAGCTGCTGTTACACGTCCACAGCAGAAGGTCTAACCAGATGAGCAATAAGGCATGAAAGCCATTTTTCTTTTTCTTTACTTCTTTAGCACAGGCTATTGCTGACACTGAATCACCTCGAATCAGTAGTAAGGTGAAAACTTGTAGCTTACAGAAAAATACAGCCACCTATTCGCTTTGAAACTGGAGTTTTAAGTACAGAAGGGATTTTGCCCCTTTTCATCATTAAGCTGCACGTATAGCTCTCATCTTTCTGCTAATCAAAATGCTGTGCTGATTTAACAGTGTCACTGTGTTCCGCGAAAAGCTTAAGATAGCTCTTTTATCACCAGCTAGAACACTAGTGACTTGAAATTAGTTGTATACATGTAGGGGAAAACAGACTGTCTGTCCCTCTGCCAGAACAAACAACTCACACTCATCTGACTGCAGAGAGTAGGGGTAAGCAATACTTAAGGAGGAAGAAGTTTTAGCATCTTAATTGCTGTGATATGGCTGACTCAGCTTTTTGACATTCCCATTTAAAAATAAAAATAATAATAATAATGATCTAGATGATCCCATCAGCTGAAAAGCAAACTGGGTCTGCGAGCGGTAAGCCTCAGCCCTCTGTAGGAATTCAGGCCTGCATCCCACTTCAGTCAGACTTCAGGATGTAGTGGCTGAAAGCTAGGTGAATAATTTGGGTTAGTTTGTATGTGCGGTTCTGTTCTACAAAGCATAAAGTTGCACTAAGGGAAGATGTATAAGCAATCGGGGCTGGGGACAGAAGCCGGAGGAGCTGACGGCCTCTTGCACACGCCTGCATCCGTGCTACCTGCCTGCACACCCTGCCTCGCGTTTCCCTCGGAAGAACGGAGGAAAGCTGATATTCTTTCGCTATCCTAATTGCTTCAGTTTTCCTAAACTGAAATAAACAAACAAAAAAATCCAATTCTATACCAAAGAAAAAAAAAAAAAAAAGCCTGTTGTCATAGCAACGGACCCCCCCCACCCCAGCTGTCACCACTGCGAGCAAGCGCATTGCAAGGGGAGCACACCTTGCCCAGGACTAGGAAAGAAACGGAATCTGTTTTTTCTACACCAGCCCCCCACCCCCCCCCCACCAAAGGGATCCGAGAGCTTCTGCTGGTTTGGTGACCCCCATCCTCCCCAGAGCAATGCTATGGAAGGAGCACTTCATAAATCGGGTCCAGGAAAGCAGCTCTGACAAGCGCTGGGATCAGTCGAAACCCAAAGGAAAGCCCACGCGGCCTATTATTTAATTTGCCACCAACAGATGATGTTAGTCTGTGTCTAAAATTACCGGCCGTTATTTCTGCACAGCACACATCATACTTTATCACTTGAGACTGTCCAAGTGTCAAACAACAGCCCGCTCAGGCTGGGTTCACATCAGGGGCCAGAGGCAGCCTTCCAGGCTGGTTTTTCCATACCCCCTGCCAGAAGTAAATCCAAACATCAACAATACAAGGCATGTCCCTCACTCAAGGGGCATGAGGCACAAAGAGATACGAGAGGGCAGAGCAAGCACCAGCTAGAGACCACAACAAGCATGGACCATGTCCCTCTAAGAGTCTTGTTGCATCTCTGTTACAAACAGCTCATCCCAGTTATCCCATCCCTTCTCCAAACAGCTGGACTGTGAAGCTAACATGGGCACTGGGACACCCCGCACCTCCTGGAATCTGTGAATCACAGAAAGGTAGGGGTTGGAAGGGACCTCTGGAGATCATCTAGTCCAACCCCCCTGCCACAGCAGGGTCACCCAGAGCAGGTGGCACAGGAACGCGTCCAGGCAGCTTTGGGATGTCTCCAGAGTTGGAGACTCCACCACCTCTCTAGGCAGCCTGTGCCAGGGCTCTGCCACCCTCAAAGGAAAGAAGTTCCTCCTCAAGTTTAGGTGGAACTTCCTATGGTCAAGTTTGTGCCCATTACCCCTTGTCCTGTTGCCGGGCACCACTGAAAAGAGCCTGGCCCCATCCTCCTGACACCCACCCTTGAAGTATTTATAAGCATTGATAAGGTCCCCCCTCAGTCGTCCTTTTTCCAGAGTGAAGAGACCCAAATCCCTCAGCCTTTCCTCATAGGAGAGATGTTCCATCCCCTCATCATCTTGGTAGCCCTTTGCTGTCCCCTCTCCAGCAGTTCCCTGTCCTTCTTGAACCGGGGAGCCCAAAACTGGACACATTACTCTGGATGTGGCCTCACCAAGGCAGAGCAGAGGGGGAGGATGACCTCCCTCGATCTGCTGGCAACACTTTTCTCAATACACACGAGGATGCCACTGGTCTTCTTGGCCACAAGGGCACACTTCTGGCTCATGGTCATCCTGTTGTCCACCATGCTGACCACTGCTTGTTTCATCCCAGGTCACAGAGAGCCCAAGGCCTCACTGGGCTTAGTGACCTCTCTTCTTGGACACCCCCTGTCGTGTTAAAAGGCTTGTCATTTCCCCATGCATTGCTCAGCTCAGTTTTGGAAAGCAATTTCTACGTCCTTACACGGCAGTTGCCATTAAATGAGAAACATTTGTTATCACTGCGAAGCAATCCCAACACAACGCAGAAAGTTGTTACCTGCACGCAACCATGGGACAGGTAATAATAAATATAATAAATGCATTCTAAATACAGGCACCATTTTCCTTGCAGGAAACTTATTTCTGCTTTCTAATAATGGGCTAATGACCCAGAAATTTCAACAAAGACAGCAAGTGTACCCCATCACCAACCTGGAAGGATCTGGCCAGACAGAGGAGTTTTATAGCAGCTTCCCAGTATATTTAAGTTTCACTGGTGAAATGTTTAAAAGGAAGTTTTAGCCAGTCCTCTGCTGGAATTAGCAATAGCAAGGTGCTATGTGTAGATAACAGGGATTCTCAGAACGCTTTTTACCCCATTTTGGGGCCAGTGTACATAGAGGTAAATCCTGACATTAGTAATTTCATTCCTGCTCAGTATTCTGGAGTTCTGTTTCTCTCTCATCATCTAGTGGTTTCCAAGTGTCTCCGTAAACTCAAAGCATAAGTTTACATTTATTTAGGATATATGGAGATGTTTAAAAACCAGCTGTTATTACTTTGTTCGCTTTTCAAATAGGATAATTGCATTAAAATGACTACCTGCTACTTATTCCAGTTGTAAACATCATTTTCTTTTTCTAATCTCAGAAGAAAATAAGAAAGGTCATCCAAAAGAGAGCAGCAGTTTGGTTTGCATCTTGCATCTCAGACTCAGTCCTATTGTATTACAGATCTCAAATACCCAGGTGTCTGCATCAGGAATATTAAAGCCCCTGCTAAACTGAAAAAAAATCAAGATACACTTACCCTTTCCAAGCAGTAGATCTGCACAGGACTAACATCACGTGGCAGTGGCTGAGGCCTTCCTTTAGTACCACTTACTGCAGATCCAGGTGAGATCACTTGAGGTAGGGAGCAAAGGTAATTTTCTGCCACTTATCAGCCTCCTGATCTTAGCAGCAATTGGGGCTGAATAGCGTAGAGGAGCGAAAGTTACTCTAATGTGCATAGGCTGTGATTATTCCTAAGGGTCTGCCATCTGCAGAGAAATCCTCCTCTCCCCTCCAGGGCTTCTCTCCTCTCTGTGCAGCTCAAGGGGAGCAGGCAAGGCTGAAGGAGCCGACCTTGAGTCTTGCCCTTATGTTTTTTCCTAGTAGTCACAGTGGTAAATGAACGCACGAGCATTTAGCAACAACGCTAATTTCTTGTCTCCTTTGGCAATCTAACACTTTGGTGCGTTCCGGAAAACTCTGCGTGTTTCTTACACCCGTACCATCCATTTTCGTGTCACCGACTTGCGCGGCTGCTGCGAAGGATTTGGCTGTACGGTGGCTGTTGGTGTCAGCAGCTGTCATGCAGCAAAAGCTGCCTTCCACTCTTTTATTACAAGTCCTGTGCATGTCTGGAGGTGGGCTGAGGGAGACAGCTCAGGATCTGCTCTTCGCTTGCACGTATAGAAATATATCTTATTGTTCTGCACCACCAAGTGGCCAGATGGAGCAGATATTGCCAGGCACCTTTGGATCTAGGCTTACTACATTAACACAGAAGGGTTTTCTATGTTTCTGTGTTATAGAAGTTCATGGTAGACCATACTGGCCCATACTGGCCCAAACTAGCAACTAGGAAAAAAAAACATTTCAATATAAAGCCTCATGTTTTGAGAGAAGGAAGGGTCACATTTTCTCCAAATTCCTCTCAGGTGTATCGTCGGAGCTGCTCCAGTTCTCATGGCAAAGAGAGCGCTTTGGTGGGCTGCACACCTGAAGCTCAGCCATGTTTTCAGTATTTCAAATTAGTAACTCAAAATTGGCGGATGGTTCTGTAAATGTGAGGCCGATATTTCTGCGTATCACCTGAAGCGATTGTGTCAGAAGTAGGAAGAGAATGCACATGTCTTTGTTCTTTACTGTTGGAGTTTAATCCCAATATCATTAAAAACTGTAAAAATAAAACATGGCGTTTCATCCAGAAAAAAGCATTACATGGTCTAAATGGGAGCTATTTTCACATTCTTTTATACTGTATGTTCCTTATGCTCAGGAAAGTTCAAACTTGAACTCTTAAGTAGTCACTCTAGGGGTACACATAAGAGCTGGCCAACATCACCCATCCAGCATCTCCATCGGACGTAACCGCTGATCCCCACTGACCTCTACTGAAACCTCTTCCACCCAGCTCTTCACAAGCTCCTGTTTCCCCAGGACCTGTGATCGGAGGAGGTGGGAAGAAGGACCTACTCTGGCCCTTATGTACTGCTGAAATGCTAATATGGTTGTGCATATACTATCCTAAGTCATATATAGTATATATAATATGCTAATGCAATATACTTGATACATCAGCCGTGTTGATAACATGATGAGAGAAAAAGACGTTAATGAGTTTGGTCACTGGCTGAGGATCTTAAATAATAATTTCATAAATCAGATTATTTTCAATAATATTTTACTTAAGTCTTACTTCAGAATGTCTCATGGGCTCAGCAGTCTCTAAATGAAAGTCTTTGTTACCTGGATTTCTGTGGGCCACGTGGACAGGTACTCACTGGGACTCAGGACCCCGGCTCGGTGCTTCATGTCTTCAGGTATTTCAATGGGAGCCAGGCTTTTAACTCGCCTAAATATCTCAATTTTTCCTTTGGTTTCTGAGTGTTTAGGTCTCTAAATGATTTTTTTCCGTGCACAGCCCTGTAACCATATTCAGACAGTGTAATTTCACCTGCATCCCTGCGTCTGGAAATTCATAGTTCCTTCTTGCATGTGTCACTTTGGTTCTGTGAGTTGAGCCTTGGAGGCCTTCAACGAAAACTCTCTGACTTGGGCACATTTAGGGCTGGACATAGGCCATCCACGGAGAGCCTTAATGCTTGTGTTTCTTTTGAAAGCAGAATTTTTTAAGTCCCTCGTAAGCCCCGAGGTCACAGTACCAAGCGTGGGTCCTGACCTGTGTGTGCTCCCCGATGGCTGAGGAACTGAGAAGAAAAATTGTGATGGAGGCGCTTGAAAGGCTCCGGGGGGTTTTATGGATGTGCCTCGCCGTTCCTGATGTAACCACGGCAGTACAGCAGAAATCTAGCAGGGATAAAAGCAGATGTTGAAAAAATAAATATGAATGCTTGAAATGTAAGCGTGCTTCTGATTATTTAAATAAGAACAAATTAAGAAGGAAGAATAAAGAGGAAAGACATTTGTCTGGAGTGCGGCGATGCCTGGAGACCTCTGCCACGATCAGAGTGACATTGTGCTGAGAGCGCGGCGAAGAATTAGCAAAAGATTGTGCCAGG
This sequence comes from Alca torda, assembly GCA_008658365.1. NCBI lineage: Eukaryota > Metazoa > Chordata > Aves > Charadriiformes > Alcidae > Alca > Alca torda. The sequence goes on from CM018081.1 coordinate 4,353,291, forward strand.
AGGACTCACACACCGAATAAGAAAAATCAGTCGAATATGATCATCCGCATTTTACAGCTGATGCTGAGAAACAGAGAAAGATGAAGCAACTTGTCTGAGAATTGATTCCAGATCTGTCCAGGGCTCTGAGCACATCTCCGCCTTTGAAAGCAGTGCCACGCTGGGAGAAGAAAGCGTTGGCTCCAACCGAGGAGTGGAAGGTCACAAATTGGATGTCGTGTTGTGCTGCCGGTGGGATGGAACCTCCCTTCGCCAGTCCGCAGCCTGCGGTAGGGATGGCACAGCACGCTGAGGCTGTCTCTCGGTCATCTGATTGCGTTCCACCCATGGCAGCGCTCCCGCAGTGGAGGCACCGACAGGGTGACGCTCGGGGTTAAGGATTTGCCAGTTTTAATCTTGGAAATGACAGTGGTTGAGGGGTGATATGTCTATAGGAGCCCAAATTGTAAATGACCACTTGCAAATGTCCTTCGACTCCAAAAACAACAAGGCTTTAGTGCTCGAGAATTGCTCTAAATTTAGATTGAAAGTCCCTTTCTGATGAGGTGGCCACAGGAGGCCTCCACTGTTTGCATACGCTGCGAGGGACCAGATATTGCCATTGTCATGGGAGCTGGAAGCTTTGTAGACCACCTCTAGTAGACCAAAGGTACAGAATAAGGTGATGGATTCGTCTTCCCTCAGTTTTACGCCATGTGGTTATTTCCCTTTTGCACCTCAGGACACCGTGAACGTCTTTCCCCAAAATTATCGGGGTCAAGCAGGCACTACTGGATGCTTTGCTCACCTCCTCGGCTTCATCTACAGGGTCCGTATGTTGTTCCTGGGATTAAATCCTGGCACCGTTTGGAGTCGATGCAAATTTTGCCAATGATTTTCAGGGCAATGAGGATTTCATCCTTTGTTCCTCCTGTGCCGGCTGGGCTAACGATGTTCAATTAGAAACTGTTCTTTGTTCTAGTGCAGTCAAGAGGATTTTTGCCAATGATTTAAATGAGCATTGGATAAAGCTTATGGCTAAATCCAATCCTTATGCAGAAATCCGTGGATCCTACTGAATTGCTTTCCTCCCAGTGAAATTAGTGGGAGCCGTATGAGAACATCTAAGGGAAGATTTAGTTCCTGTTTGCAACAATATGTTACCCCCTGATACTGGGCCTGTTTTGAAGTGTTTATTGTTAAATCCGTGTATTTTTGGTTATATCTCATTAAGAACATAATACCGCCTGGGAAAGTACATTCTGAAAGGGTATTACAACAGGATTGGGATTACTGTTTGTGAGACACTTTTAACTAGGGGGAAATTTCAAATTCAATTTACAGTAATGTCAAGGCACAATTAATATATAGGCGATGATAAGGAGAACATGCAGAAGTACACACTGATAGCACTCCATCAACAAATAAACTTTTGGGGCTAGTAATTAGGTACACAAGATTATTATATGTTTAATTGACTAAAGTGACAATTTGGAATTACATCTAGTCACATTTAATTGGATTTGGAATCTCTAGAGGAAAGGAAACGGAGAGCAGTGTGGAGAGGCAGCCATAAAAGCAAACTGATTTTCTAAAGTCTGTTAAGACTCTGCATTAATATCCATTGCACAAGAGTTTCTTAATATCCTTCAGTCTAGAAGGAGTAACGCAATGATTGTCACAGACAGTGGGAGTACTAAAGCATACTCAATTAAGTAGCAAGATAGCTGATTACTTTTGGTTTAGGGCGGGGGTTTTTTAAGATATAGTTTAATCAAAGGTTCACTGCGTCTGAGGTTGCCATAGACAAGTGATATTCTCAGACCGCCAAGCAACAGGGTGTTGATCCTGTCCTAGAAGGAATGTACTTACGTATAAGATATTTCACTGACAAATAATTTAAAGCAAAATAAAAAAAAAAAAAAAAAAAAGCCAGGCTGAAATATTGTATAGGTCATCAAATATTTGCTCAGAGTAAACTATGGAAAAGCTATTAAAAGAAAACGCAGGGTTGTTCGCTTGCAGATACTTTAGTTGTTAGCTAAAAAATGTTTACTAATGCTTGTCCTAAAGTTGGACAAAGACTGAGAGTTGTATGTAATCCTTTGATACAAAACCCTCATGTTACACTCTTTTAACATTACCCCCTCTAAATACTGCCATACGCACCCTTCTCTCCCTGTCCACTCATTTATTCTGCTTTTGTCACCAGGAGCGCCATGATTGCTGACTATCTGTACTGGCTGACGGGAGGCACCGAGCAGCATACAAGCAAGCTCATCAAACTGTATTGGCAGGTAAAAATTGATAGCCCAATGAGGAAGGAGGTGCCCATCTCACTATTAAGACCAAAATGAAGGATTACTGCTTAAAAGACTGCCGACAAAGGTAGCTCTTGGGCATATCAATCAAGAGGACACTATATAGTACTACCGTATTTATAATGAAGTAGATTTTCTTGGACTAATTTTAAGGGCAAAATTCAAGGTTGTTAACCCTTGGCTCATACTTCAATTTTATGGACTGCTATAAAATTTAATTCTGGATACTGTATAGTCCCCTAAGCTATTTTTTGTGAAGTCTTCCTACCTTAGCGACACTTTCCTTTTGCAATTTGCATGATACTAATCCTCTGACACCTTTCCGAACTCTTCAACCGGAAGGGGAGGAAAAAAAATGACTCTAACGAGTGGTCTCAGAGGAACCTAAAGTGCTCTGTGAAGGATGGCTGGGTAAGACCCCAGCCTACAAAGATTACTTCTGTGGGGACTAGACCATTGACTTCAATGAGGCTCGTCTCTTGAGTGATGCTTATTTGAGACGGCTGTTCAGCCGCATCAGCACAAATTTAAGTTTAAGGGTACCCCCTTCTGCTCTGAGGAGAGCTCTCGCACAGACTTGGAGGTGAATAGATCCTTTGCTAGAGGAGGCTTGTTGCGGCCGGAGCTTATCTCTACCGGTGGTGTCCCAGCCTTCGCCCCCCTGGTTTCAAGGCAACCAAAGTGCATTCCAGAGGGAGCGCAGCATTTGTGCCTCAGGCAGTGGAAGACCTTTCCGCCTCCCAGAGTGGACCTGGCCCTCAGGTCCTCCTTGACCATACGAGGAATTTAATGATACTAGGAACAATATGCGTCCCTTGTGATAAAATTTCAGAGTCCGACTCTGATCGCATTTATTTTGGGTTTATTCCGTGAGAACATGTGACATCTGTATTTTATGTGAAGTGGCGCAAAATATGCCTGATGTAAGCCAGAGTAATAGCAATCGGAACCTGGTCTTTTACCTTCCTTCACATGGTATATTCTTCTTTTTAAAAACTATTATTAGTTGCGTTCTCATAGGTAAAATGGAATAAATCTCAGTCCTGGGAGCTGCTGAATTTCAGTACTGCTGTGAGTGCAAAGTGCATCTCATTCAGAGAATTACCCACTGGGCTAGTGTTTGCAGTGCCTGTGAACTTTCTTATATGCTTTCCAGCAGAGAATTTCTTCTGTACAGAACAGTTTGATTTTCTTCCCCACTGGGTCAGACTCGTTTAAAATCTTGAGTTCACAAACAGGTTTTATGAAGGGGTCATTCCTTCGAATGGAATGTCTTTTTTTGTCTTTTAACACTGGTATCCATTGACTTCCCTTCTTGATGTCATGGCCATGAAGCTTCAAAGAATAAACCTTTAAAGGAGGAGCTGTCATAGCTGTCCTCTCCCCCAGCAGTTCAGGCTGCCCTGATATGTGAGAGGGATGAAATATGGCATGAAGGACAAGATTCATCTCAGCGCCTCTTCATAGGATCTAAATCAGAAGCTGTGGTTGGGCTAAGGTGGGAATGAACCAGACCAGAAGTGGGGCTACTGAATCGCCTCCAGCCATTAATGTCATCATACGATATTAGCGTCGTCATCATCATAAAAATTATTTCAGCCGTGGTAGGACTCTGATTCATCTCTGCTTCAGTCCGGAGCTCACAGCTCATTTCTTTTCCTGATGGAGAGTTCGTGCGTGGGCCTCCCTGGGCCCCAGTGGTACCAAGAGGCACCACCATGCTGTTTGTGCCCCATTCCCACTCCTCCTCTGCCTTCCGCTTCAACCTGAGCTGCTGTCATCTTTGTCTACAGCAGCTTGGAAATGTCAGCAGAGATCTCACCATTTGTTTGATCCCCCACCGTGCTTGATTTTCACTGGGAGACAGAGATTGCTCTGCAATTTTGTGCCTTTTGTGCATATGCCTTAGCGTGGGCTAGGCTGAGGATTCAGCGGTATCTATATGCTGACACACAGGCAGCAGAGGCAGCTGGGTGCCCAGTACCGCTCCCACTCAAGTTAATAGCTAGCACTTAAGAAACGCTGCTCGTTAAGATATATCCCCAGCACCAGGAACAACCTTTTCCTCCCCGAGCTGATGAGTTCTGCGCTCTCAGCATCAGGGGTGACTTCAATGTCATTGGAGCACACAGCGACAATTATGCAGGATGATGTAGCATGTGACACTGCACTGGGACTTTCCCCCACAGAGAGACCAAGCGGAGGTAACATAATCTTTTTTTTTTTTATTAATATTCCCTCTATTTCACGGTGTAAAGCTGAAAATAACTTGTCACGACTGTACATGCTCATGTGCCTTTGTAACCAAAGCAACAGCTATTGATGCACGCTTCTCCTGCTCACTACTCCTCTGCCCCAGAACGCGCTAGCGTTGGCTCACAACCGTGCGCAAAATTTTCTGAGGAGGAAGGGAATAGATGGCGAACAGGAAGGTTTGTTTTTTACTTCTGTGAAGAAAGATTTGTAGATTAGATATGTCACCCTTTGCTTTGATCGGAGGGTCATGTGTATAATCTTATGGTGTGTCATTGACTACTTTTGGTTCTTCTTCTCATAATTCTTTTAACTGCCGGAAACTTCTTCCTCCCAGCCTGTCTTCTGCCTCTTTCATGGCTTCAAAACATTGTACAGACCACTCGAATCCTTCAGCTGATGTCTTTACTGCGAAAAATTCAGGCCCTAAATTCACATCTGCAAAGCTCTTTATTATTTATCCTACTTCTAAATCCCTGTTTTTTCTCTCCTGATCTATTCCTCGTGCTCAGAGCACTCTTTATCTTGTATCTCCTTTGGTTTTCTTCTCCTGATTTTGGTTTCGTACTTCCCTTTGAACTTCTTCGATCCCTGACATCAACTGCCAGGAGTTCTCTTTCTTCAAAACTCTTCTTAAAACAACCCCAAATCGTTCCCCTCCTCATTATTAACTTTTAGATATTTCCTCCTCTTGGGCAGTAATCTGTTCCATGTGACTGTACCTCCTCTTAGGCACGCTGCAAGGTTTGTACTGTCAGATTTTTAAGGCAAGAAGGGCTCATATTGATGAATTATCTGACTTGCTGCATAAAAACACCACAGAATTGCATCTTTACCTTCCTGCGCTGGGGCCAAAAGAGGCAAGAGAAAATTACCCAATCCCCATTTAAACCGTTTAATAAGACAATATTTACCATAACCCACCTAATAGATGATTTGTTGCATGGTTGTCCCCTTTTTCTCCCCCGATTTACAAACTGGGATCTTACTCGTCCGGTCCAAACTTCCAGTAATTTATATTATGCATTCGCCTCCGAAAGCTTAAAGATCCTTTGGTACTTGTTATCTTCTCCCTGTGTATGTACCTATGGATCATGATCAAGGCAACTTTAAATATTCTTTTTGATTAGCTTTTTGATTAGCTTTCTTTGATTATCCCCCTTAAAGTAAATCATCTATTTCTGGATCTTCTGTGCAGTGATATGTAATATCTAATGCCCCGTGTTGGTTTTGAATATTAATACCCGCCTTCCATTACCCTCTGAGATAAAGGTATAACGCTGATGAGAGGTGAAAAAGTAATTTGCAATGGATAATATTATTCAGTGAGTTGGGCCTTTTTCTCTGCTCAAATATTTTATTCCATGGATTGAAAATACACATTCCAAGTTAACACATAATCAAATGGATGGGATTTTTTTTCAGAACCCACTACAGAATATGCGCTGGATGATTTGTGTGTCACTGTTAGATTAAAAATAGATGAGTTAAATGGAGTTCATCACAATAAATAACAATGTGAAAGTTATTAAATGTATTATGGTAGATATCTTCAGAGTAGCAGCAGCAGGACGAAGTTTAAACTTGGTTATTTCTATAGGCAGGGAAGCTCCCCAGCATTTATTGTCAGTAATGCAATTTCTCAGCTGGTAATAGCAAAACAAACAACAGGCTTGAGATACTTCATCCCACAGCAAGAGTCCCTCTCCAGACTGTCCGGTTTTACTCACACCTTTGTTAACTATTTCCACTGGCTGAAAACTGGGCAATATAAGCTGGACGTTTCATTCCATGAGTGAAAATACACCGCACCCATACTACAACGTCCAAAATGCCCAGCGCTGTCAAACAGGAACTTTGCAAATACCTTGAAAGTCACAGCCTGATTTCAGCAAGATCTGGCACAGACATCTTAGTATAAAGCACATTTATTACCTAATTTATAAACAACTCACGCTGAACTCATTAGCACACTACAAAATTAATTGCTTTTATTATTCCATTGTGAAAACCATGTGGCCTATTTTATGCTAGAGGCTCGAGTGCATCCATTATGCACTTACGTCCAAAGTCATTCCCATCTAGCCAAAGTCTTACCCTAAGTGCCATTGTGCCGGCAACGCACAGGTCACAGAAACTAACGGAACCCTGGGAAGGCATTTCAAAGCTTGTAGGTTCATATCTGTATGCTTCCGTAACCGTCTGTACTAAAAGCCTTAATTCCATAACGTAGCCGATGTTTATTTGTTGCAGCTCAAATGGAGACCTTTAATTTGCATCGGAGCAAACTGGGCTTTTAGCTTTAGTTCCAGTTCAACCCCAGTGTTCTGGCCAAGGTTGCAGCCGTCACAGAGCTGCTCTCAGCACGTTGAAAACCCTGGCTCTGTGATTGCTGCACAGGGAGCTCGCGAGCTTGCGTTTCTGAGAATATATTTCCGTCAGCTAAACTCAACGTCACGGAGAAAGCTTCCAGCAGCACACGCGTTGGCTGACATGGAGGTTTGGGGATTCAGACATGTGTTTTGCTCTCTCGTTGCTGTTATGAGCATCAGGTGCTTCCATTTCAAAAACCTTGCGAGCGCAGAGCGATACACACATGGCACGATAAGGCAAACGATCACCCGGCCCTGCAAGGTGGCTGAACGCCCACGGTGCGGCGACGAACGCTGTCAACTCCTTCAGAGCTCAGCTTTATCTCACACCTTGCGGGGTGATCATCCAAGGCAAGAAAGTTAAAAGACAAAAAGCTTTTGGATAGCCAAAACCCCCTTCGCGGTCCCAGCCGGTGACCAGGCCCGTCGGCAGTCTTGCGTGCTCAAGCTTGACCCGTGTCCTGCTCTGGAGCGGGAGGTTTCCAAGCTGGCAACGGCAGGGATGTTTTGCAATCCTCCTAATGGAATGACTGATAGGAGCTGACAGGCAGCCTCTCTGGGCAGCCCAACCATCATATCACTGAGAAAATGTCTTTCTCATTAATTCTTGCGGCTGTTTTAGCAGATCACGCTGCGCCACACTTCACTGCAGAAAAGTCCCTTCTTCAATCAAATCTGGGGGAAAATCCCCACGAGATCAATGACTGTTGTGTGTACAGGCAGACGTAAGTGCCGAATATCTGTAAATCTACACTGTCTCAGAGGTCTGCGGAGCCTGTTGCTGCTTTCAGTATTAATTATTGAATTTTCTCGTGTCAGAAAAGACAAAACATTTCTCTTAGCCCTCTTCATAATCCTCCTTTTTCTGGATCTATGACCATTTTGAAGGATACCGCTTGCCTTGAAACACTGAGCTTTTCATTTTCTGGGGGAAAATTGGGGTGTAATGATTTTCCTCATCCCACACTGTAGAAGAACAAAAAGATTTTGGCCCATAAGCAGGAAGATCAGTTCGTTCTGAAGACACTGGTATCCAGGTGATCTCAGTGCAGCTTCTGGCCAGTTCATGGGTTTCCTACGTTCTCATTGCATCGTGGCTGAAGCAACTTGTTAAAATTATAATTATTAGCATTTTTTCAGGGCAGAATGGGCCCCTTCCTGTGTATGCCATTTCAGGGATTCAGACCAGTCTGGCTTTGGAATACACTATTTCTAAGACATAACTCTCAGCTGCAAAAATCAGCTTCATTCTGCTGTCAGGTACACTGGTAAAAATATGGAGTAATTGAAAACCGGATCGAGAAGGCAAATAAAATAACATAACAGACAGTTTCTATCATGTTGATACTGATTTGGGAGCTTTTTATTGTTGTTGTTATTGCTGATATTTCCATTCCAGAAACAATTCTACATGTACAAAACCAAGGAATTTAACATTTTTTCTTGTATTCTTTCTTCTTTAATAATATCTACCTCCACATATTTTCTACCTACTCCTATTATTCTGGTACCAGATCATTCGTGGTAGAATAATCGTTGCTTGAATCATATTTACGTGCTAAGAGAAGTTATTAATTTAAATGTCACAATGATTAAAACAGATGGATTAATTGTCTCTAATTTCAGGAGAGATGGATTTACTTAATACTGGCTGAATGTAACAGGCAACACATACCTTGCTGCAGTCGGTAGATGTTGAAATCCCAATATGAAGCAAAATACCAACCCAGTTAGGGTTTTAACTGTTAACAGAGGCTCATAAATCATGTCTCAAAGATGTTCAACAGGAACAACCCAGCCAGCAAAGCTCCAGACCATTTTAAAAACCCCATGGGACAGCTCAAAAGTAATGTGCACGTTTCCCAAGGAGAATTTTCAATTCATTCTGGCTTTTACTGGGTTGCGAAGCAGAGCCTTAAGATTTACAAAGGAAACCTGAGAATTCAGCATTGAAAACCAGCCATTTTGTGCTTTTCTCAGGCCCTTATTGTTCCCTCAAGTTGCAAAGGTCCTTAAGAAGTTACACATTCATTATCGTCTTCCCTTTCTTTGGATACCATTTCCTTTCTTCGGGGAGATGAAGCTACAGGCAGAGTTTTGTGCTGTTCCCAGGATCATCACTGGTTACGTGGCTTCCCATCTGCACATCGGCTCTTGAAGAACTACAGAGGACATCACACACACAAAAAGAGACAAAGTCACTTTTCAGAAACATCTCTATATACAGTCGACTTGTCTTCTACTAAATTAGCCGCCCTTCAGCCTCATAAAGTAGTTTGCGATTGCAATGACTCAGGCATGATTTTTCACTGCCCCTTGGAACAGTGCTGTCCATTTTACAGGCTAACCACATCAGTCACCACCTCTGGCTGGCTGATTCATCTCTTCACGATTCAGTCAAGTTCCCAAAAGCTGTTGAGCTCAGTGCTAGGAAGGACTGACATCTTCTGCAGCACTTCAGTTTCCTTTTCTTTTTCTTTTTTCCCCCCTTTTTGGGCTTAAAGCCCTGAAAAGCCCTTCCAGCAAGTATCCAACATTTCTCCCAGGAGCCTTTCCTTGCCAGGGTCACTCCCTGTCTCTCAAGCGCTTGTCTGAATCACCCAACTGATGCAGCATCCAGATGTCGACCGGTGGGTCTGACTACATTCGAGTAAAGCACTCAGTGATGCTCAACCTTTAGCTCTGCCTCTCAGAGTTAAGATGTCTCTCTCAGCCCAGGCTACCAAACCTGTTCAACTGAGTTTATAATCCCTTTTCACAAAAAAAAAAAGAAACCCATGCTGTTTAAACTGTGACCCATTCCTGACACAACGGGAGCCGCGTGGAGCCGACCCAACACCCACCGAGGGCTTGTGTTGGCAAAAGGCTTCTCCTGGTGCTGGAAGGGCAGTCCTGCTGCTCAGAGCAGTCACAGTATTGGAATGAGGGTATTTCTCGCTGTGAAAACTCCCTTATCCTTAAGAAAGGGGCAATATTAACGAAACTGGTTGAAATCTGTGGGTTTGGCCAATAGCTTCACTTCGAATTATTGACCAATCCTTCATCTAGAGGATAATTGGCCCCTTCACGGGGCAGTTCTTTGATGTTTGCATCCTCTCCCTCACTGCCCCATTGCGGATTTGTCTCTGCCTCTGTTACAAGGCCGAGGAAGTGTCTGCACCACAGCTAGCCGGGTGGCTGAAGGCCACGGCAGTCACACTGACTACCCACGGGAGCTTGACTCACTCCGCTGGACCGGCCCTGTTGGCATCACAGCGTCCCGGGGAGTCACAAGGCCCCTGCTGGGACAGGGGTAGGTGGCCCAGGCCAGGAGCCACCTCTGTGGGGAGGCTTGGAGCTAGACCTACCTCCTTGTAGACACACACACGGTAGACATTGATGGCAACAAACCATCATTCAAGCAGTGACAGCGGCTCACTTTGTCGATGCTCTGGATTGGCCTTGCCAAGCAAAGATAACCTGTTTCATTGGTCTCAGGGTTGCTCCACCATAGCAAAGAAACACCGAAACCCTTCACATTTACCCCTGTGGTGGGATGAAACTGTAAGATTTTTGGTTGGCAGCAAGTGATACAAGAGCTGAGGACTCCCACGGCACTCGCCATGCACCTGAGTTTGAGAGACCGGAGGATGGGCTTGTGGCAGAGAGCTTTCCCCAACTAGAGCTGTATTTCCACATTCCTGCTCATTCCCTCCTTTCCCACCTGCCGGCATCACGGACAGGGAGTTTCAAGAGCAGCCTCCATCCTTTTCCATACCCTGTGTATTCCGGGGGTTTTCTTTAATGAGTAGTGATCTCTTTGGAAGGATATAAAGCACGGATTTCTTTTCTTCCAAAATAAAGAGATACTTATTGGAGTATCACACAGATATTTGAAGCCTAAGGTAACCCATCTGCAATACGCCTGCCTCTGCCTTTCGGAAGTCGGCAGAACACACGGATCTATCGCTGTGGCGCTCTGCAAATCCCCTTTCAAAACAGACCGCATACAAAATAACTCGCAGAGTCTTAAATACGTTAATAACTTAAGAACCTAAATAAGCTGATATTTGATGTGATCTACATTAATGGGGAGGCATTACATGGCAGATAAGCAGAAAGTTCTCCTCTATTGTATAGTACGTGATTTATTCATACCATGAACATATTGAGAAAAGGATATGCTCTGGCATTCGGTCTACTTATTTTTCCCCGCAGAAAAAAAAAAAAAGAAAAAGAAAAAGAAAATAAAAATGATGTAAGAAGATCACGCCGGCGAGAAGATATTCATATCACAACAGCAGCAGACTTAGTGGCAGGGCTGCCAGATAGTTCTTTATGGTTGGAAAGATATAGAGAAAAGCGCATAGGTCGCACCGCAGTGCACCCATAATTCCAGCTACCAGCCGAAGAGTGGAAGCAGTTCGTAGAAGAGGCTAACGGCTTTACCCTGACTGATATCATTGCATTAATAAAAATCATCAATAAAAGCATCAATTCTTGCTGTACTGTAAATGAGACAGCGGCGGAGTGTGCACTGCAGCTGCGAGATAAGGCACTAGAAAGATATCTAAATTTTTTGGCTAATTCTAGATGTCAAGATAATTGGATTTTCCAAATTAAACCTTTCTGTAGTTAAAGAGGATTAAGGTTAGGGACTGTAGCAGGGAAAACTGCTGTCACTGTTGCTGATACAGTGCCATTTTTCTTCTATGTCTGCTCTAAGCAGGCAAAATGGCAAGAGCTTCATAAAAATATTGAAGCAGTTATATTATTTGCCATCAAAAGTTGGCACGGGAAAACTTTGTTTCTTGTGCATCTACCTATTCGTTTTATGAGCTCTTAACAGAATTTTAGTGCATATTGAAGGGACGGTATCAGCTTGTTTAGGCTAAAAAGTTTTATTAAAAGGTCTGTGAAATGCAACATCGCTAGAAATGGTAGAATTTAAGGATATTGCAGAGCCGAGGTGCTCGGAGCAGAGGAGTACATGGTGTTAGGTCAAATACATGTTTAAACCCTTGATCAAAACAAAGTTTGTTGTTTAGGAATGTCTTTTGGCTTTTTAGTTTTCATGATAGCAATGTGCACCCCTCAAACCTCGTGAACGCTTGTGTTTCATGGAAGAATTAGCTGCTATTTTAATAGAAGTGCTGACAACATAAATACTCCTTGAGACACTTTGTCTCCAGATGGTTTCTCTGCAGACTTTCTCTGATTCCCCACACTTCTGAAACAGAGATATAAACCTCCTGACACAGCAGAGCGTGAGTCAGTCCCATAACTACAAAAAGATCTTCCTTATCATCAGATTACTCTGCCGTCTCTTCTTGAGTGAGCTCTTGCATCTTCGCTGAAGCGAGAGATGTTTGTCCACTGCTGAGGTGAACCACCACATTCAATGGACTTATGTCAGTCGCAGTCCTTACATTATTCTACGTTGTTAGAGGAGCTCTTTCTTATGGTTTAAGGTCATCTCAAGGACTTCACTTTTTCTAACGCTGCTGAAATCGAAGGCTGGAGTGTAGCACCATGTGATGAGATATTGCTGCAGAGCTCACTTGCAAGATATGCAAAAAAAAATCATCTTTCTCTATCGTCTTTATCAGTTCATCTGCTACCTCCCTACTCCGACACTTCTTCCACGCTGAGGCCAGAACAGCACCATCCTCCCCGACGTCTCTGAGAGAACATTGCAGAGAAGACCCTTCAGATGGAAAGACACCAAAACTCATGCAAATGGGAAAAAATAGTCGTCCTGTCCTCTCTGCGACGACTGTCTTGAAATTCCATTGAAGCCCTTGCAATCCTCTCCTCAGTGTGACAGCATCTTGAGTGGCAGCACGACAAACGGTGTCCTGTAGGCAACCTTGTTTCCTGGACACGTTGCCAGGTATTCATCCACGGGCACGGACTTCAGTGCATAAAGGCTTAAGCAGAAAAATCCTTTGGGATTTCGTCGTATAAAGTTTTCTCCTCCAAAGTTTTTATGGGCTGAAGTTTTATGTCCTTAAAGACTTTACCCCATAAAAATCCAAGAGGATAATAAAACAAATAGCATCTATGTCCAGGGTCAGTAGCTTGGGGAAAAAAAAAAATGCTCTTGGGTAATAGTAATACCTTCAGTAGCTTGGGTAGTAGTAATACCAGAAACTACGGATCTATGTTTTTCCCTGTTGGTTGACATTTTACCGTTATTGCCCTCCGAGCTAGTCACTGTTTGCATGCTGTGAGGTGTAGCCATGGGATCATGGCAATGCAGAGATATTATAGGTGTGACTTTGAACTGTTCTTGAGGATGATAAAGCCGAAAGCGAACTTTGCAGGCAGAATACAGAGCTTGTCTGGCCCAACCTCTCACGTTTTCATCTTGCCGCCTCATATGCTCCGTATACGTTAAATCTGAAGTTTATGGATACATCCAAAACTGCGTTTATATGCTCATATTAATCAAGATTAGAAAATGCCTCCCAAGATGAAGAAAATCAGCAGAACACCCAATGGCTCACCCAAAATAAGGCTGACCTAATTCTGTGCCTATATTTACACATGAAATTCAGTAGAACTTGAACAAGTAGGCCTCTGCTTTTTGAAAAACATACCTCAGAAAGCTGGGTTGGTGCCATTGTTTTGCTACTGATCCTCTAAGGGGCCTGAATGACAAGATAATTAAAGTGCACAGAAATATGAAATCCTAAAATCACTTTTCTATAAGTCATCGCAGACTGGGAAGTATTCCCGCAGGGAGGAACGGGCACAGATCCATTCACAGGCCCCCGAGATCTTGGCGGGAGGACAAACTTCCTATTTTCTGGTCTGATACCTCCAGATCTGTGGCATTAACCATGGATAACATGGCTGTCCCCGTGGAAAGCTGGAACTCCTCCTCACGGGGATGGGGGAGGATGTTATTATTGCCCCAGGTGGTCATGATACTATTACACACATCTCAAGATTGTTAATTTTCCAGGGCTAAATACTGCCCACTCCAGACTACTTCCATTCCAGTAAATGCAGGATAATGGGCTGACTAAATACAGTAATCTATAATATAAACAAATCCCCAGTGATACCCTCGACATCCAGGCAGAGCACTCGCTGTAAGAGCACTCAGGGTGCGCGGATGGCAGCCTGTCCCGATATCTGCTCAAAACAATTATAGCATTTCTGTGGTGTTTCTCCACACCAATAAACAGAATGGAAATAAAATGGCATAAAACCACATCAGAGGGCCCGTTGTCTAAAGCCATTAAGGCGAAGGATGTGGATACTTAATTGACTGGCACTCTCAGCCTTCCACTCGGGGTTGGTGGGAGCGGTTGTCAGCTAAACGGCTCACAGAGGCACACTACGTCTTGGGTAATTTTACATAGGTGGAGGCTAGACTGGAGAACAAGAGCGAGGGCTTGTCAATAAAACACCGAGCTAGTCCCATAACGATACTTCCTGTGAATCACTTCAGTGTATAAGGTGATCTGAGAGATTCATACACCCTGTTAAAAAATATATATCTTTTCCTCTCGTGCTTTTCTGACCTCCTCTATTAACCTTGTGTTGGTATTCCCACTATTAACCGTGTTTACGCTTTTGCCAAGGTACATTAATGGAGCCTTGCACTTCCCCCAGTTTCCAGAAAGGACCGTCCACATCGGGAAGGCAAAAATCTTTGTTAAAAACAGACGCAGCCAAAGCAGCGCTGAACCTGGTCTTACCCAAACCCCACGCCAGGAGGAACTGCGGCTAAACCCCCCTGGCCCTGGTCGATAAGAGTGCCCCGCGAGGTCGTTTCCAGGCTGGCAGCTCCTCCTGGCAGTTCCAGCACCAGCTCATTGGGGTCCACCGAGTGTCAAAACCACCTCTCCGCGTGAGACCGGCGCGATGCATCACTTGAGTCATTTTTAAGGGATGACAAGGTTCATAAGCTTCGTGTTGCCCTCTGCGCAGGAGCATATTTAACTCTTAAAGCAAATGGTGTTTAAATGCAATATTTTAAGACTAATATTCCGCATAGAGACAGCGTCTGATTCATGCCAACCCAAGGGGTAATATGAACGCTTAGTATTGTTTAACCAGCTCCCAAGGACTGAATAAAACCCTCGGATGAAAGATGTGACCTTCAGAGAGCATGGAATCACTTTTTCTTTTCATCTAAAAGATAATTTATCTAATACTTCGCTCCTCATTGAAGACATAGGCTCGCTGCACTGAAAACTGTTTACAAATGTTCTTTCTCCATTAAATTGATTTTCTGAGTATAGATAGGCAGTGTTTTCTGGAACTAATTTAAATTCCCCTCTAATTAATATTCAAAACCAAAATATGTTATCTTTGCATGACTGTGCAATTATTAAAGGGAAAATATCATCTGTGAAAGTAATTATTTTTCTTTTTTTCTTTTTTTTTTTTTTAACTAGCCATTAACCGACATGAGATGTATCGTTTCTTTGCCTTTTTAGGCTATGATTGAAGAAGCCATCACTAGAGAAAAATCTTTTTCGGTTATGTACACACCGTTTGTGACAGAAGTCAAGGCTGACAAAAAAAACAAGATAAAGGAGGTGTTTGCTGAAAAGCACCCCGATTACGCGGGGCACGTATATACAGGTAACAGTAAGCACTATATACTGTCTGTGTGTGTGTGTGTTTGGCTTAAAGAGTTTGAGAGAGTCTGGAGTATGAGCCTGCACATTCCTATACTTCGGGGGTTGGGGGGGGATTAATTTCTGGTATTTGCTCTATGATTGTACATGATTTAGGTAATCAAATCAGTACTTAGCGAAGCACAGACTTTACACTGCAAATCCCCATCAGGATGATTTTTATCCATGAAACCTCCCGTTTCAGTTGTTGAATTCCATTATTGCAACTAATCTTTTGTTCAAAGGTAGATTTGCAGTGTATCGTGGTGACAGCAAGACCCAGGTTCATTCCCATCTCCACGGATTCCCGTCGGTCACCGATGGCCACCCCTGCAACGGGGTCTTCACTTTCCAAAAATATCCTCCCTTCTATGAGCACTAATGAACTGACCGCCACCTTTGAGAGCACCTCGGCTGCAGGGGTGGGAATAGAGAGCCAGGTTTCCTTTAGCCTGGTGAAGACAAGTAGGATCCAGAGTGAACAAGGGCTTTGCAGAGCCCACTGTCATCTCCCGGCAGAGCGAACTCAAGTAGCATCTCCTGGAGTAAACAGACACTTAAATTCTAGTGACCATAGCCATATTTCAAGAGAAACGGGCATGGCATTTTGGCAAAAGAGAGGCAGGGGGATAAAAGGCATTTCTTACTATCATTAACCTGGTGGCTCGGAACATACTTGACCCCGATAACGCTTAGCTTTGAGTTGGCGATTGAGAAACGTAAAGGGAGAAGTGTATTTCTCAGGTCAAATTCTGGAAAGCCTCTATCACACAAACGAAAGGTGTAGCTTACCTCCCACTGCCGCTTCCAGCGGGGTGGTCCGAAAGGCCGAGATTTACACCCAGGTCAGAGATGACGCCTTAGTCCTCGCGGCAGTGCTGAGCCCCATCGCTTGGCAGACAAATAGGGCTTCCAAAACAACACACGTTGTGCCTTTGGGGAGGAAAAGAAAATCTATTTGGAAAACACAAATAGGGATTAGGAAACCAAGCGTTTACCGCAAAACTGTGCAAATATTTAGCACAAGTAAACTTGGTTTGCTTTGGGAAACCAATGTATAACTAGGTCGTGTTTTGCAAGTTGCAGACCACCCATGTATTGCGGTTCTGGCAGTAACTTTGGGGTTGTTCAAAGAGGGAAAACAGTGACTTATCTATCACGGAGATTGTAAAAATCCCTGTGTACCGTTTACTTGCTGATGTGACTTTGTGGAGAATTTCCAGGCACAAAACAGTTGACATTAAAAGGAGCATAAAATAAAACTCCCTGGATGTAATTTTTAAAAACATGCATTCATATTTCTCATAAGCCCCTCAATATACAGCAAGTGTGAGACTTCCAGGAGCACATAAGCAGTGAAAGCGTGCAAGTGATGCACTGAAACTCAGTTTGTGTTCAGAAATCACTGAATTACTCTGAAAGTGTCACCAGTCGTTTTCTTACTCCTCCCAATAAGGAAAAGGAAGAAGGAAAATAAAAAGGGGGAAGGAGGTAGAAGATCCCAGTCCCACAGTACTTTAGTCAAGTATAAAACAGATTGAATAGAGACAGTTCTGCCCTCCAATATGCTGCTTTACAAAAATCTATTGGTTAAAAGACTTGCTTCAACTTTACACAGATTTCTCTTTCTGGGATCACTGAAGTTTCTAGGAATTAAGTGGGATAGATAGCCAAGAAAAAACAGAACGGGTATCGGGGTTTGTGAGAGGTCTCAGGCAGGCGGGACCTCTCCCGACCTTCTCCTTTCTGTCCTGGAAACCCTCCCGGAGCTGATGCAGCTCCTTTTCCTAAACTTGGTGCTGAGATAACTCACAACAGTGTTAGCTGAAGTCAACCGAAGCAGTGGGGTTTTCTCAACTTACCCATTCAGATCTGACCTCAAATCCCACTGCTCACCAAAAACCAGACCATCACAACCAACAAGTTTCGCTCGTTGTCGGTGTGGTACCACCCAGAGTTCAACCTGCAGGTCTGTATCCCACATAGGCGAAATTCAAAATATGAGACAAGCCCCATTTTAACAGTGGGTGTGAAATGCCAGATGTCTCACGAACATGTTATTTTAAATAACCTTCCTATTCTGTAACAATCATCCGTCCTATTTCAGTCCAAGTTCTGCTAGAGTATAAGGACTGAATTGATTTCAGAGTTTTCCTTATTGCCAAGGAAAAGGAGCCGATACGCATTTAAATCCAAGTGCACAATGCAGTTTGTCGCGAAATTGAGAATCCGTCAGAAGCAGAACATGCTGCAAGGGAAATATCAGGTCCACTCGCTTTGATTTATATCGGGGTACGTCCAGAGAGCTCGGAGTGGGGTTCTCCATTTGTCACTGTGACCGCACAGCCTGGCATCTTAAAAGCAGAGCTGAGGGAAAACAGAGCGCTCCTTTGTGAGAAGTGACAGTGACATTCAATCTAGGTTTATTTTTCACAAGGGAAGGGGAGGGAGGGAAGGACCGGTCTGGTTCCCTACACAAAGGTGGGTTGTACGATTGCTCTGAGCATCCTTCCCCGCCGAGGTCAGGGCAGACCGACCCAGCCAACACACGGGTTTTTTGGCAGCGGCGGTGACAAAGTCTGGACAAGCCACAGCACAGGCTGTCACCTGCCAGCCGGGTGGATGGGAAAGGACATGCAGGAAGCCTGGGATCGCGGTGGTAGTGATGGTAAAAGCACAAATCTGTAGGAAACCAAAGCTCATAAATTCAGGGGATGACAAACCGGCTTCTTTTGCAGTTGAAAGATCAGGATGTTACGTTGGCGAAGTGTTGAGTTATTAATGCTTTGGATGATGAGCACTGAAAAGTGCGTGAATGAGAAGAACACGTCTTGTCTTGTGCATCAGCAGAATTTAAGCTGTTGATGCAAAAGGTTGCAAAGTCTGGAATTTCAAAACCCAGCTGTAGCTGGATGGGTTGGTCTGGCCACCTTTGTTTTGGCAAGCTTTCTGGATAACATTTCACTCCGTCCTTAGATTTCCTATTTTTTCCCTAAAAAAAAAGAAGGGGGGGGGGGGGGGGGGGGCGGGGGGAAGCCTCCAAAACTTCTCTGCAGCTGAAAAGAAACGTGACAGTGGAAATTATTTTCATTTCCATATTGCAGACCCTCATGGACTGCACATCCTGCCGCAGACGGCGGAGTGGCCGTCCCTGCCTCCCCAGCAGTACCTACTGACGCTGGGTTTCAGGAACAAACATATCGGGAAAACCTTGGAAAGGTGGTCAGGCAGAAAACTGCCAGTCTTTTCAGGTACGCCAACTTGCTTGATAGGTGAGGGGTGACCTCCATCATCCTTGCTAAATGAGGGGGTCGGGGGGTTTCCTCGGCACCCATGTCTCCGTGCCGGCAGCCCTGACTGTCCGAGACAGCTCTCCCCATCCTCCTCTCTCCTCCTCCAGTTTGCCCATCATCTTGCTCGATCCTCTATGGAAAAATGTATACGAATAAACACAGCATATGGTTTTGTGATTTCATTTCCTAGACCGGAAAGCGCCTTTCACTCCTCTCACAGCAGAAGAGACACGAAGATATTGGGATAACACTGGGAAAAAGATGGTGCCAGTAATGGATTTTATAAGAAGCACCAGATTAACTGTGAGTATAAAATTCACTTTTTGGGGTGTAGTTTGTGCGGCAGCAGGAGCCTGGGAGTGTGTGAATAACGTGTGCTTTTCGGTGGGTAATTCATCCTGCACGTGCTCCTCCCGTGTCCAGAAATGCTCGGTGAATCGCAGTACGAATAAAGTTCAATCGGGGTTTAGATGCTCTTAAAAAGTAGCCCTAACTATTTAACAGTGTACCCAGTTTATTTAAAATCACTTTGCATGCAATTTTCTCAAGTCTTTATGGCCTATTATATTATATCCCTACCTCACATCACCACCACAACTACTCGCTATGTTTAATACCCGTAGTATACTACACGTACCGCCAGGCTCTCCATCAAGAGTTAACAATTGCTGCTTGAAGCATTTCCAGTGATTTAGATCCCGATCCCTCTGTAGTGAAGTATGAGAAACAACCTTCAAATCTGTTACAGCCATATTGAAGGTATATTAGTTAATTCTACTCCATACTTTTCTGCAATAATGTACACAGCTTTTTAGCACCATGGCTTCTGATTAGCACAAAAGGTCAAAAATCAAATTTGCATGTAGACTAGACTGTTTTAATGCAATTCGTAAATTATTCTCCTGAAAATAAGTGGAAGAAGCCTCTCCTCCCCAGATTGTAAATGCTAATGTTAACGCTTTTTTCCCTAGCAATAACAGTTTTTTGGTTTTCTGTATGTTGAGCCCATTTCCTTGTCAGGGGTGTCTTAGCAAATCACAGGATTTATATTCTTAGGTTTTGATACCAGATAGGAGGGTTGACAAAAACTGCTACTTAGCAACCCCGGGCAAGGAAGAAGCATTAGCTAGATATTCGGGGAAGCTCCGTCTCCTTCGCTCTCAGAGAGCAGCTGCTGAAACAACAGTAAGTGCTTGAACTCGCACGCTTAGTGGGAGGTAAAGGTGCTTATTGCTTCCCCAAAATGGGTGCTCATAAAGCATCTGCGTCGGGTGAGGCAGGTGGAGCAGGCTGAGAGCAGACATCCCCAAGGAGAAACACAGCTGCTTCTTTCCAGCCCTTTCCTGAAGCCACGCGCTGTCGGCTTCGTGTGACCGAAAGCCCAAGTTATTGATGTGCAGGCTAAGAGAAGTGGCATCTTTGGGAAAGCGGAATAGCTGTTATTGCTGTTATCCGACATTTAAGAAGCTACAAGTATAACCAGACAGTGGGTTGGGTACTGGATACGGAGTAAAACCCTGATCCTTCTGAAAGCTCTAGTAAAACTCCAATTTAAAAAAAAACAAATTTTGATCCCACAATTCTCTCTTTGGCTATAACACCGAGCTTTTAGAGGTGAGATTCCTCTGTCACAGTTACTCAGCCTCTAAAGAGCATCGGGAAGAGAAGAAGCTTTGAAATCAGGTCTCCTTTGGATTGCCCGTAACTACCCTGTTCTGTAAATGAACTTGGAGGAAGAGGACCGCATGGTTCAAGCAGAGATACGCCGTATCTGGTATCCAGGGTATAGGGAAAAGAAGCCAAATTGTTCATGTAAGAGATGGGAGCAGAGTGGTGTGTTAGGGTTGCCCAAGCCAGTCCCCACCACCTACCTGAATTTACACTGCTCCTACGCAGTAGTATTTTCTACCAGCTCTAGACGTCACCTATAGAAAGACTATTTAAACATTCTTGCTGAAACAAGAAGAGGGCTCCCAAAAAATACAGGATGAAATCCCAGCACCACTGAAAGTCAGCAGCAAACTTGCCTTTTTTTCCAAGGAGGTCAGCAGAGCATCCCCGAGGTTCAGGCAAGGTCTACCCAAGAGCCACCTCCAGCAGCAGCGAGAATGGGAAAACCGGTCTGAACCACGGTCCTATAGATTCCTAACCAGGCACCGGGGGGTCAGCATGGGAGATTTAGTGGTGAGGATGAAAGTCCAAAGACAGGAGAAATTATCACTGAGTTTGAACAATCAGCTGCCAATTCCGCATCCATTATCGGTGGAAACTTATTCACTTTCCCTTCATTTTTCAAAGCATTGAATGAGCCGCGCAAGACAGGACCTCCGACCCGAAGAGCAAACGACAAAGCTAATTATACTTGATAATACAGATAGGCACAGAGCCAGAACTTCTCTGCTACTGGTGATCAAAATCTCTTTATGGGACTGGCAGAGATTTGGCCACTTTTGCTTCCTTGAAATCATTCCAAAATTTTCTTCAAGCTGGAAATACGATTTCATCGCATTTCCATCACGCACAAACTAAATTAAAAACTTCTGGAAGGCAACCTTCGGATGCAGACTCTAGCTTACAACTTACTTTAAGAAGACCAAGACGTTATTTTTTTTTAATACAACAAACATTCCTTTCTGCCACCTTCTTCATTTGCAGACACAAACATATAATATAAAATGCTTGTCCTAATCACTTTTTTTTTTTTTTTTAATAAAAACATCTCAGTGCTAAAGCAGAGCTATTTAAGCCATGGCAATACTTAATATAAGTCAATTCTGCCATACCAGTTTTGCAGCTATGCAACCGAGAGTTAAATATATGCTTTATACACACATCACTGTTGGCAAGACGTGAAGTTAAAGGTCAAAAAGAAGCAGAGAATTTTCTATTGCCCCCCCCCCCGCTTCTTCCTAAAGAACGGGCAGTCCTGTTTAAATCAAGGAGACATTCGTGTATTGTAAAGCAAGAGGCGCTTGAGAGGGGATGTCACACTCTGGTCCCCACGCGGCATCGTCCGCCGCTGGTGGGGAAATGCCCCAAACCTCATCCACACCCTGACACAAAGGTTATTGTTAGCGCCCTAAAAGATACATTATCACTCAGACCTTCAGCTGTTCCAGCCGAGATTGCCGTCACTGACAAGCGGTTGTTCTATCAAGTGCTTTCACCGGGGTGATCGCTGCCGCTTTGTACACACCAGGTTTGCCTTTCTCCTGCTGTAGTCCCGTGTCAATAGCACACGACGGTACTTAACAGGGGAAACAGTGGCCAGAGGGGCTTATTAGACCCCTCGTACTACAAAGGCGAACAAAACCTACCATATGATTCACAGCATGATGCGCACATTTGCAGATCTCACTGTTTTGTTGTCTGGTTTTTTAAGTGGAGGGAAAGTGTTTACTACATACAGATTTCAGCATACGCATTTTCTGGAGGATACCAAGGGCATTAAAGAAACGTTATGATGGATTTTTTTTTCCGCTTGTTATTGCAATACACTACAAAGCTGCTTGCGAGGCATAACTTCATTCAGATTTTGAGCTGAAAAATAGCAGTAAAGAATCCACAGTAGAAAAGAACTCCTGGGGGGCATTCCAGACTTTTGCAAAGTGCTGCTCTTAAAGCTGGTGGTTAAACATGCCACACGTATTAGATATGACAGATCCTGCTTTAAATCCGGGCTGACCAGCCACTTGGCTTTTCTTTTTCTTCAGCACTCCTAGCACTCAGCAATTAAACTTTATTTATAACTAGAAGTGGCATAAGGGATGACTCCTTTCTTGAGTGTAGAGAAAAGCAGAAAGTGGGGGTATCATCCCAAAATTCTCAATACACGAAAGGACACATGAGTCACTCCTCTTACATGCTCTCCAGCTCCTTTTTGCGATGAAAACCTGTCCTGTCTTTGCTCCGGTTCTTAGTGCTGGGTATTTAGCACTATAGGTAAGCTCCATCCGGAACAGGCCGATCTGCTTTTTGTAGTTGCTTTTCCCATCCCAAGGTCACAGGAATGAAAATATCCCAGGGCTGATCCTCAGGCATCAGGACCTTATTTTTCTCCTAGGAGGAAGGGTCTTCAAAGATGCCTCTGGGGATAAACCCCCCCTTTTTTTTCTTTTTTTTTTTTTTTTTTTTTTTTTTTTTTTTTTTTTTTTTTTTTTTTTTTTTTTTTTTCTTTTTTTTTTTTTCTTTTTAAGTTTAAAGGAAATTCGTGCAGCAAAAAGTTTTCTGGGTAAAGCTCTCTCTGGGGGAAGGATGCCCCACGTCAGGTGAGGCTCCCCATTAAGAATAAAGTCCTCAAGAGAAAGTCCATCAATTGCTCATTTTTACTTTTTCTTTAAATTCTCCTTGGAATGCCAGACAGTAGGCGTGAGGCTCGTCTGGAAAGTAACAGCGCCATCATTTAATCCTTTCTTTTCTTAATATGTTACCGCATTTCTAACCAGGATGCGACTGAGACTCCATATACCGCATTTGTTGCTCCCTTTGCTACCCGATTCCTCAAACGTGTGTCTCTTCTCTTTGTTAAAGGAGCCAACTCTTCTCCACCCAAGTCTCCAGTGAAGTTTGCTCTTTACTTAACCTTCACTGTGCCTACCTGGGCTGGCTTCCTCTTCATCTGATTGCTTGGCCACTTCACTATGTTTTTTACCGCAGTTTACTCGCCCCTTGAATTCTGCTCTAGTTCGTGTAATTCTCATCATGTGGTTCAGCTCCCCGTGGAATTTTTTTCTCCTGCCAGCAGCAGTCATTTACTTTCTGCTTTTTTCATCGCCACTGAAACGCCACCTCTGACAATGTTCAACCTCCACTAATCCCTTCCAAAAAAAAAAAAAAAAAAACAAACCCCGCTGTCGGTTATTTATTTATTTTACTTCCAACCTACTATAAACTTAAATAGCATTGCTATGTCCACAGAGTCGGTGTTGGCACAGACGCCCAATTTGTTTCTCATAGCTACGTGGCACACTCTCATATTTTTCTGGAGAGTCAAGCGGAGAAAACATTGTTTTCTTTTTGCCTTTACTTTCTTAATCATTGGAGAAGCCCCCAACAGACACAGCATGATGAGAGAGGATTTTTACCTGCTTTCTTAGCTGATGACTCAATATGCTCGTTTCTTAGCGCTTACACAAAGAGGTTTTGGGCGGATTTCAAAAATAGCAGGGAAAAACCTTTAGCGGCATCTAAAATGTTGTGAGACCATTTCATGTTGATAAAAGCTCTCTTTCTCTCTCATTAACTGATTGCTTCTCCGCATTTTAATGCACAGAGTTCTACCTGGGGAAGCAGCTCTCTGGCTTTCAAACACCCGTGATCAGGTGGAGACGGGGCTCCACTTTGCTCCTTGATTTACCGCCATGCTAACTAGACTGTGTCACACTTACAATTTCACGTCTCAGAGATCACAAAAATCTTTTCTCTTGCTGGTGTCTCCTACTAATACTAGGTCCGGTCCTCAGAAAAAGACTCTTCAAGTGATAAAAATAGTTTGTAAGAAGGTTGTCCTGGTCTCCCTTCTTAGAGGTGGGTCAACAGAAGTCCATGAGAAGGTAGGCCTGGAAGGGTTCTTCTGACTCCTCAGGTCAAATCACCCGCTATCTTACACCTTTGTGTCACATAATATCGTATTCACAAATGGAATAAAATCCATCTTCAAACTAGTTAGAGGCTTCCTGCCTTTTCTACTCTTGCTACGCTGCAGACCTTCAACCCGAATTATGAGCTTAATTGCCACCCCAGTCCTATTTGAACCTATTTATACACAACGGTCCTTCTGTTATCATTGTCTTTTATTTTTCCTATCCCTTTCAGATGTTTGCTCTCTTTGGAATTTAGCCCTGCATTATGTTTATTGAGAAGAATAATAACCTCTTGGCACGTTCATTAATAGTCTAATCAAACCACACTTCTCTCAAAAGAGGTATCTCCTACCGTGCTGGCTTCTCTGCTCCACGATGCTTGGGTTTAAATTAACCTCTCCAAACGCAGCTGACTGGAGCTATCTGCGATACTCCAGAGAACTGCTGACCGGGGCTCCTCTTCCCTGTACGCTGCCTGATTCTCTCCTCCTGCTGATGGAAATACCAGTTCATTGGCTCAGCTCCTTCTTTTTCAGTTGCCTTCCTATCCGGAGCTCCCAGGTTACGGCTGCATTCCTGCCATTGGTCTCCAATGCATCGTCTTTCATTTTGTACTATTTTACAGTTATACTCGGTATTGTATTAAAAGCGGTGAAATTAAAATATACCAGGATTTGTATTAAAGGGGGTGAATTTAACTATACCACGATTGTTTGCATTTTGCTAGAGTTAAAAGAAAACCAATCTTTTTTCCATTATTATTATTGTAAGATGCATAGAAAGCAATAACAACATTGTTATTAAATTCTTAGGCTTGATACGAGGACTATTTTGATAGTGATTTTGAGAACACTTGATGTTTGCCTAGTGCAAATTCCTGCAAAACCAAGATGAAGACCAAACCAAAAGACCAAGATTCTTTGCCAAGAGAAATTAATTTTGAAATTAATTACAGGACACCGTTTATTGAAAAATAAACATCAGTCAAAACTTTCCATTCACCCTTTTGTATTGGATTTAAAATCACCTACCTGGAAGCGCATGTAAATGGCAGCATCAGCGTGCAAGTGCCAGAACAAAGGTCTGCTAAAAATACTGGAAGTGGTTTTGAAAATTGATGCCAATTCTTGGAATTTCAGGCACTTAAATACATTCAAAACCCTGATCAGATGAATGGAAGTTTCACTCGGAAAAGCTGAGCATTCAGATATGCAATGGCTACATCTCGTCGAGAACCTGGGCCAAATCGCTTTTGAAAATCTCAGCGGGGTGCTTATTTGCATTTTTGGCATCGGAATGCTTTTGAAAATATGGTGGCAAGGCTGCCATCCATCAAACACTTCAGCAGGTGCTGAGATTTTATGCAAGCACTTGGCTGAGTTTCCGTATTCACGTGCTTAAAACTTCCCACGTGCCTCACTGCCCGGAGGATCAGAGACCACCTCGGCAGGTTTTTAGTCCCTCAAGGTTATATATTTGAAAACTCGGGATTTGCCCAGTCTGCAAACAAACCGTAAGCTGACACACTGCACGGGTTTCTCAGCCTCTTCACCGAAACTTTAAAAGCAATCCATAAAAGTCAGATAATATTTTAACAGAGGGGATTAGGGAAAAGCCATTTCCAAATGAGGAGATTGCATTCGTGTTTGTTATCTCCCGTCTCCCCTTCACATATATTACGACTACATATTTATTTTTCTAGTACTACTAGAGAGATTGTGGAAAGAAAGTCCTTTTTTTTTTTTGCCTCCTCTATAAAGGTTGTCAGCAGCATTATCTTAAAGGTGCTGGATGCCATATTGCTTATGGTATCACCGGCACAAACATACACGATGATAAGCCTCAAGGCACAGGATTTGAAGGGTAAGTGTGTTTTCTGCCGCTCTCCTGTAACCTGCTTGCTTTTCCTGGGAAAACAGGACAGACTCTGTGCGTGTTCCCGTGGGATCGAGAAGTTGCACTACGCCAGCCTCCTCGGCCGTTTGCAGAGAGGAGAGGAACGGTCCCAAGTGATTAATCAAGCCATGGCTGAGCTAGCAACCGTTCCCTACCTGCAGGACGTCAGTAAGAAGGATGCCAAACTGGTGAGTAGTTATTCCTAATACTTACTTTGGCCTTTAGAGGCAGGGAGCCAGGGAGGGAAGGGCTGGGGCCGAGCGCCGCGCTGCAATTTGCTCTGGAAGTCATTTTTTTTTTTTTTTCCCCCCGAATGTGCAGACCTGAAGTAGTTTTAAAATCCTGCTGCAGTGCTTTTGTCAGAGGAGGTGCTAATCACCTGCAAGGATGACTTTTATAGAACCAGCATGACTCATCTGCAGGCATATTTTTAAAACCTCTTCTTTTCCCCCAAAACCTCCCCAAATCAGTCTGGGAAAATGATTGCAATTATTCAGATCGTGCTACTTTAAGATATCTAACATCAGGAGCCACCTGCAGCAAAAAAAACAGGCCGAATCTAGTTGAAGCTGAGGAGAGGGGGAAAGCAGAGAAAAGATTTTCTTGCCTGGCTCCATCTATGACTTGTTCCCTGTCTCGGAATAAACCCGTTTACCTGCTTGGCTTTTGTTTTCCCTTTATAAAATGAGGGCGGTGATGCTAGCAGCGCTGTTGCAAGACTAGAGTCATTAATAGCTTGATAGTGTATTGATTAAGCCGCAATCAGAGAGTGCCGTAGGGTTATTCTTCCACGAGGCTGGCAGGTATTCTGATGGGGGAGATTCTGATGAGGGAGCTCACGTACATGCAGATTTTAAGCATTTTCATTCTAGAAGGAAAAAAAAAAAAAAAAAAAGAAAAGAGTCCTTCCACATTTCCCTGCAATTTTGCTGATCCAACTTCGGTTCACTAAAAACTCTTGGTTTTCCCGGAGCCAGTCCCTTGACATTTGTTTGCAGCCCTGCAAAGCTCCTAAGCTCTGTAGAATTAAAGCTTCACAGCGGCTCGCTTTAGGGAAGACGAGCAGCGGCCCGCGACTGCGGGAGGTGGCTGCCAGACTTTGAAGTGTGGGCACGAGATAAGGGGAAACGCCATTGCAAAGAAACCGTGTTATTAAAAGACGTTCTCCTTTTGATGCAAGTTTTCTCGTGTTCGACTGCAGCGGGCCCGCGTTTCAAGGCTGACTAAAGGGTCCTGAGTTATTGGTACATATTTCAGTGACGGGTTTTTCTCCAGGGTACAGTATTTTCGGTACATCACACGTCAGGCACAGGCTATTACACTGCTGCCTCTATCTTCTCATGTAGTAATCGTAAGTCTGACCTCCCTGGAAAGCTTTTTTGAGGAGGCTCTAGGCCACCCAAGACAAAGGTGCTCAGTCTCTCAGGGGCAGGACTGGGCAGAACGAGGGTCCGTGTTGGGAGATTTAAGTGACAGATTGTAAATCTTTCAACAAAACACATATGCTTTGTTTACCGAGCCCAAGGTAAAAATGATTTTTAAAAGAGTAAAGGTGGAAAATTTATACCAGACACCCTGTCCAGAGCACTAAAATGTATTAATTCGGCATTCGTTTATTTTATTTTGTCCTGTCATCCTGCTGTAAAATATATCTGTAGTCTGCGTGTGCAAATGGAGGATGGGGTGCTTTGTAGCTTGAGTATTTTAGTAAACTTTCAGGCACCGCAGCGTTAAGGCACAAGACCGCAAGCAACAACTTGCCGAGTGGCTCCACCAGGGAGTGATTAACGGTCTTTACCTTTCCTGGTGGCACCAGCCGGCGTGGCACGGGCTCCTCACGCCAGCAGGGACCCCTTCCCTACCCCATGGAGCAGAGAACATCGCTGCCCAGCCCTGGGTCTGCACGCCCAAACCATCCAGGGAGCGAGCGAAAGATCCTCATTTTCTCAGCCTGCCCGTCGTCCTCCTCACTTCACTGGGCTCCAGGCAGGATGAAACCTTTGCAGGACTGGGCTGTACTGGTGTAATTCAGCAACTCTCAATGCACGCTCCAGAGGCAGCCCTTCCACGCCCGTGGGCTCAGAATCACGGCGCCCATCCTGACTCCACGTGCCTCAGCAACATTGCTAAGAGATATCTGAATTTTTCCATGAAGAAAACTGAGCTGGCCAAATTCTAATCTCACTTGTACTAATAAAGATGTAAAGTAACTCCTCCTGAGGTCACTCTGACTTTACATTGGTAAAACCGAGATAAGGGTTCATGACCGAGCAAGGCAGTTAAATGTGTGAGTTAGAAAATGCTAAAGATGCCAAATGTTTATTATCACATACAGTACGAGTTGTACAAAGTTTAAAACGCACGGAATTTATAGCAGTGCAGTTTGCACTGCTACAGCCAGGATCCCATAGGCATTTTCAGTTATAAAGTCTTCTGGGTAAATGTCTTCCTGTAACTTCATAAATAGAGTCCTAATCCACGGAAGGGAGAACCTCAGCTGAGGCCTTTTTAGATCAGTATTTAATTTATAGACATTGGGAAAATAAAGATTTCAGTTAGCTGGAATAGTTGAATACAAGTGGGGAAAAACCCTGAAGAACGCCTTTCCAAGGTTTTTGATTTCAGCATCACCATATTTGTACATCACAAATCAAGATGAAAGCTTGTTAAAAAAGCAGAAATCCATTTCCATTTAAAACCAAGTGAGGACAAGATCTTTTTAAAAAGGCAGCATTTTTCCTCGGGGAGGGGATTATTCCGAAAAAGATCAGCTCTGGGCGAATTACTGCTGTTGGCCAACCGTCCGCTCTCGCAGCCTGCACGTTTTGTCTGCCGGTAGAGCCGGTGAGAGACTTTGGGTGGCAAAAATTAAGAAAAACTTTAGGTGGTAAAAACCAAAACCAGAGTTCGCACTGGGCGCTTCTCACTGGGCTCCATCAGTATCAGTGAAACTTTAATCGGAAAGTTTTTTCTTGTTTCAACTTCTTGCCCAAAGCAGCGAAGTCTCCAGCCCGGTTGGGCTGTTGGAGCAGGCCCTTGGGGGCGGCAGAGCGACGTCCTTGTCCCTGCTGTCCCTGTGGCTGCTGTTCGACCAGAGAGAATCACTCCAAGAAAAGCGATGGAGAAACCCTCCCCTTCCCCTGAGCGGTTCCTCCTCTGCCTGGTTTGACGCAGGATCTGCGCTTTGCCCATTCTGCCCTTAATACCCTTAATCTCTGGGCTGTGTCTATTCTGGATTCATAGAAGGAGATTATCTGTCATAAAAGTATTCTGATGGAAAATTTCTGGCAGGTTCTCGACTCTTTTTGCATTAAAGTCAGAGGCAGAAATTTGCAGTTCTGTTTTTCATGAATACTGATGCATGACTTAAAAAAATAAAAGTTTTCATCAAAAGTTTGGACCAACAAGATTCAACTTAATGGCTGCACAAGCACAGAGAAAGCAGGGCTGGAACCGACCCTGGGAAATTTAATTTAGAGATTCAAAAGAAAGTTCCTGCATCCTTTACCCCGTGGTGGGACACAAAGAATATTAACTTCAAAAAGCTGAATGCGAAGGTAAACTTGAGGAAATACAGGTCTGCTCCTTGAACATCAAGGCGGCATTTTTATACCTTGCACAGATGAGTCTAAACGCTGGTGTTTTAAGTTCCAGCACCTCACGTACTCATATTGCACCTCATGTACTCATATTAGACTGCTGCCTGGCCAGGCACAGAAAGAAGAGACAATTTCTCTACAAATGCTTACGCTTATACCGACCAGTCTATACAGACTCCTAATGAGTAACGGATTTGGGAAACGACACCACAAACTATTGTTGGAGTTCACTTTAACCAGCTAAACATTTTTTTAATAGACCTAATAGAGCGCAGTGATATCACAGGAATTAAATACAAGTTTCTCCCGGTTTGTTCCTAAAATCCCATGTTAACGGCCGCTCACGGGAGGACACCCTGGATCCAAACCTTGTCTCTCGGTCACTGAATTAAGAGCAATTGAAACATTTTCAAGCGTTTGGGAAGGGTGCGGGGTGAGGCAATACTAGGACGGACCTGGAAGGGTACCGCGTTGAGGCAATACTACAACTAACCTGAATTTCAGCCTTCCCTCTAACACTAAGGACTGATTAGCAAGTATTTTCCTACAGCTTCTTTTTATAGTTTACACTAGAAATTGTCAGCCTTGGTTTTATGCTCCGTTATGCTGAATGATGGGGAGAAGGGAGAGCTTGCCAGAGAAAAAGGATAGTAAAAGCAGGGAAAATGAGCTAGATACTTCCAGCTTTGGTAAAAGCATCTCAGCTTTATTGTTGTCCTCTTGTGAGGTTTTACATGCCGCCTTAAATTATGATACATTAGCCTTGGGAGAAAATACTAAAAAGCATTCATGTACGACACAGAATATCCCAGACAGCTAAAGAATGAAATATGGAGCCTTTATTCTTTACAACCCGAGTCTTCCTTTACTAAGTATAAACATTTACTGCATTAAAACGTATAGGCTTAAATACAAATTTTCCAAAGGGTTTTTTTTCCCATTGTTAAGTATTTTATACCCACAATAATACAATGTAACGGCTGAAGCAAGGATGAGGTGGCGGTGCTCATTGTGTGAAAGATGAGTAATAAAATCATCAGCGTACAAATGATTTTTTAATTAGCTTTTAATCTGTGTATTTAGAGAAGTTATTTCTGTGTGAATTCCACACTGACAATTTTTATCTTGGTGCCACAGCTGCAGTCGCTAATGGCAGATGCCATGGACACCCTTGAAGGAAGAAGTAGTGATAAAGGACGTGCGTGGAATAAAATTGAGAAGGTAAAAACCTGCAGCAAAGGGCAGGAGAGTATATTGTTCCTTGGGGAGTAAATGTCCACCCGAGTCATGTCTGTTCAAAAGGTAGAAAAGAAAGTAGGTGCCATTTGTGTGCCTTGAACTCCGCTAGCGCTCAGGCACTAGCCACAATTACATATTGGTTATTTACTTTAGCTCCTATGGTTGATCTTTGTCCATATTAATAGCCTCATGTGGATATCTAATGCAAAAAAAAAAAAAAAAACAACCAAAAAAAACCAAAAAAAAACCCAACTGAATAGCTTATTTTTAGCTGATAATCATCCTTCTCTTCCATCTTTGTCATGCGGGGTACTGTGCTAATTGGGTTGGGGCGGGGTGAGGGGGGATTTGTTAGGGAATAAAATTCAGCCCAACAAATTAGGTCCCTTAGTGGGGCTCAAATGAGGCTTTGGTGACGCAAGAGGTAAAACGACATGTAAATGCCTTTCTGGAGTCTCTGCACAGCAACCGGTCAATTTAATTCTTAAAGAATTTGCGAAATGCTGGGAGTTTCACGTTGGTTCTCTGTACAGATGAGTCTGACCCGACGCAACGAATAATAGGTCAGGCTGGGATGTAACAGGAGTCTCTTACATTTTCACAAAGTCTTTCAAACCAGAGCAAATCACAGCTCTGGGCATTCAACACCGCTGACATTCATCCACTTCCGAGGAAAAGGCTGGCGACACATCACCAGGAAAGGAAAACGTTGTTAATGGTTCGGAGCGTCGGTCTTACCCTACGTCTTAGGGCTCCGTCAGATCCCAGACGGACACATGCTCGCTCTGGGTTGCGACTGCGGTGGGAGGCTGGAGAACAAAAGGGTTGAATTTCCGCACTGGTGGGACTTGAAGTTGGCCCTCTTTGGGACGTAGGGTTTGTCGTAGAATGGCCTAGGTTGGAAGGGACCTTTCAGATCGCCGAGTCCAACCATCAACCTAACTGACAAAAACCATCACTAAACCATATCTCTAAGCACCACGTCTACCCGTCTTTTAAATACCTCCAGGGATGGCGCCTCAACCCCTTCCCTGGGCAGCCTGGTCCAATGCTTAATAACCCTTTCAGTGTAAAAATTTTTCCTAAAAAAATCTAGAACTGTTTATGGATATATCTCAGGGAAGATACTGAAAACCCAAACCCTGGCTGCACAGAGCCAGTGTAACCAGGAAAAGCAAACAGGACAGAGATCTCTGACACAAACCAC
The DNA here is from genome assembly GCA_008658365.1 of Alca torda. Taxonomy (NCBI): domain Eukaryota; kingdom Metazoa; phylum Chordata; class Aves; order Charadriiformes; family Alcidae; genus Alca; species Alca torda. The sequence continues at coordinate 4,385,650 of CM018081.1, forward strand.
AGGGGTGGGGGGGTCAAGGTATTTTCAGAGTCCATATTTCCAAGTGATTTGAATTAAAATTTCAGAAGGCGTCTCCTCCGAGAGAAAGCCTGTGTGGGCGTATTGCCTTGGCTGGCTGTCAGATCACTGGCTCGTAATAAAGTTTTCCAAGTGCAGAATGTTTTCAGAACGTTCAAAGCCTAAATGCCCAAAATTATAGCCGGGCTGGGGTTCATCTCTTTCAAACGCTCGTGAGGCAAAACACAGGATAAGTATTCATACTGCTTTGACATTGCATCTACCTACAGGTCGCACAAGAGTCTTTTGTGACTCAAACGCCACATATAACATGCAGCTATTATATATTTACACAATTACATACATAGTTCCTGCCAAATATAACAACCACTGACAATAAGATGGATGCGAAGAGTCAATGATATGTTCACAAATAGCCCAGTCCCTGTACTTCTCTAGCACTTATCCTTCCCATTTGCAGACAATAGGCTTAAATACCAAAGAGAGTTTTCCAAAGTTTTTCCAAAAGTCAGGATTTTAATCCACAGCTAGCTGTTTGAATATCCAGCCTAATTTTCCCAACTCTGAACGAAAACAGTCCAGAGAATGTTGGGAAAGGATCACGGCTGAAAGTTAGGCCAAGCACGCAGATATCGAAATATTTATTAAAGGCTCATTAAAAGTTTGATTCCCACATATTTCAGACACTGGTTAATATTTCATTGTAAATTCAGTAAAACACAGTATTCTCTTTCAGTGCATTCCTACATACGTACATACATCCTTTATATTTCTCTGAATACTTTTACTTTCAGTATAGTCTTAATGGAAATCAGGCTAACATTTAAAAATGGACTGGTATCCCATATTACGCCACATCAATCTGTGCATAATTCAATATTCGTGAATAAAATGTACTGAACCCCTGAAAATCTGCTCTCTGCCATTTTAAAACTTGCGGCTTCAAAATTTGTTTGCATTCTGAGCATAGTTTCACTGTCCATTTTTGACAACTCAAATAACTCTTTGATTCGAGGCGTCTGGCTCCAAGCGGAACCTTAAATTATTTGTTTCATAATACAAAAATATTTGTCTATATTATAGCAGAACAAAGAGATGAAAAACACCATCAAATATTTCTTTTCTACTTTACTTTTTCCCAGAATTTAATTTCAGCATATTCAGCATGTTCTTGGGGGGAAAAAAAATAAAAATAAAAATTCACTTTTAATAGATGAGACAGGAAAACACTCAGGGAGCTCAGGGGTTTTTTTGTTGGTTTGTTTTTGTTGTGTTTTTTTAAGTCAGCTCTAATTAAGAATGTTACGCTAGGTTAAAGAACTCTGATACATTACTAAGGAGAAGGATTAAATCCCATGATTAAAAATTGCTGTGGTGTGGATTACGGCACGTCGCTTGTGCTAGAACCATTCCGAAAAGTTCAATATTCCTCTGTTCGCTCATTGTGTGACGCTGGTTGTAGGAGCCTACGAAGAACCTCCGCACAGATCTAGTCACAAGGTAGTTATTTGTATTTTTGCTATTGAATTAATTTACATATACTGGAAAGCGAAAAGGAGCTATAAACGCCAAACTCCGGAAGGCTGGCAGCTCCGCTACCACCAGTGAAGTTCGGCTTTTGCAATAGAAACAGCTGTTGCACCTAATGAAAGCACTCAACGTTTTTCTCTAACGCAGAGGAATTATAGCCGTGCCTATTTTCCAAATGGTTAAAGGGTCTGTCAGAATTGCCATCGCAAACCACCGTTTTCAGAGTTTTATATTCTGGAGTCAGCCATAAAAAAAAAAAAAAATAATTCATTCAAGCTGAAACGTAACACAGGAGGGCACAAAGCCTGACACCCAAACACTCTTCCTTTTGTCACGGTGGAGGGCTTATCAAATTAGTCTGAAATTAATCTGGGCAATTCTGAATTTACAGGACTGACAAAGAGGTAATACGTGTGTGGCTTCAAGTGTTTTGGGTGCTGCGCTGCTCATCCAATTCGCTTACAAACGTATGTTTTTAAGGGAGCTAATTCGTCAAATGGGCTAATTATTTTTGGAAGCTTTAAATACAAAGAAATGAAAAACGACCTCATAATTAGCTAGAGAAAGGAAAACATCACTGCGCAGACGATGCCTTTCTCGGTGTCACCAGGCTACAGACTCTCCAGCCACAAGGAGACCCAGGAAAGCCCAGTTTACCTTGGGAGATGAAGAAACATCCTTCTACAGAGGCTTTGCCCATGTACGAGATATCCCTAAAGAATGCCTCGGAGGCCGGAAAAACGGGCTAGGTCAGTCTCACAAGATCCCTATTCTCCAGGATTTTACCGACACTTTTTCCTTGCAGTGCCCCGAATAAAATGTGAGCTTTTTATTAGCGATTTGGGGAAACAGACACCTGGGTCTAAGACCTTTCAAGCAACTAACGAGGGACCGAGTCCCGGTCTACTTCTGAAACGTGGGCATTCCTAAAAAGTTTTTTACCGCCTTCCTTCTTTCTATAGTCATCAGAAATTCCCAAACTGAACTTGCTGGTGGCCATACTGCTGGGCTTACAGAGGACTCAAGGCACCTTACTAGGGCTTAGGAATATTTTTTGTAGTTACTGGCTCTGTCCAAATTGTGTTATAGGTTGAGTCATGAAGGTACTTCAATATAACACCATCAGCATTTCATGAGAACAGACTTCTCTGAAGCCCCCCTTAGGAATGGGAAGCCTTCCTAAAGTAGTCAATAGGAAACACTGAGGGAAAGAGCATCAAACCCTATATTTTAAAGAGCCTTAAGTCTTCACCGGCGAACGGAGGTAGAAACGTATTTTTGCTTACTGGACTTCAAAGTGCTAATTCACTTCGTAATTCAAATTATTCTTTTAAGAAGGCTGACAGCCCCGCGGTTTGACCAATGACCTCAGACGCACAAGGCGATGAACAGGAAACTTTCAAGAGAGATCGAGGGGAACTAACCTGGTAATTTGACTCAGCCCCACAAGACTCGGTCCAGCCACTGGGTCTTAAGCAAATGGAGGCACCACCATCATAGCCAGGTCTGGCCATTATTGACTAGTTTCTTCGCTGACAGCGTTACATGTGACATAAGTGGCATCTGCCCTGAACGTCAATGCTGGGACGAGGAGTAAAAGCTTGGCCCGTAGTAACTCAAGGATCCAGGTCTCTGCACGGCCATGGCAGGACTCCAGAGCAGATACAGACAGGCAGAGGGGTTTAGAGTATCTCAGATGCATCAAACAGCAGGAGGGCTCCTCCTTTCCTCTACAGAGCCCTTGTTTCTCTGTAGTCTTGTAAGAGGAAATAATAAAGAAATTACAAGAGACTACTTTCCTATCTCACGAGAATAAAGTCATTAATAAAGCCTCACAACATTGTTACAGTGAGAGGCATTTCATTAAATAAATAGATACTTTAAAGCCTATCAACCAGAAACTTTTGACATCCAAGGAGAGGAGAGCCAAATAAGCGCGAGTGCCAGTATAGCTCTGCTTCCCCTATGAAGACAATAACGTAGTTCTGCTTCTCCATTCAGCCCCTAGGCCTTCATAGCAGTTTCATAGGATCCTCTTGCCATCACTCGAACAGCCAAAGGATAGACAGGAGCCGGCAAATAAACGCTTTCCTACACTTCCACATGTGAGACACTTCATAAAACCTTCACATCTGAGTTTACCTCAAGGGCATCGCATACTTTGCAATTTAGATAAGTTATTATGCCCATCGTTTGCTGAGCTGGGTGGAATGCCTGTTTCATAAATCTGAAAGCAGAGCAAACACGGATGAGTGAATAAAAGAACAGATGTAACTTACATAAGGATAAGTATATAACAAAAGCTGCACTAATATATGTGAATATGAAATGAAGTAAAATTAGCCTAACTTATTATATCATCTTTTAGCCAGGCACACAGATTTTTCAGTAGCTGACCTCTGCTTACTACATCTCTGCCTCCTGCAACACCAGGGGAACGCTCTCTGATGAACTGTGCTCTTCCGCTGACATTATCTCTTAATTGAAAATCAAGCCATGGAAAAGGGCCATAGACTTGCGAGGTTTTGGTCAGCCAGAGGAGCGAGGAGGGAGATTCATGGTACGTCGATGGAAAGTGGACGTGTTGCTGAATAGTATTATGTTGGCTACTGCGACAGTTATTTGATGTATATGACTTTGTAACGTCTTGTAAAGTCACCCAAGCCCACACCGCCGCCACTGGGAGCTGCGCTCGCTCTCAGAGCATGGAGGCTTCAAAAGTTGTTGCGTTTCCGTGCACTCTCTTGAGTCGGCTTGGCTATTCCTGAACTAAGAGAAGTGGTTCTTGGTCTGCTCTCACCTCGGGGCCTTGATGCAGCTGAGTCTTTCACAAATGCACGGACCCATCGCGTAAAGGGAGCGGGAAGAAAAGGATGGGAAAGGATAGGAAAAGCACATTTTCCGGAACAGGAGTGGAAGTCTAATGTGTAATGAAGTCAGAAAAGTGCAAATGCAAAAGGAAAATAATGTTAGTGGCACTGATTCAGGCAGAATACGAGCGATGTAAATGAACAGCAGAGCAACCAGGTAGAGAGGCAAAAGTTTTTGTTAAGAGTTGACAAACAATTGGCTTCATGGTAAGATTAGAGAAAACGTATCAAGACATTCGGGAAAGGATTAACTCAGAATCAGCAACAGCCTTGAGAAGAACAAGAAGAAACTTACAGCAGAGGTTTCTAACCTGACACTGAGTGAATTTCTCAGTCCAGGCAGAGGAAGCGCGTGAGCAGCAAATGGGATCTGCCCCACTGAACCTGAGGTGGTACAAAAGAGACGTAGACAACCAAAGAGTCCCATTAGTAAATTCAGCCTCACTACTGGGACAGCATTCGCTGAGCTCTTTGCGTGAGAGGTGACAATGGGATTTCAGGAGTTATCAATACTTCTAGTTCCTGAAATAAATTCCTGCCCTTGTAAGTCTCCGGTTCTTTGTGTCTCTCATACAAGAGAAGAAAAGATGCCCCAGCAAGATGCCTACATGGCCCTCAGCTACACTGGAAGAAGCGATTGCATCCTGCCCATTTCCCACCCTGCAAACACCAGTATCTAATATAAAGCTGAGCTATTTAGTGACCAGACACTGAACAACTATACCTCTTGATCGCAGCTAGACCAGCACTACAATATAAAAAAACAGAGGCCGTGACTCTAAGAAACAGCGAGCTTTTGGGCATAGAAGGTTTTATTCAAGTCTGAAGCAGATGCGGGAAGCTTCAAGTTGGCTGTTCCACACCAGAAGGAAAGTTTCTGTACATAAAAGCATGGCTTTTCCCAGCTAAATCACTTCGTCTAATAACAGATATGATCTACACCCATCATTCTTAGACCATCACAGCTGCAACAAAACACTGCTAATGCTACTGGGAAAGACTATTTTGTTATGAGAAAGGCTTTGGTCTATTCCACCAAGCTATAAGGTGCGATAAGCCACTGGAATAATTTTAAATAACAGCAAATCTAGCAACCGAGCAGTAAATGTCCTAAACATTGGAATAATGTAGCTGCTTGTGGCTGCCTGGCAGTTAAATCACGGGCAATTCTGGGCATTAACAATCCCCACGTAAGGATTTAGATAAACATTTCGCCAGCCCTTGCTAATCATGCTGTCAGTTACGAACGAGCAGCCTGTTTACCTGCTGCCCTCCACCAGAGAAGGTCTCCAGCCCTATAAACACTTGCTACCAGGTATTGTTACAGCTGTGAAAAATAGCACGAGCCAACAAGACTGCTCACAGTAAACACTGCGCCGGACAGTGATTTCACGAGGGCCTATGAAGTACAAAAGGACCATCTGAGTTGCAAGGTAGTTAATAAATGCAATTCGTTACCAGCATCAATATTATTTTTTATTCAGCTCCTCATCAGCAAATACTCTTTCCTCCATCTGCTTTTAGCATTGGAGCTTTGCTGGTGTGCTAAGAACCTACTGGCCAACACTGGTTTTCCGTCTTTTCACTGCAATCATTCCTTTATGATGGAAACGCACAGCGGCGCCGTCTCTCAGACTTCTTTCTTTAAAGGCAGGCAGCGCGTACAAACGAGGCACCGAAAACACAGAAATGGAGCACGAGGGGCAACGTATTTATCTTTGGCATGGGCACCTGAAGCTATGAACGTTTCTAGAAGCAGGTCCAAGGCAAGAGTTGTGCAGTCATTTGGGCTCCATCGCCAAACAAATGCAGGGAAATGACTTTGGCCTGCCCGTGGCAGTTCAGATCACGAGCTGCTGTGCAACCCACTCCCTTCCAAAAGCAACCAGAGCAGCTCAAATGCACTTCACTTAACACATAAACAGTAAAATCATGGTTTACTTTTTTCCCCGGATGCTGAGCAACCTTTGTTCTAACAAACCTTAACGGAAGAGTACAGATTGGGGTTTTGTTTTTATTAAAAAAAAAAAAAAAATCACTAGCTTTTCTCAAGCATATGTTCAGCTTTTCTCAAGCATATATTCAGCTTTTCCTCCTTACTCTGTATAGCCATCCCTACTTTCTCGTAGGCCCTTCAAGTGCTGCTCCTTCGGTTACATTCAATCCAAAGAGCGCTTTAGCAAGTAGCTCTGGGAGACAAAGGAAAACGTTGAGAGGCACTTCATGTTTAGAAGCAGCTCATCCGCCTCCTCTTACTAATAGCTCCCAGGCAATAAAAATAGAACCCGTGTGCCAGAAGACCCTTTTAGCTCTCACATGTTATTTATAGCTCCCGCAAATATTTTCACAAGCACCTGTTTCCTCTTTGAGGCTGACTCCCCCCGTTTGTATCGGGACTTAGGAAGTTTGAATTTTTAGGCATTACAGAGAAGGCGTACACATGGATCCATGAGATCCACAAACTTTTGTGATTTTACAGTATACAGAGTCTGCTTGCTGCTTATCCATCTACATTTTTTTCCTAGACAATGCCATTTTCCTACCTGGTATTTTCCTTGTGGGATCCTGGCTCTTTCTCATTTCATTCTAAACTCTTTAGCAGGTACTATAACCGATATTTTGCATTTCTACTCAGATTCAGGCCGTTCTTTTTAAAATGACATGTGCTTTCAAGTTAGTTTGTGATGAGAATAACTCCCCCATTTTTGGATAAGCCACAAAGCTTCCTTTGGACTGTCAGTAAGCCGTCAGACACGGACATCTGTTCCTTGGAACGGCCCCCTTGCAGCAAAGGTTGACAAGTTTCATGACATCTGTGGCCCATCAGGACTTGGACAAAACCAGGCTGAATGATGGATAGTATCGCAGCATTCCCTTGTCGTAGCTGGTACACGCCACGCAATTCGGAACCGTACGTGGGATGTCTTATCCCGATGAGTGCATAGGAAGGGCAAAGAATATACTTGCACTGTGCTATTTCAGGGCCAAACGAGATGCATCCAGGCAAGTTCAGAAGTGACTGATAGGGCATTACCAGACATGCAGTACGTGCTTCAGAAAAGGAGATATGAGCTTCCCATAAAGCCCTGCTTTGAGGAGGAGGTTGGTCTAGATGACCTCCAGAGGTCCCCTACACTGAAATCTTTCAGTGATTGTAATTCAGCTGCAGCCAGCAAGCGCTGCGTATATATTCCTCCACGCCGCCAGCGAATCCATCAGGATGGCATCCAAGAGCAGGACTCGGCGCTCACAGCAGCGAGTCTCTCCCCTTTATCCATCACTGGACAACACGTACAAAAGGGCAGGGTTAGAAATATTTTTATATGCTCCAAGCAAGGCCGGCAGTGTTCCTTATCTTCACGTGGATCCATGTCATGTCATTTCGAAAACTCCTGTAGGTCTGAAGCAAATCCTAAGCCAAAGGGAAACCATATTTTTCCCTCACCTGATGAGACCCTCTGCAGTCCATCCCTCCAGCTAATCCTGTTGCGTTGCCCCTTACCCAAAGAGCTCTGTGTTTTCATTGCAGACACAAACTGCATTAAATCAGTCTACCAAAAGCATAAGTATTTACAGATTCTGCCCAACCCTGGAGAATGATGTAAAACCATTTTGGTTAAGAACGAGCCGATCGCCCCAGCATCCACACGGACCACAGATTATTTTCTTCTCCCAGCAAAGTCCGAACTAGAATTCGGAGCAGACTAATTGACTTATAGTCCATCCCGGTTACTTCTGGTGCACTAATGATGCTTTTCACCTTCTCGCTGCGTGTCAGAATAATAACGCCTGGATGTGTGGCACTGAGGAAAGGCGCACACAGCCTCACTCCTTCTGCTGATTTGCCCCGAGAATAAAAGAACAGAAATATTTTTGTGACACAGCCTGCACCATCGAGGTCGGCAGCTTCTCAGCCCAAGGGCACACACGGATGTTTTGTCCTTTCCATTCATCCCTCCGGCTTAAAATATACCATCATTTCCTTCACGCGGGCCAAACAAATTTGCTTTTCTTGTCCCGTTTCTCGTTTTCATTCAGCCACGAGCCTAGAGGTTTCTCTCTCCTAATCTAATTCCGCTAAGCCTTAGGCATCAGGCCCAGCATTAGCCCTTGCTTTGATTGCCCAGGTGCCTCCATGGGTATAAAACCGAAGGCGGACAGCTGAATCGCCAGCACTATGTGTCTCTACTCTTGTAGAAGTCCGTGTGTTTTCTCGGTCTTAAAACCCTCGGGTTTTGTTCTGCCTCTACCCAAACAGACAATTTCCACCACTAATATCTTAGAATCATAGAATTGCTGAGGTTGGAAGGGACCTTCAAGATCATCAAGTCCAACCATTAACCTACCCTGACAAAAACCACTTCTAAACCATGTCCCTAAGCACCACATCTACCCTTTTTTTAAACACCTCCAGGGATGGTGAATCCACCACCTCCCTGGGCAGCCTATTCCAATGTTTAATAACCCTTTCAGGGAAAAAATGTTTCCTAAGATCCAATCTAAACCTCCCCTGACATAACTTGAACCCGTTTCCTCTTGTCCTATCACTTGTCACCAGGGAGAAGAGGTCAGCCCCCATCTCTCTACACCCTCCTTTCAGGTAGCTGTAGAGGGTGATAAGGTCTCCCCTCAGCCTCCTCTTCTCCAGGCTAAACAACCCCAGTTCCCTCAGTCGTTCCTCATAAGGTTTGGCCTCCAGACCCCTCACCAGCTTTGTAGCCCTTCTCTGGACACGCTCCAACACCTCAATGTCCTTCTTGTAGTGAGGGACCCAAAACTGAACGCAGCACTCGAGGTGGGGCCTCACCAGTAGTATCTTCCACAAGATATTACGAATGCAAGACTTTGAAGCACAAAGGAGAGTCTGGGGGCAATTTAAAATAACTGCAATATCAAAGAAAAAAGCACAAAATAAACCCTACTGAGTACCTGGTTCATTTTCATATTCCAGTCCACAGACCCCTACGCTTCTCTGTTTAGCTGGATCCCAGAGCACTGACAGGTACCACATGGATGTGCTGTGGACTGAGCACGTAATTTGCTTTACAGGCATCTTTTTTCCCCCCTTATTTCTTCCCTCTTTCCATCTGATCTTCATTCTGTCCATTGCCTTTTTTTTTTTTTTTCCTGCTGATCACAGGGGCCAGACTGGAGACAGAGAGAAAAATCCAGGGAAAGAAATAGGGTGAGGAACAGCCTGAAATCGGGAGCTAATGATGAACAAATGGGAGGAACTCGAATAGATGGGCAGTCGTGCGCTGAGGATCCTGTAGCTGGGCCAGGGCTGTAGACACTGATCCAAAGTAGAAATGCTGCCACTGCACTGCTGGGAGTAACGGGGGGGTGGGGAATATTCACAGAATCTTCATGGTTGGAAGGGACCTTTGAGATCATCGAGTCCAACCATACACACACACACAAAAAAACCCCAAACAAACAGAAAAAACCACGAAACAAACCACCCCCTAGAATCTCTGCCCCTAGAGCATGCCCCAAAGGGCCAAATCCAGATGCCTTTTAAATACCTCTAGGGGTGGTGACTCCACCACCTCCCTGGGCAGGCTGTTCCAGAGCCTGACCACTCTTTCAGTAAAGTAATTCTTCCTAATATCTAACCTAAACCTCCCCTGCCACAACTTCAGACCATTCCCTCTGGTCCTGTCATTATTCACCTGGGAGAAGAGGCCAACACCCTCCTCTCTACACCCTCCTTTCAGGTAGTTGTAGAGGGCAATGAGGTCTGCCCTCAGCCTCCTCTTCTCCAAACTAAACATGCCCAGCTCCCTCAGCCTCTCCTCACACGGCTTGGTCTCCAGACCCCTCACCAGCTCGGTCGCTCTCCTCTGGACACACTCCAGCACCTCAATGTCCCTCTTGTTCAGAGGGGCCCAGAACTGAACACAGCGCTCGAGGTGAGGCCTCACCAGCACCGAGTACAGAGGCATTGAAGAAATCTTGAGAGTAAGATGTCATAGCAGTGGAGGATTAAAAGTAGGTTGAAGTCCAATTTGTCTTCATAAGTTCTCAGGTCATCAGGCGCTTGAGAAAAAGACCATAAAGACACCATACATCTGGGTAGATGGGAGAAGAGTTGTTTCGCGTGATTGGGAGAGTATTTAAGGGATGTCAAACAGCAAGTTGAGCTGCAGGGAGCTGAGCGCGGCCCCTGCAGATGGGATGTGATGCCGCCGACCCGCTCCCCAGCGCCGACTGCGGCACGGGTGGACACCACATGGATCAGGGGATTAAAGGTGGGGAAACACAATCCAAAGAGCGCAAAGGACTGACCAGATGATGTCGGTCGCTGTGCAGGTTGGGATCAGACCCAAAATGAGCCTCCTGAACCACTGGCAACACCAGCGGTGAATTCTCCTCCGTGAACTGGTCCTGCAGAGCTCTTAATTGGGCTTCAGTGGCCACAGGGTTTGGCTATATAACCTGGGATTCGGTCTCAACATCACCCTGTGGCCAGTTATTCCTTTGCCTGGGAATAAGTCACAAGTCTTTTCCAAAATCCGTGTTCCTACAACAGCTGCTGCTCTAACATGAATCACTTTCGGGCTGGCTACAAACTACGTCCTTCTACCTACCCCACGCACTCGCATTCCTGTTTTAACAGTTATTGGGGGCTGGGGGGGGGGGGGGGGTAGAAAAAAGAGAGGAAAAAAGAAACTGAAGCTATTGATTTGAAAAATTTGCATTTCCCAATGAGAGCCCCGAAGGCGGCTCACCGCAGCCAGACAGCAGAAGAGCGGGCACAGGGAGGTTTTAAATCAAGGCAAAAAGGCAGAACATAATGCTTCCAATTTACTTCCTTAAAACGAAATGCGCAAGCTAAAAAGCCATGAATAAGCACTACCGAACGCTGCAGCCACCGAGAAGAGAATTTTAAGCCATTGCTGCCCCCCCTCCCCCCCCTTTATCTTGTCAAGAGACTGTATTTGCATTGTGTTCATATGGTAACTTAAATCATGCCAGGGCTCAGAGCGTACAGTGTAATTGTAAGTCGGCGAGGGTTTGAATGCCATCACTGCTGTGCAAATAACATCATCAGCTCATCAGCTGTGTCAGTAACATTGCAATTATGTAAGCAACTATTATTTCCACCCCTGATATGCCATATTAGAACTTATTTTGGGGGCTGGAGCCGACAGGTATTCTATAAATATGAAAAGCACGCAACAGCAGCCGAGCCGTGGTTCGAGATAGGAACATCGTTCCGCCAGGGCTTTCTGGTGGCATCACCAGCCATGCAGGTACCACTGGATGGTCCTAAAGGAGGTGCTGGAAAAATTCTTGCTTTCCTGGGGCCCCTTTCGCCCTCACCCCACACCCTACCCATCACCCAGGACCCGTTTCCCTTCCTCTTACCGCCCTTTTGCTCACGCAAACACCAGCACTACCCTCAAAATAGCAAAGATTACTTTTAACCGCGGAAGAAAGTCACGTAGACGTTTTCATTTGGTCCGTTGCAGAAGAGTCTTGGGGGTTTGGTGGTTGGTTTTAATATGGCTAAGCCATATTAATGGAGCTTGGCACTACGTGATTAGTTTTTCCTCAGACTTCCTGTGTGCTTTTGGCCAGATCAATGATTTCCTAAGCTTTTATTTCTGCTTCTTAAAAATGAGGCTAGCATAATGATTCCCTTCTCTAATCCTCTGCATGTTTATATGGTGGGCACGTCAGAGCAGAGCCAGCCTGCAAGGAGAGCCCCAACCTCCCTGTGCTCCGGTTGCAAGGGATCTCTTGGCAACGGAGGGGCAAAAGCACACGAGCAAGCACCGGCCCACCAAGATTCACCACCACGGTAGAAAATTCTTCTCCACGGCATCGTGCCCGGTGCTACACAAAGCCGACCCGCTGAAAACGTCACCCCTACCAGCTTCGCGGGGAGGAGGAGGCAGAGCTCCTCTCCCAAACGCGTTCCGTGTGCCCTCAGCACCCCAGGGAGGAAGATGTAATTGTCCATAAACTTCTCTTCTTGCCTCGCTTGCTCTCTCTCGCACATGCGCACCCCTCACCGACACAAACCCTGGCCAGAGCTGATGGCACGGCTTCAAGTTCAGGGCTGGGGAGCCCATCGGTAACAGCTCAATGTATGAATAAATACAATAGGAATCCACGCTCAGATTAAGCCTCAGTCAGCTGTTCTGCGTCGTGCCTAAAGAAGCAACGCTCCGCCGAGTGCGTGTCAGGATGATAGATTAGGACTTTATCATTTAAAAAAAAAAAAAAAAAAAAAAGGATTTCAGCTTAAAATGCAATTGGAAGATTGATTGATTCTTTAGATCCTCACATTATATAGGGTCCAGGTCTTGAGTATAACTCAGTGTGAAGGGAGATGATTCTCATCTTCTCCTCACAGAAACGCTGCCTATCACAAAGGCTGACAAAGGGTATGAATAAAGGTAAGGTATGGGGAGAGATAGCCATAAAATTATGAATGCCTGGTATTTACAGAATACCCGCACACAGTACTATTCAGCTATATTTTTAGTTGTTTCGGAATCACCCCTGTAAGGAAGATGTGTCTCTCTGAATGTACTCTTTATTAGAATAATTACGTTTTTATTATGGGGGGACACTGAGGTCATCTATTCTTTTACTGTGTTCTCTAGTGTATTATATTCATGGGAAAACATATTTATTCAGAACTTCATTTTGATTTAATAGAAAAATGGTTCTTGCCACAGCAACGTGGAATACTCATTTTTCTCCATGTGTTGGGTTTTGGCATATAAATGCCAGAAGCCTCTGTTCTCTTTCCTTATCAAGAAAAACTTGCCTGAGATTAATTTCCTCATCATCCCTTCCTTTTAAAGTGGCTGTTTTTCAGTGCCATTTAAAGACAGAGTTGTGATAAATTCCTGTTTTCAATGTACAAATTTCAATGAAAGAGTCTATTCCACAGCAGTAAAGTAATTGAATCCAAATGGAAAGGGACAAAAAAAAAAAAAAAGTAGTTATGAAAGCAGGTACCGCTACTCCGGCGGATTGTATGAGAGGTGCCTTCATGTAGTTTTATTTATAATGACAATTAGTTTTGAAATAAACTAATTACAAAAGTTTTTGAAGCTTTTATAGAGGGGAAGGGAAATGCTTCTGACACCACTTCTTTATAATTGCAGATTGGACTAATTGAAGACTATTTATACCAAGTAGAAGACAATTACTTAAGGAACAAAAGGCTGAGAACAGCTAGGATGGAAAAAATGAAAATGAAGAAGATCCAAAGTGCACAGCAACATTAGAGCTTAGGAAATGCAAAACTGTGCCTGACCAGCCCTAAAGACGCGGCCACACAGCAAACAAGGAAACTAACACTGTAGATATTCGATATTTAGTTCGACAAAAGCCACCTTTCCACTTACTGAGCCTTCCCCTCGCTATGGGGTATCTTTAGCAAGACGCTCCTGCCCTTCATTAGTCTTAGCTGGTTGGAATAAATGTCTGTGAAAGGCTTATTTTAAATTGTCTTGTTTATTTAAATTGTAACACCCAGCCAAACAGGGGCCTGTATTTTCCACTCTGAGAATATTCTGCGTCCAAACTCTATAAAATCCTGCTGGCTTGATTATTGCCCAAGAAGGACTGAAAAGAGGGATCCCTCCATCCTTGGCTAAGAAGAATTCAGCCTCACGTTGCCTTCTTTCCTGGCTAATGCTTTACAATACAGATATTGGTATGACTTATTTGTGAGAAGTGGCATCCTGAATCTTGTGGCTGTAGCAAATTCAAGAAACACAACACTATGAAAAGAAAAAGAAAATTAAAAAAGAAGCCCAGCTTTGCCTTATGCTTAAGAATGTGAAGTCCTTCGCTCTTGTCTGTGCCCTAAGGGTGATATTTCCCCCGTTAGATGGTAACTGTGGGCTTTTCTAAATGCACAAAGCTCCAGGGAAGAGAATAACTGCACCCGCCTTCTACAGAGCAAACCTCTTGGTGAAGGCTCCGCACCACGTCTCGCGCTCCCACGGCAGCCGTCTGTCGCGTGGGCACATCTAACACCGCTTTGGTCTTCAAGGGAGCACAGGTTCCCAAATCCCCCGAGACCCATCATCAGCCAGCAAAGCAACCCACCGACTTTTCCGTAGAGATCCCCTTATCAGCCAATGTTTGACAGGCATCCCCCAGCTGACGCGCGCAGCCTCTTCTAAGGCTGGCGTTTCCTTTTGGTTCCCTGCGTTTACTTGGTAAGAAAATAACCTCACCTTATAAAAACAGCACTCCGTTCATTACATTTTCTCATTCATGGGTGACTTTAAAACAAAAACATGGCAAGAAAGGAAAAATCCACCCCCCAGCCCTAAGATTTAATTAAAAATCCAGGACCTCAAAGGCACTTAATTCCCATTATCTGTTTATCACAGACAGAAGTCTAAATCCTACAGATTTTTAGCTGCTAGAGACCGTCTTCGTAGGCTCTCATAAAAGATTTTTGAAAACTAAGAAAGAACTGGCAAAAGCTTTGATGGTCCTTTGTTCACTGTGAACAGAGGAAGTATAAAGAAATCTTTTTGAGAAAAATCGGAGCTAGCGTGAGCTCCTTAAACATGTGGGACAGAGAAACGAAGAATTATTGCCCTTTGGAGACGGCATTATTTTGCTATGGGGTTGGTTTTGTCAGATGAAGTTTTATGACACATGGTGGCAATCATCCATCTTTGATGAGCAGACACTCACTAAATCAGAAAGACTGCTCCCCACGGACCACCAAGTCAACACACAGTTTGGGAAATCATGAGGCTCTTAAGAAAATACTCTTTATTTGGTGCAAGCTGGCTTACAGTTCTACAATATTAATGCAAAAATCAGGTATTTTTACCTAGAGTGATGAAAAAAGAATAAAGTGCACTGAAAACAGGTGCTCTTTGGGAACAAAAAAGCAACACTGACAGCAAAAAATAGTTGTGCGTGCAACACGGCCAAGTCGATCTGAGCGCAGCGAGAAAGATGTACCCGTCTCACCGCGGAGCTTTGCGAGAGACCCAGATCCGAGACGAGAGGTGACATTTCACTTTTCAGATGCCAGGTAGGGCGGAAAACCTGTCTTACGCTGCGGATCAATACATCACTGAGAGAGAGAGGCCACAGCCCAAATCAATCTGTTAGGTGTCGGAAACATCTAGGCCAACGCTTGGTTACAGAGCCCTTTGGCCTCCAGAAAGCCGGAGACTAAAGCAGTTGTCAGGAGATGAAGTCAGCTCTGAAACAACACAAAGCAAACGTGAAAGGAGCCTCTGTCATGGAGGAGGGCATTGCTGTTTTCCAAAAATAACCAGCTGCAACGCACAGATTCCCAGGCTTGAATCTGCATGGTATTTTATTCAGGACTCGTGGAGAGTCATACTCCATGAATATGGATTGGATATCAGGAAACATTTTTTCACTGAAAGGGTTATTAAACATTGGAAGAGGCTGCCCAGGGAGGTGGTGGATTCACCATCCCTGGAGGTGTTTAAAAAAAGGGTAGATGTGGTGCTTAGGGACGTGGTTTAGAAGTGGTTTTTGTCAGGGGAGGTTAATGGTTGGACTTGATGATCTTGAAGGTCCCTTCCAACCTCAGCAATTCTATGATTCTATGAACATATACTATATTTTGGCTGGACAATGGGGAAGAAGCCGGGGGGGAGTATTTCTGATGCTTGCTGCACACAGTAGAGTTTCTAAAGCACGAGATGCACTAGGATCACCTACAAAAATTAAAACGCATCCTAATAATTAACCTGCCTTCTAAAGGAATTGCAGACTGTCTTATAACGATTCTCTGGCCTCTTAGCTGGTAATTTCTATAGGGTGATGAGATATGCCATGGCTCCTCTCATTCAGGAACTATTATTACCAGTTGGACTTCATTCCTCATCCTCCTTTTTGTTAAGGGGATGTTAAAAACAGCCCGGCCCATGGTTGCTGTGGCTATTTTAGTCCCATACACAAGGACACATCTGAGACCACTCCCCAAGGGTCCCACTTTCAGGTCACTTCTCTTTGAAAGACTAGTTTCCAAATGAATGATGGGGTGTTGTTTCCCTCCATGACCGAAATTTTTTGTCACAGAAATGATTTATCTGTTGACAGCTTGGTTCACTGGCCCCAAGCAACTGATGTCAGCTGAAACCACTCGATGAAAAGCAGAGAACGCTATACCAATTTAAAGAAAGGGGGAGACAATAAAAGGTATAAATACCCTCTCCCCTAAGACCGCCTCGTAACTCTTCTGCTTGTTGTTGCAGTCCTTGCTTCCTTGTAAATGCCAGAACCTCTGTACTAAGCCCTGGAAGGGACAACGAGCACAAGCAGAGTCATGTCCTCCCAGTGTTAGGTAGACGTTCACTGTTGGGTTACAACGCTAATTATCACTCAGAGAAGGTAAGACCAAACACTGTCTGGTCTAAAAAACATTTTTCACTCTCACCATTTGTGAAGTCTCTTCTGTCAAAGGGGTATGGTAAAAAACACTGGAAAAATACAAGGTTGTCATTCAGAGCGATGGAGAATGGGTCTACAGCTGAAGTATTAAACACATCACCAGAGGAGGAAGATGAGATGAACTCGTGACATCCAGTGCTAGGGACTAATGCACTAATGGCATCCCCTTAATTAAATCACTAGTCTGCTGTTGCTAATCTCCCTCTGTAGTCAATGAGAGGGATAGTACTCAGAAAATAATTCGGAGCACCTCAGTCACACTCCTGCTTCTGCAAGTATCTCCCTCTACCTCTATTTCACATCAAAGGTGAAGGAGAAAAGAATGGCTACAGCAAGTTTTCAAATATGACTACACAGATTGCAGGCTCCCGAAAACAAGGGTTGCCTTACAGTCCACTCTAGGTGGCCTCTTAGCAATTAGCGTATTAATACTTCTAAACAAAACACTGCTTGAAAAGGAGCTTCACATTAAGAAATCTATAAACTAATCATGAGTTTATTGACACAGAAGACATAGGAGGGATATTAGGCACCACGCAGTACTTCCAAAACAAAGTCCATGGCTGGAATTAGAAGAATCTATATTCATATAGACTGCATTATACTTACAACCTAACAAAGAGGTCATACAAACGTAACCTGTTGCTTATTCAGTGGCTAGATGGGATCACCCATCTTTAATCTCAACAAACAGAACAGCAGCAGGCCACAGCTTTACATTTTTCCATTTGAACTACAATCATTGTCACCAGAGGCAATTTCACGTTGGGCTGTTTCTTGTTCTTGTTGCAATTCATCATGAGAAGACATGAGATCCAAGATACCTCGGCAAGGCATAGCCCATGAATAATACAGCGCATTACTTTGACCTTTTCGGTTTGCTTTGTAGTGTGATTGGCCAACCATTCCTGTCCTCCCCTGTTAACCACCCCATTAACCTGGGAGGAGAAGGTGGAACGGACAGACAATTAGCCAGCCGAATACTAAAAAGGTTAACACAGGAGCGCACAGCCCTGGCTTTCTTGAGCTTTAATGGGTATTAAGATTCTGCAATCTCTTTCCTCTTTCGAAGTCTGCAGGGAAAAAATAAGAAATCGCACAAAGTGAACTTTGTTCTCATTTCAGATTATAATCATGTAGTTCCTTTCAGATGTCACACTTGGATGATTCTAGTTTATGCGTGAATAAACCGAGAAGAATGTTTATTTTTACCCCTCTCAATATGGAGAATATTCAATTAGAGCGGTGAACTTTTTCTTTGAAGCTGGTCATTCTTGAGCAAAGGAAAATTGGAGAAAGTAGAGGCGAAGAAGCTCCATACGGCAGTCTTCTTTAAAAAGGTCATGCTTGCTACACTAACTACGTGAGCTGAGTCATTCCAGTCATTTCCTAGTCAAAGAGAGGAAATGGTGGAACCTTTCCATCCTGTGGGCTGTCAGCTGCAGAAAGCTTTATCTCGGCATTCACCAGGGCAGGCGGATCTCACATGTCTCCAGCACATGCAGAAGAGAAGGCACAGTAGGGCTTGGTGGAGTTTCAAAAGTGCCCGGTGAAAGCAGCTGCCCCATTTCTCTGGGTTTTCATACATCTTTGTAAAACCTTGTAACTTTTTGGAAAGGTCACGCCATTGTGAATGACACGGGTACATAGGCAGGTATCAGGAAATGTTTTATGAAGTCTTGTAGTCAAAAGACCTAATTTGAAGACTTTACATGAGCTTCTTTTGCTTGTAAACATTTTCTAAGCATTGCTCTGGTGGTTCAGTGGCGATGACCTGGGATAGTTTGTTTTTCAGACGCTGCCATATTCTTGTCTTTGTACCAAAGCGTTACTCTGAGTTGCTATTAATAGCAATGATATAAAATACTTACTTTAGATGGAAGAAGTGGGGGCAAAGAGAAAGGGACCTTTCTGCTACCCGTTAGAACGTCAAATTTTACATTTATTACAGGTATTGACCGCAGTAACGCGGAGTCTTTTTTTATTATCTCACAGTGATAATATAATCTCTATTTTGCTTAAGGTGAACAGTGATATGCAGACAGGAAGAATTACTAACAAAGAAAAGATAAAGCTTTAAATTAGAAAAATGGCTTCATGGTTTCTCTCTGTAATACATTTTAAGTCCAGAAGGGACCATTAAGATGACCTATATGCCAAGGATTTTTACACTCTGCTTTCTGATATATGGGATCTCAAGTAACATACCATTTCTTCCGACCCTTGCTCTTGAGCATTATCTTTGATGGATTTTTACAAACTATGTATTGAAATAATCACACACTTAGGGGCAGGCTCACAAACCGAAAGAGATTAGAGAAACACAGTTTTCTTTTGGAGGCGCAGTCGTTCTTTTGGGGATAAGAGTTTTACTGTGTTTTTGCGACACTTTGAGTGATGGAAACCAGCACAAAGAAAGGTTTATCAGCCTGCACTATCTGTGATGTGCTGATTTGAAAACATCTGGAGCAATTTCAACGAGCCTTTATTTTTGATTTAAAGTCTGGAATAGAACTGAATATTTCTGGGCATTTCGTGAGAAAAGTGATAGCAGAGTTAAACCGTTTACCAGCTCTCCGTAACTCTACCCACTGCCGTTCAGGACTAGACGGACACCATCATCATGAGAACTTCCAACCTCAACAACTCCTTTGTACAGATCATTAGCATGAATTAAAAGGTATCACAGATTAGGGGAGCAGTAATCCTGTCAAGCACAGGTTAAATTCCGGGTATGTTGAATAGAAAAGGCAAATGAAGAGAGGAGGTGGGGGGGGAAGAGAGACAGACATTCCATTCTTGCATTTGTTCTAGTGTCTGGGTGACCTAGGGAGTACCTGCGGCAGTGAATGAGTTGTCCCCTCCCGCAGATAAAGAACTAAAAACCTCATTGTTCTCTGTGCTTGCTAAATGAGGGCTGAGGCGCTCCGTAAGAGAATGAGAGTGCCAGGAAACACGCTGAGTTGTTATACTGCCTCGAACAGTTTGTCTCCAAAGCCTCTTTCATGAGCGACGCAGCAGTAACTTGATGTTTGAAATATATTTATCCACCACTGTTGTTAAACGTGCCCTAAGAATTTTTGTTTTCCAGAGGGATGAGACCATCAGCTTTTACATATCAACAAACAAGCAGAGAAAAAGCTTTTTTTTTTTTTTGTTAAGATACGGAGCGTCACTTTTTGGGGGGGAAGAGCTGGAGGTGCATAAAACCGAATTCTGCCATTTAATTAGTAATCAGCAATGATCTGTCAGTCAGAGTTACTGTAATTCTTGAACTGTTAAGTCAAAGCAAAAACGGCAAGTAATTAGACTGTATCCATTAGAGCTTCACTAGCACTCACTCATACAGCTAGGGTTTCAATCTGAGGAGGAAATGGAAGTGTGAAACCCCTTAATATATTCAGCTTTTTAATTAGCAATCAGTGCTGATTTGTCAGCCATACCAAGGCTAATGCACGAGCCGTTGAAACGCAGAAAAAAAGGCACATTTTCAAAATCGTTTATGCTTATATTTACATTCCCTCCAGGCTGAAACATTGGAGAAACCACTGAACTATCATCCTTGCCATCACAGAGCAGCAGAAAGCATGTAGGAGCTTACAATCCAACATAGCCAACGTGTTACTGACTGCTTAGGTAAAGGCAGAAGTTGAATATTTATGAGAGGTAGTTCGCATCTCCAAACACTGACAAATAAACATCACCATTTTTAACCACGCACAAAACAAAATCTCCCAAAAGCTTAGCTAATACAATTTATATTCCGGTCAATCCCATTTCAAAGAATCCGTTAATAAATCGATAGCGTGCTTACCGGGCTGTCGCGCTTTCCTGCATCTCTGGATGGAGAAGGCGGTGGTGGAAGAAAAGTGGAAAAAGTCCTCCTTCACCCCATCTTCACAGGTGCCGGGGAAACCTGCGCTGGCGAGGCAGAACACAGCCTGCTTCTGGGCTTTGGTAGGTACAAGATTTTCTCTCCCCTGAAACAGGGTGGGCCCTACAGTGCTCCTGGTAAGTGAGCAGCAAAATTGGGCTCTCCAGCATTCAGCCAAAATACTTCCTTCTTCCTCAGGCCTCAAAGAAATGGAGGGGCTGGAGGAGAGGGGGAAAGAGAGGCACAAAGGTTCTCCTCTTTCTACCAACACTAATATAAACGTTAGGACCTTAATTGCTTCATTTCACTAATATAAAGTACCCACACTAGGCCTCCCTACACCGGGTAAAAATAAAAGGATGCTTCACATCTCTTTGCAAGCATCTTTTTGTCACTACTTCATCCATATATGTATTTATATATATAAAATAACTTACTTCAACAACAGAGGGTAGCTCCCGCTACAGTCTGACTCTACACTTTAAGTCAGTGTATGGGTCAGCTGATAAAGGCACCAAGACAGCTTAAACTAATTACAATTTGCAGGTAGGGTGATAATTACACTTCTAACTGCCTAAATTAGGCACACAAATGCATGGTTGCATTAGTATAGAGGCTGACAGAATACTCTGTGCCAGCTGAAAATTCAGCCCTAAAGAGCAGTGATGTTCTTATCTAAAAATGACTTCTCTTTGCCTAACGTCTGACAGTGTTACATCTGTTTCGCTAGATGTTTAATTAGTTTGTTTTCATGGTGTTCTCATTTCCATTTTAGCTTTCGTTACTGATGGGACAGAGCAGGTTTCTGGCTCCGCACTTAAAACCAGTCCCAAGGCAAAGAACACAGCACCAGTTTGCCTTTGCCCTTCCAACGTCAGCTGCGTAGAGCACCCGGCTAACATTTTAAGTTCTCAACAGCTTTTGTGTTTTTAAAGTACGTTTTAGCTCGCCCCTGGTTTGTCTCTGATGGCTGGCTTTCAGAGGTTGTAAACATCCATCTCACAGTGGAGTTTTCAGTTCCTATTTTTGAAACAGCAACTATTTTTCTGCAAAATACAGGTCAAGCCATCCTGTTGAATCTACAACACGTTCACAAGCAGGTGCTCTCAAGCAGCTGTAATGTCTCCACCTTTTCTCTTTGAACAAAAACCTATAAAAGATTAATCATCTTAGCGCAGAAATGCTTTAATAGCTTGCGGTGTGCGGTTATGAATTCTAGGTATAGGCTTGTGAATGGCTGGGCTGCTCAAGCCCAGACTAAGCTACGCAACGTTCAGAGGTTTTAGATGATATAGATATCAACATAGATATCAACAAAAGGAGAAGAGTTCAGCTCCAACCTGTGGTCCAGAGTGCCTCTGGTCTCTTGGCCAACTGCTGGCTCCTTTAATACCTCAGTGGGGTTTTTTTCTAATTTATTTAAGCAAGCAAATAAACTATTGCTTCCTTACATATCACCCTGCCTCAGTACAAGCTTTAGTCTACGCACACCGTCCAAACTACCACCCAAGAGCTGTACAGGATTCTTAAACACCATTCATAGTATAAACTTCTGAGCACTATTCCATGTTTCAACAAGTAAGAAAGATAAGTTGATAACACAATACCTCATTTTCTCAAAATGCTGAAGGGCATACTTAGATAAACTCCACGGCAACCTACATAGAGCAAACCTACTCCAAGAAATTATCCTCTTGGAGCACTACTACTCAGAACTTCAAGATGCACATACTAACAAGGGAAGCGAGCACGCATGCTGCTAGAAAACCCCGTTCTCCTTGAAAGCCCGGATCAGAGCAGCGAGCCGTCCCCACCTAACACCCACCCAACAGAAGACCCTTTCCTTTCAGAGCTCTTCTTCAACTTTCAGAGGTGCCAATTTAGAACAATGGTTAAGACTGAGGAGCCTTGTAGCAATGAGCACGAGCTCATTGACCTGTTTGATTTTGTAGAGAAGGTTGTGTTTTAAACAAAGATCGTCTTCTGACCTCCTCTTCAGAGAGTTTCAGTCTCTAAAAAACAATTCTTCTGTATGCTGAACGTGGGCTGGCTAACTCGTCAGCAGAGTGGTAAGTGCATGAGAGGTACGTTAGAAAGAAACGTCCTTTCTTTCCCAAAGTTTGTTCCTTAAAGAATCCCAGAACAGACCCCATAGTTTTTCTGATACAGAAATACCAGCATAAAGACTTAAGAAATTATACTTAATTCAACTAAACTCTCTGAAGTTTAAAAAATTTCTCAGGAATTTCAATTGTCTGTATCACGACTGAAGCTAGGTATTGTACAAAACCAGAAGATTATTGTTACTCGACAAGGCACATCCCATAGCGGCTAGATGGCAAAAGTATTATTGCTTAAAATTCTGGTTTTGAGAACCAGTCTCACCTACAATTTAAAAGAACACCAACCAAAATACCCCCCATAATTATGTACTTGACATTGCAACATGCGTATGTAATATTGGAAATGGAGAAGGTGGTGACAAATTTCTCCTTTGTAAAAAAACCTTATTTTTTGCTTGTTTCTTACTCGGAGCACCTCTCAAACTTGGGAAGCTCACTGCCACCTCTAATCCTCTTCGGTCACGTACTTTAATTTCTTGCTGCTGTGTGACAGCTGTAAAGCTAATAAGCACACTGTCCCACACCGTTATCCACTCGGGCAATAGCAATAACTGAGCAGACCCCCACGGAGCCCTGCTCGGTATGACCACAGTGGATACTAAGATTTGTTGTCCAACAGGTAGAGATCAACCACTTTTGTGTTTGCTCATAGTTTCCTCTCTGCTAGCAAACTTGAAATGCTGTCACGCAAGACGATGCCTTATGAAAATTGGGTCAGATGGTTCCTACTTTTTTCCGTGGGTATCCAAAAGACACATTACACCGGTGATTAGATTGAGAACAAGTTGTCAAATCAGCAAATCAGTGTTAATTATTATCTATCACCTTGTTATTTTAACCCCAAAATCTCACTGTTTTCACTTCTCTCTGCCTCACTGAACAACTTCTGGTCCTCTGACAGTCAATGTCCAAAGAGCAGTTAAGGGCTTCAGCACAATCCTAAAATACACAGTGGTGGGGTATCCTCTCGCTGATTTGGGACCAAGCGTGCCTTCAGTTAACTGTGCTAGAGTACATCACCTTGGAGGGTAGGCAAAGAGCAGTAGACAAAGTAGTGAATACAGTGTCTGTTTTAAATCACCTCAGGTAATGACAAGGGGACTGAGATGCCATTTTGCCTCTTAGTCCTAATGTAAGATTTCTTTTTTTTTTTTTAACAGTACCTGTTTTTTTAAAGAAAAAAAATAGAGGCACCTCATGCTGAAACTTGACACAATAGGGTAAGATACTAATGCACGGAGAATGCAGGACAGGGTAAAGTCACCCTGGAGGCAGGCACAGTTTTCCTTGTTTTCTTTCTTCAAGGCTTAAAAAGGCTGAAGAGAACTAGTTCCTCCATTAGGAAGTTATATGGAAGAAACAAAGAGCAGTAGGACTCAGCATTCCCAACAATCATTTTCTCTTCATTTAGCAACAAGAGAGCCGTGCAGTGGTGGTAGTGACAAGAGTAGGCAATACAGTAAGCACGAGAGGTTCAAGTGGTTTTGACTGCAAGTGAACTTGAAAGAAGCTAAATACAAATAATCTGGAAATTAAAGATGACCAGAGGAATAATGATAGGCTGATATTATCATAAGTGTCCTGGCTTGAGGTAAAACAGAACCAAGAGAACCACAACAATAAGTCGAGGTTGAAGATGCCCTTCCAAAAAATAACAAAAAAGAAACCCAAAAACTGTTGTTGATTTTTTAGCATAGTATTTATTGAATAATTTATTTCCTAGAGCCACTATATATATATGTCAGTGCATATTTAGCTCAGATGTTTATTTTGAATGAATAAGGACAAAAAACCCCATGGGTACCTATTTCCAGGGGAAGAGGGGAGAATGGTGAATATATTAAGTAAAATAAAAGGTGTAGTTCTGACAGCTTCAGGCCTCCCAAGTTGTATGCCTTATTGGGAAGAGCTATACAGCTAATCAGAGCACATTTGTAGGCTGGAGCCCGACAACGCTTTTATGGGAAAAGACAAAGTGGACTCTGGTAAAAGCCTGTTTAGCAACGCCATAAGCAGAGTTATTTTAAACAGTTTATTTACATTGTTTGGATTGGCAAAAAGAGATATTAAAAAAACAGTGAAGTCCAACACATTCAGAAGCATCATTAGTTACATATAAACATAAGATGAGATACCGGTGGCTAAAGAGAAACCAGAAATTGAGAATTCCTGCTAATACAGACAGTTAAACCATTAATGAAATGCATAAATATACATATTTAGATAGTTCCTGAGATAGGATTGCATCATACTAACTGTTCAGAGGAGGTGAAAGAAGTGAATGGATAGTTTTGATGGAAGACACAAATACATGAGAAAGCCAGGGAAAAGCCTTAGGAGTACTACACCTGAAATTTGACACACCAAAATTGGGCCCTCAAGTTATGATGTCACACCAATAATCCCATGCGTTAAATAACAATTCGCTAACCAAGTCTGTGGAAGGTGTGAGGTTTGGGTGATTTGGTTAGTAGCCCTACTAAAAGGGAACGCAATTATTTTCCTCAGACTTCCACTTCAAAGAAATTCAAAGAATTCAATTGATCATTCTTGGTGGTCAAACCTAGTCATAGCCATGAAGCTTCCTGCTCAAATAAACCCATGTAACACACCACCGCGTTACAGCGAGGCTGCAGAAGACCATAATCACAGAAACTCAATACTTTTTTTTTTTTAATAACAACTACATTTATAGAAATATCTGGAACAAGCAGCTGTACAACAGGTTAACTGTCATACTTGTCAGGTCAGGTACTTCATAACACATCTGCATTTAAGAAATCAACAATTCAGACATTCAAATGCTCTGCCAATTGATGAAGTCAGGCAAGCATGGGAGCCATCCAGACTAGCAGTAAGTTATATGAACATCATCTTCATTTCAAAGTCTGACAGACTAGCTTATTGCCTAAAGGGGACAATCTCCATAGAAGAAAATGCTTCCATTATATTGGTGAGCAAAATAAATTTCTGCAAGGGAATACTGTCTTAAACGAAGACGGAGTTACTTATTCCACTGATTGGCTGATCTGCTTCAATACAACTAAAAACCTCTTGTGATTAACTTAGTGTTATCTAACATTTCGCTAATCATTGCTAAGTGCTAATGACTAAGGTACCATTCATGTCAGTAACAGGTCATTTGAACAGCCAGCTGCTTGTCAGTCACTACAAAACAGCATCTTATTTTAAACCTGCTTCATATCAAGTGGGTTGTTGATCGACTTAATGTATGACTCCTTTTTTCAAAGATTGAGGGAAGGCTGACCAAGGAAGGAGAAGGAATACCCTGTGGGGGAAGGAAAAAAAGAAAAATTAGTTGATCATTTATTAGCCAAGGGCAATAGTGCAGTAGTCTTTCTCAACCTCAATACCTAGTATAAGGAATGTAACGGTACAGAAGATATTTAAGGTTGGCAGCTTTTAAAATTAATGGTTCGGCATTTCTAGATTTTGAGCAGCAAAGTTTAACAGCACCAAGAGAGAAGAATGCATATATTTTAAAAAAAATGCAGAAGAAAGATTTTCCTTGTTCCCAGCCTTGAGAGATTCAGAATGCAAAAACCTGTTTTTGAAGAATAGCTGTTAACCAAGTATTGAAGTACATCTTTCATCACACGTTTTGCAATAATAATCTCCCTCCAAATTGAAGGCAAGATATGATAATATCTTAGAGAAATAGAGCTCCCCTCAAATCCTACAACTTTCTATATTCTTCACAGCTTTGAGCCCCAAATTAGATGCTGAACACACGCCTTCTTGGCTACAGAAGGCAATAGGCACCACAATTTGTCAGAGCTTGCTTTAGCTGCACCTGGATGGGCACAAACTAGGCAAAAAGCTGACTCTTCGGGCGCTAGGAGCACAGGCTGCTTCTGGGACTTAAAATTACAGTGAAAGCAGCACATCAATATGTAGCACTAAAAGTTAACCTCATTGGATCAGCCGAGATTTTATATTCTTTTTACATTAGACCTCAAGATACTGTCACAAGCAATCTTCTGTTGCTCTTTATAGCACCCCCAAGCTTTTCAGCATACAACCAGGTCATGGCAGTTCGGCAGCCTGCTGCACCTGCATGCTTCAAGAGTCTTTTAACGGGGATATTTTGAGCAGTAAGGATATACCATTTCACTATGAAGTCTAATGCCTGTTTATGGCACATGTTCTATTTGCACTCCTAGGCAATATTTGAGAATTAAATCCTAAACTCCTCTTTATATAGCAGCTCTTATTAGATTCTAAGTATTTTATACAGGATATTTTTTCTATTTACAAATAGGGGAACAAAAAAAACTTTAACACCATAGGTAAAATTAGTTGCTCAAGGACTTCCCTGCAACCAAATCAAAAGTCCTCAGAAGTCTGGCCAGTGAGCTACACTGCCACTTGGACAATTGAACCGAAATAAGAAATAATTCAGTTGCATAGAAATAAGTTAAGAACAAAAACTCAGAAAAATTAAAAGTTAAAAGGATGTGTGAAAGAATTAACTTTGCACCCAGAACTAGAACTAGACCACGTGTGAGTGTTGACTCCAACCCCATGCATTAGAAGAAGTCAAAGAAAACCCCAACACCATTTAAAATGCTTTGTGGATTCTAGGGTTTTATATCGTTGTACCGTGCTGTCTTAATTTAGAGAAACGAAGATTTTTTTTTTTTGCTCACTTCCTGTAAGATGGGCATTAACAGTCAGGATTTGATGTACAGAATTTTTCAGCACCACACTGGTTATTATCTCCAGCATCATCACAAGTGGTAATAATAACAGGCACAGGACATGATCTGTCCAAGGCATGACCATTTAAGCTTTCCGAGTTGGAAGAGGTATTTTCTTCTACAGCATTTGAAAGGCGAATATTTGGAGAGCCAGGACAAAGCACAGGTTGAGGCCTGGAATTTTGAGAGCTCCAATCAACGGAATTGGAGCGATGCACATTAACAACACATTTGACAGATCCCTTCAGGCTGCACGAAGAAGATGAACGAGCAATCTACAATTAGGAAGGGGTTCAAGAGTTAGTCCAAACAAGAAAACACCCAAGCATCCAAGCTTTACTGGTATTTTTACACTAGACTTTTTCTACACCAAAAAATACCCACATAAGCACAGGCCAGGAATTTATTTAAGTAAAACATGTCTGAATAACAGCTTTGACTCTCTCAATGGATTCAGACAGGTTTCCTGCAGCTTTAATTTCCTAGTCCAGAACTGCACTGGTATCCCAACTTGAGGGGCTGGAATCCAAGCCTCTCTTTTCCCCTTAACCTTATGATTCAACCAAAAAGGCTTTATCCAAGTTCAGCGATGTGTGGGACTGGTTAAAGAAAAGCCACACACAACATCACGTACAACATCTGACCTGCTGCCAAGCTGCAGCTTACTACCTCAGAGGTCCAAGAACTCTGGGAAGAATTTGAAATAGGAAAATAGGTTTTACTACTCTAGGTTCCTATCATTTTGTGGAAAAAAAGTATTTTTGCATGGGGTAGACACACAAAGAGAAAAGCGCATGACTTGCATTTTCATGAGAAATGAGATACAGTTCTGTATCAAAACGAAGACAGAATATTAGAATTCAAAAACTACGGTTGAAGCAATCATAGTTGAAGGAAGAAAATCTCTACAGAAAACTGAGGTTCTCTGAGATGTCTACCAGCCACCGAGATGTCTACCAGCAAGGGAGTCCACGGTGATACTTCCTCCTTTATTAATTCATATTTTCTCATTCCTATCTCATGTGGGAGAGCAAGGCAATATCTTTATGTTGTACAATTTAATGGTCCCTCAAACATACTGAATTATCTCTGTATTAAGGTACTGACATATCAGGCAGTAGTAGAAGTACTCAAACACTAGAATAAAAGCAAAGATGATGAAAAAATCCCTCCAAATCTAGTCTTTTTTACCAGGTTGCACAAGGAAACTGAGTTTGACTTAATGTAGCAGAAGAAAGCTGCAATAGGTAGCCAGGCACAGCAGAAGAGTTGCAGTATGTAGAACAACATATTATTTTACCAAATTTTATAAGGAGTTAATTCCCTTGCCTTTTTAAAAAAAAACTCTCAGGCTGCAGCACCTGTATTCCTCTATCCTTCCTTCCCAGGTTGTTTCACAGGATGTCGATCATCTCCCTACTTTCACTGATACCTTCACCCATACTATTCAGGGTTGTACACTACATTTTAATATATTGTCCAAAAATAAAAAGCATGAACCAACATAAGACTGTGTTGGAAGTTTCTCACTCTCAGAAGAGGATACATTTTCCAATCTCCAGCCAAAGAGGGGGGGGATTTTTTTTCCCCCCCAACTTAACTGTACAAGGCAACTCCCAGTTTCCAGTACATACAGCAGATTTTTCTGTGTTTTCAGCAAGTAAGCCTTCTCATTAAACAACTCTTGTTCAGAAAATAACAAGTCTATGAATGTAGTTAAAAATAAAGTTTTCCACTGTGGATCTTGAAATTGTTAAAGTAAGATCAGCACCAGGCATTAAAATAACTGTGATCTTAAAAAGGTTACTTATTCGGCCTGCACAGCCAAATCACTTACCGCTAATGATGACGTACTAGTGAGTCGGCTGCCTATATAACTCTCATTAGCTGAGCTGGGACTTCTTCCTTCTGTTGCGCTATGTGACATCAAAGCCCTTCGAAGAGCTCTCTTTGGTGTTTTTGAGAAAGAAAATGCTCTTGTAACCTGAGAAGTTTGACAAGCAGTTATATGCTGACCAAAAAAATATCAGGCTGTAATAACTACTACAATACAGGCTATCGTTCAAATTTTGAACATCTGTAGGACATGTATCAATGTGAATATGACTGAATATGTGTCTAGCCAAACACACACACCCACAAGGTGGTCTGACTTTTAAGGCCCCCCATCACCCCTGCTCTTCTCACTCTGTCAAAGAATGAAGACAGCATGGGAGGGGAGCGGCTAAGCCACACACAAAGGCAGCCGTACACAGGCAGACACTAGCATTCAGCACCTACTTCCTTGCTATTTCGGTCTATTTTACTCCCAGGACATGCACGCTCTACACCCATCCTATTTTTGAAGGTACTTGAATTTAGATAATTGCATGCAGCTTTAAAACTCCATTCAGTATGCTAAAAACGGTTACAGCTGAGGGTTGTGAGGTTTTTTGTGATATATTTAAAAGATTTAAAATATTAAACTAAGAATAATTTCCATAACAGACTCAAAAATGACCACATAACACTTATGACCATAACACTTATGATTAGGACTGTGCACACACTACAAAACTACTCAGTCAAAACCTCAAAACACCCCCCACCTTCTTTCTTTAAGGAGCTTATACTTAAGAGTGTTAGTTCAGATTAAGTTTTTCCTGTCACTACTGTTAACAGGAATACTAGCACAATCCCCTGACTAAAGTGGGTTTTACTGTAAAGCGTTATCTTTGTAGCATCTTACCTTTTTTGATGTTTTCTTTATTGCCCTGGATGCTCTGCTTAAAGTACTGTCCATATCTTTAGTATTTACTTCAACGGAATCAGGATCAGCAGTATAAATGAGATTTTCCTACAGACAAAAGTAGCCTTAATTATGGTCGACAAACATCACCACTTGTCAAAATACCATTCTCTAGTTCATTAGATGAGATTTAGAGGTTTTAATTCCTCCATATTTAACTCTTAACATCCAGTTAAGCAGCTATTTGCTTCCATGCCATTTCATGAGATTAACTGCTGGTGCAACAAGTTTATGAAACCCCTCCATCAGCAGATTTATGTTTGGTTTGATTCAGTTTCAAGTTCAGGGTTGATCACAGTAAAGTTCCGAAGTCTACCTAGAGAGTTTCACAACATATATACCCCTTTGTTTCACTGACACATCTCCCACTCTTCTGAAGTGAAATCAGCTCCAGCTGTCTATCAGTAAGACTAAACCTTTCAGCTTAAGCCAAATAGATGTTTCAGAAGAGCCACAAGGGGTTTGTTTGGTTTTTTTTATTTTTTTTTTTCCCATGCCTCATTCTTCAACTCTAGCATATGCAAATCAATCTCTGGCGAGCTACTTATAAAACATGAGGAGGGGCACACATGGGAGTGGGAAGTTGCTGGGGTGGGGTTTTTTTGTTGTTGGTTAGGGGTTTTTTTGAGAAAAGACAGTTTACCTAAAAGAAAAGTTTTGGGGGAAAAAAAGAACACCTGACAGCAAGCTGTATGGCTATTCCTAGTGTCCAGTAGAGTAGTAATCAAAGCCTTTACTGCCACCATGTGGCAAAGTCAACACTACCTGTCTCACATGATGCTACAGAGTTGTTGAAGACCAGGGAAAAGGGAAGTGTGCTTAAACTGCTCAATTTGACATTTAAATCAGCAAGAAAAAAGTATTATATAATTGGTACAAAGCAGCAGTCACAGAAACTATAACTAGTGGGAATCAACATAGTAGGTTACAATTTGTCAGCATTCGGGAGGCAATTTGTCAGCATAACAGGAGGTTGTTCAAGACAAGCAGCATGGCTTCAACAAGGGCAAGTCCTGCCTGACCAACCTCGTGGCCTTCTATGATTGAGTGACAACATCAGCTGACAAGAGAAGAGCTAGGGATGTCGTCTGCCTGGACTTCTCTAAGGTCTTTGACACAATCCCCCACAACATCCTTCTCTCTAAGTTGGAGAGGTATAGATTTGATGGGTGGACTGTTCAGCAGATAAGGAATTGGTTGGATGGTCACATCCAGAGGGTAGTGGTCAACCGCTCAATGTCCAGACGGAGACTGGTGACAAGTGGTGTCCCTCAGGGGTCTGTACTGGGACCAGTACTGTTCAATATCTTCATCAGCAACATAGACAGTGGGATTGACTGCACCCTCAGCGAGTTTGCAGACAACACCAAGCTGAGTGGTACAGTTGACATGCCTGAGGGAGAGGATGCCATCCAGAGGGACCTGGACAAGCTCAGGAAGTGGGACTGTGTGAACTTCATGAAAGGTCCTGCACCTGGGCTGGGGCAGCCCCCAGTATCAATACAGGCTGGGCGATGAAGGTATTGAGAGCAGCCCTGCCAAGAAGGACTTGAAAAGCTGGACATGAGCCAGCACTGTGTGCTTGCAGCCCAGAAAGCCAACAGTATCCTGAGTTGCATCCAAGGCAGCAAGGCCAGCAGGGTGAGGAAGGCAATTCTGCCCCTCTGCTCAGCTCTGATAAGAGCCCATCTGGAGTACTGTGTCCAGCTCTGGGGCCCCCAGCATAAGGACTCAGACCTCTTGGAACAAGTCCAGAGGAGGGCCACAAAGATGATCAGAGGGCTGGAGCACCCCTCCTATGGTGGGGGTTGTTCAGCCTGGAGAAGAGAAGGCTCCAGGGAGACCTTATAGCAGCCTTTCAGTACTTGACAGGGGGCCTACAGGAAAGATGGGGACAAACATTTTAACAGGGCCTGTTGCAACAGGACAAGGGATAATGGCTTTAAACTAAAAGAGGGGAGATTTAGACTAGATATAAGGAAGAAGTTTGGTTGGGTGTTGGTGGGGTGTGGGGTTGTTTTTTTTTTTTGTTTTGTTTTTAGAATGAGGGTGGTGAAACCCTGGCCCAGGTTGCCCAGAGAGGTGGTAGATGCCCCACCCCTGGAAATATTCAAGGTCAGGTTGGACAGGGCTCTGAGCAACCTGGTCTAGTTGAAGATGTCCCTGCTCATAGCAGGGGGGTTGGACTAGATGGCCTTTAAAGGTCCCTTCCAACCCAAAATATTCTATGACATGATTCTGAATGTCCTGGGGAAAGAGGGAGTGATACATTTATTACACAAAGATTTAATTTCTATTAAAGAACTCCAACATTTTTCCATCCCTTTGTGTTATACATAACACAAACGGGAGACTGAAGATAGGTGACAGACAGATTAAAGTAAATTAACATTTCTGAATCAGTACTTTTCCTACTCAGTACCTAAAAAGGAAGGAAAAGCACAAAGCCAAGTTTCTTATGAATAAGTCCCTAGATGACAAGCCAAACAAAATAAAACTGAGATGTGATTTTGATTACTTAACTACCTCTCCTGGAACAAGCAACTCTAACCATTCTATAATTCTAAGCATGTCTTTAAAAGTTACAGACAACCAAACATTGTACAGTAGGAGTACAATGCAGAACTTAAGGCATTTCTAGCCTAAACCTAAATTGTTTCAACTATACATACTACACGTTTTCAGCATATTTGCATGCCTGATATATACACACTCTTACAGAACTAAAACATTAGCTTAGCCCTTAGGTAACTAAAACATTAGCCTCTTGCCCTAATTGGAGAGGATCTACTCTTCAAATTAGTAGTTTCCTGGCTGTGGAAAGCCCATACACTGAGCTTCTAGAAGTAGGAGGCGGCCAGTGCCTCCTTATTTCCTTGTTTTCTTCACTGCCATTTTTTAAGGTTGTAGGCTTCTGCCTATAGGAGGAAGATGCTTCATGTCTCTTACATTATGACGCCCATGCAGATAAGGTGCAGAACAAAGAATTCAACCTTACACAGAATTAAATCAGAACACATGATTCATAATGCTGGGACTGTAAATTGAAACAAAGCTGTGAAAGAAGCAAGCTGAAGACAATTCTGTTTAGACCTGCCCTACTGAAGATCCACAGTGCAGAGTTTAAATTATTTATAATTAATTTGTGGTGAGGGAAGGGTGTGATTCTTGATTTTCAAGTACTTATTAGCTTCTGTAGAAGCTAACTTCCAGGCTGTTTCCTTTTCCTTTTAGTCACTTGGAGACATGCTAGCACAAATATTTTCTGCTCTACTTCACCTCGAGCATGTCCACTATTAACAAGTTCTTTAGCTTCATGTGCTTCAAGCAAAAAAAAAAAAAACACACCAACCAAAAAACAGAGAAATATTTCCAATCAGCAACATGGTTCCAGAACACTTACTGCATCTGCTTTACAAATAGTGTTAGCCACGTGCCGACACAACATCTTCAACCAGTCTTCTTTAGGAGGTTCTTCAGTTGTCATCTGGAAACTGAGTAGCTTGTTGTTGAGTTCCGTAGGCGGCCGCACAACTAAGGCGAAAGCTTTACGGCAATCTGCAGTTTATAAAAGAGGTAAAGATTAAGACAAAGAATAACAACTTTTCATATAATTTGGGAGGAACCTTCAAAAGGGTTAACCCTCCATCTGTCAGGAGCCAGAATTAGGAAGAATATGATTTGGTTCAAGGACTTTGTCCTTATTTACACGATAGCTGTTGTATCCCTCACAAGAGCACTGAATTCTATCTGCTTCCTTCATCAAGAGGCTGCGATCAGCTGTTCACACAAAAGTTGTTTATTCACCAACTGATCTGCATACCGTAGTCTGCAGACTAGTCAGTCTTACTGGATATAGCCGTAAATATCAATTTCATTCTCTAACTCATGAAATGTCGGATACATCATTTCTTTATCAACAGAGAACAAGGGAAACAATGTTTACCCTCTTTTCCAAAGCAGGAAAAAGCAACAGAGACATCAGTACTAAATATGACACATTAAAATAATCAAGTTACAATGGTTTTACTGTTTAAAACTTGACAAACATTGCTCACTTGATAGCAGAAAATTAATCCATCACTGATAGTCCTTTATAGCAGACACAGCTGAAGCATACTAAACACAGCTGAGAAACAAAGAAAGAAAAAAAACCCATCGCCAATCAGAAAAGCAGCCCTATAAAACAGCATATATAAGAGAGAGTAGGTGACCTCTCCCAAGATTTGTGTACTAAAGTTCTTAGCAAACACTGAACGGTATGCTTACAAATGGATCCCTTTGTCCAAGTCCCAAAGTAAACTTAAGGGTTACACAGTATTTCAAAGAGAATTCTTAAAAAAGAAACCCTAAAGTACCTTTTAAAAATGCAGGTAGGCATCACATTTACTACCTATTCTCTTTGCCATTTCTACTTCTTATCAGGTTTCTACATTCAGGTGCTTCAGAGAACAAAGCAGAACAAGTACGATGTGCATACGATCACCTACAGTGAGATATCAAATCTAATTTTCTAGGGTATAGATCTAGAAACTAGTCTGACTAGACTTCTTCAGAAGTCACTGTCAAGACGGGAACAGTATGGTAGCATGAGTTCTGCTGCTACAGCAATGCAGTACTTCAGTGAAACCCTACAGACTCAGTATGGCAAAGCAGCCACAGAATTAAAGTCATCTAAATCTTTCTTCTAAGATGCTAAGTTCCTCCTGAGCATCATTATCACCAGTTAAATGAGGATGTGGTTCCACAGCAACAGCACTTGTCTTTAGTCAGTCTAATGCTCTGGACTGAAGCTTGGTTTTTTGGTTTTGTTTTGTAAATCCAGAGCTGTCAAGTGTGCCCCTCTAAGTCACACTGCCATTTGGTTGGCTTATGCTAAGGCCACCTAGTAGTTCTGCCAAATTTAGCATTCTGCAGCGATTCTTGAAGTGACAAAAGGTGTCAGTGCAAGGAATTCTCCAGCTCATGCAGAGCTTCAAACAGAAGCTTATACCAAAGTCACATACCTAACGTACCATACAACAAATATACCTTAAGCATTCTATCCCACAACAGCAGACCTTCATCCTTCATACTCTCAACCACAGCTTTCATTAGCTATTACAGCACTTCAAAACATACAGACCTTCCGTCTCCCTGATGTCTAAGACTTTCTTGATCTGGGAGAGAGGCATGAGAACAACGTGCTTGAGAGATGCAGGAGGCCTCGTGTGGCCATGCGGACTCTTGAAAGCACCAATAACTTTATGCCTTTTCCTCGCAATCTGCAGTTAAATAAAAGACAAAGATTAAAGTTAGAAGGTCTCTTCCCATTGTTTTGTTCCTATTTTTTACCTTCTAGTATACAGGAAGGCATAGAAAGCCTTGCTACAGAAAAACACTCAAAGAGTATTTTACTACCTAAATCTTTAAGGAACTCACTTATCTCACTATTCACTGTCTATAGTTCAAGCAGCCCAGCAATAATTGTTCCTTAGCATTGATGCACTCACCTCAAAAAATTAAAAAAAAGTCAAGAGGGGAAGTAATTTTGTATTACAGAGCTCAATTCTACCCTGCATAGAGGTCGGGCAGAACTGGGGCAAGGACCCTATGAAAGCTACCACAAGGTAGCCTAAATTTAAACAGAAAAAACAATGTCTATATGCATGAAGCAACTTAGGCTGTGGTGTGTTATGTCCCAGATATATCACTTGCTGTTGCTTGTGCATGCATCCATCAAGTGGGTCTTGCAGTGGAGGTTTTTACTTTACATGAACACATAGGTATCTTGCATGTTTTCCAAGTAAGGTATCTTCAGTTGCTTGTATCTTGTAAAAGAGATAAGCCAAGAAGCTTTATTAAAAGTGTTTTCTTTTTGCTTTTCTTCTTTTACAAGAAGCAATGAAACTGAGTCAACTTGACTCCCAGGAAAAAGTTCATCATTAGTCACAACAATAGGCTTTTGTCTCTAAGGGCTGCTTAAGACAGCACTAGTTTTGGATTATTTTAGAGTTGGTTAAAGGCAGCGTTCTTTACTGCTGTTGGCAGTAACAACTACTTTCATAAAGTGTCCTTTACACCCTCAGTTTCTCCACATAAGTCTGCAAAACCCAGCTAGATTACTTTTCCCTCCTAATTCTTCCTAACATACTGTTAAGTGTAAGGCCTTTAATACATGAATTTTTATTATGTTTTTTTGTAGCCTAAGCACAGACAGACCTACCCCAGAGGTCCACTATTTACTCACATTAAATATGACTAAACATTAGAGAGACAAACATCCTGCTGAGCCAAGGACTCCAGCACTCTTTTATCCATTGGTACTACTTAAAGTGCTATTCAGATAAGCATTTATTTCTTAACATATTAAGCTGCTTTTAAATTTTTATCTGGCTGCAAGACATTAAAAGCTACATTAACACCTCTCAAACACCCCAGAATTGACTAGCTACTTGTGCTGGCTTATACAATAGCTAATGAAAAGGCAACATCAGCATGTGTTGAGCTATTAGCTGTCTGTGACTTAGAGTTCTGCTTCAAAGTTTTTGAATTTTACTTGTTTGTATTCATAAGTAGTGTTAAGCCTTTTATGATTCAGTTCATGAGATGTACTTGTGTAGTCATCTTACCTCTAGGCAATCATTGAACAGAAAGAGTGTGACCTGTTCTCCCCTGTCACAGAGGTCATCGCCAAGCGCTACGGTTTCCAAACGCTGAACTAAGCTTCGGTGAGAAGACAAGAGATTGGCCTAAGTGATAGAAGCAAAAAAGCTCATTAAGCATTTAGTTCAAGGGCTGGATTACTGCTTGCACTTAACACTGGAAATCTGTTTAAACTGGCACCATTGCATTTTAACCGCACTTACTTTAGTGAAAGGAGCAAACTAGCACGGTTATTTTACAGGTCTGCAGCTTCAGAGAAATTACTTACTGGACATCCATCAACTTCATAGACAACATCAAAGAACTGCCTCTGTGCCTCTGTTTTTCTTTTGTCTTCATTAATATGTCTGAGGGAAGCATATTATAATTATCTTCAATATCAAGCAATAGTAAATAAGTGCACTGCATTTAAGACACAAAAATAATGAAGCTAAACATTCAGAGCTATAGGTTACACAGCAGCACCAGAAAATACAAGATCAACCACACTCGCTCACTGAAGTACCCAAATACCGTATGCTAGGCACATAGGAAAATTGAGATCTAGAACAATATCCTTGTCATGTTATCAGTAGTTGACACACCATTCGGTTAATATAATTCCCCTCCCCTGCCCCATAAGATTTTCAACCAGGGACCAACCCAATACAGTTCTTTATAGCCTGCATTTTATCCCCTTAAGTCAGGGCTGCAGCTCACCAAAACACAAATGCAAGAATAATTACAGTTTAAAAGTTGTTGTTGTCAAAAATCAGACAAACATTTACCCAATTAATACAGGAGGTCTCATTGCTGGAGACATACGCTACACTTCAGAAGAGCTGAGACTTACAATCTAAACAGCTTCAGCTTTAAGCTAATTAACTCATGGAACAGTGCCGAGAACAGCTAATACAGGACAAGAAGAGAAACTAATCTTCCACCACGTCCTGTCAGTTGATAGATGCATGGAAATAAGATTTAAAGACAAAACACATTCCTTCCATTCTGGAGGGAATAGATAGAAATAAGAGTTGGAACAGAACAGAGGACTCGGGAAGTTCAGCTTCGTGCTGAGGCAGGAAGTCAGCAGATGTTCAGGTAGAAGTATTGGGTAACAACATCACAGGCTCCTTCAAGAGCTCTGGCACAGAATGCTGAAGTGACAACAGTGGCAAAAGGGAGAACACATACAATTACATATACCTGGAGACTAAGGTTATGGCAACACCACACTAAGAGCAATTTAGCAGGAACAGAGAGATCTAAACGTATAACAGTATGTTTCATATCTTCAGCACTTACGTCATCACTTCCTTTAATGATTCAATGGCTGTCTCTAGAGTTATTTTATCTGGGTTCTCTTCTGCTGTATGCTTCTTAATATCTACAATTAAAAAAAACAAAAAATCCCACATATTACAAGTGCCGAAAAAAAATATGAAAAATTCAAGTTTAAACTGTAAGTCAAATAAGGTGACTGAAGAAGTTAGAGTCATCCTGGAGTCCAAACAGCCTTGATTAAATGGAGAAGTAAGCTGAACAGCAATTGTCTGTTCATCTCATTAAAGAAAAACCCACCTCTAATACAAAACCAAATCCTCAAACTATTCAAAAAAAAAATCAAAACCACATGCTGGTTTTGTTGAAGTGCAGAAACAAGCATAAAAGTCTTTCTCTAACAAGCAAAGGGTAGTGATATGGGGGTTTTTTTATTATTATTTTTATTAATGTAATCATTATTACATCAAGTGGTTGATACCACGTCGAACACATGAAGCTGTAAGCCTCGTGAATACAAATTGCTGTCTAGTTTATGCTAGCTGCACTTGAATCTCAATTATATTTGCATTTGAAGAGACAAAACCGTTGTCAGAGCAAACTTTTCCTCTACCTGTATCCCACAGACAAATATATGAACCAGTGAAGTTTAGCCAAAAGTATGCTTTCTTCAGTAATTGGTCTTGCTGACTGCCATTAAGCATGATTAACTCCCAGGATCGGGCACATTTTATATAAGAAAAGCTGTTGCTAATTATGACAAAAGGAGACATTATCTTGGTTTTGACACCTTCACAGACAAACTAATAAAAAAATAAAACATCACTAGATTACCATTTAGTAGCAGAGCAACACTAGGCAGCCTTTGAACAGGACGGATAAGGAGTTCAGCTAAGCTTTGGCGGCCGCATTCAGGTTTAGCTTGGTTTATCTGGGAAAGAGAAAGGGGAGAAAGGAAATAACTCTTAATTTTTCCACATACATACACCCAAAAAAAAAATAATCACAAACTAGGAGAAAAATTATCTTCCTTGAAACTAGCATTGCAGTATAAGTTTGAGAATCATTTACCACAGATGTTCAGTCCTTAACAGATCATGTTAAAAAACTCATTATATTCAAATCTGCGCAGTATTATCATGCGATTTATGTTCTCAGAATATTTAGTTTTAAACTGTCCGTATTATCAACCCCTCAGTCCTTGCTTCAGATGCTAATGCTGAATGGGAATGGCCTATTCTCTTACTCATTTCCCCATCTTTTAGATATCAATACTTGGAAATAATTCCCGGTACCTCACAAAACACGAGCTGAAATCTGGCAGTTTGATTACTCCACTATTTGATAGACATTTGTTGGATACAGAAGAGGAGTTAAAGCTACGCTGCACTATTAATCAACTATATACCTTTATCTGAAAGCTCAAGAGTCCTAAGACTCGTCTTCAGATAACACTTTCTTTGAAGATCATCTTCCCATTATATCTCCACTGTTATGCTCCTATTCATTAGTCACAAGAATGTTGAGAGATTCTACCTCCCTGGAACTTCACTGCTGCTGAAAGCAAGTTAAAAGCTATTTCAGAAATACAAGTCTTTTTAACACAGGGAGGGGGACCAATAAAAAGCAGCAGCTCTAGTTATCTTTACAGATATCTCTTTACAGATTATCTCTCTAGTTACTTTGGGAGAAAGTAATCAGAACGCACTTTTTCCAGCAATAAACACATATAATCAGATGTGGTGCTTAGAAACATGATTTAGTAGTGGTTTTGTCAGTGTTAGGTTGATGGTTGGACTTGATCTTAAAGGTCCCTTCCAACATAGATGATTCTATGATTCTACCCTGAAAGCTGTGTAACAGAGGAGGAACTTGGACCTCTTATGAAAGAGTCTTATGAGGAGCTTGAGGGATTGAAGTTCAAGTCCTTCCTATTTCTGTCTCACCAAAAGACATTCACATTCCTCCAAGCTTCCAAAATTCCACATTCTTCCATCTACTGTATTAAAAAGTTCACTTAGTAATGGTCTCCACGTTGTATTCAAAAGACTTAGTTCTGCAGACACTTACCTTTAGGAAGGCATGAAACCTTGGCTTCTGCTTTTCACATCTAGTAATAGTCTCCTTGCTCATTTCGAAGAAATTCACAAACGGAGGGTATGTTTTCAACAAGTCTTTTGACTGAAAGAAACAACTGTTACAGCTCTGCTTCACATATTATGCAGCATCGTACATATGTTCATATGCCCTGAGCCATACAAAGCTGCTCAAAGACACATTTCAATAAAGAATAATAAGAAATGTGTTGTAAACCCATGTGTGTTTTCAGAACAAGTTGACATTTTTGCATGCCAGATGCCCAAGATTCAATGCTGCTGATTAAATGCAGATTGCTCTCAGAAACATCAAGTACACGTGACAATCTTAGAAGCTGCTGAGCAGCTCAAATAGAAGGCAGATTCTCACTTAGCAACATACTTTTGGTGAGAATTTTGGAAATTTCAGACAGGTATTTTCTCCAGTTACTGCAATCACCATTAAAAGGCATTAAACCACTAGAAGCAATACCTTCGACTGAATTTTTGAATGCCAAACACTATTTGCCTCAAAAGCAAATAGTCAGGTCAGCAAAAGCACAAGATACCTAGGAAACTACTTATGTTAAAACACACTGCAGTCCCAGACCTAGCTTTTCTATTCTGCACATTCTGTACTTGTAAAAACAAGGAGTCCTTAGTTCACTTACACATTTCAAGTCTTGAAGGAAGACCAAAAGAAGTTTCCGTGAAAAGTTATTTTCCTAGTTATTTACTATTGATCAGAGGCAGCAGATAGCTAGGATTACAGGAAGAGCGCTTTTTAATGTCTGAGTAAAAAGCATGTCTGTAGTGTTGCAAGTTACAGTTCTCAAGCCATATCAGAGTTTTACCCCCTCATGTAAGTGGACAAACACATAAACTTGACATGGATTACCTATACAAAGTATAACACCTAGCTCAACTGAAAAGTCTAAACAGAAAATACAATGATACAAGTTAGCATTCCTCTCACTCAGTAGTGCTACAGAGCAAGGTAATAGCTCTACTGCATAAAACAGGAAACAGAAACTTACATATTTAAGAATGATATCGCCAATACTTTTGCTTTCAGTCCAATTCATCATAAGATCTTCCAGGTCTTCCTAGAATATATGCAGAGATGGGGCGGGGGGGTAGAAAATAAGAGGAGAATTAGCCGCATAAAACTGTAAGATGGGATCAATGTTCTGCCAAACATATAACTAGCTGTATGTTTCCATGCTGACAAAACAGGCAATCCTAAAAGCTGTACAATTTCACATTTAACCTTTTCAGTCTACTGAGAGCCAAACACAAGAGACCTCTAGCTTACTGAATATGTAGTTTTTGAATCAATGCAGAGTATCAGCACTAACCAACTCTACAACAAGGTAACAGTGCTGTGTCCAACACCCTAGGGAACACATCCCAAATGATTACGAAAAGAGTATATGCAGAAGACAGTTGAACCAATTCTAATTAAGAGTGCACAACTAATATAGGACTTAAGTCCATTAGATAGGATTGAAATAGAACAAGGATAGATTTCCTTCACTTGCTGCACCAGGGTGCCAAGGAAAGTGAGACCAAGCTGTTAAGCCTGTATCAGTTTGACAAGGATCAAGCTTATTCCCTGTCAGCTAATAACAGGGACAGGAGGGCACAGCTGAAGGTTCAGGATTCACCTCAAGTGGAAAGGATTCACCATTAATATTGGTTTGTTGCTGCCGCTTCTCTTTTCTTTATTACACCAAAGATGAAGGAAAACACAACCACTACATATAAGTAACTTTGTCTACATGGACACACATGCTCTGCTTTCATCTCAGTCTCAGTGGACACGTATCAATACCTATTGCGATTAACTAGGCTGGATACCAACAGTTAAAGAAACAAGCCCCAAAACACAACAAAAACACCAAACCACTGAGTTACAGGCAGTCAACAAGTCCCTCTATTTTAAAAGCCTACTGTGAAATGCAGAGAGGAACAAATGCAGACTTATGCCATTATGAGAAGGGGATTCTATGACTTCATATTCAAGAAAGACTTGTGTCATAATTTATGAGAGACCCAGAGATAGCTTCAGGGAGTGCTTACGATCTAGATCAAAACACGTAATAAAGCAAACCTCAAGAAAACAAGCTGATAAGGGATTCTAGTCAGCACTTATTTGGCCTTAGTACCAGGTCAACTGCTTCAGAGGTCGAACTGTGAGCCATTTTTGTGAGATGGTAGTTTCTGACAATTGGTTCAAAGCCATTTAAAGAGAGACTGGTTTTTCCTACCAAATGATAGAAGTCTCTTTGACATAAAGACTTCTTATACGAACACATCTAAAGCCCAGAAAAATACCGATTTTTTGGTGGGTTTTTTTGTTTGTTTGTTTTAATTCCATAGCTTTAGCTATCCTTCCAAGAGTCCTTGCTTACTGCTTTAATAGAAACATGCATGTTACAAGGACTTGTGAAACCACCATTTGATACCACTGGGCCTTTTGACTAGTTTTGTATCAGTTACAGAAAACCTCCTACAAGGAAGAGGTATTAAAATTGGAAGACGACAAGCCAGCTCATGAATGGCAGTATTAATCACATGCACAACAATCAGACTTCAGATATTTATAAATCAGTGTTAAATCTTAAAGACTACTTTGGATTCGCACATAATTCCACAGATTGAACAGCACGTAACAGTACTAGGATGAATCTATACCCATCCAGCAGGTACAACTTAAAAGCATGCAGAAAAAGACTTAAAGTGTGTATCAAAGCTTCCCCTGCAGGGGAGAAGTTGCAGCTTGCCTTGATTTTAGTGTGCACATCAAGAATATCCGGAATGCTGCCAAATATGGTCTTAATTTCTTCCTGTGCAAGAATTGGTCCTCCAAGTTGTCCTTCCTTCTCCAACGGAACTTGAAATAACTGATGAATAAGACAAAATAAGTTAATACCCTCCCAATCTCCACCTATTGTGCTAGAAACAGTCATAAAAACAGAGTTTTCCTTCCACATCATACTTCCCTGCAGTCACAATCTTGAGCCATTCTGCTCCCATTTCGCAAAAGCGGGTTATGGAGGAGTGGTTTTAAGATACAAACGCTCAGTTTGATATGTTACTACAGCATAACCCCTTTCATCTACTCACACACGTCATAGCTCATTAAGTAGATAATCAGATGCACTGGAAACATGCTTTCTAGAATTTAAGCTCTTCCTGTAAGCTGTTTTGCTCTTCTTGGAAAGATTTTTAAAAAATCCCCTGCCATCTCTCTCTCTATTCACCAATATCTTAAAAATCCAAGTCATGAAGATCATATTTTCCTGAAGCTTAGAATTTCCATACAAATTGCAATTCCATTGCAGATCCCAGATCAGAAATTGTATTTTCCAGCTTTCATTATTAACAGATACTAAATATTTTCACATGCCAGTTAAATGACATGAGACTGTTTACACTGCCACCTTTTTATGAACCTTTGATGCACCCAAGCCCTAAAAGTCTGCAGATCACA
Source organism: Alca torda (assembly GCA_008658365.1). Lineage (NCBI taxonomy): Eukaryota > Metazoa > Chordata > Aves > Charadriiformes > Alcidae > Alca > Alca torda. The sequence continues at coordinate 4,429,479 of CM018081.1, forward strand.
TGCTGAAAGTAATTATTGATGTAAACACTAGATGTCTTATTACAATTGACCTGTACTTGCTTTAAAACCAGCTTACCTGAATAATTGTTGTCAGTATGTCAACATAGTTACTTTCTGTTTGATACAATTCCTTTGCAACCTGCCACCTTGCAGACTGCTTTACTGGAAGAGGAGTTGAGTTTTTGGAAGGCCTTGCACAGGATTTTGGTGTTTCTGATGAAGAGATATTCCCAAAAGAAAATAAGAGCTCTATTACAATAGAGTCCCTAAAAAAGCTCACCATCAAAGCAGAAAAAAAACTTCATAATTTTTCAGGGAAGGTAGTTTGGTTTTGGTTGTTTTTTTTAAGGCTATTATGTAGGTTGTTCTATAGTTATCAGAGCTCTTTCTAGAAAATGGCTTTCTTTATTACAGCCTCATCATAGAGCAACAACAGTAATATTATTCCCCAAAATTAGTCTGAAACTAGTAAGCCATTTATGGGCAGGTCAATAACTTAACCCTATTATGTTTTGCAGAAACTGAGGATTAGGTGCCGAACATTATTTATATATATACACACTATGTACAAAAGTACTTTTCTACTCTTACTTTGCCACATAAACAATTATCTTTCAGCTGCCTGCCATCCTTGCATTAAGTACGTAGCTGAAAATCATATATTAAAATCAGTTCTTACGTGCAACACTTACATTTTATCCTATTGGGGGAGGGAGGAATAAAAAAAGACGGACACAAGAAGGTTCATTTCTTTTAAAGCTAAAGCCTAGGTGGACGTGGAGCAGTCTGTTAGTTTTAAGTACTTGCACATGTATTGGACAGCAGAGATCAGTGCTCACTCATTCTGATGTCAAAGTTCATTACTGTCGCAGTTATTGTGAAATACATACCTTACCTCTTGTCTTTAAAATAGCACATTCTCTGAGACTGTCTGATGTTGTATTAGAAGAAGCCTCCATACCAGGGGTTATGAGAGTGCTAGCATGATCTGAGAAAGCTGGTCTTTGAGAGTAAGCTGATCTTTCCTGTATAACTTCTGAATTATCACTACCAAGTTGTACCTCACTAAGATTACTTGACTTGTATGCAGGGGCATTTTTAAAGCAGTACTAACTCCAAATATCTTGCCTATACGATGAAACTAGGACTTTTTTTTTTTAATTCTCAGGTATTAGCTTTTGATTAATCCACAATTTTGCTGTTTCCTCTCTTCCATAAGAGCCACATGCAGAGACATTTGAAGTTCTTTGCCAATTAACCAATCAAAACCAGGTGGCAATTTATATTCTTGTGAAGTTTGACATGAGTTTGCTGCCACAAATAGTGTTACCTCAACAGAACTTTTCAAAGACCTAGGAGGAGTGGGCTTTGCAAGAATTTTCCCTTTAATTCCTTTAGAAAAGAATCTTTGCCCTCCTTTCTCCAAGTAACCTACCGGAGAGGTTTTTAGATTATTTACTGTTAACTATGATGCTTGTTTGCTGCAGATTATCAGCAGAATATCTGAAGCACTTTAGAGTAACACTGTACTGTACTTCATATTTATCAACTCCATATTTTTTCTTTGTTTTCCTTTGGGTATGAACATGCTTACTGCAATAACAAGAGGCAGCCTGGCCTCTGTCTGTGTCTGAGCTCTTTACTCCAATTGTGCTTTCTGCACACTTTGATAAGGATGAAGCCTGGAATTACTTAGGAAACCTCTAAGGCTTCCCTACCACTACAATTACCACTTGGATGCGGAGAGCTCTTAAACATTGCAAGTGTGTCTGAATGAAGGTTTTTAGCTCTACCTCCATTGGTAGTGCTCGACTCTGGAGTGTTAGAAATATCCAGCAAGGACCCGATAGAAAGCGAATGTTCAGCTGATGGACGTTTTCGAGGAGGGAATGGCGACATGTCCGTTTCTCTGGTCAGTTGTGCAAGGGTCTCTTTCAAACGACGTCTTTTGCGATTGCTGTTTGGAGTACTCAGAGAAAGTAGCGATACAGATTTCTTGAGGCCAGGACTCTCTGACTGTAGTAAAAGAAAGTTTAGTTTAGCGTTTTTACCCGCTGTGTCCAGCTCAGCTCAGTGCAAAGGTAAGTTAGTTGTAGAGATCAGTACACTACGCAAATCTTCCTAGGGAAGCTGAGGTAAAATGGGCAAAGCTCTTTTTAAAAACAAACAAAACCACAAAACCAAAAAAACTAACCCACACACACAACTGGAAATCACACCAGTATTTTGTTTGACTAAAAATAAGTTCAACCTTCAGGAAGTAGAAAAGAGTTCTTCCCAAATTAGCATTCTATGTATAAAACCTATAATGGGTTATCTGGAACTTAAATGCTGCTTTAAAACAGTTGATCTCTGGCCCCACACATACTGTTGCACATGCTAATTTTACCACCAAATACATGCAGAGTATTATGCGAGAGAGTACAACATACCTTCTCAAATAAATACATGGACTCTCCAGCTCTGGCATCCATTTGAATGCTTCCCCAGAACCACTAAAGGAAAAAAGAAAACACACATTAAAAACACATTACCAGGCTTCATCCAAAGTCAAAAATATTCAAAGTTACATATACAAACACACATATATATATATTAGTAAGGCAGTTTGCATACTAAATGCAAACATATGGCTTATTCTGGGAAAAAAAGGTATCTCACATACTGAGTATTATATAGCAATAGTCTTTCAAGAATTTGTCTGCACTAACCTCTTGCTTTACAACATAAAGCTTTTTTAAAGGTTCAAATGGGAGATCTTTTACTGTACTTTCTTCAACCACTAAGTGTGTACACCTTTCATCACCAACTGGTAAATAATGTCCTCCTAGATTAAAAAAAAAATGGCAAATTAGCAAGACTGAAGAACATTGTTAGAAATTTGTAGCTCACTTGATAGTTCTGTGACACCTGTCATTAATGAGAGATGAACTTGATTGAGCCAATCAGTTATTGGGCTTACATAACACCCCAGATATTTACTATCAGAGACAACTTTTCGGAAATAGCATGTAGCATGCAGTAGCAAATTACATATTGAACAGTCAGGAGTACCTGGAGTTCAGAGGGCATTTAAACCTGTCCAACAGTAAATGCAATACTCTTTCGGAAAGCTTTTCTTGTTTCTTAGAAGAACAAGCCAGGAATACTCACCCTAAAGACATTCACAAGCTACAACCTGTGCATGTCACAATCTTATAAGTAGCTTTAGGTAAACATGCCCGGGGGGAACAAACCCAGCCAACTCGCATCTCTTTTGAGGAGGCCTTTCTGTTAGAAGCTTGGTCTGTTCCCATTCCTATAGTTCTGTTACATGCAACTCCAGCAAGAAAAGGCTGGAGACTTGTGCGTTATCTGTTACAACATTACTGTCAATGTGATCATTAATTTTGTACTACCCTACCGAAAAGTGGAACACTTCCAATCAAGTGTGTTACCAGCGATGATTCATATCAAAGTCGGAAACATTGTAGATGCTTTCTGTGAATTATGTAGAGATGCATACCACAAAACTGATTATAAGAACTGAAGTAGAATATATATATATATCTCTCTATCTATCATGTACCAAGTTTTCCAAGTTATCTTCAAGCACCCTATAATTACTTTTTTAAGTCACCTAGTTTCAACCAGCCTAGGAAGCTTGAAGTCTTCAACAGCTACCAGAACTTCATCATGCACTGACATCTAAGAATTAATTTATAGCTCTCCAAGTTGAAGAGTCTTCATTAACACTTCAGGATTCACAGTTCAGTATTTCAGCTTCAGTGAAGTATTTATCAGCTATAAACCCCGTTCTTTCCACAGGCCAACAATAAACAATAACCTTGCATTTCTGTCATTTCTTCCATGTTAGCTTTCTCATCATCAGAGAATCCAAGGAAACTTAACATGCAATCCTGGAAGGGAGGAACCTTGAATTGATTTCTAAAGTCATCATCAGCTGCACAGAAATCACTAGGAAAAGAAAAAAGATGTGCAAAACGGTCACTGAATCATTGCTACATCATTATTTAAACAGAAGCTCACTACACTACAGGTGAACAGGGTGCAAGGTAAAGGCTGAAGGAAAACAAACACCTACATTTCATTCCTTTTCTCCCAAGCCTTATAAATCCACTCAGCTTTGACGATAGGAGTACCAAGACTTACAGCAACCTACAAAACAGGAAAAGCACAAGTGGTACAAAGTATTTCTGTTTAAGTCTTTCCCATTCCAAGAAAAATTAGTAACCTTGCCTTCACTTTTCAAGACAGATACTGCAAAAAGTGAACATATTCCTTCAAGAACCATGTCCAGCTGTAACGCCCAAGATTTACAGTGTATTAATTTTTCGGACACTAGGAGATCAAATCAATAGCTATTTTGACACTTACTCAGAAGTGCACCCTTTTGTTAGTCTGATAACCTTCATCACTTACAAAAAACTCAAAACCAAATCTCTGTTCCAGTGGAATATGGGATCTTTTTTCTGCTTTTGATACTTTGTATGAAGACAAACATCCCAGCTTGCTTTTACCAAAGAGAAAGCAACTATTCCAAATGTAACTTCCATGACTGCTTGAGAGAGATTCTAAAGTTTCCCTACTTTTTCCCCTTGAGTTGGCAGAAAGGAGTGTTTAAACAGAGTCTTCTCTTCCAACTGGAAGATCAGAAAGACAGATTACGAAAAAAGCAATAGCCCACTAGCAATTCAAACAAGGGAGAGTCAAGGGATACAGGCATTGCTGTGTCATATTCCATGGTACAAAAGTCTATACACTTGTATTTACTTTTCAACTGGACATACATGTCCTGAAGTATTCCCTTTTGGTGTTGACAAAAAAAACCCAACACACCACACACAAAAGATCTGAACAATTGTACATAGCAAGTTAAAAATAATTTCTAAGAGACAACGTACACAAATTTAGTACAAAAGTTTTCTACAAGTTACCTGAAAGTTTATTGTTTGGACAGACAAACGAGTAGGCATGTTGATATGTAAGCACTTTTTCATTGGCGAAGAAATGCTCATCAATGTCTTCAGTACTGATAACATCAATACTTAAGAAAAATTTTTTTCTTGTTATTTACTATACTTGTCTATTTCAAGATCTCTGCATTCAGGCAGCTTGTATTATTTAGATCTCTAACAGAGACAAAAACATGTCAAAGCTCAACACCAGAGGGAGATGAACTCACCATTAGAAGTCACTCTTATTAGTACAGAAAAAAAACACACAACTTATGAGCTGAAGTATAATTTACCGATTTAGTCTACAAGAACCAAATTGTGGAAGTTTCCATTTCTGAAGTACCAACTCAAGCTTACATACTCTGAATTTGTCTCCATGTGTTGAGTTAGCCACCAGATGTGTAACTTTGGAGCTGAAGTCCCTTCGAATAATTCCACCCATATGATGAACCAAGGTCACTAGCTTAACCTGGAAAACAGAGATGACAGTTTTCAGTATATCGTTTGAAGCATACAGTGCAGAGTGAGAACGGTACAAAAATATTTTACAAAGCAAGCTACTGAAGGTTATATTAAATGTCTACAATAGAAAAGGTACAATTTGTTCTTAAAACAACTTCACACCTACAGGAGAAGACATAGCTGATATATCAGAAGAGCTATTAACTTTCCTTTTTTTTTTTAAAAACATTTAATGAAGCCTTGCTGTGTAGCTTGAGGAAGACTACCCAAGCCACCAGTTCTCTCATGATCATCAACATAATGCCTTCACCTTTTCATGTACAATAGATTTGAGCCACATTAAACTCATTGATTTAGTCAATTCCACCTGAAGGTGCAATTGCCAGAACTTATATAAGATTGCAGCTCATCCAATTTGAATCTAGCAGATCAAACCTAACTACCCCTAACACTAGGCAAAGGCTTTTGGTTTGAGTTTCCTTTCTTTTCCCCCATATGAAGATGGGAAGCCATACTGCCAGTTCCCAGGTGTCCAATAGAGAAATTAAGTGCCAGCTGCACCACTGAAATGGAAAAGCAAAGTGCTAGAGTACCAAACTACTTCATACCTAGATATGCCAAGACTAGAAGTCCTGATAGCAAGATAGCATGGCAGCAAGATAAAATGCTGCAAAAGCTCCTAACAGGACTACAAAGCTTTATTTGACCACACGACTACATACAAATAAGAGGACACTATTGGGTACACATCATCTTGCCTGAAGCTTAAGTCTACAAATCTTTAAGACCTACTGAATTTGAGCTGTTTAATGTCACTCAGCAAAGGAGTGACCAAAAATGGCACCACAGGACTTACATAAGGAAAGTTTTGTTCCCATCCTCAAATATCGCTGCCTCTGGAAATGCAGCAAAACAAGAGAACAAAACAAAGCAATTCATTCCCCCCATACGAGCTCTAGTCATAGTTAAATCCCCCAGGTGACAGAACAGAATAGCATTTTGAAAATAAACTTTACATAGCTTTACCCATCCAAAGGAAAAAATGTCTTACTAGTTCATCTTTCTTTCTGAACCCTGTAAAGCACAGTACCAAGTTCAACATACTTGCACAGTACAGTGGACGACAGGAGAAAGGTAAAGGCTGAAAGTAAGAATAAGCTTATTAGTCAAAAGCGTACTGGTCCCATTAAAGTTTTAACATTATCTTCAATACAGTAATATTGTTACTGGTATTAAAATGCATCAGATTTAGTCCAAGTCTGTGTATTCAGTCATATCTCAGCTCCAGATCTGCCAGTGTTCTGATAAAGTAACTAGAGCATCCCTAAGGCAGCACTCCACCTTTTTTTCCCTCCTCCCCAAACCATCCCCTCTACGTGACAACCTTTGGAAATACAAAGTGTCTGCTGAAGCTTCATTTGTATGCTACCTCTCCTAATGGCACAATCCCAGCTAGTGGGTCAACAACTCCCACAGCTTCTGCAGTAGTTGTAGCCTTACTACTGTCCGCCTGTGCTTTCTCACTACATGCAATACTCTAACATGGTATTAGAAACTTCTTTTCTTAAAATTCAATGTAAGAATATTTATGATTGATTGACAAAGCCAAACAGATTTTATTTTGGACACTTAATATTTAGAACCCACTGCCCCAGAGAACTACTCAGTTGATTTCAACAGAAAGCACATACCTCTCCTTTTTGTGCACAGTGCAGTACTACTGGAGGTCCAATGACACGGCAATCTGCTTTGCAGAGGTTGTTAAAGATAGAATCCTGGAAGTCTGATACAACGAAGATAGTCTCAAATTCTGGGGAATCAGAATCTCCAAGCTCTTCTATCGTCTCTGTCTTTATGTAGGGCACTTTAATTTCCTTGATTTATGGGGATAAAGGGAGAAAGCATTATTCAGGCAACAGTGTCAAAATTCAACTGATTTTTATCTTGGACCATTAGAAAAATGTATGATTCAGATTCGACAGAGACAGACTCTTAGAAGGATTGGTGAAAGCTGAATGAGATGCACTGTTCTCTAGCATAAGAATAGCTATGAACTGCACCTAAAAAAGGAATATATTAAAGCAATTCCTGCTTCTGAAGAATATGGATTCTAGTTACTTTAGTAGTTTACATATCAATTCACACTGATAATATAGTATTGGAAATATCTACAGATAGGAAAAAAACAACTAAGCACAAAAGATAAATGAAATTTCAGGCTGTCAAAAAAGCTTAAGATATTTTTGGATGCTACTTTTTAGTAGCATCCAGCTTGAAACAGCAAGCTCCATGCTGCATAAGGTCTAAAGAACAGAAGTTAATTTAGTTCATTGCTGATTTTTAAGGGGTCTAAAAGTTTTCTCTGTTTCAATTTCAATCAGTAGTTCCAAATTTTATTTCCTAGGTTTTTAATGTCAAGAAACGGAAGACCACTTCTTACACTGAAGTTTAAATGTAGCTTGCAATTGAAAGAGAAGCCAAATAACCAATTGTAAAGTCAGTTCATAGCAAAGACTTATGTGTTGACTGAATATAAGCATGCAGTTGAATGTCTCCATTGGTATTTCTACCCCCCTGTTAGAAAACACCGCTAATTAAGAGCTGCAGGTATTATTTCCATGTTTGAGAAACAAGTGTTGTAAAAAAGTGCCAATTTTGACAAGCTTTAAGTGACACAATCAGAAACATTAGCATATATTGTGACCATCATGCCCAATTAATACAAATTAAAGCGTGTGCACATTTCAGTCCCAGTGAAGTACAACATGCTGCATGCAATCACATGTGCTTAATTGCATGACATACCATATCAATAACACTTTTTATTAGCTTTTCTTCTGATTTACCAGGACTAGTTTCCTCTATCTTTATAACTGGCACTTCCATTATCTTAATGGTCTGTGGAAGAGGAAAACTTTAGTACAGAACCAAACTGGTTACTAGAAGCCTAGAAGCACACCATCTCATTCCAGTGACTGTTTTATCTGAGGCCCACATACCTCCAAGGCTTTCAGAAGCTCCTCATGTTTCCCTGCTTCCTGAACCAAAACCACTCTTGTTTCTATTTGAGGCATTTCTTCTGTTTATAGAGAAACAAGGATAATATTCATATTTTAATAGAAAAATACACGTTAGGTCTAAATCAAGCAATAATGTATAGAATACAAGCAGACCGCATCCTTTCAAGACACCTTGTTTATCAGGAACAAGTCTGAAAATAAATGTTACCTAAAGAAGCCTGTCCTTTAATTAAGGCATACCTAATTGACCATAGAGCCTAAACTTTCCAGCATACGGCAAAACAAGATCCTGCAATTCATGACCTTACAGTCAAAGCAAGAAGAGTCAGCAAGGGTAAGAAAGAAAAACAACAAACTTATGGACGTAATCCTTCTAGCAGAATTAGATACCAAGACTTACGGGAAAACAGATTCTGGTATCTTCTCTAGTTTCTGTGTTCCTGGCTGACAAGGTTCATTGCTTTCCAGTAACTGCTCGGTTTCACCAAAGAATATCCGAACGGCAGTTAGATATCTTGTTCTTTTTCTCCATGTATAAATAAGCTTTCAAAATCTTAGGAGGAAGGGACAAATGTTGCCTCCATGTCATTTGCACCAAGAAGGCTGCCATTTGATTTTGGCTACTGCATTGCAGGAAAACAAAAATACCTTTTTGTTGGTGGTGGTTTTTTGGGGTTTTGTTTGTTTGTTTTTTAATTTCAAGATTTGTTCTTGAATTAATTTCAAGCTCAAGACCATTCACATAAGGACTACCTGTAATTCTATACATCAGAGCAGCGGTAGTTTCCAAACACTGGTGTCAAAATATCACCTGGGATAATTTATCCACAAAAAAAGGCATCAAATGAAACTAACAGCTGTCTATACATCATCCAGAAAACTTGCTTGATTTCATGGCTGTAACCCCAAATGTTTTATAACAAGGCAAGATAAAAATTGAGACAGTCCCTTTGTTGGAGAAAGGATACCGATTCAACATGCTTTTGGCTACCCCTCATACAATTCTGTAGTTAAGCAAAGTACTTGTGTTTTTTCAAAACTACTAAATATACTAAATATAAAATAATCAGTCATTACAAAAACATAGTACTCTTAAAATAAGTTTCTCCTATTACCTTCAACATCTAAAACAGATCCAGGAAGTACATTCTCTTTGGAGGTTTCTATAATTTTTGAATCAAGAACAGAAGAATCAGCCAAGAGGCTCCTTCCGGTTTCAGACACCAGCATACTGTTGTCAGCCATGATTATGTCTTATTTCTTTCTTCAACAGCTAGAAGACAGATGTGCTAAACTAAGTTACAGTTGCAAAAAGCTCAATAATAAGAGTTCTGTGACTAAGGCAGTCAGAAGTAACGTCAGACTTCTGAAGACAAAACATTCAGACTCTTATTAAAATCCCACTCACATCAGTAGGGTAGTTGAAAGAGTATTAGGAATCACAGAATTGGTAGAAAGGATTGACAACAAACCTATTACAGAAATGGTTCCAAGAAGGCTGCTTATCATTGAAATAATTCATTTGCACAGAAAGTTGCAGAGAGGGTACTTCAACTCTGAGCAGCAGGGGAGCACTAACTCTGCACCAAAAATTTATTCTAAGACACCTGCCAAACGTGGCACTTTTTTTTGCGCCTGAGGCAAGATGCATGCATTTCCTGTGATTCATCATTCATGCAAATTTAAATATTTGCAGAATGACATCAGAAGTTACCTAGACTAGCCACTGTATCTGAACTGTAGTATAATTACCCTCTGTATCACTTTAATTGAAGTTGTTCTCCTCATGACTATAAACGTCCCTTTAAAACCTGTCCAATTACATAGCAAAGTAGAAATCAGTGGGGGTTTTGGCATAACAGTAGTATAGAAGAGAGTTTATCTTCTAGAGTTTAGGAGATCACATTTGAGACTCTTGGACAGGTTTCATATCTTCAGAGTACATCAGGCAAGTTTCTAATATAATGATGACCAATAAGTCAACACTAAAAATCTGTCATAATTCTAGGCATATTCAGTTATCAAAATTTGTTGCAATTTTAATGTCACACACAGCTGTGCAGGCTCCACACAATTAGGTCTCCTAGCAATAAGTCCTGATCACCCAGCTGGTTTATCTCAGCATAGCATGAGACCCAGCAGGTAGAGAAAATAACTTTAACCCAAAAAAGTCTTTAGGGATCACCTGCCCAGAAAGTTATAAAAATACCATTTGGAACTGTTCTACTGTTACCTCTTCTTTGGCAGTGAGGGTGGAGGGAAGCATAACCTTGGAAGACTCAAACCATATAATTAATAATGATTACCACACAGACAGTTATATGTAAAATCAGATCAAAAAACCCTCCAGTTAAGGGTACCATTAAATTTAAATCCTACAGATTGTTTTTAAGAGACATCAATAAGATTCCTGTCATGCTGCTGTTCTTATACCTAATAACATTTACAAAAATGCACTTACAGAGAACTTCATAGTGTATTTGGGAGAAGCCCATACTTTAGCTTGGGCACTGATTTTTTTTATGGCTTTTCCATTCTATTTATTCATGGGGCTCCATTCTGGGAGTATTGAAATATTCCCTGTTTTAATGCTCATATGTTATTTGATAACACAATACTGGTCGCTAGACTTACACACTGAAAGCATCAAGATACAGAAGCAAACACCCCCACATTAAAAACAACCCAAAAGACAGAACACCATCACTACAGGGTTCAGGCAAACCTGAACGCCCTTAGAGCATTACACTTACAAACGACCTCCCAAAAGCTTGCAGAAAGCCTGAAAGTCATAAAACACCCACACGCTAAAATATGTATGTAAAGCAAGGAAATAGCATTAAAAGAAAACTTCCCCTATTGCCTGCTTCCCCGCGGAGGCCACACCCAGCAGCGTGACCGAGCGCTGGGAGGTGGCCGGAGGCAAGATGAGCTACGGCCAGCTGCTCCCACCTTACGAGCCAGCAGGTGCCAGCGGGGCCGAGCCCCCGCACTGCCTGGAGGAGACCGCTGAAGGCCCAAAGAGGGCGGCGGAGCTGCCCCGGGAGCCCCCAGGCCTCACAGGTGCCCCAGGCCCGCATCAGCCGGCCCCGCTCCAGGCCGCCCGCACCCACTGCTCTCTACCTCGGCCTCCCCCAGCGCGGCCGCACCGCTCCGCGCCACACCCGCCCGCTCCCGGCGCCCAGGGCCGACCTGTTCCCCCCTCACCGCCGATGCCACCTGCCGCTAACCGCAGCGACAACCTCCGCCATCAGCGGCCGCCGCTACCGATTCAAAAAGCGAGCCGCCGCACTAAACGCGTCGCCCATTGGCTGCCGGCCCCGCCGCTCCTCTGTAAGCCGCCACCTCATTCGGCATCGCTCCAAGATGTCCCGCCCCCTTCCCTTCCTTTTTGGACAGCACTTTGCCTTCTTCCCATCTGATTGGCTACTGCACCTGCCGCTCAGAGCTAGGCTGTCTCCCACTGGCGGTGGGGCGTTTCCTGGGCAGGCGCACAGGCCCGAGCGCGAGTTGGGGGGCGCCCTGCGCTGATTGGCCGCCGGCGGGTTTCGAACGCTGCCAACGGCCGGGGTGGAGGGGCCCGGATAGAGCGGCGGAAGAGCGGGGGGGGACACCGGCGGCGGCCGCTGGGCTGAGGCGGGGGCCGGGTTCGGCCAGGGCAGGCCCCGCGGCGGGGAGCCGCTCTCACAGCTGCCCGGGGGCTGTACGGAGACGGCGGGTAACGGCCCGCGGCCTGTGCGGGAGGGCTCCTCCCGCGGCTCGGCTCCCCTCAGCCCGCCGGGCCCGCCTGCCGCCGCTCCCCCCGCCGCGTCCTCATCCAGAGCGCCTGCCTTGTCGAGGACATGAGCGTGCATAATAATTCAGTTTATAGGAAAGGAGGGAAAAGAGCTGACAGGAGAAAATGTGACTGGTCAAGATGAAAGTCAGTCAGCCGAATCGGCAGCCCCAACCCCAGCACAAATTAATTACACCAAATGCTTTACCATTCTGTCCTTGGCCGTTTTCTCTAAAACCTTCTGATGTGGGAAGGAATTCTGTCACACGGGCTCAGCACCTCTGAAAACGGATTTAGCGTAACGTCTCACTGGCTCCCTGTCAAAAGAATGAGAGACGTATTTTCTATTTCTAGAATCTTCCATTATATGCTAAATTCTTATATGCCAAATTGAGCTCTTAGATCTTACTCGTCATTTTTTATATTACAGATTTCTATTAGTTCAGGCATTTTAATGACCGATCCAGCAGCCGTTAGCGCCAGTAAGAGTCCATTGACTTTTTATTATTTGGAAGAAAATCGCAATAGGAAAAAGCAGCAGAAGAGGATAACAGGTGTTGCTTACATGAATATAAAGATTTGCTGGTGAGGGACACACAAGTTAGGGTTACTTTCTTGAGGAAAAATTTCAGAATAAGAGCTTGGAAATCAAGGAGGTCATTTCAATTTTGACACTCCAGTCAGCCAGTTATTATTGAGTCATACAATTATTTCATGTAGAGTAATTGCAACAATGACTTACAGTCAAAATGTAGCCTCACCTCAGGTCCTTTCGTCACCCTGAAGTAATGGTTTGGGCCATCGTTTTGCAGTTCCAGGCCACCCTTCACCAGCTTTTCCCCTTCTCGCCTTTCTTTGCGCTCTTGCAGAGTCCTTTTCAGCCAGGTCTTCAGATCCCTCATGGCCTGAACCAGGGCTTCTCCTAGGTTTGGAACAAGTTCTGCAGGATACTTTCTGGAAAAGACTCTGATGATTGTACATTAATTTCAACTTAACCTCTAGATCCTCAAAAAAAGCTATATAAAATGTTGTGCCTGCAAAGAGAGGAGAAGTATTTTTACTGGGGCTGAGGATTAACAGGTGATATATGCATCACTTCTCAGTTAAAGTTTAAAAAGAACAGAAGTTATACCTAAACGTTCAGTACATAAATACAGGCTCACTATGCATATGAAGAATGGCTTGGACATTGGCCATTTTTTAAATATACTTGAAAATGTAGAATTACAATCTCATAAAGAAACTAGGGCATTCTGATGAACCGTCTTAAGCTTTCCTTCCTGGGACTGACAGAACGTAGCCAAACTTTAGGTAGTAATCACTTAAGAAAAGTGGCTAAGATTTTTTTTAATCAAGCGCATTTATTCCGACTAAGCTTTAGGTGAGGACTGATGACAGAAATAATTACTATTCTTTATACATCTGACATGTAAAACTCTTAATTGCTTTTCTTATAAAAGGCTCTGAAATAGAAACACCTTTTTTTTTTTTTTTTTTGCTGTTGTGTAAAATGTAACATGGAGTCGAAACTTGCTGTTCCTTCCAGTTTTCTCAGCATTAGTAACCCAGGAGCATAACGTTTATTTAATGGTTAAATAGTTTCTTCTCGCAGTAACACCCACAGGGAGAGAGTTCCAGGAGATTAAATCATTAAATGAATCCCGTCACATCAGCTCCATGGGGGCAGGGATCTCATACCTTGGGGTAAGAGACAATGAGGCCACATCAGAAGATGTGGATGGGACCCCGAGAGACCTGAAGGAGACCTTGGTGCCCTGCATTGGAAGTTGGCGGTCAGGAAGCTGTCTCTTGGCTTCAGAGTGCGAGTTTCCATAGGTAGACGGCTTGTCCCCTAGATACCTTGCAAGCTTTGGGAGGTTTTGTTTGTTTTAAGGAATCTTTCTCGGACCACAGCGGTTTGGGTTTTTTTCAACTGACTTCTTTGTAAGCGCCTGGAAAATAGAAGAGATCCCTCAAAGAGCTATCGATTCAGTTTAGCCAGAGCAGGAGCTTTCAAAATTTGGGGAAGGGGGGAGATCAAGCACAAGATGTACGTGGGGCTCAGTGGGAGCGTGAGAAACCTCGGAAAAATTCCATCCAGCCTTTTTATCGCTTTTTCGAAGATGTAAGTAGATGAGAGAGAAGCGGGACTAGATCCAGTTTTGCCAGAGGTTTGGGAACAATGCTTTTTGTTCAGAGAGTCGTGTACAAAATTACCCTCGAGGATGGTGGGTGTGGACTTTAGAGGCAGATGCTTGGGAAAGGCAGGGAATGGGAATGGGCGAAGCAAAGGAAGCACAAGGTAAAAAGGTGTGAGCACAAAATTATACAGAAAGGGAGGACTCAGTAGGAAAAGCTTGAGACCTCAGGAATGTCACCTTCTGCTGCTTTCTGGGCAAAGCTGCATGTTTCCCAACAGCCCTTCAACATTCATAGTCTACTCAAAACTGACTGTGAAAATTACAGAAACTCCATCTGCTGTTGTTACAAAAAAACGTTAAAGATGCCCTAGAGTCTTATTTCCTCACAAATTCCAGAAACTTTCTTCTGCAACCATTAGCATAAGCAAGGTTTTACTTCAGTTCCAGTAAAGCTGGCTTAAAAGCTGACCTTTTACTTCTTAGAAACGTATTTTTCTTTTATTGCCTTTTCATGTCCATTTTTGAAGGAAAATTGTCCTTTCCAGGACTCAATTTATAATTCGATGTGACTTTTTAGTATTATGAATTCATTCTTAAAAGCAATGTTATTGTTAAAATTAGTGCTTGTTCTTTTTTCTGCATTAGATTCATAATGCGTGTGAATCTGTCTATTTGAATAAATATTTTAATTTGCTGCAGGTAGCTCTGTGATTAAGTAGTAATTGGCGTTGAGGCTGAACTCTGTAGTATTTATATTTCCTGCACGTTGCAAAGAGGGTTTTTATCTGACAAGAAAGCGCTCATGGGGATGAAAAGACCCATTTAGAAAATGTTGTCTTAGGTGCAGGAAATGTTCCTGCGTTAAACCAAAATTTGTTACTGACTGAGGGTAAAAAAAAAAAAAAGTCCCAGTCCAAAATAAAATTACAGGATAAAGTTTAAAAAAAAAAAAAAGTAAAAAAAAATCCTTTCTGGAATTGGTTTGTGATGCGTTAAATGGGAAACGGTACAGTTTCTTCAGCTAAAATAAGGGTATCCCGGCGTTCCTCCTGGAAACACGCTGGATGGGGGATCCTCCGGGATGGACTGGGATCGATCCCGTTGCAGCCCTTCTCGCTCCTTCACGGCCTCCGGCCTCAGCGGAGACGTTCCCCTTCTCTGCCGGCCAAGGGCTGCTCCCGCCCACATCTTTTGGGGTTAAACCCCTGGAAATGGGGTCCATGGGCGGGTGGGGCTGGCCGCCGCCCGCTCCGGCCCCACAGAACGGCACAGGCGGGGACAGGGACGCGGCCTGGCTGCGGGAGCCGGGAGGAGCCGCTGCAGGTTTGGGTGGCCCTTGGTGGCCCCGCGCACAATGGAGGAGCTCCGTCACCTCGCGGGCGAGACCAGGCCGGCGGGGCGAGGCACAGCCCCTTCCCCTGCGGCCCCCCCCGCCCGCCGTGCCCGCCGCAGGCCGCTCCCCGGCCGGCGCTTCCCTCAGGGGCGCGGCGCGGCGCGGCCTCCCCGGCTAGCGGGGGCGGCGCTGCGCGGGCGCGGAGGCGAGGCGCAGATAAGGCCGTCGCCCGTCGCGGCTGGCAGACGGCCGGCGGGGACGGGAAAAGCCGGCGTTTCTTCTGGGGGAGGCCGGCCCTGGCGCGGGGGTGGCGGTGGTCGCGATGCGGGCCGCTTGGGTGCTGCTGACGGCGCTGGCCGCCCTGTCCGCCTACTACGTGTACCTGCCGCTGCCCGGCACCGTGTCGGACCCCTGGAAGCTGATGCTGCTGGATGCCACCTTCCGGGCGGTGCAGCAGACGGTAAGGTGGCGGCGACACCCCGGTCCCGTTTCCGGAGGGGCGGACAGAACCTCCCCCGGTGGGCTCGGTGCGGGCGGAGGAGCCCGGCACGGCCCGGGGGTTCCCGGGGCGAGGGGAGGCGGCGGCATCGGAGACATCCGCGTGTGGTGGGGCCGGTCTGCGCCGCAGCGGGTTGTCGCGTCCCGGAGGAGGAGGGGGAGCGGGTGCCATCCTCTGCCGGCACGGCGAGCGGTTTCTTCCTCATCCGTAAATCGAGCGGTCGCGTTTTGGTGAAGCCGGCATCCCGTCTGCTCCGCCGGGTTCCGCGGTGCAGGTGTCATTAGGGGTGGTTTGGTCTGATTTCCAGCTTCACACAGTGACAGGGGTTGGAAGGGACCTTTGGGGATCATCCAGTCCGACCCCCTCCCCGCCAAAGCAGGGTCACCCAGAGCAGGTTGCACAGGAACGCGTCCAGGCGGGTTTTGAACATCTCCAGAGACGGAGACCCCACAGAGGGCAGCTTGTTCCAGTGCCGTCACCCTCAAAGTAAAGAAGCTTTTCCTCATGTCGAGATGGAATTTCCTGTGTTCCAGTTTGTGCCCGTTGCCCCTTGTCCTGTCAGTGGGCGCCACTGAGAAGAATCTCTCCCCATCCTCTTGGCACCTGCCCTGTAGATATTGATAAGCATTGATGAGATCCCCTCTCAGTCTTCTTTTCTCCAGGCTAAACTTGCAGGCTTTTGGTCAAAAAAAAAAAGTTTTTTTATTAGCTATGATTCAGGGGAAGCTGTTTCAGATATTACAGTGATTGGAATTGCATTGCTAAACAAAAATCTGAATGTTTGATTTTGTTGCGAGACACACATGACAGTTCTGTCACTTCATTGATGTCTCCCTCATTTTCTGCCAGTGTTTTTATGCTGACATGAAACAGATTAGAGATCTCAAACGTTCTGATAGCGGCTTCAGCTGTGAACTTTATTTTCTTCTAGGGTAGGCTGATCTTTTACAAGGACTCATAAGTCACGGTCAGGACTGATATAAGGTACTATGGATGTGAAAGTATTAATTTTCTTTTAAATTTCCTGTCAGCATTGCGGCTTGCTAAGTTGGTTCTGAAATGTACAAAAAGTTGCAGCTTGAGTGGATGAGAGCATCAGCATATTCAAAAAGGGATTAAATGAATTAATGGACAGAGGGCCCATAAATGGATACCAGGACTAGATGGGAACGTACCTTCTGTGTTCCTAATACGATAGTTGCAGATGCTGGGAAGCGTGTGGAGAGCGGACTACACACAGTGTCCAGACTTGTATTTTCTGCCTGAATAGCTTCTCTGGTTGCCACTGTTGGAGGAGGAGTCTAGGAGTAGAGAGACCACTCACGTGGGCATCTTCTCATAGTCCAAATGTATTGCTGAATCAAAGCATATCTCCAGGATGAAAGGATAGAGCCTGGTTGCTTGTATAGGGTAAAACCTGTTTGCTTGCATACCCTCTCATATATCTGCTATGAAACTTATGCAGGTGTGCCTTACAATAGCTTCATTCTTCAGTAAAATCTGTAGCTTGACGCTGGGATGCTCTGTGTTAACTCAAGTAACTGATCAGCAAGCGCTCAGCTTGACCAACTTCATTGATGCCACGATGCCCCCTCCCCCCAGCATGCTGCCTGCAAAACACATCCCAACGGTTCAGCCAGCAACACCTGAATCAAGGCCACAACCTCCAGCTGAAGGAGACCTATCTTTAGACAATCATATGACTGTGGCTGTATATATGTATATCGCTATTGGCTTTTGTATGCATTCCGTTTGTTTATGCAGCGTGTTGGGCACAGTCAGCTGAATGCTGGTGCCTCTGGCTTGGAGGCTGAAGGGTGCCTCTTGGGATATTCTAGAGTTGTAATCCCCAAGGAGCCTGCCCGGTGGCAGCTCGGACGCAGCACAGCGGTAGGCAGGGCTGGGGTGCCCACATCTGTGCCGCTCTCTGGGGTGGGAAAGTCTCTGTTAGGGGGAAGTGGTAATTTCTTAGCTGTTTACGTCTCTGGCCTTAGAAATACAAACTTCTAGAGTGAGAAAAAATTACTAAATAAGTAAGAGCTCCTGTAAGGTAGCTTGCAAACCAAAGGAAGGAACAAGTGAGTCTTGCACATACAGAAGTGAGGCATTGGAGGTGCCCAGAATCACAGTACAGGTAAGCCTTGGGGCGTTCCTTTTCCAAGAGAAAGAGGAGGTGCTTTCCAAGCGTTCAGAAGTCTTTCCAACACTGAGACACAGCACAAAGTCAGGAATAAATGACTGCCATTAAGAAGGGACTCTGTGAACTGAAGCTAGGATGGTAAAAGTTAAGCTTGAGTGTTTACTTTGTTAGCTTCTGTGCGTGTATGTCCTTTTGTAGAGCTCAGCTTCTCCTTTCTTCCTCTACCAGCTATTGCAAGACCAAATGGTTTAACATTTCTCTAAATGTGACCATTGAACTTTCACCCACTTCTGAATGTATTTTCAGCTTGCTATTTATTACTTTCCTTTGGAGGTTTGGTAGCAGACAGAAGTACATTTCTGATTTTAAAATCTCTGAAATGTACTGTAATCCTGTTTTCCAAGAGCGTGAAACAAACCGCGTATGCTTCAAATACAACTAATTGTCTTTTGCTTATTTTGAAATAGATTTGTGACGACTCCAATGATTAAGCATGATAAATTCTTGTTAGGGATAATGTGTTTCTCTTCTCAGTGCATTAATAACCACTACCAATAAAACATAATAAAACTGTCACTGGCTTTCAGTGTACTAATGGTAAGGTTTTGCATTTCCACATAGTTTTTTCCCAGTCAGGTACATTTTTTTTTTTATAAGCGTGGGACTGACTCAGTGTCCTGGCTCAGCATGAGATGCTTCAACAATCACACAATTAAAAAAATACATAATTCTTATAGGGCAGTTTATGTAAGTAGGTTTCAAAACCTAGTGCAGAAGGCGACCGATACTGTTATCCTAATCTTAAGTTAGGGGGAATGGAGATAGGAAGAGATGGATGTTCCTTATCTGAGGTCACAAAAATTCCAGTGGTGGAGCTGGAAACTGAGCTGGGTTTTCTGAGCCTTGTTCCTCCGCCCTCTTTAATGTCCTGTGCTGCCCCAGAATGAAAACAGAGAAATTCAGACTTAATATTAACGAATTGACGTGAAGGTGCTTACCTGAAAATGAGAGTAACTTATCCGTCTCAACCTGTCTGAAAATGGGACATGGTAACATTTTTACAGAAAAATGTGGTGTAACACAATTTTAGGTCAGAAATGAAAAATTATGTACAGACATACGTATACAGGTACGTCAGAACTCGGCTTCACTGAAATTTGGACAACCACATAAAATTAATTATGGGATTGAGCCATAGATTAAACCGTAGTCATTGTTTTACTTGGTGTCTGTCAAGAAGCGTCTAAAGCAACATTTCTTAATTCTGCTGCTTACAGTAGGATTGATACAGGGGTTTTTCACTTCTTCCTCTAACCATTCTCCCTTATCGGAGTAAAGAGAGCAGCATATGTTTATTTAATAAGCCCTTTGAAATAAGTTATTTCTGAACACCCCTGTCAAGGTACTTGCTATTCTGGTGCATGGCAAGGAAGAAGGGATTTTTTGGAACTGGGACAGCTGTTAGCAGAGGTTTGGAAGGACAAGTGTGTTGGCATAGAGGCCATCAGACAGACGTATATGGAAGAAGGTAGACAGCTGTACAGGGGAGAAAACTATCCTCATGTTTGTCCTCATCAGCCAAGCAGTTCCTTCATGCCTCTCTGCCGCTCTCTTGCTTTTGGAATAAAATCTAGGGCATGGGACATCAACATTCAGGATTAGGGAAAACAGGAATTCATTCTTTCTAACATTTTAATATCTCTCTACCCACATATTTCAGAGTACGTGACTTCTGGACAGATGTAAATCATAGTTGTAGCCAGCCAAGTAAGTTGTTGATGTTTTTGCACGCAAGAACACCGTCTTGGAATTGGTTTACAGTAATCCAAGTTGTCAGTTTTGGCAGGTAGGTCTCGCAGCAGTGGCACCCGAGCAGAGACTGAACCCCACTGGAAGTCCTATTTGCAGTAACAGATAACTTCTGTCTCTATCTTGTATAAAAGCAGATCACCATGGGTGAATAGGTATATGCACAAGACCTTACATTAAAATGTCATCTAGTTTCTGCTTCTAATTGATAAACTGTAAAACAATCTTCTTGTTTTCTTTCCAATTCTAAAGGAAATTCATAAAGCTAAGAGCACTTGTCTTTGAGGACTGTCTATGTAACGGCATTAAAAATGCATATTTTTACTGGGCAATAACGCATCTACATTAAGAAATGGTTCTGTAAAATACGAGAATATAGATAGTCACCTTTAAACAGGATAAATCGCCTGAAATGTGCACAAACCAGTATGTTCTGCACACGCTAAAAGGGGAAATGATCCTGTTTGTTTTTGACTAATCTCTATTATTGACTGGAGATACTGTAGTTGGCATCTTGGACTCTAATGTTATAGAGCTGTGTTTCGCAAAGTGATGCCAGAATTGAGGATAGTACCCGCATCTTTTAAGGTAGGAAGTTTAGTCTTCGTTCAGTCGCCCCGTTCCAGCATCATTACTCATTTGAGTCATGAGTGAGATTTGGCTTAGTCCCAAGTAGTGGTGTATGACAAAAAAGCTTTAGCTGTTTGCTTAATTCCTGATCCCGCCGAAGCCTGAGAGGTCAGCGCAGGACCTTGGGTCTGACCAGCTGCGAAGGCGGTCGAGGAAGCAGCTGATGCGTTGGGCTGAGCTTTAGAGGCATGCTGCCTTTGTGCGCTGGCTGAGTGCGACCTGTTGCAATAATTTTGTGGCTAAAGGTCAGAGATGTGAAGCCAGATGGTGTCAGCTATGGAAGTCAGATGAGGACAAAGAATTCCAACGTGCTGAGTGCTGTTAGAAGCTAATAGAAGTTAGCAACAGAAAAACTGGGGGTTTTTTTATTTTATTTTATTTTTTTTTTTGTAATGCAGAACAGATGACTAACATGGAGTACAAGTCCATGAAGGAGGAGGTAAGCATAGGAGCAGTGAGTATTTGGGATTCTTCATGAATTTACCAGCTGAGGAGCCAATAGAAGAATCCTAATAGTTTAGGGACAGATATTGGTGATTAAAGGTGAAGTAACGGTGCCTCTCTAGAGCAATTCTTTGTTCATTCTGCCTGCTTTTTATCACAACCCTGACTCCTTTCTTCATTTACTGAAAACTTTCTCCTACATTAATTAAATCTTCCAATAGCTGGTACCCCTCACCAAAGAATTTACCAGGAGGAAGGTGGTAACAATTCAGTCTCTATGGCATCCCTGGATTGTTCCTACCCGAAAACCCCTGTTACAGGGATATCCTGGTAAAAGATGGCCCCAAAATGAAAAGCTTCTATCAGAAATGAGCAATAGATTGGCAGTAGGGGTACAGTGATATGCCCACAGTGGTCATTTGCTGAATTGTCTCAAACGCTAGCAAAATACTTAGGTTTGCCTCGCCAGCCTGTGTAGCCCTCCTCTCCTGGGGTCCTCCTGCTCATCCAGCTCTGCCTCTCTTCCCAGCCCCGGTGCTTGCTCTCCGTGTGGCTCAGCCCATTACTCAGTCCAGCCCATGGTGCCGAGAAGTTCACCAGCCACATTTCCCCGGAGTTACCTGTTCAGAAAACACAAGTGTTTATTCGGAGGGATGCATAAAAACAGTTGCTACATGGGAAAACCTGCAGCTGTGACCCAGGCTGAGCGATGTGCCGTGCCTGTGGCTGGCACAGCAGTTCTGGGCTAACTGCCCACAGGGCTTTCATCTTTGTACCATCTCCTCTTTTCTGCAAGTTTGTCTTTACTTTCTTGTGTAGCCTCTTAATTTCCCCCGTGTCCTTTTTCTTTCTCTTCCTTTTTGCTAGCTTTTATTATTACAGCACTGTCTTCTCTCCCTCTTCATCAAGAGAACATCCCTGTTTCTCTCTTCTCTTCCACATGCGTATACACACACACGGAATTCCCATATATTTAAGCGCTGTATTTGATTGCCTGCAACAGGCCTACATGTTGTCAAAGGAAGGGTGGTAAAATCATGAATACCAGCAAAGATCAAACCAATTATTGCTCACATGAGATACCTGGATACGGGGTTTTTTAATGGATTTAAACCAATCCAGCTGTTGACTGCGGCCAAAAGGGCTGGTCCCATCCTTTCCCCCACTCCTTTTTTCCTTCCTTCGGTTATTAGTAACATGGTGACCTAGCTGAAGTTTAATGTTGTTTCTCTGTTTTTGCTGGGTTCGTATTGAGCTGGTGCAGCAAGGTCACGCTCTGAGGCTTCGCGTTCGTTAGTGCCAATGCAAGAAAGATGCCAGGGAAGCATCAGTGAACAACATGGGTTGCAACGTAGTCCTAGAAGAGAGTTAGCTAACCATTAAACACATCTTCTTCTGCCAGTAGCTACATGAAAGAGTGATAAGGTATTATGTATCTATTTTAAATATTTATTTATAGAGGAAAAAAATAATATAAGCATTTTATTTACAAGAACTGTGGACAAGACTCGCTCTTTGCCAGCGAAATGTGCAATCCTGTGCCGTACGAATGACAACCAAATAGGCTGATTAGACAGAGAGACTTTCAAAGAATCTGTCTGATAAGCGTTTGGCAAAAAACCTGCCTATGCCTAACAAAAAAATTAGGAGTGTTGCTTCTGTGCCCTGGTGTACAAAGCATCCCTTCCAGGTTTTTGGATTCTTGGAAAGAGTGTTCTATTATAGGGGGAAAAAAAAGGCATGCAAGGGTGTGGTAACCTGCAGATGGCCACGCTGCTCTGGTTTAAAGAACAGGGCAAAACACTTCTCAGCAAACAACACTAACCAGCCTTGAAAATAAAACATTTCTGATTCCAGGGAACATGTGGTAATCTCGTCTCCAGAGAATGTGAAGTAAATTGGGAGAAAACTAAAATGGGACATGTATTGCAGCACAGTCAGGCTAAAAAAAAAATCTACCAAAACATTGTTTTCCCTGGCAGTATTTCTAAAACTGATTCTCAGCGGTTACCTTTCCCAGCAGCCTCCATGGGGCACACAGAGGATCAGATCTTTCACTGGTTACATCAGTGGCAGCCCAACAAATTGTCTGCCAAATTATTAATAGATGTATTGCTCTTCAGATTTCAGACTCGAACTGGGTTTTCCTGGGGGGAATTTTTATGTAACGGTGGGAGAAAGGCATGATCTGAAATTCAGAGATACAGTCTTGTGAATTTAGCACGTCTTCCCGCCGGGTGGATATTTTGTGTGTCTTCTCCCAGAGAAAACTCTTGCAGTATAAAGAAATGACATTCCATCCAAAAAGCAGCAAACACTTTAAGATCTGGATTCCCACCAAACTATCTCAGCAGGGTGACATTACCACAAGCTAAAGCAAGAAAAGAAAACCGGTTTTGTAAATTCTTGTTTTGGAAGTGGATTCCTCTCCCTGCTCGCATAGCAGCCTATTGTATTTGGCATAGACTTTTGGGGGAAAATTATCAAAGCTTGTCTTTTTCTACAGCAATCTGCAGTGGAAGGGGGGCCTTTTCTATACAGCACCTGACTGAAATCCAATATTGTGTTTTTCCTACATTTAAAGTAATGATGACAGATTAAAAAGTTACATGTAAGGAGCTGGGGCTGTAGATTTCAGGAAGGAGACAGATATTCTTTGGTATGGATGCTGCTGAATGCTTCAAAATTTGCTTTTCCTCCGGAGGTGTGTGTTTGCCTCCATTAGTCCTTCCTTCACCGTGAGCAGAGAAGTTGAAACTTGGCGCTGAAAGTGGCTGTGAAAATGGTACTGCAGAAGCATAGTAAAGAACCCCAAGTCAAGAAAATGAAATAGCTGTCCTTGCGAACAGAAAATAGAAATCAGAGACTGTCAAACTCTTATTTGCAAAATCATGTCTGTCACAAGGAAGCAGACTTGGCTTCCACTTAGTTCTTGGACAAGTTAAACTACGGCAACTGCCCGTTCTTCACAAGGTGAATGTGGTCAGACCCGTACCGGAGTCACCCCGCTCGCTCAAGTGTCAACGTCTTTAATTCATACCAGTGGGTTCGCGCTGTACCGCTGGTACTAGTGGAATACAAACAGTGAAACAGTTGGGCGTAGGCAAGCTGGGTGGCTCCTAAGAGTACACTTTTTCTTCCAAGTATCGGTTACCTGTATGTAAAATAAAAGGTCGCAGCTGACAGTTTTCTTTATGGTACTGGTCCTAAAGACACACATTAGGCATATGTATTAATTTTACCTCCCAACTTCATTGCCTTGATTGAGGAAGTTGTACAAAAGGCTTAGCTGATTATCCAATTTTTAGCCTTCGTCATGAGGATAATTAATTTTGCAAAAGGGGAAGGACCCCCCACTACTTTTTAATGGCCAGTCTGGGCACTGTAGTCCCTGCAGTCCTTTGGCTCACGCTTTGCCACCCCTTTCGCACCAGCTGGGGAATGGGAACAAGTACGCACTACAAATAGTGTGCAGGGCACGCATGGGCAGCAGGTTGTGACCGTTTAGGCTGGAGGAGAGGTTTTTAATCTATGCAGGGCAAGATTTAAAAAATAAACATAAAAAAAAAACCCCAAACCTGAATAGCCAAAGTTGATAAAATCGCTTTCCTTCTACCATAAGGGCACAGAAAGATCAGATCATTATTCATTTTTGTAGTGTTTTACACACCCTTGCAAAAAAAGTAATGCACTTCGGTCTCAGGCGTCAGGGAAAAAAAAATCACTAACCTGCCATGGTTCTTGGAAAGCATTTCAGATCCTTCCCAGTTCAGCAGGTACATACAGGACAAGGCAATAAACAAGCATTGTATTCCTTTAAGACCATTCCTGTTTCCAAATTTCTTTGCAATCGTTGCGAACTTTCTTAATTCGAAAGTGGAAAGACTTAATGCTTTGAGGTGGAATGAGAAAAATACTGTGCGTTTTTGGTACTGGCACAGAAACTTTGCCTGTGTGGTATTGCCCTCTGCTGGCACTGGCCTGAGGAGCTTCGCAGGTCCCATGGTGGAACGTGCTGGTGAGGTTCGTCTCCTTTCGGAGGTGTCTTTCAAAGGCAAGGATCTGAGCGCTCCTTCACAGTTGCCTTGATCCACGTAGTGCTCGTGGTTTGATTTATTTTGACAACAGAGAATCTTTTATAGACAGGGTTTTGTTTTAATACGGCTTTAAAAGCATTAGAGGTCTTTGATAATCATTCATTTTCCAGTGAATATTCTAAGAATCCGTGTTCGTTTTCATATAAGACCTGCCCTTTGAAGACAGCGGCATTAAACATCAATGCAGTACCATATGATATGCTCTGAAGTAACAGAAATCTCCTTCTTTTTCTTCTTTCTTTTCTTCCTTTTTTTTTTCCCCTAGTGTCACCTGATTCACTATCTGAGACTCAGCCATCACTTGATAGTTCTGAATTATTTGATTTGTACCTTTGACAAGCTGAAGTCTGTCTCCTCTGAAGACATTAACATCACAGATGCTGTTTTTGACGGTGTGGAAGTCAGAGTGTTTGAACCTCCTGCGAAGGGAGATGAAGAGCTCAAGCGCAGCGTTGTTTACATCCACGGAGGGGGCTGGGCCTTGGCAAGTGCAAGTACGTGTCTGCCAGTAATTAAATAGGATTCTGCTCTGGTTTTCTCCAAGCGGGAGAAGCCAAAAGCTGTTTTTCCTGCCAGAGATGACGATTTTGCTAAGACGGACCTGAATTCAGTAGTAATCGTCTCCACTCTGGTAGATCAGCTTTAAGGAGGGAGCGGGGGGAAAATGTTGCGAACACATAGCAAAAATGCATATCTTATCTGCACATGAGCTGTAAAACGACCAAAAGGTTAATTTTGTTGCATCCTGAGAGGAAAAAATAGCTTATTATTTAAATTCCTGGGATGCCTGGGCGGGCTGTTTGGGCCAGTCCCCCATTTTCTGTGGTCGTGTGCAAAAGTCGATCCTTGGTGATCAGGATCCAGTAACTATGTGTGAGGGTTTTGCCCCATTTTCACGCAATAATTAGCAGACAAGTGGGCTGAACAGCACTGCATGTAACAATATTGCTGATGTTTGGCTCTTAAATAACAGTTACTTGGAATACATGCAGCTGATCGCAGACAATGGTCAGTGGGATGAGGTGGGTTCCCATCTCATGGTCTGGCCACCTCCCTTAGGGGACCACTGACACCACTAGCAGAACTCACCTGCAAAATTAATGCTATTTACTCAGATTAACTTAGAAGCCACAAACACGATCAGAGAAAGTAAGGTATAGCTATAGACAGCAATTAGCTAACCGCTGATCCTGCCACATCGTACAGGAGGAAAAAAGCCTTGGGAGGAGAAAGGCCGCACAGTTCTCATGGCTGCTCCGATATCCAGATCCCATAGGAGTCTTTCCCCATTTTCCTTCCCATTGATCTCATGACATCATGAAATCCATACAGCCCCGATGCATTCTGTGGTTTCATTTGTAGAAAAAGAACATTCATGGAGTTTTCTGAAATGCTCCGAAACCAAGACTGTATTGATTGCTTTTCGACTACGTATGTATAAGTCACTTAGACCATGATTTAAATGAAATTTACATTCCTAAATAATTTTAAAATCTGGCCTATGGAAGTCCCAGTCTCTTTGTCCTATAGTCTTATAGCAGTGAAAAATTTTGCTCCTCTTCCTACAGAGGAATTGTGCTTTGAGATGAGTTTTCTTAGGCCTGCCTAAGGGATGGTTGTTAACATCCTGCCCACCTCGTTTGTTCTGTGACAGTTTGCATAGATGACCCTTGTTGTGCAAAAAGTGTATATTAAATTACCGCCCTTTGTTTGGATGACTATAACTCAGCTATGTCAGATGCTGTCCTCGAGTCCAAGGTGCAGCAATTAATGGCACAAGTATTGCAGCTAAATATTAAATTCTAAGACTAGATACTTTAGAAAACGTTTAGTGTCTTAGTACTATTTTATAATACCGGGAACCAACAATTAAGTAACTGGAAAGCAATAAAATTAAAGAAAATCAGTCCACTGATAAATAGGATAGCTGTGATTAATCCTCCCTTAAATGAGTAGTTCAGTTGACGTTAATAGGGCAACCTATTTGAGTCAAAGCAATGCACACTATAATAAAATGAAGCAGCAGCAGTGACTCATACAGTCATAACTGGCTCTGGCTCCTGATGCCCCCAAGCCACTGGGTACCTTAAGTTTTGCCCAACCAAGAGAATTGTGATGGGTGGGTGAAATTACATGGCCCAAGTCACCAAGAAACAGATGAGAAAGAAAGCATTAAACTGCAGGACTTCAAGGCATAAATTATGTTATATACAATGTGTGTTTGGCACTTTATCTATTGCAAACTGATCTTATTTGTTTATATTTGTATGATGTCTTTATATTTTTCTGAGAAGGCTTTTGTACAGCTTTGAGACTATTGACATAAATGGATTCATGTCCCTAACACTATGTCCTTTCGTTCCAGGAACAAGCCTTTATAACAATCTCTGCAGAATCATGGCTGAATCTCTCAACGCTGTCGTTGTCTCAGTTGAGTGAGTAATCTAAAACTGATGGAGTAATTTTAAGATATTAGAAATATGTAACTGAGTTCTTTTAGCTTTTCCCTTGTTACTGGCTAGCGTATAAGGCTTTAACTTGGACAGTAATTCTCTTTACTGGTCTAATATTTTTACCCTTTTAAAATTACAACAAATTGGAATGGTATCAGAAATTCACATGGGTTTCTACATATTTTAGAGGTTGTTTTAGAAGACAGAAATGTGGGAAAAGAGAGGAGCCCTTAATTCAGTTGGAAAAATACTAAAATGCCAATTTTAGTGCATCTTGCAACTGTATCCACATGTAAGGAGTGCAGCTAAAGCCTGAGATCACTCAAGTGCCAAGTTATGATTCTGTAAATACTTGTGAACTTTGAAAACAATCAAACAGAAAACGCAAACACATTTGGACATGACACATACCTGAAGGAAGGCTGAGCCACACATCTCTGCTTCCTTATGTAGCAAGAGGGACTTTTTCCACCCTCAGTGGCCTCTCCCACTGCTGCAAGCTATATTTTTATATATGTATATATAAAATATTAATATATATATTAATCCCCCCCGAAGTCTGTCTATAAACCACAGTTTTTAAGTCATATTGAGCAAGGGTCTGCAACAGAAATTGTCAAATCATTTTACCCCTGCTCATTAACCAGAATCCACTGTGGAGTCTGGCAGTTTCCTGCCGCTCTCTCGATCTCCCACTGTTCCAGTCATCTCATTTAAGCCCTGCACTCCACTCGAGAGCAGAGGGCTGCCAGGGTGCCAGACAACAGAGGAGCAGGGCTGCTTTTTCTAACTCGCTGAACAATCCCAAGGTAAACAAACCTCTCGACTAGCTAACTGCATTACCTAGATGACTCCAGCATGATTGGTACTTCTCCCATCCTTATTGTCAACTTCAATATTTTCTGCTGCAAACCCAATCACTTAATGTAACTACTCCAGTTTCCCACATGCAGTTGATTACATACCAAGCTCTGTGATCTAATTGCAACTTAATTATATGGAGTTGATGTTACTCATTCAATACTTACAGCATACTTTAAAGGATCGCTTTTTTTTACTTCTTTGTTGTTTATTAGTAGAAACAATGAAAGGTAAAAGAGAAGCTTGCCTTATGCCAGACAAGCAGCAATCACGCTATTGAAAAGTTGCCTTTTCTGATTTATGGTGGTATAATTCTGCCTGTTTCTCTGAGTTCTTGTTTACCTCTTCTCCTTAGCCATTATATATTTCAGTCAAGGCGTTTGTACTCAATTAGTGGTCTAATTAGATTTCTCATTGGTTTAATTGCACGTCTCACTTTCATGATATATGCGTAGTCTGTTATCCAGTTTTGTAAGGAGTTCCCAAAGGATTCTCTCATATTCCTTTGTAGCTGATGCAATGTATAGATTGCTTTCTGAAAGCCGGCCAGATTTGGAGTTTGAAACACTTTTTTGCGTAACCTAAGTTTAAAATTTATTCTGCATATGAAACTTTTTTTTTAGCTTAGCTTCTAAAGAAAATATTTTGAATCAGAAAACTGGATTTTGTTTTGCTCAGCTCTGCTGAGAATATGCAAAATCTGTTGTTTGCAAAGCTACAAACAGAAGACATACTTTGTACCATAAGGCCTACTAACAACTCTTACATCACATATTATTCAGTAAATATGAACAGACTTCTCCTGCACTGTTATTTTGAAACTGAGAAAATCTCGTGAATGGGATTTAGCTGCTGGCTCTTCCTGGGCAGGCTGTTTTCTCTCTCTGTGCCTCAGTCTCTCCACCTGTGCAATGGGTATATTCCTGCTCCTCTCCTCGACAATGGAGAGCAATTATTGAATCTGTTGCATTGGAACAAATTGGTATTACTTCACTTCTTGGCTATTGTTTTTTTCATGGCACAGAGGTAGAGCAAGGTTCATTCTCTCCTGAGCATAAGTGAAAATTTGGGAAACAGAACTGCTTAGGTGTTTGGCTCAGCGGAATCTGTTGGGTGTATGTGACACATTCTCCCTCGTACTAGTTAAGGTGGGGATTTGGATCAAACACAGCCTGACTGTAATGACTCCCTTGCAAAGGGTGTTTTAAATATTTATTCATTTTTATAATGCATGATGAAATCCCCTGTTGGGAAATCCTAGGGAAGTGCTGCACAATTTTATACGATCTTGGTATTATTCGTATCTAGTAGGTTCATATTAATCTTTCAGAATTAGAGCATTAATTATAAGATTAAGTCTTACATAATTATCACACACCTCATGTTTTTCCCGTAGTATTTATCCTAATGAAATAGGTATTTGCCATTAAGGAATACTTGATATCACCTATTAATCCTGCAAGAGAGGTACATTGACGGTAATAATTGTCTCTCGTCTCTTTTTCTTCTGTAGATACAGGCTGGTACCAGAGGTGTGCTTCCCCGAGCAATTCCACGACGCTCTTCGTGCTACTAAGTATTTTTTGCAGCCTGATGTCTTAGCGCGGTATTCAGTTGACCCAAGTCGAATTGCAATTTCTGGCGATAGTGCAGGAGGAAATTTGGCAGCTGCTGTGTGTCAGCAGGTAACACCCCGTGTCTGTTATGTATTACACTACCACAGTCCCTAATTTAGTGATGCACATAGGCTGGCAGATTCTTTGTGCTGCATCATCACAAGGTGATGTGCTGACCCTAAAGACGGAATGGTAGAAAGCCAGCATCTAGTGACTTTACGGAAGAAAAATGAATCACATACATAGCTTGCAATGTTTTACTACCGTTACGAGTTGTTATGGGCCAGATTTTAAGAGCAAGTAGCTAAATGACTTTTTTTTTCCTCTTTTGCTGGTGAATTCTTTATTTTTCTAAGTAGATAACTAGGTACATGCGTAATTTATCAATTTAGCTTCCTATTTTTAGTTGCTTATCTCTGAAAATGTTTTTATTTATTTCAAATACAAATGAAGGACAAAATACAATAAATGAAGCTTAGTTCTTCTGTGAAATTGTCTTCCTGTAGCATTTCGCAATTTTAAGGAAATTTCTTTTGTGTCTCTGCAGTTTAAAAGTAATCTGAATTTAATCTCGTAAAGATTTTAAAGGCGGCCTGAGGCATGTAATAATATTTTTCATGGTTCAGTGAAATATTATTATTATTATTAGCTTTTTCGTATTGTCATAACCATTGGTGATAAGAAAGCGGATACCATGTCCAGGCAACTAATTATCATGACAACCTTGCAAGATTGAATTAGGTGAAAATATTAATAGGAGACAATTACACTAAAAGTTTCAATCTCGAGGTCTGATAAACATGATAGTGCCATGTTTTGGAAGCAGCATTCCTAATTCGTTTCCCTGATGCGTAATGCCTTCTAAAATCAGGGATGTAGGACTGTTTTAGGGAGAGGTTAAATACATAAAGGTTCTTCAGCCTGAAAAAGAGACAGACAAGATGAGATACGATAGACAACTGTGTATCTTGCGCAGAAGATGAAGCAAAACAAGTGTTTGCTGATTCTTCCAGAAAAACTTGGTGCCTCCAAATCTGTGTAATTGGTAGGCTCAAACCAAATGCAGACGGCAGGTTCAAGTCAAACACAGAGAGGTGCTTCTGTACATGGTGAGCCTTTGCTAGCGAAAGCTGGATGCCGACAGTTTGCGTATGCTAAAGAAAAACCAATTAGATATAAATTCATGGAAGAAAAAATCAGTGGAAAAAACTGTTAAAAGCAAGAATAGCTCCTTTTACTTCAGTTGCAAATTGTTAAACTGCATTAGTGAAATGCCACTTTACAGTCTTTTATCTTCTTACACCCTTCAATAAACTTCTGCCACTGATTTCTGTTGGAGACAGGATACTGGGTCTGCCTGAATGGCCATCCTTACAAGAGAAGAAAAAGATCAGGCTGCATATATTTCAGAAAAAGAGCAACATTATCTGCGTAAGACCAAATTTCAGCCTAGAAATCATCAAATGAATGGTTGCTTGTATGAAGTTCTGAGTTGATATTGTAATGTGTATTTTCTTTGTAATCCCAGTTCTATCCTATATTTTTCCCCACAGCTTAGCAAAGATGAGCACTTGACCATCAGACCGAAACTGCAGGCCTTAATTTATCCAGTCCTTCAGGCATTTGACTTCAATACACCTTCTTATCAGCAGAACATGAATATGCCCGTTCTTCCTCGTTATGTCATGATCAACTATTGGATAGACTATTTCAATGGTAATTATGACTTGGCTCACTCGCTGCTGATTAACAACCACACTGCTCTTGACGTTGGCCAAGCTCTGTCTTTCAGAGGACGTCTGAACTGGACATCTCTACTGCCTTCATCCTTCAAAAAGAACTACAAGCCTGTAATACAAACCACAGGCAAGGCTGAAATCATCCAGCAGATACCAGCGCTGCTTGATGTACGAGCAGTCCCGCTCCTTGCGGAAAACGAAACTCTGCGGCTGCAGCCAAAGACGTACATCCTGACCTGTGAGAACGATGTCCTGCGCGATGACGGGGTGATGTATGCCAAGCGCTTGGAGAACGCTGGCGTGGAAGTGACACTCGATCACTTCGATGACTGCTTTCATGGCTGTATGATATTCACCATTTGGCCTACTGATTTCTCGGCGGGCATTCAGACCAGGAACAGCTATATAAAATGGCTGGATGAAAACCTCTGAAGAGAGGGTCTCTCTAGAAGACACGGGGTGTGCAACTCTGGTGTCTGCTCTTGGCAAAAGAGCGAACAACGCAAAAGTGCACTTTTCCAAATTCAGACTTCATCTGTTCAGCTGCAGCTGCTGGGGGTCCCAGACCACGAACTGCAGCATTCACTGGCTCCATTGGCTGTGCCCAGCAAAGGATTTTGAGAAATACTTTTTCAAACTTAGGTTTGGGTTTTTTTTCCCCACCTTCTTTCAGTTGACAATTGCCAAACATAAACAAATGTGGAGGCGGGAGATCAGCATTCCTGTAGCATTCTTAACTGGCTGGAACTTCTCAAGCTTTGACTCTTAATTAGGCACAAAGGCCCCGATTTTCAAATGAAGTGAGGTAAAGCCAACTGCCTACATCTACATCTGAATATGTAAAAAAGGGAGCTAGTTTTCAACAGTGGTGAGCGCTTGATGGCAAATAAGTGTGAGCACCCTCACCTTTGACAGCAGAGCCATGCATGTGTGGATTTAGGCGTTGGCTTTTAGGCACATAGACAAATGGCTTGCTTAAATTAAAAAAAAAAAAAAACCAAACAACACAACAAACAAGAAAAAGCTCCTCTAGGCAGTTAAGATGAAGCTAGACAAGTCTCCGAGCCAAACATGTAATTCAGCTTTGGAATTTGGTCTTTATAGCCTTTTAGTTAATTATATTTTATAAAAGCACAGGACTAAATATATTTTCAATAAAAAGTATTACAGCATACATACAAATACATAGGATAAAATACTTCATGTAGCAGCAGAATCGAAGTTGTTTATGTGAGTGAGCTTCAGAGCTGACTGCTTATTTGGCTAAAGAATGTGATTTCATCTGTTTAAAGCCCCAGCTTCATGACCTCCTTACACAAAATACTGAGCTTACTAAAAAAAAAGGAAAAAAAATCTGTGTGGTTTGCACTAATGTTTGTAATTAATAGCAGGTTTTCTTCACTGACTTTGCTTTTGTGCTTGTGGTGTCTATTATATTTCATGCTTCCTGCAAGGAGGGAAGCAAGCACATAAAAGTGGGCTCTAATCCACAGGGAAGACTTCAGTCTGAGCTTTGCAGCTGAACTTTGTCTTGTAGCCTGACCCAAAACTCTAGGTAAGATGGGTCTTGCTCTTGTGCAACCGTTCCCCACAGTTTGAGCCAGTCTGTAAATTCCAGACAAGCAGGACAGGGAAGTGAAACTGCTTACACCAGTGTATGTTGTCCAGGATGCCTACTGCTTGCAGAAATGAAAGTTGTGTCAAAAGCCCTGTGTTTCACGGCAAAGGGGAGGGAGTGGCTGCCCCATGACTAAACTGGTGGATTAAATTCATCCTCAGCTTTACCACAGAATTCCTGTGGGACTCCAGGAGAACAACTTCATCTCCTCATGCCTCACTTTCCTCTTCTGCAAGAGAGGGAGCAGGAATTTCTTACCTCACAAGGGAGCTGGGAAGCTGAATCCGCAGGTGTTGGTGGAGCACACGGACCTGACGGTGACTGGCAGGCACTGAACCAGCTCCCGTAGCTTCTGACTTTCCATCCTTCTCTCATAGCTGGCTCTGAGCATCCTGCCCCGTGACGGGTGGTGCTGCGAGGCCGCCGGTCCTCCTGGGCAGGTAGCTCATCCATCCTGGCTCCTCTCAAAGTAACCCGAGGTGAGGCTTCGTGGCTGGTGGGACATCACGACAAAGGCAATTTCATTACAACGTTTCTTATGGCAGGACTCTGAAAAGTTGTTAAAAAAAAAAAAAAAGGCGCTGGTAGATCAAACTGCCTTCTGTCACTTCAACTGTATACAGACCAGTCCACTTCCACCAGTATTTAAATTAAACAAGAGAATGGCTTTGCTGAATCATTGCTTCCTAGAAACATCAGGTTGTTAATGCGGTTGGATGTATTAAGCAAAGCTATTAATGATGGAGGCCTCGATGTAGGCTCAGTCACGCAGGCTGAAACTCACTTCTGGGCATAGATGCACACGGACGGCACAAGGCAAAGCTTTTTCAGCAGTGGCCCAGATTATTCTTCCATTTAGATTGTTACAAAGACTCAGTGGAAATAGAGCAGCTGAGTGGCAATCTGAATCAGGATAAGTTTTGGTCAAAATATCCAATTAACACTGCAGAAGAATTCAAACTCTTTTTTTATGGATTTAAACCCTCTTCCCTCCTTTCCCCCATAAACACAACTTACACTTAAAACAGACAGCAACCAAAGTTACGTCCATTCAAAAGACAAACTACTAATCTGCTCCAGAATCCTTTCCCCTCTATGGACACAGCTCCATTTACCTGACTTCATTTTTTTTAACTCTTCAAATCATAATTTACTGTTACACTGAGTTGTAGCAACAGGCTCCTTCCTGGCTTTCCCACTTAAAGAGTAAACCCACGTCAGAAAAGATGTAATTTATATCCACCCGCCCTCATTAAAAGATAGCAGTAACTGTAGTACTGGAAAAGAAGTGGTTAATATTCCTGTAAATTCTAGAATAATTAAGTTTTCCTGACAGCTGTCTGCAAAGCTTTAGATCAGCATTTGTTTATAGCTAAGTTATAAATATCTGCCATGAAGCTATAATAGAATTGCTGCTGTTTTTTTTTTTTTTTAACTGAAATGAAATGGAGAGCTGGAAAATATATATATATATATATATTCATGGAGTCGGTTGTAAATTTCCTTCATGCACTGAAGCACATTAAAGTCTTGGCACAAGAAATGGTAGTAAGTATATAACTGGACTGAACGTGTTTACCGAGTCATCGCCAGCGTGACGTGACATCCGAGACGGCAGCACAGCTTGGATGAGGTGTGACAGTATTAACTAGGTCTGGCAAAATACCTTGACTGCTCTTCTCACGCAGCTGTATGGGTTAAGTATGTGATGGCTCCAAAGATGGATCCTACAACAGAAAAAAAGAGGTCTGAGTTCCAGCTATAAAAAGACCTTTTAGTATATAGCTGCAGAAGACACTTGATTAAAATTCAGTATAAACCTTTAAGTGTTAGTCCAAACTCAGTTTTCCTCCTATTTTGCAGTTCCCGTGCCCAAAAGTTGAAAGTTTAGGGTTGTTTGCAACTTGGATGAGATGTGACAGTATTAACTAGTTCTGGCAAAATACCTTGACTGCTCTTCTCACGCAGGTGTATGGTTTAAGGAGGACGTAATGGCTCCAAAGATACGTGATGGATCCTACAACAGAAAAAAAGAGGTCTGAGTTCCAGCTATAAAAAGACCTTTTAGTGTATAGGCGCAGAAGACACTTAATTAAAATTCAATGTAAACCTTGAAGTGTTAGTCCAAACTCAGTTTTCCTCCTATTTTGCAGTTCCCGTGCCCAAAAGTTGAAAGTTTAGGGTTGTTTGCAGTTGAGCTGCCGGCCGCAGGGCAGTAAGCGGCAGGCAGGGTTACAGAGAGCTGCTGCCCGAGAGCAAGAAATTAAGATTAATACGTGTTACACCACCTCGATGTGTTCATGGGGTTCGTCCCTCGTCTCCTGAAGCATCTCCTCGGGCGAACCCAGCACCTTCATTCCTTGGCTATTTCCCAAAGCGGCGTAGGGCACTTCGCATACCGTAGGATCAGATCAAGTATTTGGAACAATATTTCACCTGTGCGTAGTAAAAAGCTGGTCTTCTAAAAGAAGATAGTCAATAAATTCCTCTACTTGTCTTTTCATTAAATCAACAAGTATGGCTAACTACTTTTTAAAGATCGCTCCCCCCCCCCCTCCTTTAATTAGTCTTTATCTATCCATCGCAAGAACATCTTGTTCCTGATGGCCGTCAAAGCGTTCAAATGTAAGGTTTAAAAAAACAAAAAAAGCTCACTTAACAGAACCTATAGTCGTTTGTATCTTAATTTCACAGACCTGGGAACTCTATTAGCAGGTCCCCAGTATTTTGGCCAATATTCACAGAAATAAAGGGAGGTTTTTGTCTCCCTAGTTTAGGACCCCTTAAAGGCTGGGTGTTCGGCATGTCTGAAAACCCAAACCCATTTAAAGAAGTTTCATGGTGCATAAAAATCACAAATAAGTCAAATTTCCTAACTTTCACCTAAGTAATTCCAAAATTGCATCCCTAGCCAAAGCAGAAAGGCCGTTGGGGGTTTTAAGCCCTACAAATAAGCTAAAAAGAAACGGTTTATCTTTAAAACGTTCTTTTCTAGTGTTTGGACCTCTATATTTTTTTAGTCTTTTACCAAACTTTATTAGAAACTTTTTCAAACAAAACCACTAGAAGTAGGTTAACCTGCGTTAAACCTTTTAAGCTGCTACGATCTGTAACAATGGTGTTGTGTAAAAAATAAAAAAAAACAAACCACCAAAACCATGTGGTTTTACTGTTCTCATATTTATGGTGTTCAAAACCCCACAGTACAACGTATTTGATGTGAATGCTTTCAATATCTTACGCTTGACTGGTTTTTGGGGTTTTTTTTTGCATCTTTCCCAGTGCAGGGGAAAGATCCTGTGAGATCTAACGAGCAAATGTGATTGAGATGTGCTGGCAAAATGAAGAAGAAATAAATAAAGCGAAATATATCTGTGATTGATGTTTTTTTCTTTTCTTTTCCCCGGGCTCACCGATTTTATTTTCCGACGTACCTTTCCAATTTGAGTTTTCGCTTAGCAGAGGTCAGTGAAACGAAAGGGGAGGCCTCAGAGTTCCTGAAGAAATGCTGAACCAAAGCCAAGGGGGTTGTTTTCGAGGCAGGAAACCAAACCTTGTCTGTGTGCCCGTGGCTGCGAGGGTGACCTCCTCGTACTTCGTTTCAGTCAAATAATTAACGGTGACCACGTTTGCTGGAGTTAAAGTGCGGACAATACCCACTCGACTGCTGTTCCTCTCTCTTTCAAGATAGACAATGCAGCTCGTGTTCTCCATTCTGCTCTATAAACAGATTTTTTTTTATATGTTTATAGATTATTTATACATTTGAAACCAGTTTCAGCCAGTGGAAGCCCTAGTTCTGCCTTCATTCCTATTTGCCTTCCTTTCTTTTTCTGAACTGTTACCTGTTTTCTTCCCCTGCTCTCTCATTTATTAATGGTCATGGCAGTATTACTTTGGAAATATCCTAATGTGGGGGGTTGCTGTTTTGTCCAGCAGCGTCCTGTGGCTTTCACAGAATATAAAGCTTTCCCCCTGCTGAAAAAAGTGCTGGGGGGGGAAAAAAAAGCTTCAAAGGCCTTACAAGCCTATTTTTAAGTCAGCAGGAGTCATGCTCCTGCTTGCATTAAGTTGAATGCAGTAAGAACAGGCTGGGGCCCATAGAATTTTTTTTTTCCAGTCGTGTTTTCTTAGATTTAGTTTAAAAGTCTTGCCTGTGTGGGGCTTGCCAAGGCCAGGGCGGTGCCTCCCAGGGCTGGGTGCTGCCGTAGGAGGATGAGGGGGGAGCACCCGCTGCTGAAGGACCGGCCACCATCCGCGCTGGACTTAACACGGGTGCCCAGCTGCCACCTGAGGGCTGACAAAGCGGCTGGCACAGAATCCTCAACAGCCCCTTCCAACGGCGTTAGATGAGTGTGTGAGGCATCTGAGTGTTAATCCGCCATAGATACAGCACACATTTGTTGGGTATGAGCCATCCATGTGGGGCTCGCAGGACAGACCAGTTCGGCTCGCGGGACAGACCAGTCCTTTTCCTGGCAGAAAAGGACCTGGGGGTGTTGGTGGACAGCTGGCTGAATATGAGCCAGCAGTGTGCCCAGGTGGCCAAGAAGGCCAGCAGCATCCTGGCCTGTATCAGGAATAGTGTGGTGAGCCGGACTAGGGAAGCGATCATCCCCCTGTGCTCGGCACTGGTGAGGCCCCACCTCGAGTGCTGCGTTCAGTTTTGGGTCCCTCACTACAAGGAGGACATTGAGGTGTTGGAGCGTGTCCAGAGAAGGGCTACAAAGCTGGTGAGGGGTCTGGAGGCCAAACCTTATGAGGAACGACTGAGGGAACTGGGGTTGTTCAGCCTGGAGAAGAGGAGGCTGAGGGGAGACCTTATCACCCTCTACAACTACCTGAGAGGAGGTTGTAGAGAGATGGGGGCTGACCTCTTCTCCCTGGTGACAAGCGATAGGACAAGAGGAAACGGGTTCAAGTTATGTCAGGGGAGGTTTAGATTGGATATTAGGAAATACTTTTTCCCTGAAAGGGTTATTAAACATTGGAATAGGCTGCCCAGGGAGGTGGTGAATTCACCATCCCTGGAGGTGTTTAGAAAAAGGGTAGATGTGGTGCTTAGGGATGTGGTTTAGAAGTGGTTTTTGTCAGGGTAGGTTAATGGTTGGACTTGATGATCTTAAAGGTCCCTTCCAACCTCAGCAATTCTATGATTCTATGATTCTACTCTATGATGCTGAGCCTGCTGCCCAGCGCATCTCTGACGCTGGAGCTGTATTCCCTTCTTCCCACTGCAGCACCCTATTTCCCACCCCCTGCCCTCACTTATGGGACCGGAGCTGCAGCGGGGGGGGAGGGGGCGGTCTGTGACCCAGGTGTCCCTCCATCCCTGGGCCGGTCAGCCCACACAGCCTCCTGCATCCAGAAATCCCAACCTCCACCTGCATTCCTGCTGGCCGGGCACCGCTCCTTGCCTCGCACTTAGAAAACTCTTTGGAGCAGGGCCACGTATTATTTCGAGGCACGCATTTGCTCCTTGCTCTTAATTCCAATTTTTTTTCTGGCACTAATCCAATTCATTTCTATTATAATTGTTGCTTAAACAGTTGGCAGCACATCGTTAATCCCAGACTAAGTTTTACCCCCAACGTAAATCTAATAATTTTTCACAATGATTTTCTACAGCATCTTATAAGTGTTTATCAGCTGCTCCACAGGAAGATGGGCAAAAGAAAACAGAAAAATAAACCCTGCAATAACTTTGTTTTCGCAGAAACTTATATTTTAAATAACTCTTTCTGGCTTTATACAAGAAAGACAACACTAAATATTTCCATCACAGCCACTTGCTCTTTTCTGAAGCAGAATTTCTGCAAACCACCGCACTTCCAATCGTAAGACAGTCTAGAGGCATAGCAGAGACTGAGTTTGTACGAGGCGAGAATATATTTTATATTAAGATATTTAAAAGAGCAATAAACCAGCAATAACGGGTGTTATGGAAAACTCCTCCTCCCACAAACACTGTGCCAGTGCCGGGACGGGTGTAGTACGTTCGAGTGCCATCGAGATGTGGGATTCGGAGTACGGTGGAGGAACAAGGAGAGGGGATTTTTGCTGTTAACCTAGTGATTTCATTGCAATTGAATTTTAGAGTGAGGTATTTAATTAAAATAAAAGAATTCACGCTATAGCCAGCAGAGGGAGCATTTAAAACAAAGACTCGTTCGAAAAGGTCCAGCTCGTTGCTAAAAACACGCTATGAAACCAAAAGCGTTATTACGGGAACCGCATCAAAATATTTGTGCCAACCCCAACTATGCGAATTCACATGTGGACGAGGCAGAAAACTCACGCCAGTGGGAAATTACTCAGCTGTCCGGCAAAAAAACCCCGAACAAACCTCAGATCCATTCCTCAGCGTGAATCACTTCGAGTCCTTGGCACGCAGGAAGGATTTTTTGCAGGCGATCTAACTGCTCTTAGTTCAGATTTTGCAAACTGGTTGGGGGGGGGGGGTTATTTGGGCCTCACTGCAGGCGTCTGGGCATGTTTTAGTCTGCAGGAGCGAAAGGGTGAGGGAGTGCACCCAGGGGAAGCCCAAGGGCACGGCTACCTGGTCGGGAAGGGCTGTATTTTCAGGACTATCTTCCTTGCCTTCATATACCTCTGGCTTTTCCAGTGAGGGATGCCTGGAGGCATAGCAGCATCCCGAAAAAATCTATGGAGAGCCATGAGTGCCCCTGGAAAACGGTTGCGTTGCAACCCCCAAGGGTAAGACCTGGAGGAGGGAGGTATTTCTGCTCTTTTGATGGTGTGTAAAGCAGCTCATTGTAAGAAAAAAAGGGGATTTTTACAGGCCTTGTGCACCCTGCTGCTGATGCTGGGAGGAGGAGGAAGAGGAGGAAAAGGAAGAGGAAGAGGAAGAGGAGGAGGCCCTTCCAAGAGCTCCACTGGCAAAGCAGCCCTGAGCCTCTGCTCTGGGGCCCGTGGGACCGGTGTTACGTGGCACAATCAGCAGTTGAGTTTTGGGTTATTTTAGCGATCGGATGAGTTACCTTTGATGTTTTCCACATTCTGGCCACATGCAGACACCCTCCGCACTCTCTGCTCCAGCGCTTTCACCCCTGCGATGCAAACAGGTCATGGGCTATGAAAGGCTGCAAAGCACGAACGGCTCCCCAGAGCGGCAGCATACGTTTGCTGTGACTGTATCTAATTCTGAGGGTTTTTTTTTTCCCTCCCTGCCCCATCCCATGCTGGAAAGCATGCAGAAGCCAGAGTCAGAAAAGCCATCCCACCTCCCTGCTGCAGCCGGGTGTGAGAGGTCGGG
Source organism: Alca torda (assembly GCA_008658365.1). Taxonomy (NCBI): domain Eukaryota; kingdom Metazoa; phylum Chordata; class Aves; order Charadriiformes; family Alcidae; genus Alca; species Alca torda. The sequence continues at coordinate 4,470,350 of CM018081.1, forward strand.
GGCCGCCGCCAGCGCCAGAGCTCCAAAATCTTCTATATTTCCTTTTGAATTCCCATCTGCCATTGCCATTTTATCTGCGGAAGCGGAGCACACTTTCAAAATACCATACCATTACATCTCAAATGCTGCTTTTAATCATCCCTGTATATGGCCAAGGGAGGGAAGATGCTATTTGTTATTTTAGTCACTGCAATGCATTGGAGGCGCAAGTCCAAGCCTGGTTTTGAGCACAAAGAGCTTAGTTCAGGTCATGTATGGTCTGCAATTCCAGGCAATTAATCAGGGAGCACATTGTGGATTGATATTTAGTGTTAAGCCCCAGAGCCGTTAGCACACAGACAGGGCGTCGTGTGTCTAAGGGCTCTCTTTGGACACAGACGTAGACTTCACGGGGTGTTGCCCAACTCCACAGTAGAATTATGAAAATCAAAGACAGGGCTACCAGCGTGAAAACAGCCAATGTAACTGCATGGCTCACCCTGGGCGATACGGTGAAGCTGGTGAAACAGAAGCTTTTAGCCTGAGCCAATGTATATTTTTAAGCACGCTCTAAGGAAATATAGATTAAATTCATATGTATACACACACACACACGTATGTTGCAATAGTACAAACCTAGAACCGCTTCATTAAGGATTATAGACTGACTCTAGGTTTATAATGGTCCTTTTGCTCTGTTGCTATTGGCATGGACTTGGGCGCAGGCCTTCGATTTGGCTGAGTGTCATCATCTTGATTTCTTGGGCTGGTGATCTTCTCACCTGGCTGAGTTTCCAAGGGTGTGCCTGAGTTCAAGAGAGATCTAAAAAGGTCTGTTAACCCGTCACCTTGAGGCAGGTGCACATCTTTTCTTAACATCAGCCACCCACCCCATCTCTTTGGGCCTCTACTTCAAGATGTTAATCCCCATTTTAGTTTACTTTTCAGTGTCACCCTGAAATGCAACTTTACCCTGAGTAGGATTTATTCTTACCGTGCCTGCCCAGAACTGTCTCTCCTGAGCTGTGAAAAGTCGTTTGCTGTTTGCATATTAACCCAGCAGAGCCAACACAGCTGGCTGCTCTTCCTCCTAAAGCTTCCTCAACAGACTTGTTTACGAGCCTGTAATCAATTAATGGCAGCGGGGTTAACCCAGGAGTCACCAAAGAAAACTTGACCCAATCTCAGTTTCCAGACCTGGAGTTGGGAGTAAAACCAACTCTCTTTCAACTTCCAAATCAATCAGGCCCCGGAAATAATTATACGCCAGGATCCCTTCTGAAATATTCCAGCTGAAAAACGAGTTAAAGCAGAAGGTGCTTTTTCCTGTCAATACCTCATCCTTTTCCCTAAGTAATGTCTCAGGAGCCAGGGGATCTTCACAGAAGATGCCAAGAAGGGAAAAGAAAATGTAAAAAAAAAACAAAAAAAAAACCAAAACAGCAAAAAGCAGCAAGGGTTGGAGATAAACAGGGCTAAACGTTCCTGCCGGCACTAGCCCTGGCAGCAGGAGCTCTCCCGTGGGCAGGGGCGGCTGTCGATGCCCAGGTAGGGCTGCGGGGAATTCCACCGCTTCTGTCACTTCTCCCTCGGCTCCCAAGCAGCGCCTGGGCGCCCGCCAGCTCTTCATAAACGGTCAGACAGAACAATAAGGGCGTTGACTCATTTAGGCTTGCAGGAAGAGATTGTGAATTTAATCAAAAACACTAATTTGCAGCCCGGGGAGCCCTTCTTCTGCTCCCCCGTGGAGCCGGAGCAGCCAAAGGCCGAGATTCAGGACTGGCCTGGTTCTCGGCTGCCTTTCACTTCAGCTGTGTGATTTGTATGGCCCACGCGTGCCGAGGCATCGCACAAGGCACCGGTTCACCCGAGTGTCAGCAGTGTTTATTCAGGGAAGGATTTTAGTACATAAACGCCCCGTCAGGAGCTGGCGCTTGCACTAACTGAGCAGGTTTGACGGTTTCTTCCTCGACCGTGTCCTACAGCACCCCGGCTGCTGCAGGCCTGGGAGCACGGAGAGTCCCTGGAAAATACTATACTCCTCGGAGCAGCTGAGGAGACTTAGCTGTTCAGTAAGGAAGAAGTTAGATGACTGACACATTGGCGTTTTAGGACCTTAACTACAGTTTGCTGCAGCCAACAGAGGGACCGATGTCCTGAGGAGCCCTGGGCCCAAGGCTGACGGAGAGGGAGCCCTGAGACTCCAGTCGCAAGGGTCTGGGAGCATGGAGAGTCCCCTGAAAATATTATAATCCTCACAGCAGCTGAGGAGACTTAGCTGTTCAGTAAGGAAGAAGTTAGATGACTGACATATTGGCGTTTTAGAACCTTAACTACAGTTTGCTGCAGCCAACAGAGGGACCGATGTCCTGAGGAGCCCTGGGCCCAAGGTCGATGGAGAGGGAGCCCTGAGACCCCAGTCGCAAGGGTCTGGGAGCATGGAGAGGCCCCTGAAAATATTATACTCCTCACAGCAGCTGAGGAGACTTAGCTGTTCAGTAAGGAAGAAGTTAGATGACTGACATATTGGCGTTTTAGGACCTTAACTACAGTTTGCTGCAGCCAACAGAGAGACCGCTGTCCTGAGGAGCTCTGGGCCCAAGGCCAATGGAGAGGGAGCCCTGAGACCCCAGTCGCAAGGGTCTGTGAGCACCCAGCGTCTCTTGAGCTTTGTCACAGTGAGGTTTGAATAAAGATACAACTAACTAAGATTATAAAACTTTTGCCCACGTATTTATGGTTGCTTTACGTAATGTGCCAGTGAAGGAACCTCTGACACCGGGGCAAGGAAAGCCATAACTGGCACAAACAGGGCATAAATGGGATCTTACTTTACTCTTTCGAATAGGCGAACTGGAACACAGGCAGGTAAGGTCAAAACTTTCAGCCTTGGTGCTTTCCGCAAGACCAATAAATTAACCAGCCAAGGAAAGCAGGACAGGGGACTTCTGCCCCTTCTGCGCTCTGCCCCACTGCTTGCCTTGTTTCCCCTTCCTCAGATGTCGGACAAGAAACGAGCCACTGTGGTTTCGGTAAAGAGTGCTTCAAATATTAAACGAGTTTGCTGCTCGTAACTAATAAGGAAGGAGGCTGGCCAAAAAGCCCTGCCTTGTTTTCTGACTCAGCCCGAGCTGTCGTGCCCTTCTGCAGCCACCGTGAATGAGAGGTCGGCATCGCTCTTCCAAAGCCATTAAATCTTGGGAAATGTTAGGAATCGGTGCAAATCAGGGCAGTTTTGCTCTTTAGCAACACCTTGCTAGAAGTATCCACATTTCACCAGCCCAAACCAAATCCTTTGCAATTAAGGAAAAGAAAATTTTTACGTGCTTTGAAGTATCCTGTGTATCAGAAGTTTCGTTTTCCCTGAGCATAGAAAGTTTTGGTTATGTTTTCTCTCTGAGCCATCTTGAGCAATCATCGTTAAGTGAAATGAGTCCAGCTGGCCAAAGTTGCCTGTTTTATACACTCTTTTTACAACTCTTATCAGGACTAACAAGAGGGGGTAAAATGTTGCAATCAAACAGCCCCCAGACAGAGATATCACCACTCCTGACACTACCATTCTTAAAAACACTCTTCTCCCACTCTGTGCCTGTAATTTCTGCTTTTTATTATTGTTGGGATGCAATGCGCCAGCTATTTAACAGGTTTGCATGCAGCACAGCTTCATCTTTTGTTCTTACCCTTTTATTTCTCCTGCCTCTACCTCTTCATGCTTTTGACATTTGTTTTCTGTGGAAACACTTTCTTGGTGGAAGCCACAGGTGGAGAGAAGGTTTAAACTGAGGGTGACAGGGATTTCTGTGAGGTCTTTGCAATAAAGAGGCACCAAGTCTTGCTTGCAGTGGTGTGTTTCTACCAGACTCTAACATAGAATCACTGTATATATGACTCTAATATAGTCGTGGAACGGTTTGGATGGGAAGGGACCTTAAAGACCATCCAGTCCCACCCATGCCCTGGGCAGGGACACCTCCCACCAGACCAGGTTGCTCCAAGCCCCGTCCAACCTGGCCTTGAACCCCTCCAGGGATGGGGCAGCCACAGCTTCTCTGGGCAACCTGGGCCAGGGGCTCACCCCCCTCACAGCAAAGAATTTCTTCCTGAGATCTAACCTAAACCTCCCCTCTTTCAGTTTGAAGCCATTACCCCTCGTCCTATTACTATAAAGCTCAGTGGTTTTTGAGATGCTGGCATTAGGCATTCTTGGATTCTCAGGCTCACCGATAAGGCGAGTAACCTGAGTTTGCACAGTTAATACCATTTCAGGCTTTTTTTATCTTTTTTTTTTCCCCCAAAAAAATATTTTCACAGGGAAATAACCACAGGAATTTGAGTGCTGTGTTCAACAGCGCTGCATTCCCTGGCTTCCCAACTTACTGTAACTACATTCTCTGCAAGAACTTTGCTTTTCTTTGATCCTTTATTTCAATTTGGGAACGAAGAGTGAAGGACATTTGGACTGCCCTTACCTAAGTTTGCTCCTGGGAGGCTGCCACCAGCGTGGCTCACGAGCCTGTGCCGAGGTGTGCAGGTAGGAGGGATCTGCCCAGATCTCCATCACCTGAGCTTCCCCTTGGTCCTTTCCATCACAATTGAAGACAACTTTGTTTATAGGCAATAATTTCCATGGTACACCAAGCCAAACGCCTGTTTATCTCAAACCATGACCTAATAACATTGTCTAGGTACCCACAGACATTTTGAAGCTTGAATAATGTTTGCTTAATTCAAGTTCAAGTTCAAACCATATTCACCAAGAAAAGTCAGGTGAGGTTTTCCAGTATGGTGACACCTTCCTTTTCCTTCTTTATGCAACTTGCTCGTTCCAATTAACGTAGTCTTTTCAGAAAAGTAAAATCCATATGTGAAATCTAATAGCACAGGTAGATCTCCAGGGATTAACAATATGAAGGAGAACATTGTCAAGCATATAATGATATTGTGTGGCACGTTTGCTACAGCTAATGCTTTTAATTGCATTTTCCAGTTTAATTCTAGTAGCCAAAGGCTCAATGCACAAGGCAAATAAAAGACAGGGTAATTGGCATGCCCAAGTGCCTCTTTTCAACATAAATCAGGCAGACAGCAAATATGAGTTGAGCAAGGAGATCACCGTGTTGCAGTTTAACCCACTCAAGGTTTTGCCAAAATTAATTTTACGCCGCAGGATGGAAAAACGGGCCTGGGAAACGCATTGAAAATGTCAGGAGGGACGGGAGCCACACTAACATTTCACACCAGCGTGAGAACGCTCGTAAGCGGGCTGACCAGGGGGGAGCAGGACCAGACACAGCCACCTTGCTGGGTGCACTCCTCCAGCCCCTGCATTTGCCTGAAGACGCATTGCTAAAAGATTCTTCTGTGACTACGGGTGCAATTAGTAAAAGGCTTTTGAAACAGAAAGACCTTCCTACAAACCCGACAGCAGCAACATTCTATTATCCACCCCTGGCTGGTTTTTTTTTGCAAGTCCACGCGGAGGAGAACCATCCCCACTGTCTCAATTGGCGCTACCCAGCAGTTCATATGTGCACAGGGAGCTGCGAGGTAATGATTTGGCCTGTAAGCCCTCCGGGGCTCAGATTATCTTTGTGGGCCTAGACAAACACACAAATACATAACCAGAGCTTTGTTTTTAAGTCCATCAGAGCTGCAAGGTGAAAGAAGTAAAAAGGCAAATACTTTTCCTTGAGTTTTAAGCCTCGGTGTGTCTTCTCCTGTTCGATCTACAAGTCCAGCCAGAGTAAATAACTTCAAAACTGCTAACATTCATTAACCATAGTAATTCGCTCATCCGTCTAAGTCCTATACACTTTTTGTTTGAAGATAGAATAAACAGGTGTTCCTGCTTATCGACACTGCAGAGCTTACATGGTTTCATCACAGAAAGCCGGATTCTTGAGGGCTTTCCATGGCAGCAGCTGAAACGCAGCTGGGCAAATTCCCTGCTAGTGCTATCTGGAATATTTCTACTAACTTTGAGAGAGTTTCGCCCCTTTATGCCAGTAGACAGTTGACTCTACTGCATGTTCATTACGTTCAGAGTTCCAAAAATCGGCAACTCTTCACCGTTTGTTTTTTTTTTTTTAAGCATTTTTACTAACTCTAAAGAAAACATGTCTGTATTTGGCTTCTCTGCAGATTATTTGGCCATCCAACCTACCAAAACACTACAGTGATGCTGTCGATCACATCCAGTTTTGGAAAGCCACGCTGCGCTGAGTACAGTATTTCCAGGCTGTAAGCCATAAAACAAGCCTGCTCCTGCTGCAGCTCACGTGGCTTTTGCTATGAACTGGAATGAGGGCAGGACCACGTCCAACGCCTGGTCCCAAAGCCGCTTGTGCGTATTCCAAACCCAAAAAATCATCAGCTGTAAAAACAAAACATTTGGGGAAACTCCAGTCAGGCAGCAGACTGCCAAAAAATGTATTCTCTGTCTATGTGGAGTTGTTTTGAATTCCTGTTTTGCTCTGTGGGCGAGGACAGGTGGGTGCTAGTTCAAGGCGAACAGCATCTGAGTGACAGGACAGTCCCCTTTCAGCATCAATAAGCCCTTAGTTTGACTTTTCTTTAGAGTAAGGCTGCACCCAAACACTGCAGAGCTCGTTCCACTAAATCCCTCGTTGTATTAACGAACACCAGCTCCTGCAGGGCGTGACATTTCTTGCCGGCTTGATGATAATCCCATTAGCCGGGTGAGTCTCCCAGCACAAACCACCGGGTTCTGTGATTTCCACAGGCATCGCCTGCGTTGCCAGCTCTGGGTGCGATTCCCGCCCGTGTCTCGTGTGCGGAGGTCTGTGCGCGCCTCCACGCACTCGTACGCTCAGTTTGCAATCTTCGGTTCAGATCAGTGTCACCGTGAGCACTTCTTTCCAGTCAAAAAGGTGGTGTCGTAAGGGATGAGAGCCAGATGGTCCGTGTTTATCCAGTATCTGTGATTTCATAACACTTCGCTTGCAAGTCACGACTAGGTTATTTCAGCTGCCAAGGGCACGGCCCAAGCATCAAGCTGCATTCCCTCCGCTCGGTGCACTCACAGCTCTGAACTGAAGGAACGTTAAATAGCCATGACTAGGAAGAAATGCTTCAGAAATATGTATTTTGCCTTTTGAGAACTGGGTTTCACAAATAGAGAGCGCATACCTTAAAAATGCTCCCCCAGGGCACAGAAGTTCAGTCTCTGGAAGCGCTCGGCTCTGTGCTGATGGAGGAGTGAAGCAGGATGCTGACCACTGGCTGACCTCTCTGCTGATGCTGCCCGGGTCAGGGTAAAGCAGGGATCCTTCTGCTATACAGATTTAGCAGCATTGATACTGTTAGATTAATTAACGATGTCTTCAGCTGGACACAACCTAAGACCTTTACGTTTACTTGAGCTAGCGCTTCCTACACCCGACATTTCTGTTCAGAAGATACATATTTTGTCCCCGATCACCCAACACTTACACTCTGCTCGCACTGGAATAGGCCGCCCAGGGAGGTGGTAGAGTCGCCATCCCTGAATGTGTTTCAGACTCGTTTAGATGTGGTGTTGGGGGATATGGTGTAAGGGAGAACTTTGTAGAGTGGAGTTGATGGTTGGACTCGATGATCCCAAGGGTCTCTTCCAACCTAAATGATTCTATGATTCTCTTACCTTTACAAGACTTTTGCATTCACCATAACTGCTGAGAGTCCATCAAAAAGCCGAAATTAGGTGAGAAACCCTGGGAGCCAGCTTGGACACTGTGCCTTCTACCTACAAGAATCGGAGAAAAAGAAAGGGGTGAACATGATAGATTTTTCAAGAACTGCAAAGTCTACGGGTCAGTGTAAATACACATTAAACATACATCAAGCCTCTGCTCCAGGCTGTCAGAAACAGCAAAAAGTAACCTGTCGGGGATTTTGGAGTGCTAAATAGTGAGCCACATTTGCTTGAAAAATATATTGTCTATGTTAAGAAACTTTAATACTATCTTATATGCAAAACAGATAACCGGTGCAACTACAGTAGAACTCCATCTGGGAATGGAGGCCATTCAAAGTACTTAAAGCACAATAAACAAATTTTTGCTAAATGCAACAAAACCCAGGATTACTGTGCGCTGGTAGGAATTAGACAGACTGTGTGCAGGTATTTGAATATATGTATATTTAGACAGTGGCGTGCATTCATTCATACACCTCTATATCTATGCAGACATGGAGAGTTTAAGTCTGGAGCAGCACCACGTGCAAGGATTATCCGATTAGTAGAGTTTTGAAGTAATCTGTTTCTCATGACATTTCTTCCCTGTGCAAAAAAAAAAAGAAAAAAAAGCAAAAGCAGAGGTTTATCAAAGCATCAATAATTCAGTCTTAAAAGTCAGTTCTCACAAAGCGCTCTTCAGGCACGAATTCTTCATAATCCACCTGTGGGGGAGCCGGGTGCTGAGATTTCTACCACCCGATGGTCCCCTTGAGGACAGGGACACACTGCGGTAGAAAATCCGAATGATTTGGCTAAAGTCAGAGAAGAAATTTGACAAAGAGCCCAGCGTAACTCTCGGGAGCTGTGGGCTGGCAGGTCTCTCCCTGGACCACACATCTCCATCAGTTCCACGCAGTTTACACCACCTCATAGAAATAGGGGAATAATCAAGCATTGATTAATAAATGTACACTTCTTAAAGAAAACAAAAGCAACTTTCCAGCCCTAAAAACTGTAATAAGAAGTTCAGAGCTGAGAAAAACCCAAAAGCAAGGGAAGGGAACACCAGATGTTTTCTCTTTCAGACCTTTGGGGAGCTGGGCGCTGGGCGCTCCGGGGAGGATGCAGCCATTCAGCCTTCAGCCAGATCTAGCCATGAAATCAGGTCAGAGGGAATTTTTTTCTCTCTCCATGCATTCCATCATGAGCAGCAACAAGAGCTGCTGGACTCTGGAGCTTCGCCTCATATAACACGTTACACCTGGGCTGGCTCTAAGGAGGGGAATGGACAGAATCAGTAACTCGCAAACTTCTTTCTAGCGGGATGCAGGCAGGCACCAGCGGCTGAAATGTCAGGCCAAAGGCACAGCTCCCACTCCTCGTACGCTTGCAAGCCGTGCCTTCACGCAGAGCATCACCGAACCGCTTTGTTCCCATACAAGTCTCCAGATTTACAACCCGTTACGTGGCCACGAGGATCAGACACAGCCTAAGTCAGACAGACGGCAGAGCGGGATAACAAGTGAGGAATGCAATTTACCCTTCGGGGGGCTTGTTTTGATTTACAAAGCGCAAATGAAGCAGAAGCTATTGCTTTTTCCTACAAATCTTGCCTCGGGAACATTTACAAAATTCTGGAGACTTCCTGTATTGCATTTTAAGAACCATAATCTGGAGTCCCTGGCACTCAGCTGGCTCCAATATTACCTCTCTCTGACTGAAGCAGAGAATTTTGAAAGCAGGAAGGATGTTGTTAAACCTATTCCGAAGTGCAACAGGTTATTTCTGAGTAAGGCAATGATGCCTCTGTGAGTTCCCTGCCTCTAACCTTCAAAAACATTCAGCGCTGAGGAAAACTGATTCACTTTGAACACAAAGAAACTTAACAACCCAAAACAACTCGTTGGGCGGTTGCGCCGAATTCTCCCGGCTCTTCTTCCTCATGGCAGATCCAGGGTTAAAATTCCCAATGGCAACAGAATTGACCTGATTCCTGCCGCTCTCCTGTTGCTCGTGTTCTTTCTGCAGTGCTGTTCGTGATGATGGGGATTAGAGAGCGGGGACACGTTTAGCGGAGATGGAGCATCCGCTAATCTACACTGGGGCTTGAGTCTGGGCTCGCGTCTCCATTGGTCCTGTTTGAATAGGGGCCTGTTCCTACATGGCGGAGACAGGAAAGGAAGCACTTGTGTGGTGGAGAGAAGGAGATTCCTCCCTGTGCTTAACCAGATGAAGCATCAAAACCCACCTGCGGAGCTTCGGCCCTGTAAATACTGGGGCTTGACTCACTTCTTTCAAAACAACGGGGTGCCTCATGTGCAGGCAGGAAGCCGGGCTTGAAAAGGTTTTGTTTTTTTTTTTTACAAACAACGTGCTCACATCTGCTTTCCTTCGTACCAAAACTTCCCTGCCTGTCAGCTTCCACCTCCTGCTGCCGTAGCCCTCCTCCAGGCCCAGCCCCCAGCCCCTGCCCTGCTCCCCCTGCGTATTTACATACCTTGCTTACCCCAGGCATGTTGAACTTTCTGTGGGAAACTTCAAAGGGCTCTACTGCATTGTCCTGCTAACGATTTGTAATCATATTATCTGCAATCTCTGCTAGCCCCATCCAGCTATTGTGCTCCCTTTGGAATAAATGCCTACGTAGCCATGTCACAACCCAAGACAAGCACAAGAAAACAAACAGATTACTCCTAGAAATACTGTTTTTCTGTTTATAATTTTCAGGCTAGAAATACAAGCACTTATACAATATGCGCATTCTTACACAATAGGCAGATAAGCAGTCAGGCACTTTGAGGATCTATCTGATTTGCCATACCTGTACACAGCAGTTTTAAGGAATGTGTGCAGTTCTTCCCCCAAAATCTGATTCATTCTGAATGCAGACATAGGTGGCAAACCAGAGATTTCTGCAGGCTGGGGAGAGCTGCCCGGCATCTTCAGGTACATCCTCAAGTGACCCTGGAAAAAAAAACTGAGCAAGGAAAGAGGATCTGACCACAAAAACCAGGCTATGTATGGAATATTTATAAAATATTTCTAATTTCCACCCTCTGAAGGTCTTGTCAACACGAGGAAATTGCTGTTTAATAGCAAGTTCTATAGGCCGGCTGCAAAAAAGACTTCTCTAAACAAGCATCCATTGCTTGTGGACAAACTGTCCGCAATTAGTTTTAACCGATACAAAATGAGAACCAGCACCTCTTCCTTGTGACAGAGAGGCAGCGGTGGTTAACGTGTCTTACGAAGACACATTAAAGAAAAGGAAATACAGAACTGAGTACTCTTTGGGTGTCCACTCCCGACAAGGGTCTCCAGCGTGTCCTCTCCTCTTGGGCAATCCTGCCGGAGGCGGCCCTCACAACCCTTCTGTCTCGAGCTGTAACAGCAGCTCATTGTCTTCTGCTGTCCTGTAATTAAATGAAATCTGCATATCCATCAGCAATCAGCAGAACAGTAGCACTGTCAAACATGGTGGGCTCTACAGTCGTCTCACTGCTCAAATTAAGATTGTGATTTCACACCCCATTCTCCTATTTCAGTTGATAACAGGGAGTTCAAAGGTCCCGTGTTTTCTGTTTTAAGAGCTAAGATGTAGCCTCAAGAGATGTCTCTATTTAAAATTCACATCTACTTCACAATATCCACAACTAAGCCACGAGGCGCGCTTCCCCAGCTCTGTTTTCCACCTTTCTCTCTCTAAAATATGTTACAGGGAAGAAGGACCTGTATTTCCCTAAATAAGGCAAATGTCCTTTACACAGCTGGGCGCTGGCAGGGAGTAATGTCAGCACAGTTTAAAGCTGCTTTGGAAGCCATGGTGGAAGGGGTGGATGGCCCCAGCCCATCCTTTCATTAAAGGGGAGCTCAGGCCACGGCCATGGATGGGGGTTTCTCGCCCTGCCCTGCACCACCTTGTCCTTAATTAGCAAAACTCTTCGTGTAACCACACCATAAACCAGACTTGGGAACTGAAGAAGATTTCTTTCAAACCTGGTTGAAAAGGGGCTGGGAGCTGTAAACTGATATTATAGAATCATAGAAGTGTTGGGTTGGAAGGGACCTCTAAAGGCCATCTAGTCCAACCCCCTGCAGGGAGCAGGGACATCTTCAACCAGATCAGGTTGCTCAGAGCCTCACCAAGCCCAGCCTTGAATGTCTCCAGGGATGGGGCCTCCACCACCTCTCTGGGCAACCTGGGCCAGTGTCTCACCACCCTCAGTGTAAAGAACTTCTTCCTAATGTCTAATCTAAACCTGCCCTGCTCTAGTTTAAACCATTGCCCCTCGCCCTATCGCTACATGCCCTTGCAAACAGCCCCTCCCCAGACTTCCTGTAGGCCCCATTGCCATTGGGATGGTCAAACCACTGTCTTGGAGAAGCTGTTGATGATGTTTCTCAAGCTGTGTCTGACCAACCCCTCACTTGGCCCTAGATGAGACCTCCCAGAAGGGCACTATGGCATGGACATACGCTCCCAGTGCTTGGGGGGCACCTCAAAACGTAGCTGACTGCAGAAACAGAAAGCGGGTTCAACTGAGGCTTCATTTACAGCTTCCTTCACGGAGAGGCAACACTAAACACAAAACTGCAGGTAACAAAGAAAACAAAAGCAAAACCAAAAAAAAATCCTTCTGGAGGAAATGGGTGTTGTGTTTCTCATAAATAGTAGTTCTTTTCCAAAACGAGTGTTTCATAACAGATAGGCATTAGGCAGATCTTTCCCACTGATCTGTTTGACAGGTGAGTTTCAGCAGCCTGAAAATTTATAAGAGAGGTGAATAGAAAGCCATTCACTGAGTCTTCCTTTTTTTCTCAGAAGTATCAACTTAAAAGAAACCAGAGCCTGGAGATGAGCCAGATTCAACCTCTGCACTGACAAAAAGACGCTGGAGTAGCTAAGGCTGATGCTGGATGGGCAGCTGAGTCCATCCACAGCCAAGGAAGGGTCCTCCTTGCCCGGCACTGGCTCCCACTGCTCCTTGCTCTGCCCTGGCCTTGCTGGGCTCTTCGCTTCGTTACTAGCCCAGACAACTATTTGGGTTTTTTGCTGGGTTAATGAGCTGTAGTGGCTCTGATGAGCACCAGAGCTGATCCAAGTTAAGCATCAAGATCATGGGGCCGGGAGCAAGAAGGGAGCGAGCATGAAGTGCGGCTTTTTTTTTTAATTTGAGAAGGGGTGAACACATCTAACACCGCACGGCGTGTCTCACAAGCACCATTCACCATTTCTGCTTTTTCTGCCTATGTGGGTACGATATCCTACCTGATTATCACATCCCGCCCCTACCGCTGACGCCAACAGCAGCTGGCCAAGAGGGAGAAGTTATTACCGCGATGCCGGATCATCGGCTCTTGGTGTTTTTCTTTCACAAAATTGCATCTGCAACATTAAGGTGCACTTTTTACAAATTAAGCCCTTGAGTCACTCTCTTCTGCGTGAGAGCGCTCCGTTTCACTGCTGCCGCCTGCCACCGGCACTCTCTCCGTGCTGGGAAGGGCTCTCTGCTGAGAGGTAAGCTGTTACGTTGCGATATTTCTTCTCTAGGTGATTAAGGACCTAATCGTCCCAAATATATTGCTGGACTGCAGCCTTATGGAAGCCAAGGCAATCAAGTTCAGCTGCCTCCAAAAGTCATAGAAAGGAACATATTATTTTAAGCCAAGGCAAACCCCTTGGTAATTGTTTCAAGTCAGTCAGTCATGGAGGTAGTTTTACAATCTATCTGTGCTGAAGAACTATTTTACTGGCTTATTGCAGTCATCAATTATTTTTCAAGTGCCTTTTGGTGATAATTCTTCCTAGTTATAACGAAATTACTTTAGTATTTAATTTGTCCACGTAAACAACTGTTTCGACATTTTCATTTTTTTCTTATCCCAAACCCCTCACAAATCCTTAACCAGCTTAACTGGTTATATACATATATATATATATATATACACACTGGTTTTATATATATATACACACACTCACAATCCAGAATTATCCAGAAGAAGAAACTAAAGCAGTGCAATGTTTTACCAGTCAGATAGTATTGACGCACACCGTAGACTTCAAGCTGTGCTTCTCCATATCTCGCTACGTATGTCCGTGTATCTTTAATGAGGACACAAACATCCTCCACAGCCTTCTCCATGGCAATCTCATGCGCTGATTCTGCCAACGCAAGTTTTCAACACTCAGCAGTAAAAAGTTTTGAAACGGTTTTACCATTGCGAAACATTTTACAGGCAAGTCTGGATTCCTTTAATATCTGGGTTTATGTTTGAACCTCCAGGACATGCCTTCGCTGTATTTCCAGTCTTTCCTCCTTCACTGTAAAATCTGAAAAATTATATTTTCTTGTCCTTATGACCTTTATAAAATCTAGGAGCCGGGCCTTAAAATAGGTCAACTATAGCAAGATGATGTCATCATATGGATATTTTCTTTGGCAGAAAAACTGCTTTAAGTGTTTCCTCCCATCCTTTGCTGCCCTCATGGAGTTTGTGCTTTCAGCCGTGTCCCTGCAACGGTTTGGTGTCCCTGCTGTGAAACAGCTCCCGCAACAACCAGAAACAACACAAGCTTTTTAAAAAGCGGGGTTTTTTACCTTCTTCTGTGATCTGTCTTTGCACGGTGGCCCCACTGACAGTTGTCCTGGTCGGCTCCAGCACAGCCTGGGAAGGACTGGCCGGGCACTACCGCGGCCATGGCTGCAAAGGAAACCTTGGTAAAACAAGCAAGTGGTCGGGGGGGCCTGGGGGGGTTACAAGGTTTGCCTGGCTCCTCTGCAGACATGAGGGCAGCAGGGATTTTCAAAGCCTCCAGGCCCTACCCACCGCAGGCCCCTTGGTGAAACCCTACGTGTTACCTCTCATCGCCTCTCCCTCATGTTGAATGCCCCGGTCATCTCTCCTTTTAGAATCATAGAATCATAGAATTGCTGAGGTTGGAAGGGACCTTCAAGATCATCAAGTCCAACCATTAACCTACCCTGACAAAAACCACTTCTAAACCACGTCCCTAAGCACCACATCTACCCTTTTTTTAAACACCTCCAGGGATGGTGAATCCACCAACTCCCTGGGCAGCCTATTCCAATGTTTAATAACCCTTTCAGGGAAAAAATGTTTCCTAAGATCCAATCTAAACTTGAACCCGTTTCCTCTTGTCCTATCACTTGTCACCAGGGAGAAGAGGTCAGCCCCCATCTCTCTACAGCCTCCTTTCAGGTAGTTGTAGAGGGTGATAAGGTCTCCCCTCAGCCTCCTCTTCTCCAGGCTGAACAACCCCAGTTCCCTCAGTCGTTCCTCATAAGGTCTGCCCTCCAGACCCCTCACCAGCTTTGTAGCCCTTCTCTGGACACGCTCCAACACCTCAATGTCCTTCTTGTAGTGAGGGGCCCAAAACTGAACGCAGCACTCGAGGTGGGGCCTCACCAGTGCCGAGCACAGGGCGATGATCGCTTCCCTAGTCCGGCTCACCACACTATTCCTGATACAGGCCAGGATGCTGCTGGCCTTCTTGGCCACCTGGGCACACTGCTGGCTCATATCCAGCCGGCTGTCCACCAACACCCCCAGGTCCTTTTCTGCCGGGCAGCTTTCGAGCCACTCCGCCCCAATCCTGTAGCGCTGCACGGGGTTGTTGTGACCCAATTCAGAAATTGTGCCTATGCTAAGGTGAGGACAGCACCTGAGGAGCTCCTATTGGCAGCTACAGAAAGACCCAACAACCCTAAAAATCCACTTGGAAGCACCATCTTGGAAGCATCATAGGGATTCCTGAATCCTCTGCACTCTGGCCCGAGGAGAAACCTGGGATAAAGAAGGTTGGGACTTTGGTAGGGCTCAAAGCACCTCTGTGAAGTCTCCTTCCTTCTAAGTGTTGACATCTTATGTTTTGTTTTCAAATGGACTTTATTTGCATTACCTGAATCAACTTTCAAGTTAATACGTTACTTAACAATTCCGTGTGGCCAGAGTAGTAGTTAATCTACTGATATTGTTGTGGTGTTCAGACAAATAAGAGTAATGACTGAACAAAGTTGAACACACAAGTTGGGAACGTTTCGCTTGCTGACATACGAAAAAGTCTCCAGGGCTGTCTTGGAGGACTGCTCCTCTATTAACTCACATCTCAGTGCTAGCTAAAAATTAATGGGGGAAAAAACTCCAGTGCGTTGGGTTATTCAGGATGAGGTACCGGGTTGCGTATAGCGATCACTGTCACAGCTCTAAACCACTGATTTTTTTTTTTTTTTTAAATGCTATGTTGTCCGCTTTAAGATTGTTTACATTAGCTATTTATTGTCAGGAATCTTTTCCAACTTCCTTCCCAAGTAAATAAGGAAATCCTGTTTTGAAGAGGCTGGGGAAGTGTTTGTTATATGGTTTTTATTCCCAGACCCTCAAGTTCTTATGTTGCAAATTGGTGTCAGCGTGAGTTTACCTCGGAAAATTTGAGTGAGGAAAAGCGAAAAATTTAGCCCCAAGAGCAAATATACTGCAGCTCAGTGAAGTACACTGCAGTTTGCTTTTGGTTAAATATTGCTATAGTTATAAATGTTTTTTTTTTTTTCAGTTAAATATTACACAACTTTCGAGTAGGAATGATGAAACTAAAACACATATTGACCCAGGAGACAGCTTCGCTTTCTATTCTTCCTCAAGCCCTTTGCTGTTTACTGAGTTTCAGCGCCGCACAAGCCCCAGAAAAGACCTTGCGCCTGGCAAGATTTGCAATCTGTAAACAACGCCAGGCCAATTCAGGCTCCATCGCCGTGGCACGCCGGGCACAGAGCTCTTTTAATACCCTCCTTGCCAGCAGGTACGGGGAACTTCTGCTCCCCACTACATAACGACCCATTTTTCGGGACAGAAGGAAAACGCATTTACTGTTCCGTGTCCCTGAAAAGACAAACTGGCCACCGAAGACCCAGGCACACAAAAAGGTAGTTCTGTAACGCCATTATAATGCTTCCATGACATTTATGGAATACCTTCTCTAACATAAAAGCATAAAGTTTTTATCACCACGGTGATATAATTGGCGTGTTCACCGAGGCCAATGTTTCCTTTTAGCTTTGCTTCAACTAACTGATAACCCAGCAATCTGCACAGGTAATTCAAGTTCCGCCGGCCTTGCACGGACTTTACTGCCCTGTGTTTCCTGCTCACCAGGCTCTCGACAGCCTTCTCCAGCCCTCGCTAATCTGGGTAGCCCATCCTGCCCTTGATAACCAGTTACAGGAACAGGGAAGGGGTTCCACGTAAGTAAAAATCCTCCCCAGTTGCTTCTCCCAGCTTCCTCTGCACCCACAGCATTTTGTTGCCGGCTGGGAGAACACATCGGAGTGGGAGCCCCGGCTGCGATGCCACCAGCGGAGGGGTGCACATGGCAGGTTCCCTCAGCAAGGAAGCAGAAATCTCGTTCAGTTCTCTACCGACAGCCTTATTATTGGTTTTAATCTGTCCCAGGAGGAAACCGTAGCCCAGACAAAGACAGACGGGTATGTGACAGATGCTTTACCATGAAGAAGCCTCCAAAAAAAAGTCATTTCTTTGCATGCATATCTCGCACCCTGAAGAGAAATATTTGTCTTCCATTTTCAGTGGAGGTTAAAAGCACCCACCTGTGGTAAAGATAATCAAATTCCATGCTTCAAGGCTTAAGCTGATTGCTTAGCAAGGCTTTTCTGCGTGCCAGGGACAATTCTTCCTCTTTCTGCAACGTTGCAGAGGCAGCTAGGTGCGTTATGGACTTCCTCCCAGCTTCCCCCGGAGTTGGGGCCGCAATGAACCTGTTTCAACATTATCACTTTATTAAAATAGTAGAGAGAGAGACTTAAAAGTGGCTGTAAACATCCCCTGAGCTCCCTTAGCATGGGGCCCTTAACGTACCATTGCAGTTCATAGGAAAACAGAATCATAGAACAGTTTGGGTTGGAAGGGACCTTTAAAGGCCACCTAGTCCAACGCCCCTGCAATGAGCAGGGACATCTTCAACCAGATCAGGTTGCTCAGAGCCCCGTCCAACTGTTTTACCAAAACTCACAGAGGAATTTAGCATCGGGAAGGTGCTTTTTCCTCTTTAAGCCACAACAGCCTAACAAACCAGGTTGGTTGCCCAGGACAGCGTAAAGCGCAAGAGTTGAGTTTCCAGAGATGCTGCCAACAAACCTCACATCCGTGGTTAATGATCTCATGAAGGTGTACAAATCTAGAGAATACTGCTGCCACGGCTCCTGCTGCACACAAGAGCTGCCTTTCCGAGTAGAAACGCTTTGTAAAAACTAAAGAAGCACTAATTCCCTTAAAGATGAAGAGTGCTCAGAAAGGACATTATACTGTTGGAAGTAACCCCTATGTAACTGACGTAATGAAAAAGCTTAAAATATCTACAGTACATTAACAGGCAAAAGGTTAAGTATTTTGTCAGCTAAAAATGAGCGATCCGAAGCTAGATGTAGAGTGCTAATGCTCCAGCGTTATTGGAAACGAGCGTGGCATGCGTGTGCACACATATTCCCTGCTCTATCAAATCCCCTGCTCGAGGCACTGAGAGAGAGATGACAGGCCTGAATAAATTAATTCATAGGTGCATTAGGGGCCAGCTAGACCATCGCTGGTATTTGTGTAACACCATAGGCAAAAAGGGCTGATAAATAGATCCTCGCTCTGAGCCCACGAGAGTATAAATCACGATTTGAATGCGCAATGCTTTGCCACTGACAGTAAAACATGAGCTCTGAATCTGGCGCTTGGACCACGAAGGAATGAAGGAACCGCAGGAGCCAAGATGTGATCTGTCCCGGCCCATGTGCAAAAAGGAGGACCACGGCGTGAGGTTAACCCCGCGCTGGCTGCCACAAACCACGATTTTTGTGCCTGCTTAATTGGGAGGCTTGAGAGGATGAGGCTGTTTGTGACCCGTGCCCCTGGAGCGGAGCGTGGAAGTGCCCCGCACGTGTACTGGGAGGCTGCGGAGGTGGGCACGGACTGCCCCTTCCCTACGGGGAGGAGAGCAGACACGGCAATCTCTTACCGACCTCTTACAGCCAAATATTCAGCGGCTTCGCGGTAGGAACTAATGGCTGGAGTAGCAAAGCCCAAACCAACAGCAGCATTCAGGTGTCTCCTGGTGGGAATCAGGTACCAAGTTAGGAGTTAGATTGTGAAGGAAGTACCTCCAGTACCTAAATGGGACTTACAGGAGAGATGGGGAGGGACTCTTGATCAGGGAGGGGAGCCATAGGACGAGGGGGAATGGTTTTAAACTGAAAGAAGGGAGATTTAGATGAGATATTAGGAAGAAATTCCTTCCTGTGAGGGTGGTGAGCCCCTGGCCCAGGTTGCCCAGAGAAGCTGTGGCTGCCCCATCCCTGGAGGGGTTCAAGGACAGGCTGGATGGGGCTTGGAGCAACCTGGTCTGGTGGGAGGTGTCCCTGCCCAGGGCAGGGGGTGGCACTGGATGTATTTAAGGTTCCTTCTAACCCGAACCATCCTATGATTCTATGATTAAGTGGCCACAGCATCTTTGGTGACAAAAAGGTCAGTCTGAGCCATGTTCCCAGGAGGTGGAAATCTACAGCCAGAAAGCACAGCCATGGGGCTGCTCTCCTCTCTGGAATGGGTGAATTCCCTCTCCGCAACTACAGCACTACAATTACACACTTACCTGTGACAAAAACCACAACCTCTTTTGCTGCTCAGCAGAGAAATCAATGGAGAACTGCGACATACCAGAAAGTCAACTCTGCTTTCTCTGACTTGGAAAACGAGCCCAGCCCAGCTGTGCCGGGTGGCAGGGAGTGACAGCGGTGACAATAACAACTGTCTGCATCACTGGGAGAAGTATACGCACAAACACGTGTGAGCCTCTGTCCTCCTCTGAAAACATCTTCGTCACTGCCATCGCTGCAATCAGTGAGGAAAGAGAAATAAGGACTTTTTCAGGATGCTCTTCTCTTCCCTTCATTTTTACATGTTTTCAGAGCCATTCCAGATTCCTACTAGTCACACTGCTGGGGGAGAAGTGTTGTCAGGTCCAGTGCCAGGTGTTTCCTTGGCACGACAAGTGTCACAGGTCCTGAGTCCACGGGACAGATTAAGGTTTATCTCCAATTAAACAGTTCACCGATTAAGCTTTAGTAGGATGAAGGAGCCAGGAAGGATCAGAGGGATTTTTCTGGGGAGCTGCCCCTGTCTAGTGCTACACAAACAAACAGATCTTTGCTTTGTTTCAATGGGCGCTAACAACATTCCTTCCCACTGGTGTCATGGCTCCACGCTTCCACTGCGGTAAAATTTCACCAAAAGAGTAATTTTACACTCTCAGAACCTTTGAAACAAATTGTTTTCAGCGTAAGCTTACACCTATTAGAGACAAAAATTGATTGATTGCAGAAAAGTAAGCACTGAAAGCAGCAAAGATTTTCAAGAGTAGTCGATGGTGAAAATGGTTGGAGTTTCACCCTCGTGTTATCCTACACTGTGTGGAAATCCATAAACATTTTATCGCTGTACAATGAGATTTTAAGATCTGAAAACTGCAGAACGAAATGCGACATGATCATTTTTGGAAGAGGTGCATTCGAGTGGGATTTCCCCCTTGTTTTCTTAATTGTTCTCTTCAAAAAAAAACGTCATTAATTTTGCCTTACAACACTGGCACTACCTGGAAAAGCATTAAATCCGAGACATAAGGAATATCCATGGAGGATTTCAGATGGTGGGTCAGGGGTACACGGACCGTGCCTGGTAAACATCTACAAGCTGAGTACGCGGGTCTTCAAAAATCTTTCATGAATTGGGATGTTTACCCACAAAAACAGTTCTGTAACGAATCACAGGCTGGGGAGAAATCTGTGAAGAGGTTGGAAAAACACAGAATAAAGACCAACTCCTAAATGTGAACAACAACCAGGGTGCTCTGTAGTGCCCTGGGCTTCCTTTCACTTTTGTTTCTATTCTCTTTGAAAGGAAACACCGCGGGAAGTTTTGTTTCCTTCAAAAGAGGTTGAACCTCCCTGACCATTTGTAACCAAAAACCACACAAAGATCTTTTCAGCAGGCGGGAATTTTCCTCCAAGTTAGTTTACCACCTTTCAATTGACCCTTCACGTGGCTCCCTGCGATGAAATTTCTTTCTTAGGACTTTATGAACCACGATAAACAAAGTAGGATGGAGGCAGGATTTTTTGTAGGACTCTTCAGGGCATGTGCTACGATCTGTAAGAAACTCCTGTTCTGAAGCTGATGCAAAGAGCTACTTTGCATTAAGTACAAGTGAGTCCCGCTCGCCCCGTTCCGAAAGCGGCTGGGATGCTGCAAAGCAGGAGGAGATCAAAAATGTTCACATTTACTTTGCTGAGAAATCAGAGGAGGAGATCATGAGCTCACTTTCAGGAAAATGTTAATCCTCCCCATCTGACATATGTGTTGGAATTACACAGATTGGAACTGTTTTGGCAAACGCATTGAACGTTACAAAGAGCCAGACAAATAAACTGCCTGCTGCCACGTTAAACGGGGATTCGGGGATCAGTTTGCTACAGCACGACAGAAGAAAAAGCAATTAATTTCCCTGTAAATGGTTGAATACAATGCAGTTACATCTTCTAAAGATCTTCTCGGTAGGCTGGAGAGGTGAAGAGATCTTTGTTTTAGTTTTGCCCTGTAATTGTACCGTAATTGAAAAACTTTCACCTGCATCCTGGCACTCAGGGTACGGCTGTTGGGCAGGGGCCAAAATGTCGTACTGCCCTTGAAATCCCAGGTTTCCATGGCTGTGCTGTCAACGGACCAACCACACCTCTGCTGATTTTAAAGCATCTGCAGATAATTATGAGGTTGCTTCTAATCCACAGCCTGCGTGAGGTGAAGGTATCAAAACCCCGGTGGAAGTCAATGGGCACATCCTAAATGAGGCACGTGCCTTTGGAAAACCGCTATCTGGGCTCAACAGTTTGGAGAAAAGTTTGCAAGCGGGAGTCTTAGAGGTTTGAAAACCAACCCAACCAAACTCAGAAGTGACTTCAGATAATGGAAGTCCAAAATGTACCTGGCGTTCATGTCCTGTGACACGAAGCATGTCGTGGCTGGGGGGAGAAGCTGTGCTGTCTGAGAGGTTGCAGGGGCAGCACTGGGCTGGAGTTAACGGCACCGGTAGAAGTTATCACCCCACTGGCGCTTTTCGGGGATGCACCAGCTCTATGGGAGAAGCTATAGAGAAGGAGGGTGGTGAAGGAAGTACCTCCAGTACCTAAACGGGACTTACAGGAGAGATGGGGAGGGACTCTTGGTCAGGGAGGGGAGCCATAGGACAAGGGGTAACGGTTTTAAACTGAAAGAGGGGAGATTTAGATTAGATGTTAGGAAGAAATTCCTTCCTGTGAGGGTGGTGAGCCCCTGGCCCAGGTTGCCCAGAGAAGCTGTGGCTGCCCCATCCCTGAAGGGGTTCAAGGCCAGGTTGGACGGGGCTTGGAGCAACCTGGTCTGGTGGGAGGTGTCCCTGCCCAGGGCAGGGGTGGGACTGGATGGTCTTTAACGTCCCTTCCAACCCAAACCATTCCATGACTCTATAACGCAGCCTGGAGTCGGGAAACTGTGGGCCTCCCCTTACTCTTAACCACAGCCGTAATCTCTTAAAAAAATCCGATTTCCACCATTCCGGATGGAGATGGCTCGGAGAGGTGGCTCAGAAAAGTTGCTCAGAAACACTTTGCAACGAGGCGGCTGAAACATGACACACCCCCCCACACACACACCCCCCCCCCCACACACACCCCCCCCCCCACACACACACACACCCACCCCGCCCCGTCCACGCACTCACACTTCGGGAGGGGAGGGCAGGACCCGCACCGGGACGCGACGGGGCGGGACGGGGCCGGGGCCAGCGGGGAGGCGGGCAGACGGGGCGAGCTGTGGGGCAGACGGGGCGAGCTGTGGGGCGGGCGGGCGAGCTGCTGGGGCTGCACATCGCCGTGGGACAGAACCCCCACAGCCCCGCACAGCCCGGGCCGCTTCTCCCCCGGAGGGAAAAGGCTCCCGGAGCGAGGAGCGCAGCCCTGCCCGGCCATGATGCTGCCCGCCGCCGGCCCCAGCCCCGCGCAGACCTGCGGGGCCGTGCTGGTGGCCGCCGTGCTCCTGCAGTCCGTCTGCGTGGCCGTCACCTTCCTCTACTTCACCAACGAGCTCAAACAGGTTGGTTGGGGGGGCAGGCAGCCGCGGGGGGGGACGGACCCCGCGCTCGCCCTTTGGCTCCCCTTGGCTTTTCTTGGGCAAGGAAAGGTGCCGGCGAGGCGAGCGGAGGCGGGAAGCGTCTGTTGAGCAGAACAGAGCCAGCATCCCCATTCCCAGACAAAGAGCTTCCCTCTGTGCGTGCTCTGCTCCTTTGTCTGAGCTTTCCTTGGGCCCTGGGTGCGCAGGCGGGGGCTGGAGTTCAAGGCAAGAACAATTAAAAGGGTTTTGCAGGTCCGCCCCCCCTCCCCCCCCCCTTTTTTTTTTCTCCTTAAAGCGACACTTTTTATTTTGCAGAGAAGTAGCAAACGCTACTTTTGCTTTTCGTTAAAAGCGCCCAAACTTGTGTCTCTCATCACACGGCGGTGCCCATCAGCGCGGCTGAAGCGTTGTTGGCGCCCGGAGCCGCCTGTCAGCTGCATGTTCCTATAGACCGCAGGGGAAAATAGGCTGAAAAAAAAAGCTGAAGTGCCTTTAAAATGCCTCCTCTAGGAAAATGGATAGTTTTAAGCCAGTGACTAATCCCAAAGGAACTTCACCCAGACAGCAAACACCACCGAATTCCCCAGAATGACTTGTAAAATAGCCATTGTATAGTCTGGATGCCTTGGTCTCCTTGCAGCCCCCCCTCAAGCCTGCTGGCTGCTCCTTAACTCTTTCCTCTTGCTGCACAAGATCATTTGCATGCCAAGAAAATTGCATTTAGTTGATAAGCCCATGAGCCTTTAGGTGTGTGGCCCCGCTTTTCACTGACACCCGAGTACTTGGAGTTTCCTTGAGTGTCTTGCCCAAAGTTTGCTGTTCTGCTCTTAAGTTGTGCCATTGCGTTGCTCTCCCTGGCGCAGAGGTAACCTAACTGCAGGTAAGTGCTGTAGTTACGCAGCTTCAGAAAGTGTTGCATAAATGTAAAATATTATGTTACCTGTGCCTTCCGCATCAAATTTGATAGGTGAAGTCTTCTGAGATGTCAGAAGTCCCCTGTGAAGCCGATGGTAAAGGGCATACAGTATTCTGCGTTATGAGCCAATCTTCATACTTTGGGAACGCATAAAACAGATTTTCCTGCAGAGTTTATAGCTGGGGCTGTCCCGTATTTGGTGGAAGGGGAGAGTCACGGAAATGTGTTGATTTTATGAAATCAGGTTACATAATACTGCTAATGAAGAGAAATATATAAATGCATTCTTGCCTCTTCATGCATACAGTTCAGTCTTTTGCTAACGAGCTTGCCAACCTAAGTAGCTGGTAACCACACTTAGCTTTCCCTTCCTTTTATTCAAATATGCACACCGGGGGCACAACCACAGCTAGTGGTACTTGCCCAAAATACTGTTTGTGGAGAGTAACAAGCCTGCATTTGGTGTGAAAAGCTAAATCTGCCCCCCCCCCCCCCGCGAAGTTCTGCTGGGCTAGGAAGTAAGGTTGGTGGCTCTGGAGGGGGCACCTTAAGGACATACTCGGGCATGTGCCATCCGGTGCACAATAAACAAGGAAGAAGCTTATCTAGGAACACTCTCTGCTGCCCTGCATCCACTCGGTGCGTGTGGAATAAATCTCAAACGAGAAACGACGATTTTTTTCTGCCCGTTTTTCTTCGTTTTGTCGTTCACGATATCTGTGCTCCTACACCGTCACCACATGACTGTGGCTGCACAGGCTGCAGATACTTTTTATCTTTACAGAAAGAATAATGTATAGCTAGCAGTGTTTTTTTAATTCTCCAGTTTTAGTAATCTGAGTAGGACTACGAATGCGAGCATTTGTCTCAGTTTTACTATGGGAGGAAGTGCTGAGACACGAGCACAATAAAGTTCATTATGCTTCAGGATACGGGGCTGCAAGGAAAATGTCCTCAGACTTCCTTCTGTTTTGAAAACAGTCCCCACATTACTCCTAGAATAGGAGAGGAGCTTCAAAAGATAGTGTTCCTGCAGGACTTCAGTCCTCCAAAAACGCAGCGCTACAGATAAACCTCATCTGAGCCTTACAGCACCCTGATGCCTTGCTTTCTCTCCCCATAAACCAGAAATACCAACCCTGCAGTAGCAGACTGTGCTGCTGATGCCAGTTTGCATTCCCTGAGGATTTCAAAAGGCATGCAAAGCGCTGTTCCAATGCCAGGAGAGTAAAGCTGTTTGAGGGGAAGGTCTGCAGATAAGGAGAAGGCAGAAGCGCAGGACTTTTTGCTCCCAGATCGGAGGGCAAAGCTCAGAGGTGAGCTGTAGCAGATCTGGTAAGAGAATAAACACTTACATCTCAGCTGCTCACGTATCTTTTTTTTTTTTGTTAAAAAAAACTCATCAAACTACTTTGTTATAGAAGCTAGTATAGGTAAATCTGTCAGAGCCCTTAGTTTTAAGCGCGGCTTTACCTTAATGAGCACATAATTGTAATCACTTTGAGTTCTTGAAACAAGAAGCCTGGTTCAAGACTATCACCATGCTCCTCAGCAGACACAGAAACCTGCACAAACACTCACAGTGGTGGCCCCAGATGCCTCCAGAGTATAAAATCATTTCAAGTGTTAGATGAAGCTCAAGAGAGCGTCCTGCTGCAAAGCGAAGGTGCTGTTCTACCCAGTAGGGCTCGCAGAGTAACGTGGGTGGATCCCCCTCATCCTCCTGGAGCCGGGAAATCTCTTCCTAAACGCCTTTGTTTTCTAACACGCGAAGGAGGAGGTGACTCAGTGTGTTGCTTTCAATACCCCAGTTTCAAGGACAGCAGAAAATGGTACTTGGAGAATAAATATATCTGTTTAGCAAACCAAACTGCGCTTCTTTAACATAAGAAGGGTGACACTTAAATGTTACAAGAAGTCCATCTGCGTGTTCGTTCCCGATTGCTCGCTCTTCCAAGCCCCCGCGGGACTTTGCTGGCACAACCTCACGGATCTTTGGCTGGGGAGGTGGATGGGAGCCGATCTCAGCTGGGATCTCAGCTGGGATCTCAGCTGGGATCTCAGCTGGGCTCTGCGGGGCCGCAGCGCAGGTTTCTCTGCTCCTGCGTGAACCAACAGCGCCGGCTGGAGTCGGGTCTCTCCCCTCGCCCTGCGGATGCTGCGGGGCTTGGGAAGCACTTGCTGCCGTCCTATCGGCTCTCCCAGCCACATTCCCCTTGGAGCCGACAGGAGTTTTGCCACCCTCTTCAAAATCATTTATCTTTTTCGGAAAAAAAAGAAAAAAGAGTATTTTCTCAACGACTAGAGGGTATAGATGTAGACCCATGTCCCAGGCATTCAGCATTATCATTTCATTTGCACCCAAATGTCATTTCTGTTGTTTGGACTTCGTTATGGACTACTAGGACAAACACAGTTGCGGACAGACCCCAGACTGGATAAGGGGGGGATATGGTATGGATATATACCAGTAAAAGCCTGGACTATAAATGGCATTGGCTGAAAAGGCAGAACAGAAAAGACTTTTTTAAAAGTCTGGTATTTGATTTCATCCTCAATAATTTGTGCAGAAAAATCCCTTGTGCAAAAGAGATGTTCTTAATGCAGAACTAGGGAAACTAAAGAATTCACAACGTTAGTGATTTGGGTATTGAATTTTCACAGAGCTTATTGAGTTGAGTGCTGCATACCAAGTTTATGTCCATGGAGATAATGTAAGTATATTTTTGCATATTGAGTATGCCATCGTGATTAAATAAATATGTAAAATGAGGATGAATTAGTCGTGCTGTCTCTGTAGTCATAACTCGCTCCATGCTAGCAAATGCTTTAAAGAAAAGAAAGCGTGTACTTAAGCGCAGTGAATTTAGTGACATACCATGGCTGAGCATCGGCGAGCACCTCACAGGTGAAAAATCCCGGCTTTCCTTTCTGCTGCAGCTCCGGGACACGTACTCCAAGAGCGGTGTCGCTTGTCTCACCGGGGAGGAAATGGGAAATTTCCTCCAAAACCTGGATCTAGCTGAAAGCGAAGACGGAGAGGCCGATCCCTGCTGGCAAGTAAAGTGGCACCTGGGAAAGTTAATTAAAAAGGTATTTGGGAACCAACACGCTGAAACAGTGTGCTTGGTGGTGGTACTATTCAGAGAATCCTAACAGCAGCAGGGAAAAGGGGGGTGTTTTATTGCAAAGCAATTGTCGAGCCGTACCTTCAGCTGCAGAGCGCTTGCACTGGAGCAAAAAACCTGCCATTCAGGAAATAATAAAGCAAAGACAATCAGTTTTTACTAAGCCAGTTTCAGTGGTAGGTTGGCTTATCCGAAATGCCTCGGGGTAGAAGTGCTCGACTCGAGGTTGTTTTCTGCCTGACCGAACAGACCGCAGTGGTAGCGGAGGTGTCGCTCCCTCTTTGGGAACACAGGGAGAGCGGCGTGAGAAAACGAGATGAAATGTAACGTGGGGAGAGGTATAAAGGTGCCTGGGAGAAGGTCTAGTCCTGAGCTATGGAATGCATCGGGGGAGGAAAGAGCGAGGCGGGCGAGCACGCAGCGTCGGGCACAGCGCCTTCCCAGCTCAGCGTTCAGAGAACACCATCTCCTGCCTGACTTACACACAAATACCTGTAATTTTGGCTGCAGAGAAGAAAATAAGCCTGCCTGAAAAAAAAATATATTAGAAAGGCTAAAATCTTCCCGGAATGGTTTTCAAAAGCCCATCTCCGGCACATAAAAAAAAAAAAGCTTATACATAAAAAGTCACTTCTGGCTGAAACTTACCCAAGAAATCTTGCAGCCCAGAATAGATCCTTTATTTGTATTCAGAGATCTCGTCTCCTTTGGTGGAAGTTCTGTCAGTGAATTCCCTGAATTTCTGTATAAGGAAAACATTGGTTTATTTGGTGGACATTTATACGTCTAATACACCTGCTAGCTCCCCGAATGCTTAAAAAAAAAAAAAAAAAGATAGCCTGGGTGCCAGAAATAATAAACGATGATAATAATAATAATAAAATAATATAGATGGGTGGATAGATAGATAAATAGAAATGTGGCAGGGCAGAACCTATCAGTTAGTGGCAAAACAGGTAAATCATCTCAAAGCATCAGCTGCAGCGCCGTCGGTAACCGGAGTAGCGCGTTCCGGCCCGGCAGTCAGCGAACCGTTATAACGAAGGGGAATGCACAAGGTAAGACGTGCTGGCTTAAGAGCTTAGCTAGCTAGGTATGGTAGAGGTATAAAAATACATGAAGTTTAATTTCTCAGAGCTCAGAGCCCACAGAAGCGCACGCTGCCAGGTATTCCGCACGTGGAAGCTGGTGCTTCTGTACCGTGTCTTTTCTTATTTGAGAAAAGCGTGAGGGTCGAATTTTCCAATAGACTTAAAGCCCAGATGGCTGAGCTCTCCTGGGAATGTTTTCCCATATATTTCATTACAGAAAAGACGTAAACATAGGAGTGCTTTAATACAACAAATTAATAGTTGGGGTTTTTTTATTTGCTTGTTGATCAAATCCAGAATACCCTTTATTTATGAGTTTGAGGAAGGAGCGTTCTTTCTCCTGCACCTATCAGTTTCTGCTCACAAACTAATTCATTTTCTCTGTGTTTGTTGACAGATGATGGCGAGAAGCTACGAGGAAAACATATCTGCAGTCAACGGTATGATAATAATTTCATTATCCGTGGCAAAAAGGAGCTGCTAGTGGCCCCTGATGTGTAGTGACTCAATTAATTTTTTAAAAGCGCAGAAAACACTGACTAAGACCTTGCACTGGCAGCGAGTCATCGACAAATGATTGCTGATTACTAGAAGGCAAATTTTCAGGAGCCAGAAAATACGGTCAAGCGATTAGAGGGAGGTAACCGAGGTGGGTGCAGAGGACTTGGCTTCTAGACCTCAGCCTAGAAGTGTTACGGGGACATTTAAACAGTCTGTTTTCCTGGGAACCGGCTGCCGTACGCATAGGTCAGTAAAGGAATAGCTCTGCGGAAGCTCCTGCAGCTCTGAACACGTTGAGTGAAAGCGTTACGACCTCCAAGTGGAAATTCAGAGTGAAGACAACAAATCCTTAACCTTAAAAGATACTCGGCATGAATGTAAAAATTGTTAATATGGGTTATTTTAGGTTGTCTATTGGTAACCTAATGGTAACCTATTGGTAACGCAAAACCTCATATGGTTTGGGGCAGCGGGGTGGAGAAAAAGGAGAACAAAGAGGCGTGTAAAGACATTTCAAGGAGAGCCAGAGAAATTTGAGCCTTATTAGCCAATATATAGCATGATTTAGTCAATTTAAAAAAAAAAAAAAGACATACCTATGGCTTAAAATCGGGTCGAGTGGGACGGATGTGCTTTCTGACGTTCTCGCTTCTGACGTGAGGTTCCTTCTGTGGCCTTCCTCAGGTGAGCGGGCGCTGACGCTGGCGCACGCGGATGGGCAGCCACCCGCCACCAGGATCGCAGCGCATCTGACGGGCAACAGCAACAGGAGGAGTTCCCTCTCCCCACGCAGTAAGGGAAAAAGCCTTTACAACCAGTTAAAGGTGGCAGAAATTACTCTCTCACTGCCAGCCTCCCGCTTACATACACTTTTTGATACTTGCGTTGAGTTGACAGTAAGAAACAAGTCATAAAAGAAAGCCTTTTTGTCCCTGACAGTGTTTTTTCAGCTAGTTCTCGCAGAACAGGGAGAAGGCCCATTGCCTCTGGCCACTTCCCTAACTTTCTTTCTGGAACCTTCATTAAGGGGAAGAAAAATAAACATCCTTCTTTCTAACGTTAAGTTTTCCTCTTTTCTTTCCTATTAGAAGTGCAAGACGGAGACAGGAGAGACTTGACATTCAGGCCGTATTAATGAAAGGCTTGGTGGGGCTGCTGCGGCTTTGGAGGGTGTCAGGCACAAATGGGTATTTTAACTTCATCACTAAGTAACAACGTGATGGTTTTCCTCTTATTTGGGAGCACGAAAATTAAAAATAAAGGTAGTTCACGTGAATTCCCGCACAGAGCTAACCAGCTTGCTTCGGGAGCTTTGAATTATTTTGAGAATGGACATAACGAGCCACTGGGAAGAGCAGGTTTCCTTACTTTAAATAAAAAAAAACCCAGACTCCCTGACTAGCAGACACCTGGCTTCGCTACCCGGCTTTTAATTTAATATTTTTCTCTCTTTTTTTTCTCAAGTAGATTCCTTGCCCAGAAGAGGGAACGGACAAAAAATAAGCAACTGGGAATCGTCAAGGAAAGGCCACTCTTTCCTCTACAACGTGGAGCTGAGAAATGGCGAGTTGGTGATACCCCAAACGGGCTTTTATTACATTTACTCACAAACTTACTTTCGTTTCCGTGAGAACGAGAATGAGGATTCCGGTTTGCTGGCACAAATCAGGAACCCCAAACAGCTCGTCCAATATGTTTACAAACTGACTAATTACCCAGAGCCCATTTTGCTCATGAAAAGCGCAAGAACGAGCTGCTGGTCTAAAAAGGCAGAATACGGACTTTATTCCATCTACCAAGGTGGTGTGTTTCAGCTGAAAAGAGAGGACAGGATTTTTGTCTCTGTCAGTAATGGTGACATAGTTGACATGGACAAAGAAGCAAGCTTTTTTGGAGCTTTTATGATCGGTTAGAAGATGAAAATCGTGCTCTGAAGGAGCCAGTTTTCCTAGGCAGGACCAGCTTAAAATTCTGTAAAATAGGGGATAATAAGCAACCACCCTAGCGATACCGATAGTACCAGGCTCCCCTTTTCTCAGATCACTCAGCCGAGGTCCGGCCGTGCCGAATACTCTCCCCCGAGCCGGGAAGGGGCACAGCAGCAGCTGCGGATGGCGATGCTTTGCACGGGCACGGGTACCACGTCCCCCTGCCCAGCCGGGCTGGGGGCGTGCGAGGATTTCACACGCCACGGATGATACCTTCAGCCCCGGCAGGTGAGAGCTCGCCATCACCTCCGCAGAGATGCTCCGCGCCGGCTCCGGTGGGATGGAGGATGCTCCGGGTCCGGTTACTTGAGGTAGAGATGGGACATCAAATTTTATTCGTGGTCTCCATCAAGACCCCGTCTTGAATATCAGGTCCTGTAAGGAGCCGTTGGGGAGTACTGCTTCCCAGGCACCTGTGGAATGACTCTAGGAGTTTTTTGTTTGAACCCGAGTCTTACAAAGTTGAAAGGCCATCGGAAACTCGCAACTGCACGTCTTCATCTCATCTAACAAAGCACTTAAGCGCCTGATTAATTTTAAGCACACAAACAGCCTGACTGAATCAGGGTATTCACATGCTTGAAATTAAATATGTGCTTAAGCGTTTTTCGGGATCGTGGCTTGAGTAAACACATTAGTTTGTCTTAATCAGGATATTGTACACAAAACCAGCTGCTGAAATGGCACAGAAGAGGTTTGGAAATCAATCAGTATTTTGATCGGCACGTTATGACAGTGCCTGTTTACTTAATTGCTGTGCTGTAAAGATTTCGCCAGGTTTCCAACAGGTTGAGTAGTGCGGTTGCTGTTACACTTGGTGACAGCAAGTTCTTCATCCAGAAAAATACATGTTTTTCTGTAAATGCTGAATTCGGTTAGACATTCGCCACAAATTAAGCATGACGGGGTTCTGCCGTGTTTGTTTGGACTGGCCTGTATTTGGTAGGATGTAACGCAGAACAACACACCCCGATGACTAACATTTTAAGGAAAACATACGCAACTATCCGTACTTAAACAAGAGCTGCAATTTGGGTAACGCTGTTTTGATTTTTATTTTACGTTTAGGAACGGGTGGAAAATTTTCGTAATTTTTGTTTAAACCGTAATTTTAATTTTTTTTAAAACAAATGGCAACTATGTTTTTTAAGCCTATGAGTGGGACTGTTTTATAGTTTAAAAAAAAAAAAAAGGAAAAAAGATTTGCACGTGTAAGCTGTGTGGGCTAGATCCTCGGCGTAAATCAGGTAGCATTAATTAATTAGCACATCCGCAGCATCGTCAGTGGACATTTGCACCATGAGTGGGGCATTTTGCCCAGGTTCGGAGGAAACGGTGGGGAAAAGAAGCCGAAAATGAAAAAAAAAAAAATGGGAGGGGAGAGGAAGGCAGTTGTTCTGCAAATGTTATTTTGCATCAACAGAGTGATGCCAGGAGAAAAATCTGCTTTTTTTAAGACTTTTTAAAATGGGTTTTTAATACACTAAGGTTGCCATGGGAACCCTCCCATTCACCTCCATGTTCTGGTAATTAAATCACTGTACAGCCCTTGCGTACGGGCCGCGCGAGTAAACACGCGTCATTGATCTTACCACTTTGTCAGCAAGAGGAAAGGAATGGCCACAAGCACCTGCACTTATTTTGTCGTTCGGAAGAGCAGGGACGTTGGGTCACTTAAATACCTGTGTTTGAGCGGCAAGAGAAGAATTTCAGGAATACCATCTTTTTGACAGGTTGGGGCAAAGAAACACACTGCCGTAAGGCTAAAATAATGAGGTTTAGCTTTTTTTCTGCGGTTTTAATGTAGCATCACGTATACTGTTTTCAGTGGTAACCAAATCCGCGAAATTCTTCATCGTTTACTGGAACACTTGGGTTTGCCTCGTTCGCAAATCATCTCTTTCAGCCGAGGACAGAACAATATTTCTACAGTTTTCTTTCTGATTTCTGTATGTAATTCGGAAATTTTCTGCCTGCCAGAAAAGGCTGGGGAGAACAAAGCCATTCCCTCTGTGCCTGGATGTCTCCTGTATTGCACAAATTACTTCCGTAAGTTCTCCTTGCAAATGGATGGGGCTTTTTGATCTCAGCCCGGGGTTGACCCGTGGTATCAGGTTTGAGGGGGTTTTTTAGCAATTTGTTATGTTAAAAAGTTTGCGGTTTCTTTTTAGAAATGTTATTTTAGGAGCTTATTTGAAAAAAAAAAAAAAAAACCAAACAAAAAAATTATTTGAACTGTGAAAAAGTATTTCAGATTTACTGGTGACAGCTTCGAGTCAGAAGCCCTCCTTTATGGCCAAGAACTGATTGGTGTAACGCAGGAGCGATGGCTGCGAGAAAGGGCTGGAAAGAAACCGGGGTGGGGGGGGGCGGGATTCCACAAACTTGCAGCTGAGGCTAAGACGAACCGTCTTGTTACTCACAGAGTTTTTTTGGTCCGTGTTCTCTCCTCAGCTCTCGATGTATAACGCCACGCCAGCTGTCATTTGAGGGGTGCTCCCCGGCGTTATCTTCCTTTTTTTATCTCAATGTACATATTCTTGGTTTCTGGCCGCAGAGTTTATCTCGACAGGGATGACACCGAATAATCCAAAGCCATGCTTGCCAGACATCCCTTTGGGGAGAGGTTATCAAGCAATATCAGAACGGACACATTAGAAAACGAATAGAAAGAAAGAGCAAGTTCTGTTCATACCTTGGCACCCTGACTCACACTTTTCATCTCACTTTATGTTGAACGGCGAATGTAGCAGATTTTTTTTTATTTGTGGATGTAGGTTGCCGTAAAATGTAAATATTGTAATTTTTCTACATGAATTTTGTATAAAACATTTTTAGTAAATAGTTATGTAGTCTTGCAGTGGTTATTGGTTTCATCCTGTGCCTTCCGTGACAACAACCCAGTCTGAAATCGTTCCTCCGACATTGGTTGGTATCAGTTATAAGCCGTCAGATGCCACAAACGGTTGCAACGCGAAGGACATAATGGAAGCCATCGAGCGACGCCGTGTCGTGGAACGTGATACAATTGGCTTCCAGGCCCTCGTTGGTGAACGGCCTCTGGAAGCAGCACGCTGAAGAGAACGCTGAAAACGATCTCGTGACCAGGGACTGCAAAACCCTGAGCCTTTCCCTTGAGGTCTGCTCGTGTTTCTGGGCTTTGGCAATTACTTCAGCATCGGGAAATCTATTTAGGAGGGAAACACCTAATTCTTGTCCATCACCAAGCTACAGTAGAAGACATATTGAGTTCGGAGGGATAAGGACCATTTACACAGATGTTGTAAAGCAGCAGTAAACTGGAGATCCCCCCAATGCTGAACACAAATGCACTCCTTGCCCCAAAAGCAAACATGGGTTACTGTCTGGTCTATCCACTCCACTTCCAGAATTTGCCCCACCAAAAAAGGGTCTGAAACCCAGGCAGAGCCTGGAAACTCAACAGGACACGAAGGCATCATCTACCCTGAGCCCAGCCCCGAGATGGGAGAGGGGGTGGTTGGTCCTGTGTGTGCAGAGAAGGGCTACGGCCGCAGCAGCAGCGACGTGCCGCAGCAGGGAAACCGCTTACTCCCGGGGGTAAAAACCCTTGGAAAGCTGCCCCAACCCAAGGGCTGCTTCGCCTCTGAGTGTCTCCTTTTGCCTTCACTTCCTAGCAGTTCCCAGTACCATCTCGTTCTCACTGTCGTGGGCTCTGGCAGACCCCCACATCGCCATTTGATGCGCTGCGCGTCTGCTTGATTAACGAAAGGCCACTTGCCTCCCTAATGGACTCATAATCTAAATAACATTTAGCCCGGTGTTTGTTTTAGGCTTTATTTGGAGTAGACGGGCATGCCTCGCGTCTCGCTAATCATGTCTCTCCCCGTCACCAACCGAGCCCCACTGGAACCAGTACGCCATCGTACTGGGGAGGAGCAGCCCCCGCAGCCCCAGACTGCAGGGATACCCACAGGTTTTAAAAAGAAATTATCCCTTTCTTAGAGGATGCTTTTATCTCAGCAGAGGGTTCTCTCTTTTTTTTCCTGGTGTTTCCATGGGAAAGAGGACGTGCCAGCTAACTGGCTTTTATTGTACCTCGCGTTACTTCATGGAAACGGACTTCTATTTTTCGCCTCTCTTTGCCTGAGTAAAGGTAACTATTATTGTTTGAATTGCAGCAGTATCCACTGCCCAGGCAGGATCGGGGATGCATTTGTTGAACTCCCTGCAAACAGGCAAAAAGCCCGATTCAGACACTGAGATTTCGAAAGTCGTAATTTTAGTTTTCCGCTGACAGCTAAATATTAGGGTCTAAGGAAAGACTGAATGTAACGATCAATCTAACGTAAATAAGCACACAGAGACAAGATCTCGTTCACCCCTCCAAGGCACCTTGTGCCGTTCAGCAGCAGAAACGGAAGGTACATCAGGATGTCGTTGGGTCCCATCCAATTTTTGAAGGTTGGTTTTTTTTTTTTCCTCCACGGAGAGTTACATGGAAGCTTGTAGCAATTTTCATCGGAATCATCCAAAATTTAGTTCTCCCTAACTTTTCTCTATATTAACAGACTGAAACTGCACGCTACGTCACACGGTAAAAATCATGAATTTTCCTCTGATTGCGCTTAACTGCCTGACCACACATCGCTGCTGCTTTGTAATACCATGGCTTTTCCCGAGACGTTCGTAATCCAAACCTATATAGACATTTCCATTCATTTCTTCTGAAAGTTTTAGAGGTGACATGGAGTTGGGGCACCAGCTCATGACAGAAGTGCTGTCAAGTCGCTTGCGGTCAGCGAGACGGGGCTGCAGCTTGTGAGAGAAGCCTGTCGGTTTATCAGCTCCCCATTTTTATGGGCTGTTCTACCAGAGTTAATACGAATCACACTCTTTGTCTTTGATGTGCATAATACTTTTGCACTGAAGGCATCATGTACACTCACGGCGTCAGCAAACTTTGGAGAATCCAAAGTTGTTCAAAGTGCCCTCCAGAAAACCGCAATTTAAACCAAATCAAGTCCAAGGCACAAATTCCTCCTCAAGATACTTCTGCTTTTGCCCGAGTGTGAATTTTTCAGCTCACGTTGTTCTCAATTTGTATTGTATCATGTGCATTTAGCCCCTATAACTACTGGGTGAAGACAAAGTGGATTGTGACCAGCAGAAGGAGGGAGGTGATTGTCCCCCTGTGCTCAGCACTGGTGAGGCCACACCTCGAGTATTGTGTCCAGTTCTGGGCACCTCAATACGAGAGAGATCTCGAGGTGCTGGAGCGAGGGCAGAGGAGGGCAACGAAGCTGGGGAAGGGCCTGGAGAATAAATGTGATGAGGAGCGATTGAAGGAGCTGGGACTGTTTAGTTTGAGGAAGAGGAGGCTGAGGGGAGACCTCATCACTCTCTACAACTACTTGAAAGGACATTGTAGAGAGGTTGGTGCTGGTCTCTTCTCACAGGTAATTAGCGATAGAACAAGAGGGAATGGCTTCAAGCTGCAGCAGGGGAGGTTTAGGCTGGACATTAGGAAAAAATTCTTCCCAGAAAGAGCGGTGAGACACTGGAATAGGCTGCCCAGGGAGGTGGTGGAGTCACCATCCCTGAATGTGTTTAAGACTCGTTTAGATGTGGTGTTGGGGGATATGGTGTAAGGGAGAACTTTGTAGAGTGGAGTTGATGGTTGGACTCAATGATCCCAAGGGTCTCTTCCAACCTAAGTGATTCTATGATTCTATGAAAGTGGATTAACTGCAGATTTGCTGGTGAATTGAGCCACGTCATCACTCTCCGTTTCAACGTGAGGTAGACGTATCAACAAGAAAGTAAGACCAGGAATAATTAGCTATGCAATCCCAGCCAGCATGGTCTGGCACTTAGAGAACTCAAATCGTAATGGCTATTAATAAACATGTAAGTCAGGTGAACATCTCCGTCCAAAGCCAGGACAGCTTTGGGTCAAAACCCACAAATCTTCTTTAGAAAGACCATCCAATGATATTCAAAAAAATGCAGGCTACATCTCCTACTGCTGCCATGCTAGAAATTGTTTCGTAAACACTCTGTGCTTTTAACCCAGGGGGGACGTACCTGCGTCGGATGAACACGTTCCCTCCCCACTCGGTGAGCAAGTTGAACCAAGAGGGACATGGATACCCGGGGTGGGACCTCACGGCACGAGCTGAAGCACGGCGAAAAGCTACGTCTGAAACAGATGCCGCTGAATTAGTGGCGTTAGAGCACAGCTTTGCTGATTAATGAACTGGCTGTTTTGAAGCCCGCCTGCAAACTTTTACTGCCATATAAACAACTGCAAAGTCATTTGAGCACGTTCTGGGTTTTTTTCCGTTATTAAGTTGGACTACCGCTATTCCATCAGTGTTACTCGCTGATGGTAGTTGCTAAACTGTAACCTTTGAAAGCATACACCAGATGCTACCTTCTGTTCTTAAAATACATTTATAATAAAAGTCAAAACATCTCCTGCCCCTGGATATCATTAAAAAAAAAAAAATGCATTTGCTTTTCTGTGAATTGTTGGAGCTGCATCATTTTTAAATGGGAGATCTCTCCCTTGAAGTCTGTTTTCCACTTTCTTCATCTCTCCACGATAAAACCATAATCATTCTATAGTCCGAGCCTTCAGATATTTCCATGACAACAAACAATGATATAAACAAGAATTAAAACTTTATTGGATGAGAAGAAAATGGAAAGAATGGAACGTCGGAGAGAGATTTTAAAACTCCATGAATAGAAGCTCTCCTTTTCTACCTTATCTGCAGTGCTCAACACAGCTTGAATGCTGCCAAAGAGAAGCATCAATATTTTAAGAGTTCTGTGAAAGGTAAATGTCCATTATAATGTTTTTTTAAAAAATTATTTTTTGAATATCTGTTTTGTTCATGCATCCAGTTAGTGGACAAAACTGTGAACAGAAAGTTCTTAATTTCTGCCTCTTTCCCTCCATTTCTCTCATTCCAATAACATCAGTGACTTCAATCTTTTCTGCAGTTGTTAGGGCAACATAAAAGTACTGTTCTTGCAGCTGAGGGCGAGTAGATAACTTTCTGGAGCCTAAAGCCATCTTCTCTCACAGCTCTTGTACCTTCTGTCACCGCTATCATCCCCGCGGTCCTTCAGCAAACGCATAGCAGAGGCGGGAACTCGTTATCGTGCAACGTTTGTGGGATGTCAACTCTTTATATCCCATCAAAATTTGGCCTGCGGTGGCCGAAGAAACCAGAGAGAAGCAGAAAAAGGGAGCTGCTTTTCCTTTCTCTCAGCTGACTTTATCTCTGGCCCTGACCGCATGAAGGAAAAGCAGCCAGAGAAGCCCTTGACTCATGGTACCCTTTAAACAAGAAGGGGATTGACGTTGCTGGATTCAAAGCACAACTGCCATTTCTGATCCAACAGCTCATCGCTCAGCACATCAAACTCCCAATGAACTAAGTGGTAATTCATTGCATTACAAGCTCAAGCTGTCTGGAGTATATAAATCTGGTTCCGCCTCGCTTTTGGCTACTTGATTTTGCTACACAGACCTCGGTTCAAGTATTATTTTAATGAGGAATAATATTATTTTTTTTTCCTGAAGGAAAATTTAAAGAAAGCTTTTCTCTCCCTGGGGAAAGGGAAATGGTCATTTTTGACAAGATACAGCTCAGCAAAAACTGGAAGAATTTCATGAGAATGAAGGATGCTCCCTACACAGAAAAGTCACATTTATAGCTTCAGGCCATTTTCTCTGCCAAATATCAACATCCTGCAGTTAATGCCACCGGTCTGAGAATTTATCGGGGGGGAGGGGGGGAGTGAAATAATTCTTTATAATAATACAAAATATTTGGCAGCCTAAATACAGAGGCAGTTACCAGCTCCTCCATAATATAACGCAGTGTAATTTAAGTTAGATTGGACGCAAAAATGTGATATGAAATAACTGTACATTTGTTGCATACAGCCCATGATTTTTCTTCAGAAACATAAAACAATTATAGAGGCAGCTGGATAAACAAAGCCAGAAGCGCGTTAG
The DNA here is from genome assembly GCA_008658365.1 of Alca torda. Taxonomy (NCBI): domain Eukaryota; kingdom Metazoa; phylum Chordata; class Aves; order Charadriiformes; family Alcidae; genus Alca; species Alca torda. The sequence goes on from CM018081.1 coordinate 4,508,864, forward strand.
GCTCTTTCTTCTTCTCAACTGCAATTAACATGTAGCCATCCCCCATAAAATTTAGCGACTGTTGAATAACTTGCTACAAAACTGTCTCGCGGTTCAAGAGCGGGAATGATGAATACCGATTCCAATGAAACTGCAAAAATATATCATCCAAATTAGGCTACGGACAAGGCACTAAGGCTAATGCTTGCATTATAATGGAAAGTGCTCTGGTGAAAGCGGGGCTCATTCAGCAGCACAGGCAGAGTCACCCGGTGGGTGTTGTGTCACACCACGCCTGTGCTCTGCCCTTCAAGAAAGCTCTGCGGCTGTGCAAGAGTGCTAGCAGATGGTGTACACACGTATGTGGGGGCACCCCGAAAAAACAGCATAAAACGGCTTCTCAGCTGAATTAGCCTCGATGCCAACGTGGATTGAGAGCACCCATTGCCCCGCGAGAGATGGGGTACGAGGGAAAGGATGCAGCCCCTCTAAATAGAAAGACGGGGGTGAGAAAAGGTGGTACTGTAGCACGCTCTCTCCATCACTCTGCAGGGACAAGTTGGGAAGGAGGTGAGACACCATCTTTACAGGTGTCCTGGAAGTCACTTTACTGTCCCTGATCTCACCTCGTGCTGCTTCCATCTTATTCCTACTTGGGTACAACGTTATCCTTTAGCAGCACAGAGGAGCCCGCAGCTGGGGAAACACAGCGGTAACGGATGTGCCTGCAAAGGGCAGGGCGTAGGACAGCAGAAACGTGCTGGATCAAAATTTAATTGTAGGTAGATCATAGAGAAGAGGGCGATTACTGCGGCTTCACTGAACTGGAGCCTTACGGGGCTCCTGCCAAGATCCAAGGGCAGGTCAAAGATGCAGCAGGAGGAGACGGCGACTGCAGCCGTCCCCGTGTTCCTACACCCACCGCCGGGTCCCCACCTGCCCCCCCGAAGGACCGCGCACCCCCGACCACCGGCGACTTGACGTGCAGGGAGAAGCCACCCCTCAACTCCCAACCGAAGGAACTTCCCCGCTGCTCCCAGAGCGCAGCGGCGACAGGCGGGACCCCCCCCGTCCCCGTCCCCCCCGCCCCGCCCAGCGCAGCCGGACGCGGGACTGATGGAAGGCGGGGAGCGAGAGAAGCGCCGGCGGTGAAACCCTCCCGGCACCGGGGCACTTGGGAAGAAAGTTTAGCAGACGATGCCGGTAGGGATTTTGCAGCCGCCCGGGCTTCGCCCTGCGGCGCCGGACCCGCGGGGCCGCTCCGCGCCCGCGGAGCCACCGCGCCCACGTCTCCTCTGACGCGCCGGCGAGTGCCAGCCCTCCCCGGGGCGCGGAGAGAGGCGGAGCGGGGCCGCTCTCCCCTCCCCGCCATCCGCACCTGCCCCGGCAGCGCGGCGGAGGGCGCGCAGCGGCGCGGAGGCAGGGGCCGGGCTGCGCGGGGCGCGGGGGGGGCCCGGCGGGGCGGTGATGCGCAGCCCGCGGCGGCAGGATGCGGGAGGGGAGCGCGGGTGGCCGTGGCGCGGAGAACCGGACGGGCGCCGAGCCCCCGCTGCACCTTTTTCCCGCGCCCGTCCTCACCGGCATCACCGTCGCCTGCGTCCTCCTCTTCGTCATCGGGATCATCGGCAACCTCATGACCATGCTGGTGGTGTCGCGGTTCCGGGACATGAGGACCACCACCAACTTCTACCTGTCCAGCATGGCCTTCTCCGACCTGCTCATCTTCCTCTGCATGCCCCTGGACCTCTTCCGCCTCTGGCAGTACCGGCCCTGGAACTTTGGGGACCTCCTCTGCAAGCTCTTCCAGTTCGTCAGCGAGAGCTGCACCTACTCCACCATCCTCAACATCACCGCCCTCAGCGTGGAGCGGTACGTCGCCATCTGCTTCCCCCTCCGAGCTAAAGTGATCATCACCAAGGGGAAGGTCAAGCTGGTCATCCTCTTCCTCTGGGCCGTCTCCTTCATTAGCGCCGGACCCATCTTCGTCTTGGTGGGGGTCGAGCACGAGAACGGCACGAACCCCCTGAGCACCAACGAGTGCCGAGCCACGGAGTACGCCATCCGCTCGGGGCTCCTCACCATCATGGTCTGGACCTCCAGCATCTTCTTTTTCCTGCCCGTGTTTTGCTTGACCGTGCTCTACAGCCTCATCGGGAGGAAGCTCTGGAGGAGAAAGAGAAAGAACATCGGTCCAAACGCTGTCATCAGGGATAAGAACAACAAGCAAACTGTGAAAATGTTAGGTATGGCTCTTCTTGCTGTGTTTTTCCGAGGGATGTGTGTGATTGTGTGTGTGAGAGAGAGAGAGAAAGGCTGGGAGAGCACTGGTAGTTCACTAGAAATGCTTTCCTTTGGAAGCAACTATTGAATATGCTTCATACGAAGGGCTACACCTCAAGGTATTCATAGAATAACTCTCCCTCCTTAGATTTATTTCTAACTGGTTTGAGCTGGGGACTCTCAAACAGAGTCTAATAACAATCACTGGCAAGGACAAATGCTACAGCTACAATTAGCTGGTGCCCTGGAGATTTTTTTGGACGTTTTTTTGCTCTTTGGTTGTGGATACCGACATTATTTACCCGAGGATAGTTTATGTGATTTTTAAACAAAACGAAACCCTTCTCAAGCCACAGAGTTGAGCTGCAGGCTAAGCAAGCAGGGTGGTGACGTGCACTTAGTTTTATATGAGAAGAGTATCCAGGTTTTAGCAAATTGGGGTTATTTACTGGGGTGGCCGTGTAAGCTTATGAAAATTAATCTGCATTTTTATATTAGCAAAACACCGGCATGTGCTGAACAGGGACCATCGCGTCTCCCTTGTGGTCTGTGATCCTGTAAATTCTCACTGACTTTAAGAAAACAGGATCGAGACAACAGACGCTGCCATTCCTAACTTTGTGTATTTATGTTGCTGAATGGTTTGAACAACAGTTATTGTTGGCCACGGGGAGACACAAACGGTTAAGGTACGAAGTCAGCGCGTGCGGTGGGAGTTTGATGCACGAAACCAAAAAAAAAAGTTGCCCTGCAGTTTGGTGTCTGAAAACGGCAGAATCCTCCTGCTGCTGCTGCCGCCGTGGACTTTTATTCAAGCAGAACGTCCTGCGCAGTGCAAGTCATCCCACGGATGCGAGAGGGGATGGGATGCTCAGCGCCGAGAAGGTTTCCCGGGCGGCAGCAGCTCTGCTGTGCTCGTTTCAGCCGGGGGAAAGCCATGGGCTAACGAGCTAGACGAAGAGGTGGCAGCGGGTCCTAACTACCTTAATGACTAAACGGGAGCCTGGCTGATTTTTTTTTTGGTGGCGTCCTGCTGTATTACTATGCAACAGCAGGCAGGATAATAAAACCCGCCTCATTCTTTGTGCCCTTTCAGCTGCATTTTATGATCAACAGAATCACTTCAGCCTGGTGAGCGTGACCTTGGAAGTAATTCACCATTTACACTTCTGGAGTTTCAGGGTTTTGAATCTCCACTTACAACAAGTAAATTGCTAGCTTATATTACTACCGCGTTTATATTTCTGTATGCTTAACCACAAAGAAATTTGAAGGAATACCTGTTTATTTCTGCCCTGAGGTATAGCCGCAGGCATTAACGGTATTTCAGACACCTTTTTTTTTTTTTTTTCTTTTTCTTTTACAAAGGCTGAGAACAGCAAGGCTGGCCTCTGACAGAGAGCCAGTATTCTCTAAGCGATAACAATCTGATGGAAAGATGGCAAGAAAAGAAGTTAGTAAGGGCTCAGCACCCGCAGATGCTCGGTGCTCTCACTGGGGTGAATGTTCTGCTTAAAATTTCAAAGGCGCTTTCTGAGACTTTACCAAGTCGTGGAAGGTCAAGTAAACGGGATTAGCATCACCGCTTCTTTTAAATTGCAGAGAGAGGTCCCTAATTAAAGCCCTAAATGTGCAGCCGGACTTGCAAAGGAGCTGTCGTACCCCGTTCCCATTGAAATCAACGGGATTCTGCAGGCGTGAAGATCAAACTCTCAAAAGCCTGACCACGGCTGTGCGTGCCTCCATGTGGAAATACTGACCGTGCCTAAAATCCTGTTTGTAACGACCATCGTGGTAACATTCGTTATCCGGATTAAACTCCGGAGCACACTTACGAGCTAAGGAAACATTGTCTGAATTTTTTTAGGTGAAGATGCTGAGGAAAAAAAGGGAAATGGTTGGCTCAGGAAGATGCAGAGGTGGAAATCAGATACTCTGAATTTCAGCTCTGTGCTTTAGAGTCCACCATAAGTATCCATTTAAACTCGGGAATGCTTGCGCAGAAAGTTTTTAAGGAAAGGTGCCGACAATCATCCCTCTCGGCTCTCTGAATTTTATATGTCTCCTGTGACTTGACAGGAGGAAGCAGGATTGCTAACAGCAGAGAACAGGTTAACTGGTAAAAAAAATGCTTAAGAATGTCAAAAAAAACCTTGCTTGACTTTTCTGGTTTTTCTCTTTCCAGTATATTAATAGATACACTCAAAGCAATATGACAAATAATAAAGGTCAATAGCAGGCAGGAAATGAACAGAAAAAGTTTCCCTTTCTCTAGGGTGGAAATTCAACTGTGTTCAAAGATACACACGTTCCTATTACTCTGCTTATATTATATTTACATATAAATGCAACCGCAGTGGGAGCGTAATATTGCAGATATACTATATAACTACAATCATGCAGTTATATATTTAATTTTACTCTTCCTGGAGTAACCCATATCCCAAAAAACAGACAAACGGGAAGGGTGCCCCGCTGTCTGTTCTTACCTTGGCGTACGTGCTCTACAAGTCCAAATTCTGGCCGTTTGTTTCGTTTTTGGGCCTTTGCTTGAAATAGTTTTGCTTCCCAGTGATTACATTCTTCGTTATAAACCGCAGCGTTGGGTCTGCCATGTTAGATGTAATTTGCTTTTGTTAAACACCGCAGATGGTAGGTTGTTACACTTTTATTTCGCCACCCTTTTGACCTTTAATTCTCTATTTATGGAAACATTTACAAGTTTCATAGGCCAGAAGTACGCTGCAGCAGGTTCGTTGCGCAGCGTACAGGCAGCCTGTTTAGATGTGATCAATGTCTATTAAGCATTGCTAATTTGTACTCTCAGAGGATACACTGAGAGACACAAAACTGAAAATTTACGGGACGTATTTTTGCGCTTTACGATCAATTTGTTATAGAAATAGAATTTTGCAGTAGAATTTTGCAGTAGGATTTTAATCACCCAGGTTCTAATACTCATGCTTGACACGATTTCTTCTGCTGTTTTTATTTCAGTTGTGGTGGTATTTGCTTTCATACTCTGCTGGTTGCCTTTCCACGTAGGACGATATTTATTTTCCAAATCCTTTGAAGCTGGATCCCTGGAGATCGCGGTGATCAGCCAGTACTGCAACTTGGTGTCCTTCGTCCTCTTCTACCTTAGCGCGGCCATCAACCCCATCCTCTACAACATCATGTCCAAGAAGTACCGAGTCGCCGCCTGCCGGCTCTTTGGACTCAAACCCCTTCCAAAGAAAAGACTCTCCAGCACGAAACAAGAGAGTTCGCGGGTTTGGACAGAACCGAGCGTTATCACATGACACGGGATTCCCAGCGCCAGAGCATCGCTCACACCAGTATTTCCCAGAAAGCCATAGCGAAAGAGAAAGAAGGGGAGAAACCCAAACCAAAAGGTTAAAGCCGTGCTTGTGTCATCATCTGGAGCTGCTGGAAGGTGTAACGTAGGCAGTTAAAGATTTAAAAAAAAAAAAAAAAAAAAAAAAAAGAAAAACAAACGAAATTGAGACTATAAAAGGAGATGCACGGCCACAGAATTCGGCAACGCTCAAGTCTTGTTTTTCTTCTGCTTTTGCCCGTATGATTATTTTTTTTCGCACTGACTGTAGCAGGAGGGCTGGGCTTTGCCAGCCTTAACAGGCAAACGGAGCCCAGCCCGCGTGAGAGTTTGCGTGACTTCAGGAGCTGATAATTCCAGCTGAATTTTTCCCGGAGTTAACTTTAGTTTTGCTAAGAATCTTGCTAGCGCATAACCAGACCCTAGAAAGAGCCGATGGAATTGCCTTTTTGGAGTGGTAACCATGGAATTTGATACAGTTTTCATAATCTTGATTTTTAAATAAACTGATGTTTTTCTCCAAATGAGGAAAATGGTTTCTTAAAAAAAAAAAAAAAAAAAAGGAGAAATAAAACGGATAATTTTTAAACACTCTAAAAATATATGACCCGCATGTCCTGTCCGAGTAGAAAGGCGATGAAAATAATACCTTCACAGAAGTGGCTTAGAACATGACTGTAATGAAATATTTTTTTTTTTTTACATCTATATCAGTGGGACAAGGACAGTGCTGGCTTCAGGACTGCAGTGATGCTATAAAAATATGGAATGCGATCTCCCGCCAAAGTCATATATATATTTTATTTTTTTTTTTTTACTAGCTAGATCGTCCGTACTCGTTCTGTTCCGCTTGACTGTGAACGACTCGACGTGTTCGAACTCGGAAGCTTTTAGTTGTTTCGATATTTGTAACGAGTCCGTGGCTGCCTGCCCCTCTGCTGCGCGCCCCCGTGCCCCCCGAAGGCTGCTAAGGACAGGTCTCCTGCCTGTAAAACACCACTCATTTCTGTTTAAAGCGTATCAACTGGTTCCCGGTACCACCTCCCCCCATAAAACCCGCCGTGCGGTTGTACCAGTTCGCTGCACTATCAAAACCAGAACGTTTTTTTTTTTTTTTTTTTTAACCAACGTGACCTGACGAAGTAATAGAAAAATCTGCATTAAAACACTAGAAAAATCTGCATTAAAACACACAGGGCGGACGCATTCTCATACTTCATGCATAAAAATCTTAAATTCAATTGATTTTTTTATAACTCGCGTATGCCGTTGAAAAGCAAAACAGAAAACTTCCCGTCCTTGATGCTAATACGTCTGATATCGCCTCTATCGTCACACCCACACGCGGATTTTGTGGCCCAGCTGATAGAGCTTCGGAGCGTGCATGTGAAATGGCAGCTTTCTATTTATTTCGTTCTAGTATTTATTACCAGGCTGGTCCACAACCCGTTCTCCGTAACGAATGGTCCGTTAGCGAAAATTCCCCCTGCCTTCAACCCCCTGTTACCGCCGATGGGCCATATTCTGCCGGTTACACCTTTAGCTGACGGCGCTGCTCAGGTATAACTAAATAGAGAATTTGGCCTCTTCTGTAAATACTGTGGGGTTTTTTTATCACCCGATGCTTCGCTTGGGCCAGGGGGCTGGTGGCTGCTCCTCGCTGTGGCGCCTGAGCCTGTCTCGCTCCCCACTCGTACCGAGCACAGGTTTGATGCGTGCCAACCTATAAATTAAGGGACTAACGAGGAGCAGCGCTAGAGGATCGTCCCCGTCCCGTCTCTAACCCCCCTCCGCCTCGTTACCCACTTCATTGTCTCGCTCGTCGTGGACTGACAAACAGATCCGATGGCAGATGTCGCGCAACTCAGGGAAACAAGAAATTTGGGAATCTGGAGGAGATTGTGAAGATGTGAGCTCGCTCCTGACGTGTCTGTGTAAGTGAACGGGTCACACGCCTCGCGTCACGTACGTGTTTCAAATCTCAGCTGTGCCTGTGGTATTAAACGTGAACAGAAAAAGAAATAAAGCGATGAGACCCTTTTATAACCCTGCGGGGTGAGCGGTGGCAGAGGATGCGGGATGGATGCGGGCAGGCTGGCTCGGCGCCGCCACGCGCCGCTCCTGGCCCCGCGGCATGGGGATGGGGCACGGCACGGGTACCAGCATCACCCACGGCGTGCGAGACTTCCCGGGCTCGCTCCGGTCCCTGCGAGTCAAACCTGTGGCTCAGTTACAGGAAGCAATTCTGCTTGGCCAGAACGGTCCTGCAGAGGCTTTTACCTGGCTGAGAAGCTGCACCGTTGGGTTTTAATTTTTTTTTCCCCCCCAAACCTATACAACTAACTTGATTAGGCTATGGGTTTTTGTTGTTTTTGTTTGTTTCTTTGATTTATTTTTTTTTTAAAACCAGAATAATGTTAAAGCCCTGTGTAGGCATTTAATTTCTGGGTATAAACTATAAACACACAAATTATTTCGTTTAACCTAACATTTCATCAGGAGAGTCGGCAAATTTTAACTCTGCCAGCACTGTGAAATTGCCTCAACTTTGCTTATAGGACAGAACGTAAAAGATTTCATCTGGGGTCACCCAAGTCAGAAAGAAGGGGACTGGCTGCTCATCGCGAGGGAGGAGAGGACTTTTCCCTTAGGAGATTCCCTTAGAGACTTTTCCCTTAGGAGACATTTCCCTTAGGAAATGGACTTGTTTCTGCAAGTCATGGAACAATTGGCCAAACCCAGCAAAATAAATGCATTGCTATTAAAAAAAAAAGAGTAGCCACCTTCCTATGACTCTTGCACAAGCAGGAAAATATTTCGGCTCCAGAAACATCCAAGCATTTAATGCACGCTGCCTGCAGCTGGCTCCGTACCATCCCTTCGTTTTGCTTCCCTCAGTGCTAAAACTTTTCCACACATCAGAGTTAAAATCAGTGGGGTCTGACTTACTGGCACGCGTTGACTGCAGAGGGTGGACAGGGTCTGCTTCTTCAAACAGGTACCACTGCGTAAGTAACTGCTTTTATATGGGGAAAAGAAAAAAAAAAAAAAAAGAAAAAAAAATTAAAATCACCTGGATAACCTCCACTTTTGCATTGTAAAATCAACTATTGCCGTATGTCTCCATAAAGATGGAGCAGCACTGATGGGCGAATACGGCCTTGCTCGCCTCAAGAGATATTGCCCAAGCTGTAGGAAATAACTTCATGGAGGGGGGGAGGGGGTGTGTGTAAAAAAAGCACAGTCAAGATTTCGACAGCATTTTTTCCCTCAGAACAGCAAAGTCAGTCCAAGATAGGTATGGATTTATCTCGGGTAGTAACGTGGGACAAGGCTCCTCCTGCCTTCTCTCCGCCAGGTTCCACCCGGGCAGAGCAGATGCTGCGGGCGGTGGTGGAACCTTCCGTCTCGCCTCATGTTCCTGGCATCTTCTCCCCAAAACCTTCCCTATCTGAAAGGGCAGGGGTGTCTCCCCGGCTCCGTTTTGGGTCCAGACGCGGCTTTTGAGGTCTGTTTTACGTGCAGGGAAGCCAAGAGCCCTGGCAGGAGCTGGGCTATCCATTGAGCGTGGCAGGCAGGGCAGCTCTGCAGGAAGATTTCTTTCAGCCATAGGCTGCATTTCTGGAAACTCTTCCCTATAGGAACAGGCTTTGCCGATTCTGACTGAAAAAAAAAAGCATATAAGGGCTTTATGAGTCAAAATTTTGCTGTCTTGTCACTGGCCTGTATGAGAGCAGCCCATATAGGAAATAACTGGAGGTTCACTCATTAAACAGCTCAAGTTTTAAAAGCTTTTCTAACTCTGCGTTTTGCATCACAGCTTCACAAATAAACAGGAGCAGTTTGACTGCGTTTTCTTTCTTGGAAACACGTTACATTGGTGATGAAATAGGTCAAAAGCACTTTACCAGAAAGCTTCACTCATTTTAGAAAAGTACCTTTGATGGAGGCATGCACAGGCAGAAAATCATGTCCTATTGTATTCCTTGCCAAAAAGAAAAAAAAAAAAGAAAAAAAGGAAAAATAGCACTTAGATGTCAAATTTTGAGTTGATAGATAGTCAGCACTTAAAGTTTGTGTCAAGTGACATTTGCATAAGCCCTTTTTGAAGCAGCGGCCGTTAGATACCCAAATCCCCAGGAGAACCTCCTCTCCACCCTGGACCTGCTGTAGCTGGGGTGCTCCCTCCTCGTCTGCTGAGGGGTGGGAGGGCGGCTGCCGGTGCTGATGGTCCCTTTGCAGGTCTGAAGGAGGCTGGTCCCCCACCGCTGCCCAAGACACCCCCCGCGCTTGCTCGCGTTGATCAGCACGTTCCGTACAGGGCTTTTAGTTCCTCCGAGCCCTTGGTCAATGTTTCCTGATGGGCTTCCATACCGTCCACATCATTTGCAAAAGACCTGTGGCCTTGAGGAGGTAAATTCAGGAGAAGAGGTAACGGGCACAAACTTGAACATCGGAAGTTCCATCTCAACATGAGGAGGAACTTCTTTCTTTTGGGGGTGACAGCCCTGGCACAGGCTGCCCAGAGAGGTGGTGGAGTCTCCATCTCTGGAGACATTCCAACCCCGCCTGGACGCGTTCCTGTGCCACCTGCTCTGGGTGACCCTGCTCTGGCAGGGGGTTGGACAAAGATGATCTCCAGAGGTCCCTTCCAACCCTGTCATTCGGTGATTCTGTGAAATTCCGACCTGAGAAGTAAATTCAAAATTTGGTACAAAACCATCTACCTGACTCCTCATATCCCTTGATGCCGGTATTGTTACTTCCACAGACCCTGAACCACCCTCCTCACCCCCCGGCTGAAAGCACGGCGAGTAGATTTTACCCTCACAACTGTGGATGAACAATATTAGCCCCAATTTTACAAAAAGGGAATTAAAGCACTTGGCGTTCCAACCCCTTGCTCAAACCACTCTGTCTCAGAGCGATGGGATGCAGATCCATCCATCTCTCTCCGGGCGTTATTCCTCGGGCTGCGGGCTGCTGCAGGCAGCTCCGAGCACCGTTTCTGTTCCTAAGCCGGAGCGCTCAGCACAACTGCCGGAGGTAAGCATTATATGGGAAATAAGTAATCCCCGACTGACACCGCAGCCTCCGGAGAGCTTGGCCAACGGGAGCCTGAGCAGGGAAACACAGGCTGCTCCGGCAAAGCCCTGCTTCTGCATCCCTACGGTCAGTGACAACCAGCAAACACGTACTAAAGGCTGCGGCAACATCTACACCCGCAGCGGGATTCATATCTACACCTGAACTCTTACACTCGTCCCCGTGTCAAGCACACATGCAGGAACTTCCTGGAAAACCCTCTGGATAATCCAGCTGGGTGTATCTCCAGCAGATGCCGTTGCAGGAGCTGGCATGCCTTGGGAAGCCCTGGCGTGATTTACACTATTTTACACTATTTGCTGCCCAGGCACGTTCAGCTGGAGCTACACCCTGCCCAGCCACAACGCAAGCGCCCGGAAGAGCTGGAAGCTCGTAGGGTGTTAACGTGAAGTCTCTCTGTTCGTTTCAGCAGGTCCATCAGCCACGTAGGGCAGTGGGACACACACACACATACACACCCCACACCCCCATCTCCTCCCACCCATGCATCCCCACCTGAGGTACCGCAGCAGACTCCATCCCAGCTCCACACAAAGACCAGGAACTTCTCAGGAGCAAAATAATTATATTTCCTCAACGCAGACGCACTCGCCGATGGCTTTTCACTCTGAAACATGATTTCTGGCGAGAAACAGGTTAAAAACTCCAGGGTCGTGGCTTCAGGTCCCATGTCCTCGGCCAAATTTTGCCAAGAGCAGTTTGTTAGATGGTGGGGTCCAGCTTTGCCAGCTCTATCAGGTGGTGTAACCACAGTTTGGGTTTCCAGAAGCCCCGGTTGCTGCTGTTTAGGGAAATACAGAAAAGCGAACGTTAGACTGCAATCTGTCTTTTACCCCGAAATTGTGATTATGCAAGTGTAATGAAAGCGGATGAAGGAAAGAAAAATTTAATTCACCTTGTATTAATGAAGGTTTACAGGTTGCTGCACAGTAGTCACTTCTGCTTGCTCTTGAGCCTTAGTATGGTTGTCATGCCAGCACGCAGTAAAGTACATTAGTATTATCAAATGTAATTAATACATTTGGTGGGCTTTTCACAGGCTTTCTCAGTGGTTTTTGTCAGCAGAAGGGTCTCGGTTCCCTTCCAAGTCCAGCGCTTGCGTCCTACTGCCTTTCTCATCCGAGTTGCGGACTGGTGTGTGCCATGACTTGTCAAATGAGAGCAAAATTCAGAGTTCCTCATTAGCCCAATACTTAAAAAAAACAAACCAAACCAAAAAAAACCCCAAAAACCCAACTCCCTGGGTACACCTGCTGTTGCAGTGTTACCTGGATCCCATCACTACCACATTACAAAGGCCCTCGCACGCTGCTGGCCATGAGTAGGCTTGAGGAGCAAACTCAATGTCGGCAGAGGACTGTAGGCGTTGTGCAGTGTCCCAGCAAAGCAGCTGATGGGGTGTGAGCAATCACAGAATCATGGAATGGTAGGGTTGGAAGGGACCTCTGGAGATCATCTTTGTCCAACCTCCTGCCAGAGCAGGGTCACCCAGAGCAGGTGGCACAGGAACGCGTCCAGGCGGGGTTGGAATGTCTCCAGAGATGGAGACTCCACCACCTCTCTGGGCAGCTCTTTAGCCTTCCCTATGGTTTTTGTCATCCATGGACAATTACCTATGTCCTTCCCACACGGGATTAGCTCCAAAAAGACGTCAGTGGTGACCCTGCTGCCTGGACCCCAGGACCACCTCTCACTAGGAGGGCACCAACTCCTGAATAGCAGCTCAAGTGAGCGCTGCATGGTTGCCAGTATCTACCGCGTTCTTGTTCTGTGCGCAAAGACACCCGTTTGAAAGCCTGCGGGCTGCTCCTCCAGCTGCACTTGGAGGTAAAACACTTGGCAATGAAGGCATTTTATCGCTCTCCACCTTTGCTCCGTTTCCCTCACTGGGAGCGAAATGAAGGTTTGGTGACGTGCGTGAGTCCATTCCGGGAGACAAAATTGCTCTCAGAAATAAAGTACCCCATGGCCAACTTCAGAGGCTGCTCTGGAGGGTACAGGAGATGCTCTGCCAGCATTCGGCCCCATTTTGAATGCTGCTGGATCAGAAGAGAAGAGCGTTACTCTCTTTTTTTCTCACGTTCTGATTGATTTTCGCATGATTACAGTGCCGTCCACGAGGCAGGAAAGGCATGGCGATTTCCAAGCCTTTAGTCACACTGTTCTTCCCTGCCCCAGCGCCCTTCCACAGCCCAGTGCTACAAATCATCCTTCATTAGGGCGGGCAGGCAGGGAATCTAACACCACCAGCCCCTTCTCTAATAAGCCCCGCAGCACGACGGGCTCCCAGGTGCAGAGATTTAAATAACTTTAACACGCCGATATTACGAAAGACAGCAAAACCTCTAATTGAAAATCCTCACTGAAAGTTAAGCCAATATCCATGATGACACGTGGGCGTGGGTTCTGCCCAGTCGATAGCACCTCGGTATTTTTATCAAACGGTGACAACGCCATTGATTTTTTTGTAACAGTGGCTGTGCTGTGCCAGGGGCAGCAGCATGGGGCTGCGAGAGGTGCGATCTTCTGAGCTACTTTGGCTCCAACACGTAGTTTTGAATCCGCTGAGCTACTGTTAGCGTGTGAGGAGGGAAGCGGGTGGCCAGCCCAAGGGTTTCCAGCCCTGGTGGAGATGTGCTGGAGCGGGGCTCATCCCTCACCCACCTGCCTTGGGTGCTCACCATCCCTCACCCACCAGCATCTCCGGTCTAATGCCGATATAAGAAGGAAACAAACCCATTTCAGACCTACTCAGATGACAACAGCGGTTTCTTTCTCACGAAAAGCTAGCCGACGTCACTCGCAAGAGCCGCTGCCCCCGGTTGCCCCAGCCTCGGACAACGCCGCTACTCTTGGTGCAATGTCAAAAACCACAAGAGCTTCATGTTTACCTGCTTCCCCTTCAGTCTTGTGCCTGATTTCCCACATCCCAGTGTAATTTGGAGCCTGCCACATAGCCAGAGGAGTGCCGTTGCCGTAGGCTGTGGTGAGACCTGCATCAAATATTCCTTCCTGCAAGACGGGCCGACACGAGCTGAAGGAAAGGGCTTGGCACCATCACTGCCCAGGCAGGGATGACTTAGAGAGCAACCAGAGGTTTGTACGGCTATGACACTTTTGATGTCAGAACACTGAAGTCAATCGCATCCCACTTTAAACACGAAGGACACGAGACAGAGTTGAGGGAGGTGATTCTGCCCCTCTGCTCCGCTCTGGGGAGACCCCCACCCTGTAAGTGCTGGCTCCAGCTCTGGGGCCCCCAACACAAGGACACAGAGCTGTTGGAGCAGGTTCAGAGACGGCCATGAAGATACTCTGAGGGCTGGAGCCCCTCTGCTGTGAGGACAGGCTGGGAGAGCTGGGGGTGTTCAGCCTGGAGAAGGGTCCAGGGAGACCTTAGAGCCCCTTCCAGTCCCTAAAGGGGCTCCAGGAGAGATGGGGAGGGACTTTGGATTAGGGAGGGGAGTGATAGGACAAAGGGGAACGGTTTTAAACTGAAAGAGGGGAGATTTAGATGAGATATTAGGAAGAAATTCTTTGCTGTGAGGGTGGTGAGCCCCTGGCCCAGGTTGCCCAGAGAAGCTGTGGCTGCCCCATCCCTGGAGGGGTTCAAGGCCAGGCTGGACGGGGCTTGGAGCAACCTGGTCTGGTGGGAGGTGTCCCTGCCCAGGGCAGGGGGGTGGCACTGGGTGGGCTTCAAGGTCCCTCCCAACTCTAACCATTCTGTGATTCTGTGATAATGTGCAGAAGAAATGCCTAACCCCCATACTGGAGAGGAGGCAAAGACAGGAGCAGTAGCAGCTTTAGCACCGCGATCCAGACCAATCACAATTTTAGAACCACACCTAACACCGCACAAAGTCCATACAGCAGCATCCCGCGCCACACTCACCTCTGCTGAGCGCAGGGACCCCCCTTTCTCCGCGTGTGCTGAAGCCCCGGCGCTGCAGCGAGGGCTGGGCACGCACCCAGCAGCATCCCCCCGTGCTGCCCGGGGACGTTAACGTGCCCAGTGCCACAGAGCCCTCCGAGCCGAGGACACCGCGACCGGTTCGCAGGCATTCTGGGGAAAGGAAGGGCATTTAAGCTATAAATTAATAAATACAGTATTTGCACCAGGTTAGGGTGAGTTTCTCAACTCTATTCACATGTCAGTCCTCACAAGACTTCTGCATCCCTACTCTTTGCTCCGTTTTATTTGTAGAGAATAATGGCTTTCATATGACAGAAAGTGAGCGAGATGAGCTAATAAAATTACCAAAAAATGACATTCGCTGAGCACACTGACCCAAGCAGTTATTTATTAACCGTGCTGGCAGACCTAAAAATAGCTTTGATTGCATGCAATGCCATCTATGCCCGCAATTAGTACAATAAATGTAACTACTCAAACTAATAACAGCACATTCACCTCAGTAACAGCGGATAGCAGGCTAAGAGTCTTGTGAAACCTCTTATTTTTTTTCATTTTGCCCAGCCAAGAATCTGCGCATTGTGAGAGCGATTGTCAAGAAGAGAAACAGATGCAACCGTTTAGAACTTATTAAACGTAACACCGCTGAAATAGCCTTTTTCAAGGGATCTCAGCTGGCTTTCTGCTCAGCTGCAAGAATACTGAAACAAAAAGTCCATGTCCTCCTCTCTACTTACTTGTGGTTCTCCTTTCTGAGAAGAATAAGGGAGGACATTTATACCTTCACTCCGAGGCAGGTGAATATTAAGGACAGAGAATGTAATTCTATACAGAATTATATAAATCAGAACACATCATGAATTCTGCAACAATTCTACAGTTCTAGAATAGGATTTGCACAGGAAATGTAATTTATACATCACATGTCCACAATAATTTCTTTATAACTTTTCTCTAATACCTTTGGGTGCAGACAGGTCTAACAAAACCATCAGGTTCGTGCAGGCGTCATTGATGCTGGAGGGGAGTCATCCCGTCTCCCTTATCCATAAATTGCTCAAACGTTGCTGAGATGTTGAAGGATCCATTCTGGTTTGGCAAGAATGGGTTAAGATTGGGTTGCAGCTGGAGTTTTCTTTAGAAACCATGAACTGGCTTGGTTTTGTACCCCTTGTTTGATCCCAAACAAGCTCACAGGCAAGCAGAAGGGAAAGAGGTTTTGGGCTGGGTCTGGCAGGAGCTGAGCAGTTCTGCTCCCTCAGCTTCCCAGCGGCTGGTGTCTCCCTCAGGCGGGGACTTGCGTGTGCTGGCAGTGTCAGCGCTCGTCCCAGGACCGACTCCCATGTGTCATTGGAGTCTCCTTCCCTGGAGATATCCAAAACCCGCCTGGATGCGTTCCTGTCCAACCTGCACTAGGTGACCCTGCTTTGGCAGGGGGTTGGACTAGATGACCTCCGAAGGTCCCTTCCAACCCCCACCGTTCTGTGTGATTCTCTGAACCGCCCCCTTAAACTTCAGCAAAAGGCCAAAAATACACCAGGGCCATTGAAAAATGGTGACTTAAACCATCCATTAGAAATGGACACAGGCTGGAGCTGCTTCCTCCCATTCGTCCCCAACTCACGGGGTCCTGATGGACCTTCCCCACCGCGGGACGAGGACCCGCTCTTTCCCTGCCAAGCGCAGCACAACAGCGTTCCTCAGCTGACAGCGAGGACGAAACACTGAGCTCCCACCACCACCGGTTCTGCCTACAAGGCGTCACCGTCCCTCCGTTCAGACCAGAAAAGCGGCATTCCCGGGGAATGCTCCTCCAGCTGCAAGTGCTGGGAGACCCCCCGATGGCTCAGCCATGGCCTGGCTGAGGACACAGGCCCTGCCGAGCCCCTGGCCCCCCAGGGAGGAGCGGCCCAGGTGATGCTATTTGACACAGCATGCCCCGCAGGACTCTTGGAGCTCCCGAAGTATTTAATTTTTAAGGGTATTTTCAAATTGCTCTGCTGTGTGGAGAGTTTTCAGGGGTATTTTCAAATAGCTCTGTGAGGGAGAGGCAGGAGAGTCTCCGTCCCGACACAAAGGCTGGAGGGAAGATCTACCCTGCTTCAAGCCAGGGATAGTGTGGCCAGCAGGAGTAGGGAAGTGACGGTGCCTCCGTACTCGGCGCTGGTGAGGCCTCACCTCAAGGGCTGTGTTCAGTCCTGGGCCCCTCTGAACAAGAGGGACATCGAGGTGCTGGAGCGTGTCCAGAGGAGAGCGAGCGAGCTGGTGAGGGGTCTGGAGACCAAGTCGTGTGAGGAGAGGCTGAGGGAGCTGGGCATGTTTAGTTTGGAGAAGAGGAGGCTGAGGGGAGACCTCATTGCCCTCTACAGCTACCTGGAAGGAGGGTGTAGAGAGGTGGGTGGTGGCCTCTTCTCCCTGGTGAATAATGACAGGACCAGAGGAGATGGCCTGAAGCTGCGGCAGGGGAGGTTTAGGTTAGATATTAGGAAGAATTACTTTACTGAAGGAGCGGTCAGGCCGTGGAACAGCCTGCCCAGGGAGGTGGTGGAGTCACCATCCCTGGAAGTGTTTGAGCCGTCTGGATTTGGCCCTTCGGGGCACGCTCTAGGGGCAGAGATTCTAGGGGGTGGTTTGTTTCGTGTTTTTTTCTGTTTGTTTGGGGTTTTTTTGTGTGTGTGTGTATGGTTGGACTCGATGATCTCAAAGGTCCCTTCCAACCATGAAGATTCTGTGATTTACAGCAGCCTGAATTTGAGCATCTCCTAAAATTCAGACTTGAATGAGTCCGGGAGGAAAGGCTCCCCACAGGAGGCAAACAACGTGAATTGACGCTGCCTCCGGATCCTGTTTGCTTTCATATTTGTCCCGGGGAGCAGGTGGCTCAGATCCCACCTCCTCTTGCTTTGATACACCGGTTCCTCCTACAGAAATCCCCCCCTTTAAACAGGGCTCAACTCTCCTCCACCAAACCAAACGTCTCCCGACTCGCAACAGTGGCTGAAAAGTCAAAAGCAAAACAAATTCTCCCCGTTTCGGTGTTGAGCAGGCTCTCTGATTACCGAGTGGAGAGGGAATTGCTGCTGCTATAGAAACAGCAGCCACCGACCCGGGGACCACGCGCGGCTGCGGGCAGACCCGGAGGTTGCTCAAATTGCGAGATGTGCCACGGGCCCCGTCCAGCCCTCGCACCAGCCCAGAGGTGCTTCGTAAGGCCACAAAAAACATCTAAAAATACAAGCCCCTTCTCTTTTCAAAGCAGATACTTTTCTATACTTCAGATACCAACAGCAAGAGATATGAAAATGCAACGCTTCCCGAGCCTGGTTAACAACTTGCTCCTTATTTCCTTGTAAAGCAAAAATCCATCGGAAACTTAGTGCTACTTACCCCACTTCTGCCCAGTTTGGGTGCGGGAAGGAGAGCCAGAACCTCTGCGCCAAACCTGTGGGTTACAACACGACAAGACAACATCCAGAGCTCAAAAATCCCCAAAATCTCCTTCAATCCCGTGGGCTTTAACCACCCTCCATCACCTCTGCGGACGCTCATGGCAATACCGTAAACCGGAGACTACAATAAAAGATCTCTTCAGATAATAAGCAGGAATTACTATTCTATAGACATATTTAAATGATTTTCTTAAAGAGAGATTGTTTTGGCAAGCACTGTTTAAATTAAAAAAAAGCTGACCAACCAAGTGAAAAAAAAAACAAACCATGGCTCTATTTCCTTCAGAAAAACCCACTCACATTGCAAATTGCAGTAATTAAAGCAAACAAAATGTTGTATTTATGCAGTGATTTGAAGAATAAAAGAAAAAAACCCAAGCATTAACATGTTTGCGAAGAAACACATATGCACACTAATTTTTTTATGACGACTAACGGATTTTACGGACAACACAAACTCATTCCCATTACAAACCAGAAACGCCCCGAGTTAAATCCGGGGCTCCCACTCGCGCCTGAGGCTGCGGCGACACCACTGACCTGCTGCAAAGGGGCCCCAGGGGCTGAAAAGGGCTGTATTCGGTTAAGAAAACTCCTGGTAATATCAGAAAGAATTAAAACATTTATTGGGCATAAATATATTACATATACACTACAGATACAGTTAAGTCTTACATACATAGTGTAGTATTTGCAAAATCTATACATTAAAATTGATATGGCAGTTTTAATACAATGCGTATGAAATAGTCTAAAATTTACAATACAAGAAAACTTATGATTATTATTTTTTCTTTTTAAAGTTGAAAAGCTTGGAATGTATGTTCCCATAGTGAGGTAAAAACATTTTATTTTTTTATTTTTTTATTTTTTTTTTTTTTCAATTTAAAGAACTGTGCAAGGATAAGATTCATACACATTCAGTTCGGGCACTTCTCAATTGTGACGCTGAATACTGAGCTACCGTAGCCAACAAATGGGAGTAGAAAACATTTCAAGTTCATAAAGAAAAAGGCAGAACAATAGAAAAAAAAAGGTCTCTCTCCTTCCTTAAGGGTTTTAAAATATTTAGTGTTTCATTCTACCTTTTTTTTTTTTTTTTACGGTTGTTCGTGATTTCTCTGAGAGCAGAGAGCCCTCGGGTTGGATTCAACGCCTGCTATTGCTGGATCCAAGGGCATAAAGGTGTAGGGGAAAAGACAAGGCATTGGCAAAGGGTGGGATAATGGAAGCGATAACGGAAATCAAACCGGGAATGGTTTAAAAATCGGTGATGCTTTATTTTTTTTTGTTAATATATGAACAACAATCAAATGGCTATGGCAGAATACACGAACTAAAAGAACACCAAATTAACCCAACTCGGACAGAATATTTTCTCCGACAATCTCAGGGTCGGGCTGGGCATTCTCGTCAGCACGATTATAAGGGGACATCGAACAAATTAGCAACGACAGAAATGCTTCGAGTGTAACCAATGGCTTTTCGCTACACTTCTGCTCGCCGCTTTTAGCATCATTTGTATTTCAAACTTTCCAAGTCCATCAAATCGTCTCAAGCAAAGTGGGTTTCTTTGAGTTTTTTTTTCCTTTCTTTTTTTTTATTGAAGCAGGGTTTTTTTTTAAAAAGGCGTCAAGCTCGGATTTCATAGCAGCACTGCTGAAACAATATTGAGAAATAAAAAAAGGGAATCTATTCAAATTCCTGGGTTTCCAAACTAGGGGTCTTTTCGTTGTTTTAAAAAATACACTCTTTCCCCCTCCGTTGAAGACAGCCGTATTATGCTTTGCTTACAAAACACAGAGGCAAGGTCACAAAGTTTCATATCACAAATAAATTTAAATAAGATGTAAATAAATTTGACAAGCCATGACTTTGGCAAGAACAGAAAAAAAAAAAAATATATATATATTTAGCTCAATGCCATTAGTTTGCAAGGCTAAATTAAACTAATTATAGTCAATAACAAAATACAGAACGTTTCTAATATTTGCTACATCTAGAGAGGCACACAGAATAATTCATTGATCTTAGCACTTTCTTTCCAGAGATGATTATGTTTTTGGATACATGTAAACGTTTGAATCACTGATAATGTGGTTGGTTTTGTTTTTTTGTTTGGTTTTTTTTTTTTTGGCATTTAATGTACTAGATGCTCCCATCTTCAAAAACACAAGAAAATGTAAGAAGATTAATAATACTAGGAATGCTGCCAGGTAAAAGGTTGACCTAAAGTACAACAGTATAAAACAGACAAAATATAACATGCTACAGGGAGGGTGGGGAAGGGGATTAGTACATAAGTACACTTTTTATTTTTTAATTTTTTTTTTTTTTACAATAAATAAAAGATTGCACTGTAATTGGTATTTAAAGTACTGTATGCAGTATATAGTATAAATAAACCTAAAACAAAAATAATGTTGTTTTTTCCCCCATTACTTTGGTTAAGGGAATATTATGCTAGTACAGGACACTGAATCTTAAGACGATGGAGACAGAGCACAAAATAGCCAGGACAAAAGCAAAACCGAGTAGCAAAAATATACAAAAAACAAGAGGCAGGAAAATACACTGTGTCTGTTGCACCCTTTTGGAATCTATTTGCACCTCCAGCTCATTTATGTCCCTGAGGTACTTGCACAATGTTGACTTAATATAAATAATCCAATGAGTGAAGAGTTAAAATTCTAGTGTCTCGATGGATTAAAAGGTGTATCGTGGAAGGGGCAGGCAGGAGGAGGGGGACATTCCCATCGGAGCAGGGCTCCCGTCTGAATTTTGCCGTGTACCAAGTGATTTCAATTAACCCTGTGGTAAGAAGAGCACAGACACCCATTTAAGGGATTGAAGATAAACACACCTCATTTCTGATACCTCCAAAAACGTTCCAGAAAATGGACACCCCTCCAATAACATTAATAATAATAATTAAGGAAAAAAAAAAAAAGATCAACCGACGGTAAAGTTTG
Organism: Alca torda; assembly: GCA_008658365.1. Taxonomy (NCBI): domain Eukaryota; kingdom Metazoa; phylum Chordata; class Aves; order Charadriiformes; family Alcidae; genus Alca; species Alca torda. The sequence continues at coordinate 4,529,900 of CM018081.1, forward strand.
CTTACATCGAAAGTAAATCTCACCTAATTCAGCAGAGGCAGTAAGCTGTCACCAGCTCTAATCGTATAAATCAGGATGAACATAATAGAATAATATCTAGTATTAGATTAGGAATAGTTATATACAGTGACAAACAGACAAGTTAAAGCAGCTTTTAAATAGCTGAACACGGGAATAACTAACTATTGCACGATGCCCTCTTACTTAAAATTACTGCTAGGAATCAAAATGGTAAAAAAACCCTATAATGCTTCATAATTTATACGCAGTTTGGTTATTTGATCTCCTATACAGGCAGTTTATAGTGTTGTAACTGTAAAAACAACAGATAACTAAAAGGGGGTTTTTGACTGCAGGATATTGTTCCGATTTAAATGCGCTAAACAGTTAAAATAAGAATTTACGTTTCATCTTGAAAAAAAGTGGGGCAAATGTAGTGAATAATTCATAGGCAACATTGCTAATACTGTTCAAGGAAAACCTGGTACTGTTGACTAACACTGCATTCTAGTCTTACCACTATACACGCTCGTGACTAACGTTTAGGAGGAAAAAGAAGAGACAAAAAAGTGACTCATGATTAAAATTTCCTAAATAGTAAGATAAAAATAAGAGACTGTATGAACTTCAGCGAAAAAAACCCAACGTTGAAAAGGCAAATTGGCGACAATTTTGAAACTGTGAAGGAAAACAATCTTGCTTTTGGTATCTGGTTTGCTTGTTTCTCCAGTTTGACCACTTCCTAGTTTTGAATTTCAAAAAGGTGCATCAAAACACTGATTTATCTTTCTTCAAGCTAGAACGGTAAAAACGAGAGAAGTTTATAAAATGCATGGTAGAACAAAAGGATTTCAAAAAAAAGGAATATCTGAATAAATGTGTGGATTATAATGCGTAGCATTAGTTAAATTTGTATCTCAAACTTCCATTGAATTCTCTACTTCATAAAGAAGTATTGTAATATACAGGCGAATATAATTGACAAACTTGCAAAGCCAAGAACAATGAGGGCTGCAAACTGTTCATCAGTAGGAATCATGCTCTTTATCTTCGGGTCATCTATGCTTCCCATTTCTCCCGCAAGCATGATCTCGTTTCGCTGAAGCATAAAGGCAACGGATGGGCTGAAAGGTCCACTAAGCTCCTGTGAGGTATCCAAGCACCGGCGGCAGACGCAGACGCGAAACCGATAGTCTGTGTTGACTTGAAGGCCTGAGATGTGGAATGTGGTCTCTTCTCCCTTGTACACCTTCAAAACGAAACAGCAAGCACAGTCATGAACAAAGAGGAAGACAACCTTCTCCTCCTTTTGTAGCACCAAACAATTCTAAAGGATTTGGGCCAGAAATTTAAATTTCAAACAATTTAAAAGGACTTGCAAGGATTTGGGCCAAAAAGCTAGACCAAGCCTGAGCCTTGTAACTCAGCTCTCAAGGGAAGAACTCACTAAGTCAGTGCAGGTTTTGGAAAAACAGGGGCACGCGGAGAACTATGGAAGAGGCGTCCAACCATGAGAGGTCTCAATACAGAGCGTTCAACAGAGCCAACGCACACAAGGACAGACACGACTTCAGACAATACATCAGCCATAAGACGTACTCATCTTTTGTGGGCCTGATAAATACTACAAACATAATTGCTCTTAAAACGTGGCTACGTGCCTAAAAACATGTCTAAGACATGAGCACCGTGTTCGGCCCCAAAAGGAAGAAAACCCGCAAACTAAGGTTATTGGAAGACATTCACTGTGTAATTGTAAAATTGGTTACAAATATTATTTTAATGTACTTTCCACACATTTCTCTCAAGAGTCAGCAATCTTGCCAGAAATTACACTTTCAGAATTGTGGAAACAATAAAATATTATTAAGGTATATAAAACAAAGCTCCTCTTGGCTGCGTTGTAGTTGGTTCCTTAGCAATCCAAACCCATCACGTATTTATGTTAATCAAATGTAGGTACTGCATGACTCAGAGAGTATGAGTCACAATATGAGAAAGAAGAGAGATAACCGACTATCTAAGAGACCGTTTTGCGACTTAAATGGAAAAAGACCACTGGAAGCATTTACAGACTCTGAAAACAAATAACCAGTCAAGAATCTATATAACGGAGGGGTGTTGAAACTGGTATTTTATGAAATGAAAAACGTCTCACAAAGTGCCTGCGTCTGCTGGAAAAAACCCACCCTGAACTTCAGATACTTCTTCTTCTGCTCATTTAGCCCGTTTCCTTCTCGTTGCTGTGGGAGCGGAAGGCTGAGACCATCTCTGCCCGCCAGGAGTTAAGAACCCAACTTACAAAAGGGCAACAAGAGGGACATAAAACCTGAGCCGACAGAGGATTTCCTGTGCGTTACTCTGGAGTCAGACATACAGGAGGAAAAGGAAGAGACGCGCTCAGCTAAACGCCACTTCAAGAGTCCACCTCTCCTGCCCCTGAGACTCATCCCTCAGTTAAACACCCAGTCGCTGGTTTCTTGAGAAGGTCTGGGACCAAAGATTAAGGGCTTTTCTTTCATTCCTTCTCTCCCCTCCTTTTAAACTTCCACATTTTTTCCAAATACAGTTTGAACAACGGTGACTCTGAGCTTCCAGACCAAGTAGAAGTCCTCGAACTGGCTCATGTTTCTTGCCCCCGAGGCACAAATCAAGAAGCAATGTTTAAACAAAATTACGTTACCTTCCTCAAGTACGCTCAGCATTCAGAGGAAGCTCACTCTAGCTCAAGTGAGAGGAATACAACAAATTCATCCCGTAAATCTCTACATTACCCACAGCTATGCACTCTTGCCTTTCTTGTTGTCTTTGCTCGTCTTCCCAACACCAAGAAGTGAGTCATTAAGTTACAGTAACACAGTAATTGCAGGGAAAACAAAACTGCAAGTGCTGTAGTAGTTCCATAGAAATAACGCGAAAGGTTGAAACATCCGTTTGCAAAGTGCACCTCATTCCAAGAACGGCTCTGCCACTCTATTTTCCAAAGGCAATTCCATTTCTAACACCCACCTGTTGTGGGCAACTGTCCTCCACCTGCTCCATTGTCAACGCTACATCTTGTAGGTGGTTAATACTTCAGTTTACTCCCAAATATAAGCGATCATGCAAAGAAAAGCTGCATGCATTTGGCATGCAAATGTAGGTTCAGCAAGTAATTAAAAAAGGATGTGTTCTTCCACGGGACCAGAATCAGGATTCTTCTACTTGGAGGACTTACCTAACTCCCATTTCTTTAGACTCCGAGACATGGCGACTCAGAGCATCTATCCTTACAAAACAACTCTAGTCAAGGTATGTTTTCTGGTGCTCTTGCAATTAATAATTTCATTTCAAAATGTATAATCAGAAGAGCTCTACATGCCTTTGCCAAAATGAACCTTTGCAACCAACATGACTGCTTCTAAAACAAAATAAAAATCCAGTAAAGTCCAAATAATGACATTCAATAAAAGAGTTACAATCTGATCTTCATAAATTACATTTAACAGGTACTAGGGATGGGATACGCATTGAAAAAACCTATCCGGTGAATTGTTTTTTCACTTGCTTTGTTCTGTCAGGGTGGTGAATACCAGTGTAACTGGAGGCTAAGTTTGGCTAAATCAAAGACCTGTATCTTCATTACAGTCTAATAAATACAGATGACCACGTTGACTCAAGCCAGCTAGTCAACAGCACTTCTCAGAAAAAGGCCAGTCAAGCGAGAGTTGAGCGCATCGTTAAAGTTAGACAAACAGCTGAATACAAGAATTAACATTCAGTAATGATAAAGACAAAACATCTCCCACACTAGAGCTAGGGAGGTGCTGGAAATTGTCCTGCTTTCAGTGGTTTGATGAGTATTTATTACCAGTGGGTCTACGTCCTTTCTCATTAACAGGTAAAAATTTATTGTGCTTAATTAACATTTACTCTGTATCCTCCACAAGCGGCTGCAGCGAGCACACCCTGGGGACGCTACTGGCTCCAGCTCCATAGATACGTGCTCGGTTGGCAGTTACACCCCATGAATGGGCTTCACATGCACAACAGAGCAGAAAAAAAAAAAATAAATTTGACAATTATGTGTAAGGTCTTTAGATCTGCTAAACAAATATTAAACCAAAAAAGACTGTATGAAGCAGCACACTTTTATATCTAGCACATTATGCTTTGGTGGCCAACAAGTCAAAGTAAAGCGGCTATCTAATTTACCACTTTCAGTGCCTAAAAACAGCTTTTCTGTTTAGGTACCTGAGAATATAATAAAAACACGATGAGCTTTTTTGCCTGGCTCCCTCAATGAAAGTATCATCATCACAAGTAATAAACTGCTGCTGAAGCCTCTTAAGGCATTTGATCCTATTGATCAACCCAGACACCTCAGAGAATTCCTGTAGGCAAGTATTTCTCAATTTCACCGACGCCATTAAATAATTCCAAACCCACTCCACCTTCTCCAAATAATAAAAATGACAGCCAAATAATAAAAATTGCCCCGTGAGCGACGCACTGGAAAGCGCAAGATAACCTTACCTGGTTGTCGCCCTCCACTGCAATGACCAGGCTATTTAATAATTAATAAAAGCCTATTTTGTATGGTGATAAGAAGATCAAGAATCAGAGGCAGGTTTCAATCTATTTAGAAACCACGCTCGCTTGAAAGCTTTAATTTCTTCTAAGTCATCTGACAGATTTCTCCTTAAGGAACTGGCTTATTTTTTTATCCAAACACAAAATCAGTTTCACTCACTCCACCGTTGAGATGCTCGTAAACCCTTGTCGGGTCGGACAGCCTCGTCTCCCAAACAAAGCAAACCAGAGCCCCTCGGACCACCTTCCGCGAGGCGGGCTGCACAGAAAAACTCTTCGCAAAAGGAAATTATTTGTTCCCTCTCACGACACGTCAGGAGGCAGACAAAATACTCAATGGAAGTAGCGTTAATAATAAATGCCAAGGCATACCGTACAATTATGTTGTATTTTGGCATGCAACCAGTACAGGTGCCTTTGACTTGCTATTTAAAATAGAGAAGGAAACACTATTTTTTTGCTTATTTATACAAATTAGCAGTGTACTGAATGGGTTTCAGAGATTGCGTGTCTACAGAGTCTGAAACAAAGGAAAAACAATAATAAAAAAAGACTGACTGGGTTCTCCCAGGCGTCCACCTCGTGGTGCAGACCCGAGCAGGCTTCCCGCTGCTTTGCTGGGGGATTTCTACACGCCCAGCGCATCTGCTCAGATCTTTTCTTCTTTTGGAAAGCGTCGGGGGACAGTTTTCTTCCAGAAGAGATGTGGCAGGAGCCACTGAAACACCATGGCCTCCAAATTCTTGGAAATTTCAAAGGTAGAACATTTTGCCTCGCTGGCAAACAATTTAAGGATAAAGAAGGTTTAAAGCTCAGCTCTCGTTTCCCAGGGACAGCTCTTATAAAGGGCTGGCTCCTCGGTGACTCCCATCGGGAAACTAAAACTTGGGCTGCCGAGTGTTCTGACTGTTATCCCGAGCTCCGGCTTCTGCGTCGCACAGCCCAGCCCGCTCCCCCGGCTCGGGTTAAAGCTGTGCAGCACTGGAGATAACTGGAACACACTTGAAAGTTAAGTTCTAGCTGAGCAGGCTTTGCTAGATGAAACCGCAAGAAACAGAAAACCAGACCCGGGCCACCGATTCCCGCAATCTGCCATGATTTACATCCCGATTCGTAAACAAGGGAAATCTGATTTCTCAAAAAGAACTGTGAAGCCACAACACCATTGCTTTTTGAAGTATCTGAACAGATAAAGCGTAAAAATACAGAAAAAGGAACACATCGCTTAAGAAACAGGCAAAGGAATATTTAATATTTTTTTTTTTAACATGCTATAAGGGAGCTAAAAACTAGGGAAACTCTGTGCTCGACACCGTGCTGCTCTGTGCACAACTGTTCCCCAAATAGTCACGGGATACAGTCACATTCTGAAAAGTCAACCACAATCATCACTAAAAATTTCTAACTCAGTTTTCGCAATGACAGGATCTTCCTTCGCCAAGCTTTTATTTGGGCGAAAAGACTAAAATCTACTATGTAAAGCACACACCATTCTTGTTAATAAAACACCATCGCACCCATTTAAAATACATAACGTGGTATGAATGATATGCCGGTATCACCAGAGTCATATTGTCACCTTCCCAACGTGTTTGTCAGAGTAACAGTACCTTTGTAAAATTTCCTGGGGGAGAAACAGATTTATATCAAACATTCTCCCATTCCCTATATATTAAAAAAAAAAAAAAAAAAAAAAAAAAAAAAAAAAAGAGATTGATTGACATGCATCGTCATCTTGATTTCTGCCATGGAGAGTCTCTTCCACAGATGGCAACGCTGAGTAATAGCTTCACCCTTTAATTGGTTTGTTCTGGTCCAGGAAATACCTGTGTATGAACTTAGGCTCATGAGCTTTTACTCATTTAAACACTGAAAGCAAGAATTAGGGTTTAAGAGAAAATGAGGAAACTGGTTTTGGTCGCCTATCAGCCGTATTCACCTGAAGTCAATCAACTGGGCGCAGACGGGGAGATGTGGCTCTATGGATTTGTAACATCTTCCTAGTTAAAACTGTTCAAGGCCTCGCCTTAAATAGTTGCCTTAATTGCTGCAAATAAAGCCATCTATTGACAGCATTAAAGACTTGTTACGGAGAAACAGCTTTACACGTTTATTAGTTGAAAAGATTCAATTGTAAGGTAATTTTAAAAGCGGATTTTTATTCTATGAAACTCTTCTCATCTGCATTTGGGCTGGCGTAAAACACATTGCTGAACAGGGACAACTGTGTGCTGGGGGGGAGCGAAGGTGAAAGCGCCCGAGGATGAGTGACCCTACGTGCGATATGGAGTCCCGCACTGCCCACAAATAGCTTGAAATAGCTATTTGTCGCGTTTATTTCCATGCCAGTGGGACATAAAAAATTATTTCACGCAGCTATTTTTCTTCTTCTTGTCCAGCTGTCCTACCCCTGGCAAAATGCCCGTCACTTAAGACGCTCTTCTTTCTCATGGGTGCATTTAATAGCCTGAAAACCTACAATATTTTTTCGTTTGTGCAACCCTTCAAAACCATCTGCAAAGCTTTTCTAATATAATATGCCCACTGAGATACGTATGCAAAATATCGACGTCACTTGCAGGGAGCAAAACAAATTTAAAAGTAAATTTAGGATTTGCGCTTAAAACCTAATGAACGTATGACTAAAATTACTTTTCAACCAGAGTGGCAAGTGGTCACACGCGTGCCACAGCAAAGGTCTAGTGAAATGCATTAGCTAGAAAAACAGTGAATATATTTTATGTATTTTTATCTCCTATTTATACAGCTGATATATTTTAGCTCCCGTTCACCCAACAGGAGGCAAGAGCACGCGCACGCAGCTATCGCAGCTCGGCTAATGCAGAGCAAGTCAGTGCTGTGCCCCGCTGCTGAGAAGACACCCACATTTGTGACCAAGCTAAATAATTTTGATGGGTGAAACCAATCTCTGAGACCATGAAACAGAGGGACCCTCCCTGGTCCCCACAGCTGGTTATCAGCCAGCCCAACTACAGAACTCACAGCGTCACCTTTGAGCATCCCAGCCGGGAGCTTCTTCTAGCGAGTCACTCGCGAAAACTCAAACCGAACGCCCCTCAGCAGGGTCACGCTTCACGAGAAATTAAGACCTTCAACATAAAACCCTGAAGGTGCTTTTTATTTCCTTTATTGCTGGGCTTTTTCATACCACGACGTCTTGACTGCGAAGACGAAGCCATCGCCCACCCTAAAGGAAGACGAAGCCATGCCCAATTCCCCCCAAGGCCGTGCAGGACATCAGAAGCACTGAAGCTATGCTTACCAAGGCTGCGCCTGGAGGTTGTACGTCACAGCCACTTTGTAAATCAGGCAACAGCAAAATGGCTCCACTTATCCACTTACCACTGACATTTTGAGGCCAACACAGTACACTGCCGTTTTATTACTGATACCAGCATCAAAAATGTTTCCCGACAAAAACAATAGTTAGGTTTCCGAATCTTTAACGCCCACATGAATTACTTTTGAGAATTCATTAATTTGCAGTAACACTGAAAAACAGATTGAAGAGGAGCAAAGGCAGTTTCAAAGTACCAACTCATTCACATTTTTAAGAATTTAAGGTTTATTAAAGTATCTCATTCCCTACTTCGGACTTATTTGAAATCGGTATGGCAACGAAAGAAAGGACAGGGGGAAGACGGGCAGAAGGAGAGGTCAGAAGGGACAGGTGAGGGTGGAGGGGCGGAGGCCTTGCCCTCCACATCAAGAAATGGGCAGAGGGTGAAGAGCCGTCTCTGAAGAACAGCCATGAGCAGGCTGAAAGCCTATGGGTAAGAATTAAGAGAGTGAGGCAACAAGGGGAACCGTGTGGTTGGAGTCTGCTACAGGCTGCCCCATCAAGGGGAGCCTATGGATGAAGCCTTCTTACTCCAGCTACAGGAGGCATGGTGCTGGCAGGGTCTTGTCGTGCTGGGGAACTTCAACCACCCCAACATCTGCTGGAAATGGTGATCTCTAGGCAAGGGGGGGATGAAGGGACTTAGAGCATCCCTGTTGAGAAGGACATGGGGGTACTGGTGGATGAAAAACTGGACATGAGCCAACAATGAGAGCTCGCAGCCCACAAAACCAACCATAAGCCAACCTGCGCTGCATCAGAAGAAGCGTGCCCAGCAGGGCAGGGGAGGGGATTCTGCCCCTTTACTCTGCCTGCCGTGCTGTGTCCAGTTCTGGGGCCCTCAGCACAGAGAGACATGGACCTGTTGGAGCGGGTCCAGAGAAGTCCACGAAGATGCTCAGAGGGCTGGAGCCCCTTTGCTGAGGAGGACAGGCTGAGAGAGTTGGGGGGGTTCAGCCTGGAGAAGAGAAGGCTGCGGGGAGACCTTATAGCGGCCTTTCAGTACTTAAAGGGGGCTACAGGAAAGACAGGGACAAACTTTTTAACAGGGCCTGTTGAGACAGGACAAGGGGCAATGGTTTTAAACTAGAAGAAGGAAGATCTAGACTAGATACAAGGAAGAAATTTTTCACAATGAGGGTGGTGAAACCCTGGCCCAGGTTGCCCAGAGAGGCGGTCGATGCCCCATCCCGGGAAACATTCCAGGTCAGGTTGGACGGGGCTCTGAGCAACCTGATCTAGTTGGAGACGTCCCTGCTCATTGCAGGGGGAGGGTGGTGGACTTCAAATGTCCCTTCCAACGCAAACTATTCTATCATTCTAAGACAGGGCACAGTTGAAGTGCACTGTACATCACGCAGAGTTGTGATAGGTGAAATATAAGATCTAGCTGTGACTGAGTTGTTCTCTTTCAGGTGCTCTGGGGAAACGTCCACTTGTGATCTCCAATCATGACAGACAAGGAACAAAGGACCAGCCGTACTTCACTCACTCTGCTCCCACACTGCAAGAACGGACAGTTTCTGTGGGGCAGCTGATAAACAGCAGTTACGCATCCTTGCATCGAAACCTGAGACAGGAATGGGATGGCTGAACAAACCAATTAAAAAGTGTGTGCTTGACTGAAATCCTTCACGGAGGGTCTTGGAATTGGCCTAGTGAATGAGGAAGATAATCTACCCGCTTCATCTTCAGACAACGGTTAGCACCAGCCAGTTCAGAAGAAAGCATGGGCGGACAGACTTACAAACTAACTTTGCAAAGGTTAGTTCAGCTAGAAATAGTGATTAACTATGGACAGAGCGCAAATCACTTCAATAAGATAATGATGTTCTATACGCTCCCTCTGGGGACAAAACAACCTATTACGGCCCTTAATTTTGACTCAGCTTTTTACCAAAGTTCAGGTTGCACCACCACAGGGCATAATTCAACACAGCAAATGTTCAAAAGCATTTCCATTAGATCGTCAATTTAGCAGTATCAAAACAAGACCATTTTCCTACCTGCTTGTATTCAGATTCTCTTCCAACCAGTACCTGCAGAACGTAACCGACAGGGTCTCCCTTCATGGGTGGGACCGTTTCCCAGGTAATTTCACAGGCGTTTCCTCCCAGCTGTGTCACTCGAGGGGCTACAATATAATTAAATGCGTTACCATTTAATATAAAGGCCGCGTTGACATTTTGTTCATTTTACACGCATTGTAATATACAGGAACATTTTTAAAAGAGAACTTCAGGACATCACAGGGATTAGTAGCACATAATCCGTACTCTTATTTATGTGGCCAAAAAATCAGATCGCTGTCATCACTGGATGGAATGAAGTAAAACTGGGGCTGGATTCTTAAGTCACTCAAAAAGTCACATTTATTTCAGGACAGTCTTGCCTGATTAAGCAGTTCAGGATTCTCGTGGTATTAAACAATAACAAACGCTGCTCACGGAAAACTGCATGAGATTTAGAACCGATTAACAAGCTCCTAAGAAGCAGAACCCAAATCACCTCTGAGGAAGGACAGTGAGCTGTTAGAGCATCTCTCATCTGTCAGCCGTGTGGGCTGCTAGAAAGGGGGAGTGGATGTGATAAAAAACTTTGAACTTTTAAAATTCAATTGCAACGCGGTGCGCTGATCTTTTCGAAGGAGAAGCCAACGCACAAATTACACTGGCATTAACGAAATCAGCAATTTCACGAAGTTCTGAGCAAACACCTGTGCCAGTGGAAATGCCTGAGTATTCCTCCCACGCTACACCTCATTGAAAGAGAGGAATAATATAAAACATTTCATTCAGGAAAACAGGAGAAGGAATCTGAGAAGGAAAGCTAAATAATCTTCTGTATTAGGGATTAAGTCCAGCCTGGGAAGCAAAAGTACAAGCATAATTTTAAAGACTTGGACTCACAGCTGACTCTGAGCCTGAAATTCAGATGGTCAGACCTGGTATTTCTAGCCAGGCTTAGACTGGTGCTTTCACTAGAACTCTAGAGAAATTCACTTTGCCAGCTGTTACAACGCTGCCGTCCTTGGGAGAGGGTCCCTCACCAGCTGAAAGCCAGAAGACACCACACTGTGCCCATGGCAGCTTGCAGGTGAGGCGAGCAGGGTACCGACAGCGGCAGCATCCTTATAGGTACAACTAAGCGTCTGCCACTGGACGACATCAACACAACCCCAACAGCATCCAGGGGCCACCAGCACATGACCAAAAAATGAGAGAGGGAGAAAAAAAAACAGCGCTAAACACTTTACCAAGTGGTTAAACATGTGCACGTGCAAGCAGATGAGCTTGTTAAAGGCAATACAGACTCCCAAACCTACGAAAACAAAGGGAGAGTCTATCAAAGAAACAAATGCTTCTGCTGCCGCATACATTACATGAATTTTAGACTAATTCGTTACCACCCAAGAGGAACGCGTGAATCACATGTGGACCCAAATGTAATCAATACCCATTTGCTCCTCTCTGCACATCTGCCAGTGTTGAGAGACTGATAATAGACGCCTTCATCTCAGATGACAACAACATTCTCAATTATTTTCCGTCCTCCTTCCCTCCCTTACCCCAATACACGGAGATTTTTGTCTGACACTTACAAAACACTGCCATTAACAATAATGCTATTTTAGGGTTGGCATCACTAAGTGAGCAATTAGGATACTTTATACAAGAATAAACACGTGTGTCTGATAAACTTAGCACAGTTGCTCGGGTATCACCTACATTCCTTTGTATTGCTCCAAACACGGAACGGAATCAACATCATTTTGCCTCAACAGATCTCTCTTCCCTATAGCATTACCCCCCAACGGCAGCGTTCACTAACGGAGTGTTTCTTGTGCCCTTTTCTCTGTGACAGCCGGTGTTTTGCGACGTACCCGGGGGTCCCCCCACGCACCACCCGGCGCCCGCACCGTATCTCGGCTGCTTGGGAGTCAGTCCGGAGCACGAGTCATACTGAGGAGGAACCAAATAGGCAGACAGGGAGTTCAAAACCAAACCCTAGTTGAGATCTGAATTGAATAAATTGGATTTCTAGCCAACAAAACGCAAGCGTGACTACAGCGCGTGCAGGCATCCCTGTGCTGGTGTTACCCACTTAATGCAGCTATGAGAAGCAACAGCAAGATGGACTCGGGTGACAAGTGCCCGTGCCAAGGCACCGATCCCCTGCAGATGATGCTAAAGCTGTGAAGCACATCCTCCCTGCTGCCCTCACCTACGCCAACCTGGTTCACCTAGCTGGAGCTCCCTTGGCTTTGCCGGGCTCAATCAGGATAATTCAACCGCTGGGTAAGTATAGTCACCCTTGAACATCACACCAACCACACAGAGATATCTTTGTCCAGAAGCAGCACTGAAGCAAACGCCAAAAGCCAGGGGACAGCCAGATCCAGGTAGGAATGAAGGTGGGATTCTCGCATACGCTGATTTTAGCGTAGTGAAGCCGATGTCCCCATTCAGAGCAGCTGACCTAGGGAAGCTACACCCCAGCAGGGCTTTCCCCCCCCTCTAAATCTTTGACCGTGAATGGTGTCAAAATCACCAAAGTCAGGTTTTAAAGACAGCAAACGAAACCTCTCTGACAAACTAACGCTTGCTGTTTCTCACAGTAAATGGTACCACTTGACAAAGGAGATGTAAGCAGACAGGAGAAAAGGGTGCACCTGGTCTCAGCTCAGCTTATCTCACGGCCGATACACCGAACCCTCTGCCTTCAGAATAGTTCTCCTTGGAAGGAAGGAGCAAAATTACTCAGAGCAAAATTTACACAGAGGAAAAGAGGTTTCTTTACAAAACTTCATTTCATTTGGCCTTTTCCAGTGGAACACGTGCTGAGTGAGATAAAGAATCTAATGCTTTATGTGTGTGACGTATCGTTAATAATTTTATAAATCAAAGAAAAATGACTCTGAAGTGCTGTGCTGACCGTCACCTACGCAACTAAAACCAACACTAACCTTTACTAATGCTTCAATTGGTGTGTACACATATATACTACAGCCGTTACATCCCTTATAGAAGTGCTGCCGTAATCCAGAGCAATCCCTTGGTAACCTTTATTGTTACCAGCAGCGTTTTAGCAGTTTACGTATAATAAGGTGGTTGGCATAACATTTATATTGTTTGTATGAATTTTTGGGGGATAATTTAGCTTCCCACCATAACGTAACTTCACAATTCACAGACAAATACACGCAGCACAGACTGATTTTTCACGTGTTATCGCACACTTATGCTGCTCCTTACAAACTCACCGCATACTTACCGGTCAGTGAAATAATTACACGCTATTTATGCATATGTAAAAAAAAAATAAATCTACGACATACCTTTGATTGCAGGTGGGACCGACTTAGTCGTGCAGAAGGTACATATTTCTGAGAAAGGTCCCTCCCCGGCGTCATTGAGCGCCTGTATTCTGAACGAGTAACAAGTGGATTCTGTCAGCCGCTGTACCTTGTACGTATGACTTGGTCCCCTGTAAATCGGAATAAACCTGGAAACAATGAAAATGAGAACACGTGATTACAAGCATGTAATTACACTGGAGTGGCACAGACACTCCTGGCTGTTACACGTGCCGGTGCAAGGTATCCATACCGGGAAAATCAGCTTCGCAGAGATGTCGAAGGCAAGTATAAAACCAGGGTGCTATTAACACACTAGCCGTGATTAGCAGGTTAGGGAAAGCAGCTCATCGTCTCCTTTGCAACTCATACTTACCTTGCAAAATGATTACATGAATTATTTGGAAAACGTGTCAATGCATTTCTTACTACCCAGTCAGAACGGATTCAACCTGTGTTCTGCTACAATACGCTGCGTGCGCTGCTGGTTTAGGAGCGCGTTTAAAACCAGATTAATACTTTGAAGACTTTATGGCTTGATTTGGACTTTATCGGCACGTTAAGACCACATCTTTTACATTCATCTGTGCCACCTTAAGCCAGAGCAACTCTATTTAAATCAGAACATATGGATTGCATAATGGCTGTGTAGTTTATTGTACACAGTTTCGGAGAGTTTACAGAGCGAAGACAGCCCAACAGCAGAGACGGAGACTGAGAGAGACCACGTGGTGGTCTATGGGTGCAAAGGCAGAGGGGAAGCATGACCACAGCGAGGGGGGTCTGGGGGACGGAGAAGGATGCCAGCTTAGGGGCGCTGGGGGACGCTGCACCGACAGCTCTGCTCCAGAGCAGGCCGAGAAGAAGAAAAAGACCCGACATGAAGGAAGTGACTTCCAAAAGTCCAAAGTGACTTTGGGGTTCTAATTGACAAGCGGCTGAACACGAGCCAGCAGTGTGCCCAGGTGGCCAAGAAAGCCAATGGCATCCTGGCTTGTATTAGAAATGGTGTGACCAGCAGAAGGAGGGAGGTGATTGTCCCCCTGTACTCAGCACTGGTGAGGCCACACCATGAGTATTGTGTCCAGTTCTGGGCACCTCAATACGAGAGAGATCTCGAGGTGCTGGAGCGAGGGCAGAGGAGGGCAACGGAGCTGGTGAAGGGCCTGGAGAATAAATCTGATGAGGAGCGATTGAAGGAGCTGGGACTGTTTAGTCTGAGGAAGAGGAGGCTGAGGGGAGACCTCGTCACTCTCTACAACTACTTGAAAGGACATTGTGGAGAGGTTGGTGCTGGTCTCTTCTCACAGGTAATTAGCAATAGAACAAGAGGGAATGGGTTCAAGCTGCAGCAGGGTAGGTTTAGGCTGGACATTGGGAAAAAATTCTTCCCAGAAAGAGTGGTCAGACACTGGAATAGGCTGCCCAGGGAGGTGGTGGAGTCACCATCCCTGAATGTGTTTCAGACTCGTTTAGATGTGGTGTTGGGGGATATGGTGTAGGGGAGAACTTCGTAGAGTGGAGTTGATGGTTGGACTCGATGATCCCAAGGGTCTCTTCCAACCTAATGATTCTATGATTCAAAATACTTCCATTGACAGGACCAAACATCAGCACACGCAAAACTTGTCCGATAACGTAATGCAGAACAAAAATCAATGTCGCTTAATCTTAAAAAAAGCAAACCCAATTGCGGTTGCTAGAGATAACCTGACTTCTATTTTCAATTGCTCTGCCTGGATAAATGCTTTTCAGTACTAGTCCTACGTTAGCCAGCAATTTCTACCTGAGATCCCGACCCCCTGGATGCTGAGCAGAATGGGGATGAGGAAGCACCCAGCATCTTGCATCAACCCGCTCGGCCTCCGCTGGGGAGCAAGGTCTTACTGGCAACAGCCCTGAATCTGGAGAACATAAAATTCACTGCGTAGGATCACACAGGGGTTTGTTTTTGTGTTTTTTTTTTTTTTTTTTTTTTTTTTTTTTTATGATTTAGTATGCTTATTCAAACATTTTAACCATTTCAGCGGATTTGAAACCACCAGGAAGCCAACCAAGAGATTTGTTTTTGACCTCCTCATCTAGGTGCTAGCTTTATCCCAGGTAAGTCCTTTGGCTTTGCATGAGATGCACAGTATAACCAATTTGAGCATTTCAAAAGAAACTGGGTCTGTCATTAGCTCTCAGGGACAGAAATCAATTCATATTACATTATGATTGAAATCCACGGAAGCGCAAACAGAGAGGTCAAGAATCATCTGTAATAAAAAAGAAATGTTCAGGTAATTTAAATTGCTGGAAATGTACTCTGAGGACTAATGTGACTTACTACCCCCACCGAGTTTTAGTGCGCCCCTCATCTTGATTGGAAATCAAAGATCTATGCCCACAAGTTTTTAAGAGGAGATTTTAAAGGCAATTTCCAAAGAAGAAGGTGGTGGGGTTTTTTTTTCCAACCTTACACTTAGAGTTTTGAGGACCGCCTGCTATCCCACATTTTTGAGGGTCACATAAGCAGCTGCGCCATGCTCCAAAAGACTGTTCTCACCGAACAGACCTGTTCTCACGGAATAAAATTTCTTGGGATTCTCTGGGAGATGAACAAAGCACGGGTATTTAGGACAGCATTAAGACTGAAGAGACAAGGCTACCGTCTCCCTCCCCGCTTCTCGTCGCTCAATCAGGCAGCTGGCTCGGAAACCACTGCAGCACTCGCAGAAGCGCAGAGACTCGTCTCTGACCCTCATCCAAGGGCAACAGACAGCAAAAAAAAAAAAGATGCAATGCAGTATTTTAGACTAATGACCTCTTTGTAATCATCTGCGGAGCTAGGGAAGCAAGGGAGGACAAATGTACCTTACCAGCTAATAGAGAGCATACCCAGACCCCAGTTTGGGCTTACTGTTCACTTGCTAGACGTATTTATATGGTGAATACCAATGAGTTAGTCCTCAAATTCCACTTTCACCTTTTCGATATGACTTCGGTTTCACAAGACTGAAAAAGTGATGTGGCAAAACCACTCGAGCTCCTCCTGTCATTTGGGAACCGGACCAATACTCCCATCTGGTTTCCATCTCCCCCCCTATTTACTTCTCTGTCTCCATCTCAAAAAGCATCTGTAATGAAAGCAAACACCATTACGGAAAAGCTCGCATCCACGTTCAGTACACACGACCGTAATGGAAGCACACTTCAACTTCTGAGATTCAACCATCTTTGAAGAAAGAGGGCTTCCAATTTCGGAAGAAGAAAGGCTGATTACTAAGTCAATCAAATCCAATTGCTGTTTGGCTTTACCATGACAATAATGCCGTGTAATTGTGTTTGAAGACGCAGGTCATGATGTAAGAAACATAATGAGGATTCAACATTTTAACTTCAAAATACCAGTGATTTTTTGGATAATAATGTAGTACTTTCCTCATGTCTAAAGTAGGCACTTTATACTCCTCCAGAATTACTTCTGTTATTTTTAAAAACAGTGTAGTTATTTGATGTAGATGGCTCGGACCAATATATCCTACAATCTTTTTTCAGTCTCCTTGGCTTTCTGCTGAAGGACCGCAATGAACTAAAAGTTGAATCAATCAGTGTCATTGCACATTGCCACTGTGATGTCTGCATACCTTAAAAATTGTCTAAACTAAGAGAATTTGTTCATATTATTGGAAGTTTCATTTTTAAATCTAAAGATTTAGATTTAAATCTAATTTAAAAAGCACATTTAAACGTGAGCTCTATACACCTTTGCCTTCAGGACAAGAGGCAATGGGCACAAACTTGAACACAGGAAGTTCCACCTAAACATGAGGAGGAACTTCTTTACTCTGAGGGTGGCAGAGCCCTGGCACAGGCTGCCCAGAGAGGTGGTGGGGTCTCCAACTCTGGAGACATTCCAAACCCGCCTGGACGCATCCCTGTGCCACCTGCTCTGGGTGACCCTGGTCTGGCAGGGGGTTGGACTAGATGATCTCCAGAGGTCCCTTCCAACCCTGTGATTCTATGATTCTAGGCAAGCCTGACATTTTATCCTTGTTTTATCCAGTGTTTTATCCTTGTTCCATACATTTTCTTAAGAACAAGCCAGCTTTGAGCTTGTTTGCAAGGACTTCATCTCTTACGCATGTTAAAGTCGACTTAATCTGCGTATAGAAAAGCTCCCATGTTCTCCATCTCCCTCTCACCTTCTTCCAGCCTCTACTCAGGTCTCCGTCTGAACATGGACAATGAGTTTTCCTTCTCGGATGTTGTGGGATGTCATAAACACTGTCGTTAACAAGACACAGCCATCAAAAGTCTTTCTGGCTTTTCATGGTGATAGATCAACCACGTTGGGGGGGTAGATTTTTTTTCTACATCCCACTTCACTTATCTAACAGAGCTTTACGTCATTCATAAACGGAATGTGAGAAGACACAAGTCCCAGACTCCACAGGGCAGCGACACAACTTGCACATCAGGCCATGGGAGCTGGGAGGCTTGTAGAGCAGGGACATGGCTCCGGAGAGCCTCCTCCATCCCTCCTCCCCGCATGGCGGGGCTGGAGCTGAGGGATGGGCACATGGTTGGACATGACCAAAATACTGCCATTTGTCCCTTCAGTCAAAATGGATATGCTTTTAGCTGCAACGTTGAAAATGTTAGTTTAAACTTCAGTGAAATCATGCCCCAATACTAATGTGCTGATGTTTGCGGTGAAGGTCCCTTAGGAAGCGTGGCTGCTACGACTGCCCCAGCCTCCCTGAGCTGGCTGTCCCCGTCCCCGTGATGCTCTTTCAGTACCAATACTTACAGGGCTAGAAGGTGAACTGGATTTGAGAACTGATAGAGGTTAAAAATCTCCGTAAATTGATAGTCTTATACTGGATTATTTCCCTAGCTGGTCCAATGTTACAGTAGGACGGTTGTACTGGTAAAACTGTGGGGACGCTACGGGGACTCAAGTGGTTTAAACAAGCCCAAAATGCTCCTGTTCCTA
The DNA here is from genome assembly GCA_008658365.1 of Alca torda. Lineage (NCBI taxonomy): Eukaryota > Metazoa > Chordata > Aves > Charadriiformes > Alcidae > Alca > Alca torda. The sequence goes on from CM018081.1 coordinate 4,548,170, forward strand.
TACACTTACAGAAATACGTGTTTTCACTTTGGTTTCCTATTTCTCCATCGCTCTGCCCTTCCAAGGCAGACAAAACCAAAACACAAAACATGTTCAGAGTGTGTCTCAGCCAAGATGCCTTCATTCTCCAACGCCTACCTGCTTTCACGCAAATCCCTAAAGCGTGCTAATAAGCACCACGAAATTTTCAGTTCTAAGAGCTCTGCCCAGCTGAATTTAAAGACTGCAGGCTGCATACCTTAAACTGGTGCCCCGTCTTCGAAAAAAAGACCGCCTCTGCGCGTTAATGGCATTCTCAATACAGTTGCATTATTTTTATTTTTTAAGTTTGCACCATCCCCAAGTAAATCTGTATTATTCAAATGCAACATGCTGCAGCGTTGCCTCTCCTCGCCGGTAAAGAAACAGCAGAAACTGAAGAGAAAGCAACGTTCTCCAGGGATGGAGACACCTCCCAGAGGCTCCTTCCCCCTCATCTCACTCGAGCGCTCCCAGCTCTCCCCTTCCCAGACATTCTCATGTCGGTCACGGATTATTCATTTACCTACACACCGCGGAGGAGAGAGAACACAATGTCCTAGAACGATTGTTTGGGAGACACCAGTGCTGTTAGTTTTTCATCAATACCTTTTTATTCTCAGCGAAGATCTTCTTGGAAATGTTTTACATGTTGCAGGTATTTTGTTTCCTCCACTCCAGCCACTTCCAGTCAAGCAGAGGAATACGCATGTACCCACTCTGTCTCCGCTCATTAGTTCTCAGCACATTTTAATCAGCAGGTTCCCTTTCAAACTCTTGGGATTTGTTTATATTTTAGAAACCGGTTCGTCCTCACAACAATTTAATTCGAAAGCAAATCTACCGTGCAGCACTAAATAAGACAGCAATCTTCAGCCAAGTACAAAGGCTAAAATAGCCATCCGAACGAATCTGTTCCTGCCTCCCAGAAAAACGTGGTGATCTGCCACAATTTCGGCTGGAGAGAAATCATTAATACAGCACTGGTCTGACCTGGCAACCTGAGGCTTCGTTTCAGCGTACACGGGCAACTGCATAATTAGAAACTAAAGTACATGAATTTCACAAATCAACAGCTCTTAATATTATTACCGCAACATCCCTGTTATCTGCACAATTATAGCCCCCCCCCATTGTTTCAGGCTGTTCCTCTCTTTTGCTTAAAGAACATTATCAAACACTCACTGATTTATGTGATTTTCCTCCCCACCGGCAGCTCCTTACATTACAAGGTGGCACCCAGGAAAGCAAAGCTTCAAAACCAAAAACATCTAATTCATCCCCCGAGATGGAAACCATCCATTTTTTGGAAGCACTTGAGCAGAAAAAAAGCTGCCCAGCCCCTCAGCTTCTCCGGCGTTACCGCACCCGCACTTCGTTTCACCAACTGGGCTCCGATCCCCGGAGACTACAGTGTTCCAGTACGTCCCTATCTCCAACGCCACCAGCAAGACAAGCGCTCCCTTCTCCATGCTCCCCGTGTTGGAATCTGCCCCCATCCCAATCGCCCCCAGCCAAAGCAGATGGGAAGGTTTAACACCTCTTGGCTTTATGCTGAAGCTTGCTCCTGCTGATGCGAGAAAAATCACCGTTCATCTCTACTACACCGAGATGCCACAAGTAGACTGGAATGAACTCAGTAAATGGGGAACGATGAGAACAGCTTTTGGTGAGGGTCAAAACAGAGTCATTTCGTTTTTTTCAAGGAGCCCTGAAGCCAGGAGCTAAGTAGAAAACATGATGAACTAATACATCTCACAATGCACTAACGCATCTCACAATGCACTAACTTATCCTTCCCCAGCCATCAGCACCTTGAGATCTCTCTCTGATCCACATCTTGAGTACAGAGCGGACTTTTATTCTGTTAAACTGGCAGAGATACAGGGAAAAGGTCAACATGCAATTTTTTTCCCATTTCTGCTCTATTTCAAAATCTTCAGCTCAAAGAGAAAAGCTGGACGTTTGCAGCATCCCTCACCCCACATCCATCAGGGCTCCCATGACCAGTACCAGGCTCACCCAACCTTTTCTGGGTGAAGGCCAGCTTTGGACCACCTTTCCAAGCCGCTCTTTGGCATCGTCTTTTGCAGGTGGGTGCTGAAGGAAGGGAAACACTGGGACAGCGGTTCCCAAAAGAGTTTTGTGCTCCCCCAACCTCCCCCAAAACCTTACTTCCAGCCCTAACAGGAGGCATGGACCAAACAGATGGGACGCCTTGGCCCCTCTTATCCAAAGATCTGTTTTCTAGAAGATACCTTTTGGAAAGCTTATAATGTCTGCTTGTTCACGATATGTTTAGAAACTAACCTCTGCAATGCACTGTCAATATAATTTAGGTTTATAGGCATAAGAATAATAACAGGACCCACTGAAGGGGGCAACTTTTCCTTCCTTACCCTTAGAAAAGCAAAACTAAGTGGAGAGCAGAAAAAGGCTGGAAGAGAAGTGATAACGGTCAGATGGGAAGAGTTTTGTTTTCTTCACTTAATTACCTAGCAAATCCACAGGCTAGACGAAGACTACTTGCAGCCAAAAATCGATTTTTAGCTTGCTTCTCCTAGATAATCTTTCACCTGCTGCTGAATTTGAGCACCTAATCCATATTTACCACAGACAGTCACTTGTCAGATGGCTGCAATAATTGAAAATGGAGATGCCTTAACCTACAGAAGCTCCCCCGTAGCAAGAAAAATGACGTTTTTTGGAAGGAGCTTCTGGGCACATCCAGGAGGAACGGAAGACAGACCAACAAAGAGCCTGACAGATGATTCCTGCGCACAGCCACATCGGAGGCCAAGGAAGAGACAGGAAGAACAATACTGAGCACAACTGAGTGCGAGTTAACAGCATCCCAATGAAAGATCTGGGAGAAATTAGGGAGAGCATCCAGCGGCCTGTCAAAACTATACAATCAAGAAGAACTAGATTACTAGGCAGATACCAATGCCATGGGCTTGCAATAGTATTAATAATTAACAGTAGGTATAAGTAAGAGCAGGCCAACAAAGCTAAAAGCAAAGAAAACCACCCCAAAAACGCTCTTACAGTCATGCATTTTTATCATCTTTGTGCACCATTACAACCCAGCTTCCCAGTGTGGCAGCGACTAAGTGCCTTTGAACCTGAAAATGAATCTCGCTCAGCACATCACGCTCAGAACTATTTACTGACCTGGCCCAGAGTCCCAGTGCTCTGGTTTGGCAAAGCTCACTACGGAAGCAAAGCCCAGTCTCCGGTTTACCGACTTCAGCAAAATGGGAGCTGGAACCTAAAGTTGTGCTCTTGGAAAACCGGCCAACGTGCTCCTGTTGCTCCAAGCTGAAACCCATATAGCACTTTAGATATTAAGCAGTCATTACTCTGATTAAGGCATTATTTTTTCTTATGAGGTTGTTACGGATGTACAGAAAATAGCTTTCATTACAGTGACAGTCTTTGGTCTGGATGCTGCGCTTATTTACGATCTACCGTCTGGAATATTGTTACCCTCGTGAAGTCTGAAGTACCTGCAGTCGTACACCGATCAAAACGTAAGAGCAAATTGCTCCACCGTGTTTCTATGTAGTTTTGTTTAATTTCCGCTGAGTTTCCCACCAAACCAGCGATTCTTTGAACATACTTATGGGAAAAGCACCTAATTCCGCATCTCACTAGATTCCTAATGTCTGAAACATCTAAACTCGAACGTTTAACGTGGTTTTCTCACGCCTCACTATTTCTCGGAAGATGACGCACACAGAGTTAACTCATATCTACTAAAAATGCTGTTTTACTCCGGTTTCTAGGAAAAAAAGCAGAAATGCATACTCCTCTACACAATGCAGCAATATGAAGTGAAAACAGCCTACCTGAAAGGCTTTTCTGAATGTTAACTTCATTTAGCCAGGCCTGCAGAGTTGACTGTAGCACGCCATAAGTCTTGGCGCTTATTCTTAATTTCCTTTCATCATTGTTTTACCCAATAGGAAGATGATTTTTTCCTGCAGGTTTTCGCAAGGATATGTTGATGTAGCTAATTTTACATTTTAATAGAATTTCACAAGCCAGTAGGCCTGATACATATTAGTAATTGCTGAAGTGGGTGTAAATTGTCTTGATGAAATCATGAGCGTAAACAGTTTTTTAATTAGACTGCTGGAAACTTGCAGTAGCCAAATAATGATTATGCTGGCCATCAGGCAGAGGCTGGTATTATATGTTAGCAATTTATCTCTCTGTGTTCCTGTTCTCCCTCTCTTCACATTAATGCAAACACACGTGTCGAGGCTCATACGTACGACCACTTCCCATCACACAGAGACTGCACTTGGCGCTGTCTCTCCGCAGAGACGGCTGCTCAGACCAAACGTCAGATGTGATATTCCACTTCCACGGCCAGGGAAATGGCCCTGGACACCGGGACTGATCGTCTCCATTTCATTTGTGCCTTCCCTGCGGTTTGTTATACTTCTTCAAGGAGTAACTAGGTCACAGAAACTGTGCTGGAAGGAAGGGAAACCAGTTTCTTCTGCTATATACAACTTCAGGATGCCTGGGGAGAAAGGGTTTCCAGCACCACTGGGCGAAGAAGACACAAGGGTGGGAGAATCACTGTGAGCTTCATAAAACTGAACCTTTCTGCAGAAAAAAAAAAATAAGCCCATTTGCATCTCTGCACTGGTTTTACTGTTCAAAGCATGTTTTAATTTATCTTGGAAATGACCTCCTGACAAGTGCTTTTTGATTCCTCTCACCTTGGAAGACATTGGCATAGATTTTTATGATACGGTACTTTTCCCTCTTTCTTAGAGGCTTTCTATAAACAGGGACATAGCTTACAGGCACTCCCGGGACGAGGAATGCGAGAGGTGATGCCTCCTGAAATAAATATTCAAGTTAACGTAAAATTCTCCAAGTAGAAGAAATCAGTTCAAGGGATTATGTCATTTGGTTACAAATGTCATTCCTTCCTTGGAGTCATTAGAAGTTTCCAGGACTCCACCGATATATGTCTATGGCCTTTGGGACATTCCTATCCTCCCCAGAAAAACAGTGTGTACACAGTAACTGCACCCAATTTATATTTATAGTCATGAGGCAAGTTCCGTTTTGTGAGCAATTTTTCATTTTTATTACAGAATAGTATCTCCTTAAATGGCAAGCATGTCTAGTTTAGCAAAGTATTTTAAAATGATTTTATACCCACGTAAATAATCTTTCATAAGCTATGAAAAGGAAATACTACTATTGTTTACCCAGTGATGTGAGGTCATATCTCATTTATTCAGTAAATAACCATAACAAAAGAAATTTCAGTTTAGAATGCCAGTAAACACCACCTCTGACAATTCACTTACAACAGCAGCCTTACTAAGAATTGTCAATGATCCTTCATCGGTATTTTTAAAGAATATGTTTAAGTTGCTTCTTAGCCAACCTTACCAATGTCTCTCCCTTAAAATATGTATTTTTAAATTTGGATTCTGTATACACACAAAAATCATAGAATTCATCTCAGCTGCAACATATATTCATCTAAAAGAAACACAAGCAACTGACAAATGACCCGCTAATAATGTACTTGCTAATTCTCTTTTTCAGACGGGATATTGTAAGCATTTTAAGACACTAAGAGGTATAATTAGTTGTAGGAACAACTAAAGACTAATTACCAGTACAGGGAAAAAAAAAAAAAATCAAGAGCATTACTATAATTAGGTTCATTTGTTTCACTTGGAGAGGAAAAATCCACAGTATTGTGGATGATTTTCTTGACATTACTAGAGTTAGGAAACGAAGTCACAACTGATAGTTTATTTAAAAAAGAAAGAAATTTTATAGTCCTCTTTACATAAAGGTCAACTACCCTCAACTAACGTTCCCATGTACTGTGCTTTCTAGAAACAGATTTTTCTTCATTTCCACTTAATGCTACACATAATTGAAAGGACAAGAGATGCTAATTTGATCTTCCTAAATGTCACACACTGGAGAGCAAATGAGAGCTAAAGCAGGTACATTTCTGATGCGCGCACACCTTTTCAGTCCCCTACGTTAATCAGTGTCAGGAGATTTCCAAGTATTTTGCTTCACAGCTCTTGCAATCAATGAAACATTTAGTCTCCAACAACTGGCCTGTTATACCTCATTACTGCATGGAGAAGTTAAAAACAATTCTTAATGACCAGGACACATTCAAGAGCACTGGCCGACCATCACTGCATAAAACCGGAGCGGAATCTTTACAGAAAGGCCATTAAAGCTACCAGGGGCAGAATTCAACTTACTAACAATTGCCTCTTTTAAAAGAATTTGCTCAGCTTTGTATTTCTGTTTGGGAGAATGCTGCAATGGCGTTTTAAAGCTAAGTCCTACTTCAGACCCCATCAGTAAGCAATGTTTCAATAACCAAGGGCCTGCTCAGATTCACTGAAGAAGGGAAAATTGTAATATTGAGTTGAGGGATTTCTATATAAAGCTGTTAAAAGTAACTCCAGGTGTCTCAGAGAAGACAGTAAGAATATCCGCTGAAAGACTAAGGATATGGCAGAGGTCAGTTCTAAGTTATCCATGTTTACGCCACAGCTTCTTCACCCCAGTCGGGTGCTACCTCTTCTCTAAAGAGAGGAGACACCACGGAACCTTCCTACAACCCTTTCAAACCATAGAAGACTCCGAAACTTCCTTCTAGGTCATTTATTCAGTGCCATTTTTTCCACCAGGGATTAGCACTTAATTATTCCCTCAGATGGCCACAGTCCACCTATATGAGAGTCTGCTCCAGCACTGCACAATTAAAGAGGCTGATGATGCTCAAAAAACGGTATTCCAGTATTTTTCACAAGCACACACACGACGGAGGAACCCTTCGGTCACGATGGGGTTTATTTTAGGGGAATGATCTAAGAGAGGTCTCCCACCTCTGTAACTAACTGCTGTTTCTACCAATTCAGGTGGGGGCTGTCACTGCCCGCTCATTAGGGATGACAGCATACCGAACGTACAAAATTTCGCCGCTGCATCCTGTCAGGAGCATCTCTCGCTGCGATCGACGCATGCGACGGGGAGCAAAAAGGGACTGTCAGATGGGGAGCGAACAAACAGATCTCCTCGCCAAGCCCTGCCGGCTCCAGCTGCTCTCACAGCCAGAGCACACACCGCGGAGCACCCGTCCCACCCCTCCGCTCTGCCCACGCCGGTACCCACCTCACCCGCCGGAGGGCTCAGGGCTACGGCTCGTTCCAGGTTATTACCTGAACTAATTGCTACAAACCCAACCACTTCAAGAGGCTGCCACTTCACGCAAAGGCTCAATTCAAGCAGAGACAATCAGTGCAACGTAGGTTTTCTCTGTTTCTCTGCATCGCAGGGAGCTCACGTGGACTATAGCGCAAATCTAAAGCTAGGAAGAGCTAGCAGACTAACAAATTCAAATTCCTCCTAATTAACAGCTCTTAAGAGACCACGTGCAGCGGGAAAAGTTGGCGAAAAAGCAAAGGATGATGCTAAAGCCTTATGCAAAAGCAAAGGGGAAAAAGCTCTCCTTCTCTGCTGCCAGGTAACGTAACATATTTTATTCTTACAAGGAAACTTATTATTTCCTCCAACGTAACAACAGGTTTAGAACAATTTGCAGCTCTTCCCCAATTCTACCTGCCATGCTACACGAAAGCAAAGAAAAGCAGGCTGCTGGATGTTTCTTTAGAGGGGGCTTGATCACACCCTGCTGCAGGTGATGGGCTCCTGCCAAGCATCATTGCGCTCCGAAGAAACTGTTGTCATCAGCCAGACTTCGGAATGGGCATTTATATTCATTGGACACCTCTCAGCATTGATACAGGGGAGCGTGTACCTTCTCTGCATCAGTACAGTTGAGACGCTGGGAGGTATTTAGGCATTATTCACGGCGGTTTTATTATGTACAATTAAAGCTTTTGGGGCCAGATCTTCAGCTGGCACAAACTCCGCACAGCTCTATTTAAATTAATGGAATCACGCTAATTTACAGAAAATTATGATCTGTACTGAAGGTCTCTAAGGATTATCTACTTGATACGTCAGTTATTTTACCTAATTAAACTAGTTAAGAGTGTTTCTTACTAAATTATGAGCCATCTATGAAATTTATTCACCGAAGAGCTTAGGCAACGTTCACGTATTATCTTTCCTTCCTTCCATTTTTTAATTGAATATATCTCATCACAACTTTGGAGCTACATTATCAATTCGTCCCATAGGAAGTTTGCATGGGAAAATACTTTTTGCTGAGGCCTAATTGTTTAATGTTCATTTTTGGGTTTCTTGCACACCAAAAGCTCTCATGGCTTTGAAGAAAACTTCAGGGAAGTGAAACACGGTGGATGAGCTCTTCTGCCTTCCTATTTCATAATTATTGTGTAGCTACGAAGCTGATGCCAAGCTTCTATTTTCTAATGCTCCAAACGATTGCAGCTGTAAAATCCTGACCATCACGTTGCCCAAAAAAACCTTGTTCTGCTCAATTTTGCCTTCCCCAGACCTCTGATTTTGTAACCATTTGTTTTACCAACACACAGAGCACACTGGGTGCAACACCTTTGTTTTGTATATTCCAAAGGGTAAAGCGCTGTGACCATGAAACTCAGTATTAACTTTTATTGGCAAAGGGGCCAGGGTTTTGCTACAATTCCAACAGCAGAGCACTAATTTTGATTGTTCTATAATAACTTCCACAGCGTTGCGATATAACTTGCTCTGTTAGACTACAGGCAAAGAATCCCTATTAAAGGAATATTTTGTATTTACTTGTAGGTGGGAACTAATCAGGAAAACACCATTTTTCTTACCGTGATTCACAACTGCATTATGACGAACCAGAATTAGTTTTCATCAACAGAAGGAAAAGATTCGTATCTCTTACCTCTTATTTCTGTCTTCTATCTGCAAGATGTAGACCATGTCATCGGTGGCGTGAAGCTTGGAACTGCTCTCTCCCCATTTCAGCTTCAGGCTCTGAGGACCCGCTGCAGCACACTCTAACCGAGGAGGTAAGGGTGGTAACGGCCTGGTTTTTGCTTTAATAAAGTGGCTAAATGGTCCAGCTCCAATTTCATTGACAGCCTGGATCCTGATCCTAAAGCAAACAACAAAAAGGGAAGTGTTAAAAGTGCTTTCATGAGGTTCTCGGCATAGAAAATTCTCAAGAAACAAGATACCCTTCTGGAGCTGACTGCTCCATCACTAACAGTGCCCGTGCTGTGTTGTGGCAAATGAAAAGCTCTGTAAATGTAAGTATTATCATCCTCTTTAATATTGTAAGAGCTGCAGTGAAGATATCAAGAATGGCAGTTAAGGTAGAGGTGAGAAGATTTGGCTGAGCAACCTCAGAACGTGATGGCAGCGCACGGACCCAGAGAGGTGGTGGAAGCCCCCTCCCTGGAGGGGTTCAAGGCCAGGTTGGATGGGGCTTGGAGCAACCTGATCTATGGGAGGTGTCCCTGCCCAGGGCAGGGGGGTTGGAACTAGATGATCTTTAAGGTCCCTTCCAACCCAAACCATTCTATGATTCTATGACAAGGGACAGCAGCACAGACACGAGTGAAACCTGGAAAACCCGAAGCATGTAACTATGAATAAAGAAAATGCAGATTGTGGTTTTCTAACAAAGGTCATGAACTAATTTAGGCGAAATCATTAAGAGAAAGCATTGGTGTCGCTGCCGTGAAACCCACCTCCATGTTGATACGTACCTCTGAAGACCAAAGAACAGTACGATTTCACCACGTCAGCACCTCACGAAGCGCACTACTTAAGCATGAAATTCTACTCAGAACAGCTAACCGAGAAGAAGGTTAAATCCACAAGCCTTCTAAACACCTTACACAAACTGTGGAAACATTAACCATCAGGGAACTACTTATTAGATCAAACAGAAGTTGGACTCAAGTCACTCTCACAAGATGCACAAAGGCTCTTGAGCTATTTGACTCACATTAAGGACATCCAGAAGAAGAAAAAAAGGAGATCACCTACTTAAATTTAATTTGGAAATATTCTTAAGACTGATCCAGTCTTCTAAGTTCCGTTTCTTTCTTAAGATAACGACTCTCAGCTTCTGTTTTGTCACTCTCTCTTATCTGTCTGCACCTTAGTTTAATGATGTGCAGAGCGAGAACCTGCTTGTAGGAAGGAGTGAGAACCTGCTTGTAGGAAGGAGTGAGAACCTGCTTGTAGGAAGGAGTGAGAACCTGCTTGTAGGAAGGAGTGAGAACCTGCTTGTAGGAAGGAGTGAAGAGTAGCAGCCTTTCACTATGGTAACATCAACAGCGACATCGTAACAAAAATGTGAAATGTGCATTTCGAAAGAGTTATCAAGATTTCAAATAGGAAATTCTGTGTAAATAGAAATATCAGTACAGATGAGCCAGAAGGGTTTCAAAAGTTCCTTAAATCAAAATGAAAATAAGAGAAAATAGGATGGGCAAACTAATACTTTTTTTTTTTTTTTAGCTAGATCAACCTCGTTTAGATAGCTGGAGAGATGCCATTTATTTTGGAAATCCTGTGCATAGCAGCCTAGTATTTTCTCATGGGAAAAGCCTCTCTACAAGAAGCGTTGCTGCTTCTCAAAACTATCAGCCACCAAGAAGGCAGAACTCCCTGGGGAAGGCGGCAGGGGGAGAAGGGAGAAGAGCAGAACCTGATCCACTCCCCTACAACTGCCTGCTTCGGAGAAAACCGAAGATAAATAGAACTGTCTTTGGTTGGCATAGCTACTTGTTTTGATTGAAATCCATAAAGAGACTTAAGTTCACGTAAACAACATATGAAAAATTGCTTTGCTTTGAACAGCAAGTTTTCAGCTCTCCCATTAGAAAAAGATTAGGTGGAGTCTAAGGGATAGGGGATAAACCCTCCGAAGAACAGTTATTAAACCCCCCCAAACATACTTTCTGCCATTTCAAGAATAGAAAGGGTTAAATGATTAACAAACAAATTGCAAAATAATAGAGCCTTATCTACTGATTGGCAGCTGAAGTAATTGCACGCTGTAGGAATGCACCGTGTTTACACAGCCGAGCGCAAACCTGCGGTTAAACCTTTGCCTATTGACCTGGCCATTAACAAGGGCAAAGTATCGCCTGGCACGGAGCTGCCAATTTTCCCTTTTAACCTTCCTTTTCGTTTCAGGAAACGCATCCTGACCACCTTACAAACGCGATACGGCATTGGTTTCATCCTCCTCTTCCTAAATGGTGGACGGGTAGGAAGAAAGTTCTGGTGGGATCCTCCTCTGCAACTGCTGCATGCGAGCATTTGACATAAAAAGAACTAAAAGCTTCTCTAGTATCTTAAGAAGTGTAATTAATACAGGCATTGATTTTATTTCATATTACGGTATTGGTTTGCTTCAGCCCGAAAAGTCATTACGTTAATATTTAATGGTCTTTCCAGTAAGAAAAATAAAAAGTGAGAACTGCCTGAATTTTCACTGGATTCTGGCAAGTCACCCGTTAGCGCGCGCACATAAACAGGAACAGCCACATTACAAAACGCTACTGCCTTTTTGTAGATCGGTTCCAGCAATACGCTCTAGAGCACACAGCCTTTTCTTGGTGCGTTTTATTTTGTATTGTTCTAAGTCCCAGTAACAACAAAGCCTCCCCTGTCCTCAAGCATCGCGACTTCAACTCGTTTCCAAACGGCAGCTACCGCGCTTGAAAACAAGCGGCGACGGAAACGAATCTCTCTCAAATACCGCGCTCCCGAAGCATAAGCCGATAGATGTGCTTTTTAGATACGTGCACGAACATACATCTGCATTTACATGTCTTCCCATCGCCAGGTTTTTGCACGAGGTAAAAAAGGGTCTCTCCCTCTCCTCTCATCTGATGCTGTTCCCATCTGCCGCACGGTGTGGCTGCTCCCACCTTCCGACCACACAAATACGCACAATCCCCCCCCCCCCCAACCCCGCCGCTTCTGACGCTGGAGTTTCTGAGGAAACTCTTAAGCCTGAGGAAACTCTTAAGAAACTCTTAATAGAGATAGGCATTCTTTCCAGATGAATGAGGATACCGGGAAAGCAAGAATTGATCTACTTGATGGGTGAGGCACTGGTGAGGCCCCATCTCGAGTGCTGTGTCCAGTTTTGGGCCCCTCACCACAAGAAAGACATGGAGGTGCTGGAGCGTGTCCAGAGAAGGGCAACGGAGCTGGTGAGGGGTCTGGAGCACAAGTCCTGTGAGGAGCGGCTGAGGGAGCTGGGGGGGTTCAGCCTGGAGAAAAGGAGGCTGAGGGGAGACCTTCTCGCTCTCTACAGCTCCCTGAAAGGAGGGGGTAGCTGGGGGGGGGGCTGGTCTCTTCTCCCAAGGAACAGGCGATAGGACAAGAGAAAACAGCCTCAAGTTGTGCCAGGGGAGGTTTAGGATGGATATTAGGAAAAATTTTTACACTGAAAGGCTTATCAAGCATTGGGACAGGCTGCCCAGGGAAGTGGTTGAGGCACCATCCCTGGAGGTATTTAAAAGCCGGGCAGACGTGGTGCTTAGAGATACGGTTTAGTGATGGTTTTTGTCAGAGTTAGGTTGATGGTTGGACTCGGCGATCTGAAAGGTCCCTTCCAACCTAGGCCATTCTATGATTTTACGACTCTTAACGTGGCTGGATGTGGCTGGCCTCTTCCTGCTGGCGACACCGCCACCAAACTCCCTGTAAATCACTACTATCATTCCGAGGTCCTGAGCTTTGGCAGACACCCACGACCAACCGGTTCTGGTTTTCTGGGCACGTGGAGGTGTAACCCAGCCCCAGGTCTCGTCTCCCTCTGACCCACAGCAGCGTTTCCTCAAGGGGTATTAGGCCTTGGAAATGTCCACAGGGAAGGGGAGAAGGAAGGGGAGAAAGGAAGACCACCTGGAGGAGATGGTGGTGGGAGAACACCTTGTGCCGTAGCATCTCTGCTCCAGCTCAGGCCCTTTCTCACATCCCTGTCCCAGCCTGGGACACTCCGAGCTCCTCCAGCCATAGTGGGTAAGATAATTGTGGAAGTTATCTTACCTGTGGAAGTTAAGTGGAAACCAATCACTGTTTACAGAACCGATACTGGGAAAAAAAAACCAAATCAATTTCTGATTAACATAACTTCCACACTTAAGTGGAAATCAATTACTGTTTACAGAACTGATACTGGGAAAAATCAATTTCTGATTAACGTTTTTATTGTTGTTTAGATTTAGTATATAGACATGTAGAAATATGCGCTATAGGACCACTTCCTGAATTCCTTTCAACTTTTTCACTAACAGTTTCTAAGTTAAAACACCCTAAACACCATCTTGGAAAGGTAGTTTTTAAAATCTTACAATCACAATTTGAAAGTGAGTTTTTTGAAAAGGTAAAGACTATATTTAGGGATAATACCTAATTCTGCAGACCGATAGTATTTCTATTCATTCTCACGTTTTCCCACTGCATCTTTTAAATATTTAGAGAAAAAAAATAAAACAGACTAGGCAAATTTAGAAACCATTAAAAGACCTCTAACAGACCATTCTCTCTTATAAGATTCTTGACCCAGGAAAATAAACACACTAAACAGGATGCTATTTGCAGTTGGGTCACAAAATCCTTTGTATAGTAGTCCAACAAACTGAAAACTCACTTTTGAATTAATCTTAGAGTCTCACATGAGAAGGCTTTGATTCGCTAGTTCCCAGAAGTGGAATGCCCCCCGGCTGCAATCCAGGCGGCCGGTGGAAACCTGCGGGAGTTAAAAATGCCACGGACTTCAAAAGGGAGGAGACACGGGATGCTCCACCGTCATCATCAGCCTGAACATGACGGAGTTACCACACACAGCCCCCAGAACAACCAGTGCCACAGATCCCCACTCAGACTGCACCCTTCTGGGGCTGGAGCAAGACTTAGTTCTACACTTTGAAGCATAAATTTTATTTTGTAACCCACTTAAGCACTGCTAACTTGATCATCCATGTGCATTCCTCTCTGTTCACCTTGGAAGATCTTTCCCTCGATACAGTTTAGCAACTTAAAATGTCTAGTATTTTTATTCCTAAGCCAAACTAAAATTAAGCTTTGCTATTAAAATTTAATAAGGCTATTAAGTATTTATGCAAACTATGTAACTTCGAAGGAAAATAAACATTCTTAAAAGTCGGAAGTTGTTTTGCAGTGAAGTATCTCAACAGCACGGCGCAATTAACTACAGAAAGCGTCGAGCAAAGCTTGGGAACGGCATATAACAGAAAATCGGTATTTCTATTAGTGTTGAATACTTATTTAGTGTGGGGTATTTATTAACTCACTCCTAGTAACATCAGTTCAGAGAAAACCAGTCCAAGTGTAATTCCCCTAAGATCAGAGCTCCGTGGCTATGTCAATAACACGGAAAGACAGCAGAACTCGCGGACGTATTTCTGCAGCTGCTCGCCAGCAACCATGTTTACACAGTGCTTTTGTGAGGCATCTGCTTTTTGCACCAGGAACCTTGGTCTGTGTCCGACACTGGAGAAGTCCTCTTGAAACGAGCCCTACACTGGCCATTAGCTCCACGGCAGAGGCATGCCCCAGTTCCTCCTGCCTTGAATGAATTTTGGGATTTAAATCCTTCTTCTGGCATCCTGGCTGGATTTGCCACTCCACACAGAAACCATCGAACTTGGCAGCTTTGAGCCCACCTCCGCAAAAAGTCCGGAGCTTGCTCAGCATGTACTTGAGTTGCTCATCTCTGGCCATTCCCACACAGAAGCTGGAAGCAGCGGAGCAATGCCAGACCTAAGCAAACAAGTCCAACAGGGTGGACACACGTAGACACGCTGTTAGAATCCCACCACTACCCAAAACAACGTTCCTTGCCAATTTTGGACTTGGTGGATTCGTAAATACCAAGATTTGCTTTCAATTTTGGGTTCCCACAAACAAAAACATCGACAGTGAAACTCCAATGCAACTAAAACATATAAGCCCTTTGCTGATTTACTCCAAATTCTGCTGAAACTTTGGCAAGAGAGTTCAGAGTCTCAAACCTCGTAGTGTTTGGCTTGTTTAGTCTAGGAAAAACAAGGCCTGGAAGAAAACACATTCACTGCTTTTAAACACAGCAGGGAATAAACACTCAAGAGACAGAAGAGCTAGTTGAGTTAAACAAAGTTGACACGCAAAGAGAAACCACTGGTGAACAAATTTAGAGAATGAGATCAGCGATGTTCTGAAACACTCTTCTATTAAAACAGGGAGGGCAAAAAACCCACCACCTTTTGGCCTACAGCTTGATAAACATGTTTCTTACGGATACATTTATCAGAGCATAGACGTTCCCTGATGAAAGACGGGTGTCAAGATAGGCTTGAAGAAGAAATATCAATGAAAGAGTTAACGATCGATAGCAAAAACACTTCGCCAAGTCTATTTTTATTAGCAGAAAAATACTTCAAAACCACAGATGAGGCGCTTTTGCAACTCAACTGCAGTCGCTTGTGTTCCCCGATAGGCACGAGATGCAAGATTTAGGGGTTTCTTTCTCTTGTTTAATTAAAGAAAAGAGCTTTCATATATTATTAGTTCTGATTAGTCATCCACTGGTTTGTGCTCTTCGCAATAATTATTTTTTTGGGGTAGGAACTCAGTTTGGCAACAATATTTAGAATAGTGTTTTGGCCTTTTCATTTTGATCAGAGACAAGCGGATTCCCTGACTAAAAATAAGTGATTTAATATGCTGCTTTTTACAAAAAAATGAAATAAGAATGAATGCAAAAAAAAAAAAACAAACCTAAAAAAATCCGGTATGATCTTAGTGTAACGCTTTTCATGGCAGCAGGAGTAAGAGCTTCACGGCCAAGAATGCAGCGTGATAATAAAGAGTAGTGTCCTGCCCATCCTTTCATTCTGTATTGCCATTTCCAGGCTTTGAAGACAAGGACATTTCGCATAAGGAAGCTGTAGACAACCAAGAACCAGCTAAAAAAGAGACCGAAGAACGCAGATGGTTTATTCTGTCTACCTTGACTGCATTGCTCAAAGCTCTTCCTTTTGCTTTAGCTGTTTTGACTCTTGATTGAACGTCCGAGGAGAAACCAGAGAGTACGAGACCGCCCAAAGATGATGCAGTTCCACAGCTGGGTAGCCAGTCAATAAACAAACTCTCCCACTTCTTGTTAGTTTTACTGGGTTTTTGATTAACCTTCCATCAGTCGGGTTCCCTGGTCTGGCTTAGAGTAAGATCACAGAGAGGCACCAGCCTTGATGCAAGGCAGAGAGCGAGAAACGTGGGAGAACATGGAGATGGAGGAAGGTCAGAAGAATGAGCAACCTGAATTGGCTCAAACCCTTGTGCAGCTTTATTCACGTGCTTCAAGTATTCAAGTATTTTCACGAACACTTTAAACTAGCTTAGGCCAGCACGTCTGCTAGAAGAGGTGGTCTTATCCTCTTCCACCCCTTCTTTTCTCTCTACACGGTTACAAGGTAAAAAATACTATTGGTTTTCAAGAGGACCAGTTATCCCAGTCTGGAATGGTCTGATAGCACTTTGCCAGCACAAAGGAGGGAAGAAGAGGCTTCCTTTGACAGCAATGCTAGCTTAAATTGACCACAAAACTAGGATCTTCAATAAATAGTAGAAGAAAAAACTTATATTTCATTACCGCCTTTGCCATAAAAGATCCCAGTGTTACAAGCCACTGAAGAACTGGAGACAGTGATAACGTAGTCACATCTCCTGGATTTGAGTAATCTGGAATGGAGGGGTTCCAAATCACCAAATTCCTATTTCACCTTTTTTTTTCAGATTGTCAGAGGGATATATATATATATAAACCTTTTTTTTTTTTTACTACACGGTTTTAAAGCCTAGATAATCTAGGCAAAGATCAGCAATCGCTGCACTAGACACCGTAAGCAATATGCGTGCCTTGCTTTAAATACCTTCTAGTCTACATACTTGTACACTTGCTACGAGAAGTTCTCTTTCTTTGGTACATGATAAAATTTGAGAAGTAAACTTTCCACTTAAACTCTACAAGACCTGTAGGACTATGACCCTGACTACAAAGAAAAACAAAGGGAAATGTTATAGTAGGCCTGTACCACGTCTAATTTTACAACTGTGCAATCACATTTCAGTTTTTATTAGAACAGTACTTAAAATAGATTTTCTTTTGTCACATCTTCGGCTGTATTGCTGTTCATTGCCTGCATGGAACCGTATTTTTTTGTTTTCCATTAGCAATTAGGAAAAAACCGTATCAGCCTGAACATTAAAATAACAATAAAATTTTGGCAATGCCACTTAGAAATTTAAAATCTGAACCCATATGAAGAAGTGGTTTTTAAATTCAGATTATCATCTTTTAATTAATCCCCATATGCTAGAAATAAAAAATAGCTCTAGCTGTACAAATAAAAGTTCGCTGCGTGCAAATTGCTGTCCTCTCACAGGGATCGATACCGTTAATGATATAAACCCCTGGAACAGTAGTGCTAAGCATCTGAAAAAACACGAGATGTCACATTCTAATTTTAGTTATTTCCCATTTTTAAAATTTATTTACCTACCGGCGTAACCTTGCCATAGCAGAGCAACTTAAAAAGAAGGAAAGATCAGAGATAATGGAAGGAGAGGAGGAAGAGGAAAAAGGGAGGTGGGGGGAGCAGTATTTGGACACGAAATACTGCAATTCATTCCATAAAGGAATTACTGCAGATTTCTATGCTCCCTAGCTGGTTTTGGGTGTGTTTTGGTGTTTTGGGTTTTTTTTCCTTACTCTATATGCCATAAACATTTCCCGAGTAAAATTAAGCTGTGTGATCTCATCCCGGGTGCCCCGCGCCACACCAAAAAAACATGGTACTCACCGGTATGAGGTTTCTGGGAGCAGATCATTGATGACATAACTCGTAACGTTTCCTACAGGAATGCTGACGTCACCCAGGTCAATGTTGTATGACGTAATCTCAGCTCCGTTATTGCACGGTTCCTCCCAGGTCAGGACAAGGCACACGGAGGGCGAGAGCTGGGAGGCATCCGGGTGCTCATCCTCCAGCACGGAGAGGGCAGAGACGGCGTCGGGCACAGACGCGGGGATCCTGCAGGTCACCAGCTCACTGTAGGGTCCAGCTCCTGCCTGGTTAATAGCCTGTGTATTAAAAAAAAAAAAAAAAAATTTTACAGGATAAATGTTCTTTCATGTGTCCACCGAGATCATAATAATGAACTGTGCAGCCTGGAAGAGTCACATGGATTCTTCAGAGAATATGCACCATTGACTTATTCTCTAAAGCATGATTCAGGCCCTCTACCAACTCACACCCCTACCTACACTAGAGCAGTTAATATCTTCCTTTGTTCCTCAGGAGTATCTCTCCGATAAATTGGAGAATGTTTCTCTTTTCCCTAATAGCCATTTAATCAAACTTAACAGCAACCTTTTTATCAGCAGCAAACTTTGTTTAGCAAGGGAAAATGTCACGGTCACCACGCTGTCCGAGACAGGTGACATCACGTTGTTCAGCAAATTGGCTACCCGAAATTGTTGAGCTGGCCTTTATAAAATCCTCAGTACACTGCCGAGTGCAAGATCAGATGTTTTACGCGAGCAGGGTGCCCCTAGACATAAGGGACATTCGGCTCGCTGAGAGCTACCCTGGTTCCCAGCTCAGAGGATGAATAGCTGATTTCATGCTGAAAAGTTTCTGATATAAGAATACAGGAACCCAGGACGGCATTGAGTCTGTCACTCAGATTTGCCCAGAAGTCCCAAATCGCTAGCAAACCACCCCCGAAGCACATAGCTCCACGTTTTCCACGAGAGCAACCAATTATCAAGCTTCTCATCTTGACTCATAGATCCAGGATCCCAGCGGAAACCAAGTTTCAAGATCTGGCCCACTTCTGCCCGTTAATTCCAGCTGCCGTTGTCTTTGCAAGCTCGACATTGCACAACTGTACAGACCCGGGTTTTTAGCAGCTGATGCTCTGTCGGTGGGAAATGCTGTATGCGTTGCACTGCACTGGCCTGGGAAATGACTCACATTACCTCCCCAGGATTATTAGAAGCTCCTGTGCACACAATCACAGAGCCGCGACAGCTGGAAGGGACCTTTGGACACATAGGACAGGCTGAGAGAGCTGGGGGGGGTCAGCCTGGAGAAGAGAAGGCTCCAGGGAGACCTTAGAGCCCCTTCCAGTCCCTGAAGGGGGCCTACAAGAAAGCTGGGGAGGGACTGGGGAGGATGAGGGGTAATCGCTTCAAACTGGGAGAAGGGAGATTTAGACTGGTTATTGGGAAGAAATTCTTTGCTGTGAGGGTGGTGAGCCCCTGGCCCAGGTTGCCCAGAGAAGCTGTGGCTGCCCCATCCCTGGAGGGGTTCAAGGCCAGGCTGGACGGGGCTTGGAGCAACCTGGTCTGGTGGGAGGTGTCCCTGCCCAGGGCAGGGGGTGGGACTGGATGGTCTTTAAGGTCCCTCCCCAACCCAAACCATTCTATGATTCTATCTAGTCCAACCTGCTACTCCAAGAAGGGTCAAAGCTGAACACAGACCAGGTTGCCCAGGCTTTTGTCCAGTCAGGTCTTGAAAAATTCCAAGGATGGACACTGCACAGCCCCTCTGGACCACTGTTACAACCCTTAATCGCCTGCACAGTGATAACTTTTTCCTTTATATCTCATCTGAACGTCTCTATTTCAACCTTTGCCTGGAGCAAAACTGGACACAGTATTCCAGGTTCTCCTGAATGGCACATAATGGGCAATGCCACCTTCCCTCGATCTGCCAGCTGGGTTCTTCCTGATACAGCCCAGCCTGCCGCTAGCCCACGAGGTACGTGGGGAGCTTGTGATAGCATATGATGGCACCGGCTGAGCTACAGGAGGTCCAGACCTTCAAAAGCAGCTTTTGACATTGCCCAGCATCGTCCACCATCCACATTTCCTTTGCATTTGGAAAAGTGAGCTCAGAGTCTGCCAACAGATCGCAATTAATTAGAAAAGCCGGGTTTACAACGCTGCCAACAGGACTACGATGGCAGGGAAAGGTCAAACAATTTATGATTTCTTATCTACGCTTAACTGTAGCAAATAACTTATTTCTGTTATGCATAATACAAACACAAAGCCGTGTTTCTGTTTTTCCAGGAGGCATTTTGTTCCATTGAAGAAAGAGATAATAAAGTTAGATTTGTCAGCCTTTAAAAAGCCCTTCAAAACAAATCCTGCTCCAGGGACATCTTCTATTTAGCAAAGCGCTCCTAGAGCTGTTAAAAGTGAGCCTTGTTTTGTGGTCTGACAATGAAATTATTTGTCTTGCCTCTATACCAGTGTTTGGCAATCTCTGTCTTGCTCCAAGCAATTTATTTTTAGCGGTGCTTTTAACCGCGTTATTGGACAATCTCATCATCATAAGTGATAGGAATTTCATTCTTTGCTTCCTAGATACCTCCCCCCCTTCCGAAATGACACAACATTTCCCTTTGCAAAAGCCACAATTGTTTTCAGGAATATTCATTACAGGGGAAAAAAAGTTGAGCAACAGTAAAGACAAATTGTGTGCCCTGCAGTTATATATGCCTGATTCCTCAATTCTCTCTTTTTATTGAGTTACTGTAGATAGAGATAGCAATACTGTGTGTTCATTAGAAGGCAGAGTAAACGTGGTTTGGGCAATCTTTATTTTTAAAAAGTAAAAGAAACATTTTTCTGTTAAAGCTGCTAACAGATAAGAAAAATAGCTATGATTTTCTCCTTTTTATTTAAAAAAAAGACTAAGATTTCTGAAACTATTTAACTTTCCTTCTTTGTCTGCTAGACGTACTCAGTTCTTTTCTTTTTTTTTTTTTTGGTAATTGTTTAAATGTGCCAGTGTATCTTATAAAAAACTCTTCTCCACATAATACACAGACCAGATCTAGAGGATGAAGCCCTCTAGAACGCACGGGTCACGGATGGACCTCAATAAGACGTTTTAGCCCCGCTGTGCCATTTAATTTAACTTCTGCCTACGGATTAAGTTCTATTGGCTGTGTTAAAACCCGAGCAGATTTGCACGACGCCTTCGTGGCAGGTAGTTTAGAACGAACGCCCACTTGAAATCAAGGATGCCATCCAGCTGGCCGTTTCCGTTTTTAAGATGAAAATCTCCTCGAGCTCGCCGCAGGAGCGCTCTCACGCTCTCCCTCCCTGCCCCACGGATGCTGAACGCTTCCCCCCCCCCCCCCCCTCTTGTGCAAACAAGCGGCCACTTTCTGGCTCACACTTCCAAGCCGCTCACACACGCTCTTTTCCATTCGCCTCACCCAACGGTGCCGGAGCAAGGTACGACCCACTCACAAAACACAGTTGCGCGTACTTAAAGGTGTGGGGCCCTGGCTCCTTGGCTGCCGGCCAGCTGCTCGAAAGCTACTCCGTAAAAATAAAATAAAATAAAAAAATGCAATGTTTTTAAAAAAAAAAAGTAAGAAGGAAATACTTGACAGAAGCATGTTGTCCTTGATCAAAGAAACAAGCCTGGGTGGTCCCACACGTTGCCAGCTGGGTGGGTACGTGAACTTTTTGGTTGGATTACGGGTGGGATTCTGTCTTCACATACAAATAAATCTTGAGGAAGAGTATTTTGGGCAAAAATATTTTTACTTCACTCCCACTGACTTGGCTTTCCACTTATTTTTCAGTAGGCATAAAGGAGAAAAAAGTGCTGTATTTTTATTTTCATATATAAGAAATATATATGTTAACTGACACTTTTTACTGAAAATAAAAGGAACGAAAGAGATCAGAGAAAAAGAAATCATATAGAGATTATATATGAGATCCAATCCTACAAATCTAAGAGACAAAAGGTAAAGATGAGAACTCACTTTCTGGCCCCTACCATCTCCTATGAACACAGGAATCTACTCAGCTGGTTTGCTTTATTTGATAAATGAAATCCACGTTGGAGTTCATTATTTAAGCCTGGGGAATCTTCACCATCCAGTTGGGAGGCAGACGTTGTTTACATCTCATTACCAAGAAAAAAAATTAATTTTTTTAAGTTGTCTAAAACATTACCATTTTGGTTTAATATCAGAGGGCAAGGTGGCTGTTTAAATCATTTTCACTGAAAATAAACCACGTGAGACTTAAGAGCAATTTTTGAGAGCTAAAAGTTATACCAACCCCCCTGTTTATCACTTTGAGTCGTGCAGAATCTAAACTCTTCGGTTATACAGCACCAGCCTGCATTACTTAAAACAAATGTATAAATTCCTTCTGACTTACAGAGCACGTAACTTCACAGTGGCTAATGATGAAACTAAAGACACAGTGGAAGGAAACTCTGTTTGCATCTCGGATTGCACGGCACACGAAAGCTGCCGATTCCCATACCTGTAGCCTGCAGCAGTAACGCGCCGCCGCTGACAATTCACTTATTTCAAAACAGGTATCTGTGCCATTATACACAAGTTGTAGAGATTCCTCGTCTTCTCCCCACTCCAATCTGTATTCAGAGATGTCAGCACCAGAACATTCGGGACTCTGCAACACAAATATTTACGTGGTTCAATTCGGGAACGAGCATTTGAGATCTCCGCGTTTCACTGGGTAAGGAAATAAAGTACATGGGGGGAAAAAAAAAAAAGCAAACCAACATTCCTTGTTTTTAAATTAATACACCATTACTGCTGCAAATGGAAATGCACTGAATTAGTGTTCCCTAATGGGTTACTGAAACAGGCCAATTCTGCATAAAAATTACCTGATAGAAATTCAGAGAAACGAGAAAGCGTACACAGCTCCTTTGCTTTTCATCAGGACACTCAGGAATAAATTGTCTCTCCACTGGCTTGGCAGAAGCACAACCGTGAAGAAGATAAAAAAGCATCAGTCCAGCCGGGTCTAGTCGAGTGATAAAAACACAGCCCTGGAAGAGCCGGCGCCGAGCCCTGAGCACTTACTCGTGTTACTGGGAAAAGAACAACCTCAACGAGTGAGGAGCTCAGCCGAGGTTTTCAGTGAAAGTCACCCATCAAGCTAATGGTCCCAGTATGGGACATGGGAGTGTGGCCCTGGGTATGTTAATGTCCGCAAAAAGACTCCTACAGGATCCATATGTCCTCAGCAATCCTTTATAGAATCATGGAATGATTTGGGTTGGAAGGGACCTTAAGGACCATCCAGTTCCACCCCCTGCCCTAGGCAGGGACACCTCCCACCAGACCAGGTTGCTCCAAGCCCCATCCAACCTGGCCTTGAACCCCTCCAGGGATGGGGCAGCCACAGCTTCTCTGGGCAACCTGGGCCAGGGGCTCACCACCCTCATAGAGAAAAATTTCTTCCTAATATCTAAGCTAAATCTCCCCTCTTTCAGTTTAAAACCATTCCCCCTCGTCCTATGGCTCCCCTCCTTGATCCAGAGTCCCTCCCCATCTCTCCTGTAGCCCCCGTAGGCACTGGAAGGGGCTCTAAGGTCTCCCCGGAGCCTTCTCTTCTCCAGGCTGAACCCCCCCAGCTCTCCCAGCCTGTCCTCACAGCAGAGGGGCTCCAGGTGCTTATCGCCCTGAAGGTGCTTATCATCCTGAAGTCTGGGGGAACACAGAATAAATACCTGAATTTGCTGGGGCAGAGCGTAACGGCACGGTTCCCAAACCAAAATATTCTGTGTTTTTCCCAGAACTACCTAGAGCTGTTCTGTGTGGACCAAAGCAGCTCGGGGAATCGCTGCTCTACGTGCAGAAGTGTGGTCTAGGCTACGGCAAAGACTTTGTGATCACGGCGCACAAGGTGTAACTCCCAGTAAAGGGATGCAGAGCATCGCTGCTCCTCCAGCTCTGCCCCTCAGCTCTCGTAGCAGCGTTCAGAACTGCTAAGCCAAAGTTTGCAAACAACGTGTGAAAACGGCATGGTAGGCACCACGGTGTGCTCTACAGGCAAAAAAACTCCACAGTCCTCTGCTGGTTTTCCTTCATATTTTTATCAGCCAAAAAATGATAAGAGTCTTTAAGAAAACATAACCACCGCAAACCACACATTACTCCTTCCACGGCTTCATTTTTTAGTTAGAATAAACAAATATATCCTGCCTATAAATACAGGGCCTACCAGAAACGCTGCTGTATTCGCTCTTGGTTGGAGAGAGCAAATGCCATACACTCATTTAAAAGCTAGCATTAAAAAGTTTAGCGCCACTTCTATCTTAGCATACCAAAATGCTGCAAGAAATATTAACAAATACCCCCCCCCAAACTGCACCAAACCCACCTGTTTCGTTATAAAATTAAACTCAGATTATGTTTGTTCCCTAGAGCTGTTGCCAGCACAATCGATGCGAGCACCTTGTGAACGTTAATAACGTCTTTCTCAACAGGGACATCCCTTCGCGGGGGGAGCCGATGGATGCAGGGCTGGAACGGCCGCGAGGTTTTCAAAGAAAGTCTGTGGCGGAATTACAGCCCCACCGCTCCATATCACCACCTTATTTATGACATCCTTTCCTTTCTGCCTTAATTACGTAATTTTTTTTCCTTCTAATAACACCAGTCAGCCCCTCAGCGTCTCAGCTAAGAATTGTTTTGAGAGTCCAGCGTCTAAGATCGCAGAGAACGGAGAAGGAACGCACGCAAACTAAAATGAAACTAAATATTTGGGGAAGAGACAAACAGTTTTTGAGGGGGAAAAAACCGACGTTGTAAGCAGTTGCGGAGAGGTTATTTCGTATCAGAGAGTCCAGCTTCAGCCAAAAATCAAATATTTGCCTTCACGATTCCACCCCAGGACGCTTTAACACGCTAAAAAAGCCTGCGGAGAGCACTTCTGAGCGAGCAGCGCTCTATCACCCGACGCCAGCGTAGGAGGCCTCGTGTCGGGATCCTGGTCCGGGTGACCCACGATCAACTTTACGCAATTCTTTAAAGAGGAAAGTAGAGAATGTGATTTTTCTGCAACAGAAGACTTTCCACAGATGGTTTTCTCGCACAACAAAAAGTAATTCTAAAGCAGCGAAGAGCTCTCAAGCCGGCTTTTGAGTTTTGCGGTGACCATGTTCGTTTGGGTAAGAGTTAAGATGGAAAGGAAACGGTGGGGACAGCTGACTTACCTCCCAGCTCACAAGCACCCGCGTGTCGGAGAGGAAGGAGAGGGAAGGTGCTCCGCACTGCCCGGGCGGTCCCGCTGCGGTGGTCGCTTCCGTAGCTTCCGAATACGGCCCATACTAGAGGGGAACAAGGTGTCTGGGTGTTAATATATAAGCCTCCACCCACCTCGCGTTCCTCAAAGGCTTTCCAAGAACAGCACGCAAACTTTTCCAATGCAGTAAACTGTCTCAAAGACAGACTTCCATCCCTCGGCACCGAATATCAGAGTTCTGTGCAAGACCACGTAAATTATTGCAAAGTTAAAATGCCAGGTAAGCTCGGGTAGGAGCAGACGGCACGTACACCCTCCTGCGCGGCCGTGAGTGCCCGTGAAAGCACAAACCACCTCCGATTTACCCAAAAGTGAGAAAATTCACTCAGCGACGGAGTCAGTGAGCAACAGTTTGTGTCCCTCTACCTTACCTCGAAGTGTTCACATCTGTGCCACAGCCCGGCATAACTCACAGATATAAGGAGGAGCACGGCAACAGTAAAGCGCATATTGGAGTCCAAATCCAGCTTGTTTTATATAAAATGCCTGCCGCGTTAATTATAAGTGTGGGATGGAGCCCAGCCTGGGTCCAACGCGCCGGAGCACGCTGCAGACGCGCCGTGCCAGGCTTAGCTCCAGGGGCAGCCGAGCCAACCGCTCACGCAACTTCCGAGCCCTCGGTAAGAGAATAATTTTAAATGCACATTAGGAAAAGACAAGACAAATTTCGAGAGTCTGGAAAACCGGCTTCAGCCAGCGGCGCGAGGGCAGGAGAGCAATGAAACGGGGGAAAAAAAGCCTTTCTGAGGCCACTTGAGTGGGATAATGAAGTTTGTTCAGTACAACCCCAAGCTAATTAGAAATCGTTCTCCAGAACAAAGGAACTTCGCTGGAAGCAATTAGAGGAAAAATACTGATATTTACTTATTTTGGAATGCAATACCAGCAAGTATGAAAAAAAAAAAAAAAAAAAATAAATGAGCCACTACAAAGGCTGAACGCCACTGAAATTAAGAAGCCCAGAAAACCTCTCAACAGACATGTGCCAGTATCTGTGCTATGGAGGAAGGCTAATGCCGATCGCTTTGTTTGAATTACAAAGAACGCAGACTTCAAACAGCCTCATTTATTGACTCCTGCTGTTTTTTTTACCTAACGGGAGGGGAACTGCTGGAGAGGGGACAGCAAAGGGCTACCAAGATGATGAGGGGACTGGAACACCTCTCCTATGAGGAAAGGCTGAGGGATTTGGGTCTCTTCAGTCTGGAAAAAAGATGGCTGAGGGGGGACCTTATCAACGCTTACAAATACTTAAAGGATGGGTGTCAGGAGGATGGGGCCAGGCTCTTTTCAGTGGTGCCCAGGGACAGGACAAGGGGTAACGGGCACAAACTTGAACATAGGAAGTTCCACCTAAACATGAGGAGGAACTTCTTTCCTTTGAGGGTGGCAGAGCCCTGGCAGAGGCTGCCCAGAGAGGTGGTGGAGTCTCCGTCTCTGGAGACATCCCAAACCCGCCTGGACGCGTTCCTGTGCCACCTGCTCTGGGTGACCCTGCTCTGGCAGGGGGTTGGATGGGATTATCTCCAGAGGTCCCTTCCAACCCTATGGTTCTAAGAAAGGCGTTTGCATCTGGTGAAGAACATCTCCCCATTTTGCATCTGGTGGAAAAAAAAACCCCAGAAGAACCAAACCAAACCCGGCCCCCTCATTTAACAAAGGTGGGACTAGAAGCGCTTTGCAACTTTAAACACTGTTTTGCCAAAAAAAAAGAAGAAAAAAAAGAGGGGGGGCGGAGGCGGGGGGGGGGAAGACAAGGTATCATATACCCAAAGCTACCATGTAGGCAACTGCTTTCATTCCAGCAAGCAAATCCAGTCTCTCCATGTCTATTTAATTGATTTTTCACAAAAATAAAATAGTGGATATTTTAAAGACAAAACAGCTTAACAGACTGGCGTATTTTTCTAAGACATGAGTTAAGTTTTACGGGAACTTCTCCCTGTGAGTAACTTTAAACCTTCGTGTTATGTTTGTCATCAAGATTTCCCGGGAAAAAACACATCAATATTCACCTACTGTTGCTGGGACTGCCTTTATTAAAAAAAAGAAAAAAAAAAAACCCCAAAACTTGGAAAGGGGCAAGTAGAAGCAACCCAAAGCTCACTGAATGGACAAGATCTTTCAGCAGATCTCCGGGACATCAGATAGAATTTCTGATGTATTTGGGAAGGCACATCTTCCAAGGAAATCTTATAACAAAAAACAAAACAAAACAAAAAAATCATCACATCTATAAAGCATGGGGTTTTTTTCAAATTTAAACAAAAAAAATCATCAAGAATGCAAGCTTTCATCAAAATATATTGGTACCTGAGTGAAATTTCAGTAACTGTTTTTGCATAGTTTTAAAACAAAAAGAAGGAATGCAGTGGAAGGGGAATAAAGTGATTCCTCCTTGGAAGCAGGCAGGACTTTTAGCAGGGATTTTGCACATTTTGGCACGGCTGATGTTGGCCAGTTGAATCATCTCAGTCCCTGAAATCCCCTCTCAAAAAGAGTACTAGATTCAAAACTGTTCAAAGCTCTTCCTCCAAAGTTCCTTTAAGCATTTCTCACTTTGTTTTTCTTTTGCCCATCTCCACCTTTCCGACCACCGGCACTAACGCAACCCCTCTGCAGAAGGGCCCGTCCCGGGCACAGCACCACCTCCATGGAGACGAAGCCAGAGTGCCCCCCAGCCCGCGGCACGTACCCCCCCGTCGTTCAAAGCTCGCACTCGGAACCGATACATGGCCCCAGGAAGAAGGTTGCCGACGGTGCACTCCAGATCAGGCCCATGATACACTTCAGAAACAACTTCTTCGGATTCTGTCATTTCCACGCTGTACTCCGAGACGGGACAGCCACTTTCTGATGGAGGCACATCTAGAAAGAAATCACGGAATTCATTAATGAAGTAAGGAATAAATGCCAGGAAGATTAATTTTTTGCTTCACATACCACAGAAATATATCTAAATGCGTGTGTACATATACACCCACATGCACAATCAGCAATGATTCAGCCTGGAGAAGAGAAGGCTCCAGGGAGACCTTAGAGCCCCTTCCAGTCCCTAAAGGGGCTCCAGGAGAGATGGGGAGGGACTCTGGATCAGGGAGGGGAGCCATGGGGCGAGGGGGAATGGTTTTAAACTAAAAGAGGGGAGATTTAGATGAGATCTCAGGAAGAAATTCTTTGCTGTGACGGGGGTGAGCCCCTGGCCCAGGTTGCCCAGAGAAGCTGTGGCTGCCCCATCCCTGGAGGGGTTCAAGGCCAGGTTGGACGGGGCTTGGAACAACCTGGGCTGGTGGGAGGTGTCCCTGCCCAGGGCAGGGGGGGTGGGACTGGATGGTCCTTAAGGTCCCTTCCAACTCTAACCATTCTATGATTTTCCTCTTTAATAGATGCCTTACTTTCAATATCTCACCCATGTACATAACTGACATTTATAAAGCAAATAAATACCGTAAGGTACAGTCTTCCAGGAAACAACGTGGTATCTTGGACGCAAGGGTGAATTTTTATACTGGTTTTGAGATATATTTGTCGGTTAGCAATGGTACTGCCCTTAGCCCTAAACCTTCCCCAGGTCAGACCGTCACATGCCAGAGCAGCAGCTCCCCCAGGGCAATAACCTTTCGACCTGGGAAGTCGTGTTGGATGCCAGGAGGTGCCCAGCTACTTTTTAAGCAGAAGACAGTAGCTACCATCCTCTCCCGAGGAAGAAAAAAAGCTTCTTGGTGGCGTTATGTGCAAAAAAAATAAATTGGTCAGTGGGGGAGGAGAGAGAAAAGGTATAGAAAGGCGCACAAAGAATGGGACCAGGGCTGAATACGTTCTGAGGCAGAGAGAAATGAGGAGGCACACGGTGGCTGGCTACGGTGGGACACAGGCTGAGGTGGGTCATGTACTCTCCAAAGCTACTACTTACACATGGGATTTCTGGCAAAGCCTCATTAACACCCCATAAAAATACAAACAACTGCCCTCCTTCAACATTATTAGTCACACTGCCAATATTTATGAGATTCCGCATCTCTGATCGAAACCTTGCACTTGGAACAACAGCTTTTTGGGAGTTTCCCAAAAAGAAAGAATTTATTGTCTGTGCCTGTATCTGTTTTGTTGTGGGCACCTTTTTCCCCATGAAAACAATGTATTTGATAATATTTACATGCTGTATTTACAAGCCTGTACCACAGAATCAACCTGTCTGGGGTTCTGTAAAGCAGTGCTCCAAGGTCAGGTACAGTCTTCCAGGAAAGAACATGGCATCTTGGATGCAATACCGGTCTTGAGATATATTTCTCAGTTAGAAATGGTACTGCTCTAGAATTTAGCTTAATGAATGACACCACAAAGAATTTTGAATGCTGCAAGATTATCATAGTAAAGAAAAAAACCTGTTGGATATTGGCATGTACCTTGTATTCTGAAAAACATGCATTTTTGGACAGTTTAGTGTCATGTCCACGGTCCACGTCCTTGGCAAAATTACAGGTGTCCAACAGATTGTGCATGCTAGACTGTGGATGGGGCTTTAAATGCCAGCCAAAATGCTCAATAAGTTCTAACTCAAATTTCTAGAGAAGTCTTATATATTAGAAGTACCAAACGCTTCTGCTAAGTCAATACTACAAAGGAATAAAAAAATCCTGCATCACATGGTGTTTTTGTGGTAAAAGGGTGGATGTTCTAATATAACTGATAGCTTCTAGTCCTGAGCTGGAGACAGGTCCTAACTAACACTGAGGGGGGGGGAGCGCAGTTTAGCAACTAATAATGAAGATAAACGCCATTCGGTAGCGCCCTGCTCCACTGGCTTACCCCACTGCAGCTGGATTTCTTTGTGCTTCGGCTTCCCCAAAACTCTCGGTGGCCGGCAGGGACCCGGTGCAACGCTCAGCGTACGGACAGGTAAACTTTCAGAACACTGGAAGAGAAGAGGAGCTGACATTAGCTCTCCATCACCGCCCACAAAGCGAGGCGTGACTAGAAAGTGCCACAAGAAATTACTTCCTACAACCACCACTTAATAAAAATAAACGATAAAGAATAGGAGATGCTATTAAGCATGTTACTTACCAATGCAATTAAAAGTTCTTTCATTAGCATACCCAAAACTGTAGCACAGGAAACGCTGATGGCAAATTTTGTAGGGCTTTTTATTTTCACTTGCCTTAATATCAAGGCCTAAAGTACTCAATTATTTAAAAAAAAAAAAAGAAATCAAAGTAGGAGAAGTAAAAATGTAGGTACTGAAATGATTTTAAATCAAAGAAGGGAATGACAAGAATCAGTGGCTGGAAAAAGGAACTCAAAAATTTAAAGAATTCAGCCACGTGAAAGGTAATTAATTGTTACAACAAACTACTCCTACTGCACCTTCGCTCACCAGCCTCGGTCACTACAGGCTCATGCACATGAGAGTCCGTGGCCTTTCTCAAGCCAGGGGCCAGAGCAGATAAACACAATGGTCTTCCCTAGTGTAAGTATCAATACCTACAGATTGGTTTTCAGGAAACAAAATCTCATTAAATTACAATTTGCCTGAAAAAGCCCTATCGGGTACACACAGGAGCCTTCCAAAATTCAGCAACTCGCAACGTAAGATTAGCTGCAATCGGTGTAGCTTTACCGTGCCTCAGGAAAAACACCCACCTTCTCTTGAAAGCAGAAATAGCAGATAAAACTCTGAAAAAATATAAACCCGATGGTCCTTATTGTTATTTAACACTTACCTGACTGTGTCCGCCAGTGCTGATACAGCATGCCCGGAGTTTATACAAAGTGCCTGGTTTCAAGTGAGTACAGGTATATTCTGTAGCCGATCCACTATATGCCACTTCCCATTGATTTGCTAAAAAATGAGACGTGTCCGAGTTTAGAGAAGTATAATGCGACAAGTTTACTAGTGGCTAGGAGGAAAGGAAATCCTTAATGCGGTCTTCCACAAATGATATATTTCAGCTACGTCGTTAATATTACTATGAATATTATTCCGGCTTAAAGAATGGGTGGTTCTTTAACCCACTGAATGCTGAAAGTGGGTTCAGCCATATAACCTAAAATTCCACCAGTATTAGAGAAAAAGAGCATACTTTAAAAAGAAAACACAATAAAAACTCACCTAAACCCAACCCAAACCCCCCCAGGAACTCCGTAAGTTTTAAAGCTGCAAGTACGTAACTGGGTTGCAATCATACGTACAGCATTAGTGCATTAATGATAATAACAATAAGAGCCCAAAGGGTCAGTACTTCTTTGCAGTAGCCATAATGGACACCTTGTTTCAAGTTTACCTTCCGGACTTCCTTGAGAAATCTCTAATAGATATTTTAGGATTTCCGAACCACCATTATCCTGCGGAGGATCTGCAAAAACAAGGCAAGTTGTTAGTAAATCCAGATGAGGAGTGAAATGTTGAGATTCCAGGACTTCATTCTGATTCCGCTCCTTCTCCTTCACAAGCTCCCCCCCGCTAACTACACCAAGGAATTTACAGCAGAAGTGGGCAGCAGGCGTTAAGTTTTCAGCACGAGTCAGAATAAGGCAGCTGGCAAAAATGCATGGAAAAAGCATGGAAAGAGATGCAGCGCGGAGCCTCGCCCCATCCATAAAGGAAGCAGCTGGAATGATGGACGGGAAATGGAAGGTGAAAAGCCTGAAGATGCACCGGAGTGCAAATTAGACAATGAAGACACGCAACATTTTTGATCCGGAAAAGGTTAAGTGCCTCCACACATCTTTTAAAATATTTTAAAAAATTAAAGCTGCCAAGCCCTCCAAACACGTTCAACTTCGGACGGAGAAGCAGCGTGGAAAAAAAAAAAAAAAAAATCTTAAGTTCAAATACATATTTACATAATTTGATTTGAGTTTATTATGACCCAAAAAAGCTCCACTACGACAAACTGAACGGGCTTACCCCATTTCACACTAAAGCCGTGAGATGTTATTGGCCCCTTAATAACGGGTCTGGTGGGAGGTCCCGGCCTGTCCGGGCTCGTTGTACAGACCAGCACTTCGCTGGGAGAACTCTTTCCTTCCACGTTAGAAGCAAACAGCTGGAACAAAACCACAACAAGTTTAGCGTTGTTCACTCCAACTGCTTTTCCTGGCAGTTCTGCATGAGACTTCTTTTAGGAATTGCACAAATATCATTAGACCGGAAAGAACGTCACATCCCAACAAAGCGTGGGGGATCCTAATAACAGATATTAGATTGTTTCTTTACAAACCACATTGACTCTTCCCCTCCCTCCACTGACAATAGATCATGACATGTTTAAGATAAGAGCACTGCCGTTTTTCCCTTTAAAAAAAGAAATTCACATGGCAACTTGCAGTTATTTACTCATAAAAGATGAAAATGATGACAACAGCTATGCTATTTTTGTTTTGGAGGTATTTCAAACTGCGATTTAAAACAAATTAATTCAGAGCATCAGTAATCACACAATTAAAAGCTTAAGCAGCATGACATGCAAAACAAGAAACGCATCATCTACAGCCGCTGAAACGAGCGGGATGCGCACAAAGTAAACTTTCTCAGCCAAATCCTTGGTCTCCGCTCAAGAAAGCCTTCTGCTGACTTGGGGGAGAAGGTTTCGAAGCTGAGAGAAGACGTGAGGACCTGGCCAGGAGGCTGAGCAGATCAGGATCGTGCAAGAAACCCCAAATGCTCCAATGTTTCGTGGCTGCTGAGAGCTGTATTACCTCACGCTAGTCTCTGGGACAGAGATCTGCTGCCAGAGGAGTGAGTAATAAAATATGTATTATAATTGCTAATTGTAAATATAAGCTAGCAGGAACTTTTCCTCTTGGGAAGCTCTGTTATTCTCAGGAGCAGTCATTTCTATCCTCTCTTCTAACACAGGCGTCTGAGGAAAACAATTTGTAATTTTTAAGGCCAAAAAAGTAATCTGAGGTTCTCTAGCTCATACGCTTGCTTTAAACAAGTCACTAAAGCCAGTATCAACTCCTGTGTATCATCTCTTGGTGCTTCTCTGACTGTCCTCCCATTTAAGACATCTTGCCACGAACACCAGATACACAAGCTCGACAAATACCCCAGTAAACAGCTCTAGGGGATCAGTGTGAGCTACAAATGTAATGCAACATTTATAAATCACAGCATCACAGAATGGTTTGGGTTGGAAGGGACCTTAAAGATCATCCAGTTCCACCCCCTGCCCTGGGCAGGGACACCTCCCACCAGACCAGGTTGCTCCAAGCCCCGTCCAACCTGGCCTTGAACCCCTCCAGGGATGGGGCAGCCACAGCTTCTCTGGGCAACCTGGGCCAGGGGCTCTCCACCCTCACAGGAAGGAATTTCTTCCTAATATCCAATCTAAAACTCCCCTCTTTCAGTTTAAAACCATTACCCTGTGTCCTGTCATTACACTCCCTGATCCAGAGTCCCTCCCCATCTCTCCTGGAGCCCCTTTAGGGACTGGAAGGGGCTCTAAGGTCTCCCCGGAGCCTTCTCTTCTCCAGGCTGAACCCCCCCAGCTCTCTCAGCCTGTCCTCATGGCAGAGGGGCTCCAGCCCTCTGATCACCTTCGTGGCCTCCTCTGGACCCATTCCAACAGGCCCACGTCCTTCTTGTGCCCCTATTTATACAGCTACGGATTGCGCTGGCCTGGCAGGAACTGAAAAGTCATATTAAATTGATTGTTCAAGCAGGATCTTCAACATTTTTGCAGAGCCATGGCTTCCCCAACCTGGAGTTCCCCATCCTCTCACTAGGAATAAAAATAAAACTTTGTTTGCTTCCAGGTCACTGACAAAATTATGAAACAGTATACACCAGCACTGCTTTTTGTGGAACCTCACTAGAAGCAGCCATTGGTGATTCCCTTCTACAATGGCATGTCAAGCACTTCAGAGAAGGAGATTCTGCACCTCGCTGTGTTGTGTTTGGCATCGTTGGCTCTTCTGTGCCAAATACTCACTCGGTACCCAACAAATGCCCCTACAACCGCATATTACACTACCATTGTCACTTTAATTAATCAACCTTTATTTCGTCAAAAGCGTTAGCAGGACGTCTCCTCTGCAAGCACGCGTTGTCTGGCATGAATTAAATTCCCCCCTTGTGCTTGATGGTTTCAGTAGCAGCGAGCTGGATGTCTGAACTGTCTGACTTCAGAGCATCTCTTTTGGGGAGGGGGTCTGTATTTAGGAGCACCCACAGAGCAGGGGATACCAACACCTGCTAAAAACCCAGCTCCAAAGCCAGACACGCATAGGTTTGAGACTGAAAAATCTTCAATTTCTGCCTGTCGGGCCGCTGAGCTGGGGAAGGACGCCGTGCTTGCTGGGCTCCTCACAGCGTCCGCTCCATCGTGTAGAAGTGAGGTGGGGTTTGTGACCACGGATCAGGTTTTTGGGGAGCAATGCAGGTGACTACAGCCACCCCAGGCTCTCAGCCACACTTCTACAAGACCGCACCTGACAGTACGCGGCACCAAGAACCATGCCTGTTTCGAAAAGGCTGAGCAACGAGCATCTTCTGTACTAAAAATACAACTGTGGTTTAATCTGTTAGGTCTTACTATAAAATAAATTCGTGTTTGATAGCTCGATTTTGCAGGTAGTTCTAAAGGTTCCCCACAGTGCCTAGAAAAAAGAGCCCAACACGGAAAATAGTACGCAACGATGACAGAAAAAAAGATTTTTACCCTGAATTTATACTGCGTGCTTCTTCTGAGATTCTTCACAGTACAGGCTTGCTCCTCTCCAGTGTACTTTGGGTGAAACACGCTATCCTAGAGAAACCAAAACCAAGCAAATTCCCGTAACTGAGGAGTCTGAGGAACCGCTCTCTGTATTACAGTCTGTAGCTAGAACACGTTATAGCAAAGGGGCTTTACAGTCAAGTGCTTTTTTTTAATTACTATTATTGCTTTGAATCTGCAAGGTCACAATAATTTCCCGTCTAGAATGATGGTGCAAACTGACCTGAATAATATAGTTTTGCTGTAAAAATAGGCACAAAACCAATCGCGACAGTTTAAGACGCGTAAGAGGAAGAGAAGTGGCAGGTGGCAGAGGGCAAGCACGCCACGCGGCGGCGAGGAGGACACGGCAGGCTGAGCTGGGGAGGGACAAGCTGCCCGAGACCTTACAGGCTCCTGTGAAGCTTTGTAAAGGAATCACGGATGACAGCCTGGATTTTTAGCTAAGGATTCACAATTCTGCTGCGGAGCAGAACAAATCACACGGCTCCACCCTGCCAAATGCCCAGCACTCCTAAAAACCCCTCCAACCCGCATTCTCCTCGGTGATCTTGAATTAATAAATGAAAACTCAATCTAAGTTACTTTATAGTATCCCGGTACTTACGTTATCCTCTTCCTGAATTTCCAGGGTGTAGGAAATCACTTCCTCTGGCGTACATCCTTCTACTTTATTCCACTGCAACGCGATCCACGTCACGCCAGCTCGAACAAGCCTCGGTGCAGAAGGGGTCTGAGGAATGTTACCCGCAGTGTAGCACACCACCTCCTGGCTGTACCCACTGCACGGGGATCGAGAAGGCGAGAGAGGAATATTAAAACAAAAATTAAAAATAAAATATTAAAACTAAAAACCCCAAACCTCAGTGTATTTAGAGAAATATTTCACATTCTCAAAAAAAACCCAGACAACGTTTGAGCAACCTGGTCTAGTGGGAGGTGTCCCTGCTCCAGGCAGAGGGGTTGGAACTGGATGATCTTTAAGGTCCCTTAAGACCCAAACCATTCTGTGATTCTGTATTAAAATTTCCCAGGTGGAAAAGATGAGAAAAGAGGTTAGGAAATGCCAGAACTAAGAATAGAAAAAAAAAAAAAAGGCAGGATTATGTGTGTCCTCACAGTCATTTTTACAGATCTCATCACAGTAATATTGGAAAATATTCAATTGCCTGAAAAATATTAACTTACTATGCACTGTGAGGTAGAGGAAAATCTCATTTAAAAAAGGGGAACTAAAACATAGGAAATAAAGCCTCAAGTTTTCAATTTTTAGATGGTGACCTTGAGATGCAGTTTCACCTTTCAAACTCAAAATACAACTTCTATTCAAGCTCCACCTCTGGAAGCCACATGCTCCAGCAAATCCAGGCCCACTATTTCAGACCATCCGCCTCTAAAGAAAGCAGGGAAAATTTATCCGGTCATGCCCACACATGCTCAGCATCACGTAGGAGCTGTCTGGTGCAGGCACAGACACCTTCCAACCCTCCAGGCTGCTCCTTTCCAACTTTCCCTGCCCAAAGCTCCTTGCATGTGAAGCTGAGCATAATTCCCACAGCTCAGGTTGCAACCAGAGAGAACATCCACGGCAGAGGAGATCCATGCTCTCCTCTTTTCTAAATCCCAGCACGCGATGCCCTGAAACGTATTAGGCAGTTGTGGCAAACAAATATAGGATGAGTTCTCTCAAGATTCCAGGCAGAATATATTGTTTTCAATGGAAACTTGAGAACAAAGTTTAAAATGGACAGATTTTGGTGAATTTTCAGGACGACAACACCAGAGCTCTCAACTGAAGGTAACGTTCTTGCGATTTTCAAATCTCTGTTTCCAAAGTATAAACGTATTTTGTTCCTTAAAGTCAGTGTGTGAATTTGATACACACAAAGCACCGCATCTCCTTTTTCTGAGTCGTCTTCTTTCTCAAAAATAACATATTTCTTGAAATATTCTTATAGTTAAAAAAAATGCACCTATAGCTAACGCCCAAACAAGACAAAAATAATCTTAAATGGCAAGTCCGCAAGCATTACAACCAACCAAAATAATTTTGTGACACAACCCGTTAGATGACGTTATCATGTCAAAATTATGAGCGCTGTCTATAAAAATAAACCGCGTGCTGTTGGTGCTTATCTCATAGATTAACACAGAGCAGCTGCCCATAACTATAATTCTTAGTCCACTCCCTCCTCAATAGCCTGAGGAAAAAAAAAAAAAGAGAGAGAGAGAAGAACAACAAAAAAGAAGGGAGGGTTGAAACATGCCCTAAGATGTTTTAAAAATCTGGGATCTGGCAAAGAGAAGAGATTCCAACTTCGCATAAAACTGGCAGTGCC
Source organism: Alca torda (assembly GCA_008658365.1). Taxonomy (NCBI): domain Eukaryota; kingdom Metazoa; phylum Chordata; class Aves; order Charadriiformes; family Alcidae; genus Alca; species Alca torda. Next base: position 4,585,393 of record CM018081.1, read on the forward strand.
CTTCCTTTTACACTCAGCAGCTCCGGCTCAAGTCTCTCTCGCTCTCTCTCCAGTTCAGGTATTATTTCAATAGGGAGGGAATTAATCTTGCAAGAAGTTGGCAAAAGGGACTCCGTGCATACATGGACAGCCCCAGCATATCTCAGAGGGAAAATACAGGAACATGAATAAAGTCATTTTTAAAAGATACGTATTACTAAGAGGTTTGTGTTTTGGAAGAGAGAATAATACAGGAATCTCTCGCAGCAAAACACATCATTATATACCACTAGTGTTTCTTTTTCCGTCTTTCTTGTAATAATGATTAGATCCTCTTTAGGTAAGAAGGACAATAAAGGGGTACAAGAGCACTGGATGTTTAGTTTCTTCACAGCTAAACTTTTCCCGGCCTACATTCCTTCTGCGAGTACAGAGCCCCTGTACGGAGCTCTTTGGGCACGCTCATTTTAGCCCAGTGCTCCCTAGGAACTCCCAGAGGATTTCTAATTGCTCATCATCTTCATCTGAGCGCATCTGTTCACGCGCAAAGAGAAGGAAAACTTGAAACCCATCTTGCGGGGCGGTTGGGTAGACCTGTCCTCTCTCCCCCACCCCAGCAGCCAGCCCCAATGAAGAAGGAAGGGACTGTGCTGCTGAGAAGAAAAAAAAAAGAAAAAAAAAAAAAGACAGAAGGCTTTGCTTTAAACCAGAAAAATAAATATATCAAGATTCCTTTCAAAAATCTGTAACTCAGCTTCCTCTTGCTTGTTTTTCTTGGTTCATAGAGGTCCCTAGTGGGAATTTTACATAACAGATGTATTCTTTTTGTATTAGGAATAGAGCACAAAACACCATTTAACACCTCAAAAGGAGCCTATCTCCTTAGGTTAACCTCATGCCCCTGGAGGTGCACAGCGGTTCCCTGGGAGCTGAGTGATACCACCAGGAAAGGTGCGACTTACCTCTAAAGCATTAATAATAGCGCAAATGTCAGATATTTAAATCAGAACCATAAAGAAAACAAGAAAACACACACAAATAACCCCAGAAATTCCACTTTATGCTGTCAATTTTTCAACTATCGCTTTTTTCTCGAGAGAGACAGAGTACCTTGGGATAACTTACCTAGTACCGATGTCATTCTGAGCTGCTAATCGGAAGGTGTAACCCAAAGCCGGACAAAGCTTAGTCAACTTGCAATGCTTCTGGCTTCCAAAGTAACATTCTCTGAAACCACTGTTCCTCTTCCCCTAGAAAGAGAGCGATCTGTAATCAGATAGCTACGAAACAAAACCAACACCGTGCCGATTTTAAAAAAAAAAAAAAAAAAAAAAAAAACAAACCCAAAACCAAAAAACAGAGTTGTTAAATGATATTAGAATTAGATGTTTTCACACAGGCACTGCGCAAAGCAAGCAAAGAGCACTGACGCTACCGAAAATAATACAGATCAACACCCTCACTCTGCTGTCGGATTCCTCCTCTTTTCAGATTCTTGTCTTCCCGAGATGTAGCTGCAGCTTGTGTCATTCTGTTTGAAATGCAATTTACCCTACTCACTAACAAACAAGCGTGCAAATTAAGGGTGAAATTCATCTCTGAATCGACTGGATCACAGGAAAGCCGTAACCAGCGTTTCTTGCAGGCGCTACCCGAGCTCTGCACCTCGAATCCCCCATAACCCTGCCTGGTCCTTCAGAAGGACACCGTATCCCACAAGAGGGCTCTCGCTGCCCGCCAGCCGGCCACCGTCACCGCCAGCCACCGTCACCCGAGAGGAACAAGCCTCCTGTGACCCCTCTGCTCAGCCCCGAGCCCTCGAGCGCAAAATAGATCTACTCATCACGGAGAAGTATTTGACATGCCAGGTTCTGTACCCATCCCATATCCCAGAGCACGCGGCATGTGATGAGCAAAGAGGATTTGCTGGAAAGCGTGTAACTTGGTTAAGAAACCTGGATGCCAGAAGTATGGTTTATGGGAGCTTCACGTCAACGTGACCTGGAGCGATGGTGAGCCCTGACAGCACCAAGACCAAGCAGCAGCAGGAGACAGCATCGAGACATGGCAGTGGGGTCTTTAAGGTCCCTTCCAACCCACACCACTCTATGATTCTCTGACACCTCAACCTCCCAAGTCCTTCCTCAGATCCATCAAACACAAACCATCACAGCTGAGGACAGGGACATTCAGAACCTCTCTCCCTCCCCGCCACCTTTAAAAAAACCCCAAGAACCTTTTCAATCCAACCCGCCAAGGGCAAAAACAAAGCTGAGCTTTTCACAGGACAGAGCACCAAGACAATAAAGAATAACCAGTTTCATCATACACCACACAGGGGAAATGGTCACTTTGAAATCTTTCAGGAGAAAGGGCCTAGACTGCTCAATTTGCATAAATAATATCTATTTGAGCTGTACCAGTTTAAAGGTGTTTCGATTTCAATACCTGAACGCAAAATTAATGAACAATAACATTACGAAGTTCCTCAAAGTGGGGTACTTGATTAAGTAGCCCATGAGCACACCCGTGTGCTCAAACCGGTGCAGGATTATACCCATCTCTGCAGCTTCTGGTGCAAGAGCTCTGCTATGCCATTTATTATTTTTGGCACCCGTCTCTACAGTTTTTAACTTTTTTATTTTATTTGGGTAAAACGAACATCTGCCCACAGGCAAGACTACTTATTTCACCTGATGTACACCAGCTTGACAGAAGACACGATGGTTCTACACCTAAACAGAGTTATCGGGAAAATTATTTATACAGGTGTCCCTCCCTGCGGCCAAGAACCTCCCCTGCTGCTGCCTCCTTCAGCTCCGTTTCTCCTCCCGGGCACCACTCTTCCCCCGTGCTCAGTACATCACTTCATCATTAAAGATTTCAAAAATGCCCGAGCGGGACGTACATTTTTTTTTTTTTTCCCTGGCCCGTTCTCCAGGCCCTATCAATTTCCAGCTCTTTTCATCCCGGCTTGCAACACAGAAGGAAGAACTCCATAAAATGTTTGTAAGTAAATCTCCAAAATGCGTTTTATCAAGCTTGGAGCCCCCACGCAGACCTCCAGCGCGGCACAGCCATTTGGAGGCACCGCAGAGACATTCAGCGCGCTGGGAAAGGGCCGTAACTCACTTGTATTTACACGGTGGGACCCTACACTTGTTCTAGGACTTGGTTTTATGGACAACCTCCAACCTCACCCACCTGCTCCAGCTGTACCATTCCTGTATGGCTCACGTAAACTGAAGGGTGGAATTGGAAGAGAATCATGATTCCTAAAGCCTTTTGTAAATGAGGAAACTTGTTCAGATCTAAAATGCCTAGATATAGAGTTATATGCTAAAACTCCTTTTGGCCAAAAATAATAGGTCACCATAGTTCCCAGCTCAGGAATATCGTATTTAAATTCCAGACTATACACAAGCTAATTAATAATCCTATTTTTCAGTAAAATATCCATTCATCAGTGCAGGACTACTAAGAACAGACTTCCCCCCCCACGCAAACTCTCTTTTATAGGTTTAGATGCGTTAAATTGATTTTTCTCTAACTCTTTAACGACTTCACTATTTGTAACCCATTTGAAAACATTTAATCTCTTTTTGTTTTCTGCTTAAGAATTTTTTTTTTTTTTAAATAATTTTGCTATGTTTTTTTCTCCAAGAGAACAAAGTGCCCAAATGCTAAGCGTTGTGATTGACAAACAGATGAGCAGCGATAGCTGTCAACGGAAAACCTCACAACGCCCGGCCTGAGAGCAACGGACCAAGGAAACCCCGATTTGTCAAACTGGTGGGTTAAAACTTCACAAAGGTTGCCAAACATTTACGCTATCTTCAACTTTGTAAGAGTACAAATTCTATTATTGTATATATTTTTCATCTAGAACTGGGGTTGTACATTCCCCAGACTCGCTCAGAGACCGACTGGTATTCAAATTACTCAGACTGGCTGGTATTTCGGATTCTATTGGCACTAATTGGAGAGGCTGGCCGATACTTCTAATTATCCTGGCATTAATAGCCTGGAAATTGTCTCTCCGCTCCTTCCCCTCCCAAGATTTATGAAAGCACTAATGCTGGCATAATTATGGACGGGAACAACTGGCAGGCTGGTACTGGCTGCCACCCAAGAGCCTTACAGCTTTCCCAGAACCCTTCTCCCATTCTTTGTACGCTCGGCATCCAAGTTTTAATCCTTTCAATAACGTTTCGTAAGTTGCTTAAAATATACTGTATCGTTTCCACAAATATTTCTAAATCCGCAAATTTCAGAGGGAGAGCAGACAGACACCGTCTGACTTCTTCACTCGCCCTCCCGCGTTCCCCGTGATGCTCATCAGGGTCTGGCCGAGGAAACGAGAACAAGTCAGCTCCACAAATCCCTTAGAATTTGCAAAATATGAGAACGCAGCATTTTAACACTTTTTTTAATTTTTTTTTTTTTTTTAAAGAGTTTTGCCTATTTCAGCTATATTTCAAGCTACACACAAACTTAAAACAGGGCGCTTCAGTTTCTCCCGGAGACGGCATTTGAGACAAGGGGTTTGAGATTTTTAAATGGGTTTTGTTGACCACGTTCCCTGCGGCAAATGTAGAAAATAAACAGGAAAGGAGGACGGGGCCACTGCAGGTACAGTGCATACAGAAACGCAGCCCGGTCCTTCACCAGACCTTGCTGCAAAAGCCTGGATAGAAGCTGCCAGCATCAGCAGGAGGCAAGATGGGAATCTGCTGGGACTTCTGTGTTTGGCTCAGGTTGGCAATAAAAAGCAACAGACTGATATTCAATCTGACACAAAGCTGTGGAGCAAACTGTCAGCAATTACTCCAACACACCCCAACACCTCTGCAAAGCATTTATTGCGCAAGCTTTTATACAAGGGAGTGGATTTTCTATATCTACAAACTTTCAGAAGACAGAACAGGACCTGTGAAACATCCCTAAAATACAGACAAAACCCAATTTTATCCAAGACTCTCCTCCCGCATGTCTGACAGGAGCGGTGTAGCCACAGAACCCACGTAGAGAGCAGGAAGGTGAACAAACACAAACCCATGCGCGAGCGCGGAGCTCCGTGTATCCGAATTCTGGTGGACCATCACTGAGAGGCACGGCCCAGATTATCAGCTAGTATAAACGAGCACATCTCTGCTAGCCTCGAGAAGTTCAGAACTTTGTGGCAGAACAAAATTATCTCCGTTTATCTATATATCAACTTAATTATCAGCTCTCCATCACCAAACCACTAAACAGTGTGGTATTTTATCTGTGTCTCTCTTGAGCAAATTAAAATGAGATGCTTACCGGATCCGAACTGAAGCTGCTTTTGCGTTATACGCAAAATCGTAAAACACACCGCCCGAGAGGGATGTGCTCCTCTCTGGCTCAGGAACAGGCCTCCTCTTTCCCATAGGGAATGAATGGAATACTCTCGCTATCCATACGCACAAGAGAAACATTTATTTACTACCACTTAATCACAGAATGATCGTTTCACATCTAATTAGTAACAAAGGCCTGATTCTTAGAGCAGCGCCGGCGGCATTCTGCGGCGCAGTTACCGTTTACTGATGTTGATGAATGCTGGCATCAGGAGAAAGCAGCACCTCTTCTACTGTGATGGTTTCCGTTTGGTGTATTTTTAACACTATTTTGTCCAGTTAGCCTTTTGCTTACCCTGAATAATCCATCCTGGCGCAAGGTCATCAATCGACTAGTTCAGGTTTGTAAGTTCAAAGGGTTCAGGTTTGTAGAGTTCATGGAAAAAGAGCCAGAGGTGGAGTTGTCCTTAATTACTAATTTTAACTGATTTTATTGCCAGACTTCTATTGCCAATCCCAGCACCCGAGGAGCAGGTGTGTTCGGATCCTACTGAATTTCAAAATACCTGAGAAGAGGGGCTGACCCTGACTCCTTTGAATGCGATGGAAACTTCGCTAGCGTACGACCCGTGGAACTGAGCGACAATTTGCTGAACTGATCTTTTGCTCTGTTGTTAAAGCATGAAAACCGGCCTCCATAGATCTTCCAGCATTTTAAGACAAACCAGTTTATTAGCAAGGAATTACACCTATAATTCTGACTACAACAATACTACTGACCTATGTCAGTACTAAGGGAAAAGTATTTGCGTTTTCTAACATGTAACACCAGCCACATTACAAACTATCTAATGCAAACTGGGAGGGAAAAAGTGGAATAGCAGGAATAGCTTTGTCTATTGACAACTCTCTCTCCCTGAGCCTGCAGGTCAGGAAAACCCCCAAAACTCAGACCTAAACCGAAGGAGCAGCAGCCGGGTAGGACTGGGACAGTGACATATTAAGGGTTGGACTCGATGATCTGAAAGGTCCCTTCCAACCTAGACAATTCTATGATTAAGCAGAATAACCTTCTCTTCATCAAAGTAGGTCAGAACACAACACACCTAATTCAAATGAAGAAACACAAGTAACTCGTTTTTGTTTCATCTAAAGCTCATCTAATGAGGCGAGAGAAGGTTTTTAAAGTATGTAAGAGAAGATACAGCCAAACCACTTAATGGCAATAGTACTGCGCCTAAGCAAGATACAGTAAAATAAAAAAACCCCAAACCTGCCTCAAACACTTTTCTCCAGTCCCTTTCATGACCCTAGAGAGACGCAGGGAACCCGCAGTAGGTAGGTGGGTGTCCCGGGGCTCAGGGAGCAGCCCTGCACCCACGGTCCCAGGCAGCCCCTGCAGCACCTCAGCCCTCGCGACCCCCCAGCCGCAGCCACGAAGAGAGGAGATGCTGTCCCTTTTGCTCCAATGTACCACCTCACCTAACCCTAGGGCTGTAAAACATGCCACTTCTGCTGTTGTTCTACAGCAACAATCTCTTTTTCACAGAATGGTAGGGTTGTAAGGGACCTCTGGAGATCATCTCGTCCACCCTTGCCCGCCAGAGCAGGGTGACCCAGAGCAGGTTACACAGGAACGCGTCCAGGCGGGTTTTGAACATCTCCAGAGACGGAGACTCCACCACCTCTCTGGGCAGCCTGTTCCAGTGCTCTGCCACCCTCAGGGTAAAGAAGTTCCTCCTCGTGTTTAGGTGGAACTTCCTATGCTCAAGTTTGTGCCCGTTACCCCTTGTCCTGTTGCCGGGCACCACTGAGAAGAGCCTGGCCCCATCCTCCTGACACCCACCCTTTAAGTATTTGTAAGTGTTGATAAAGTCCCCCCTCAGCCGTCTTTTTTCCAGACTGAAGAGACCCAAATCCCTCAGCCTTTCCTCATACGAGAGGTGTTCCAGTCCCCTCATCATCTTGGTAGCCCTTTGCTGTCCCCTCTCCAGCAGTTCCCTGTCCTTGAACCGGGCAGCCCAGAACTGGACACAGGACTCCAGGTGTGGCGTCACCAAGGCAGAGTAGAGGGGGAGGATGACCTCCCTCGACCTGCTTGTGTATACAAGTGATGCCACCTACACTCCAGGCTCCATTTTGGATGCTATAAATTATGCCTCTGCCCTGTAAGAAGAGGAGGAACTAGTTGAGATACCATTGAGCATCTGACCTGCTCCAAGACCTGAATTGTCCCAGAGAAAGACAACCTGTTCTCCACCGTGTGGGAGCGCAGAGGGGCTGCGGGAGCCCTTCCTCCCCTTAGTGGGAGCGGGCAGCACGGCTGGGGGACACCTGGGACACAGCCAGACACGCTGGCCTGGCCACGTCCACCGCTCCCCACATCCCCCATCCCACTTTTGCTTCTATAACTCCGCGGCTGCAGCCCTTGCCCCACGGCTTTCCAGGACCTGCACATCACCTCTGCCTCGCGAGGGCTTGCCATGGCTCACTCCCACGCTGCCCTTCCCTAGGAAGGGACCCAACTTCTCCAGCCAGACTGCCATTTTAGGGTGTTCTTCTAACTTTATCATGGGCTAGATTTCTTGTTCTCCACTCACGCAAAGCGGAGAACACTTGGCTTTGCAGCCACAATTTAATTTCCTTCTGATGGCTGATTTTCCCATGTTTGTATTTTATTCTGTGCCCCGTAGCTAATGAATGTTGCTCTAGCTGCGATCTGGCAGAGCACACGCTGCCTGGCAAGCGTCCCCCTCCTCCCTGATGTATTTATTTCTTGATTTCCCCGGGACACAGTGCGGCATTGTAACAGCCGGTGCTTTCGCTTACGTGGAGTTTACACAACCAAGCACGAGGGTACAGGGCGTCGCAAGTGAATTCTCTTTTGTACCTGGGTGCCGTAGCTCCGGTAGCTAATTGCACCCTATGGCGGAGACACAGCTCGCAATGGCACACGGAAAAGCGAGCAGAACAGCTTGCCGAGCTCAGCGTTGCAGGTAAATGAGGCGCCTGCATCTCCAGACTTTTTCCTCAATCAGCCTCAACAGCAAGCTTTAATTCAGCAGCTCAAAATTGCATTTCTGTCTCGTATCAGAGGAAAAAAAAAAAAAATAATTCAGAGAAGCTACACCTGTGGCATTAACTATCTCCCAACCAGGCAACTGCATTTCAGTCAGGGTCAGGTCAAACCACTGGAGAGGTACCGAGTTAATTTGTGCAGATTAAAGAATAATCTTTTCTCTTTGCTGGCTAGCTAACCACTGCGGGCTCGGCTTTCAGGACTGCTACTGAGAAAACAAGGAAATTAAAATCGACAGACTAAGGGAATCAGGGTGCCTTCGTTTTTCTCCATTGGTACATGAGTTCACCTAAACCAAACTACTTTTGCCCTGTGAAAAGCAGACATCATAACAATTCTTTCTGAAGAGAAAACTTCTCGGTATATACTCAGTACTAAAGGGCTTAAAGGACAAGAGCATTTTAGAATTGCCCTACTTATATTCAAAATTATGACTAGGCTCCATATGGAGAAAACTACAAAATTAACATCCAAAGTATTTGCACTGTATTAATGGTCTGTTGTTGGTCTTTCTTCTGACAAGACCTTCTGTTGCTTCCCTTCCCTTTGCAGGCTGGAATCATTCCCGTTTCCACCACTTCACTGCTTGGTGCTGTCACGTTCCCGTGCCTCCAAGTTACTGGAAGCCTTGCAAAAGATCATGACTGCACAGTCAAGGTGTCAGAGAAGATATAATGGCATCATTCTGGCCCATCCTTTTGGAGAAATGTCCTTTTAATCTCCTTTTCCCTGACCTCACACTCCACTTTTTTTCCTTCTTCACTGACGAGCTTCCCTCTTCCATTATGCAGAGAGTTGCGGGAAGCCATTCCGAAATTCTTGTTTGGTTTTAGTTCAGTTCATAGAATCATAGAACCACAGGGTTGGAAGGGACCTCTGGAGCCCACCTCGTCCAACCCCCTGCCAGAGCAGGGTCACCCAGAGCAGGTGGCACAGGAACGCGTCCAGGCGGGTTTGGAATGTCTCCAGAGACGGAGACTCCACCACCTCTCTGGGCAGCCTGTGCCAGGGCTCTGCCACCCTCAGGGTAAAGAAGTTCCTCCTCATGTTTAGGTGGAACTTCCTATGCTCAAGTTTGTGCCCGTTACCCCTTGTCCTGTCCCCGGGCACCACTGAGAAGAGCCTGGCCCCATCCTCCTGACACCCACCCTTTAAGTATTTATAAGCGTTGATAAGGTCCCCCCTCAGCCGTCTTTTTTCCAGACTGAAGAGACCCAAATCCCTCAGCCTTTCTTCATAAGAGAGGTGTTCCAGTCCCCTCATCATCTTGGTAGCCCTTTGCTGTCCCCTCTCCAGCAGTTCCCTGTCCTTGAACCGGGCAGCCCAGAACCGGACACAGTGCTCCAGGTGGGTTTCTCATCCCGCAGACCCTGCTCGCTGTGATACTGCATACAACAAATGCTTGCGCAGCCAGCGGTTCCAAACATCCAACACTGCCAGACTGATCTGGCAACACGTTAACAGTGAAATGCAGGAAAACGATTCACAACACAATATTCCCTTTAGGATATTTAGTTTTAAACTAGTAAAACCCTCAAGAGATGTTTCTCGGCCTGTTACAACTAAACACCCCATCACACTTCATTTCCTGACTCATCACCTGTTTTCTTTACGTGTTGCCCCAGCCTCTTCTGTCACCCAAAACATATTTTTTCCTTCAAACACGCTATCCACTGAGAAAGCAGAAAAGCTTGCACAATGGACGGGAGGACTCAGCCAGGACCCGGCAAATTTGGCTTTTGGCACGCTCCCCAACAGCACGCTGCTCCCTGACCGCCTGAGATCTTTGGGGCAGAGAAACTTATTTCCTTTTGTGTCTGGAAGGGCACTGATTGCCACTACGTAAAGGACAATACATCATCTGTAGGACGGATGACACCTCTTCTCCCTTGAGGCAGGAACAGCGCCCTCATTCTGCACTCAGCATCCACAAGAAAGAGATCACCAACAGAACTCTAAGATACGTCACGAGTAATTCACTAATAAGTAACGTTAATTGACAAATAAACTACACCAAATGAGCGATAAAAAGTTAGATTTCAAGACTACAGAAGAAGAACATCGTCTCTGTATAAAATACACTGAAAAGTTTCCCCCCCCACTGCCCCTTTCACCTTTCCACCTCTTTACCTAATGCCATCAGGATTTCATTTGCCTGCTTCGACTTTCTCCTGTGTTTAATTATTTTTCTTCACTCAGCAAATCCTTGGAAAGGCTGAGTGTCATTTATTTATGTATTTATTTCAACTGCTTACCTCATCCCACTCCAGAAGGTAGCTGGTGATTTTTGAACCATTATCAATGGGTGCCTACGAACAAAAACAAACAAAAGGTGATTTGGGGGGAACAGAGAAAACTAATTCCCCCCCCAGGCCGATGACTACAGTTGGAAGTGAAACCAAAGCTGGGGTTTGCACATAGCTTGGCAACCTCTTAACGAATACCGAGAAGAAGCTGGACATAATGAAACACATACATTTCAAAAGTCAAGTCAGTGCACGGGGAGGGATTTGTCAGAGCACAGAGAGTTCAAGTCCCTCGCTGAAAAATGACTGTCTCAGCTTTCAATTATTTTCAGCGGTTACGCTCACTGTCAGTAAAGTGTATTTTTCACCGCTTTCTCGCCCGATCCAAGCATTACCTACCTTCCATTGTAAGGTTAAGGAGCTTTTGGTCCTGTGCGAGGGTTTGGGTGGGAAGGGACACTCTGGTGCTGAGCTGTGAGTGGTGAAGCTTACTGGCTCCGAGCAGGATCCCTTGACTGAGTTGTACATTGCGTATACCCTGGAAAGAACATCCAAACGGGATATACATTTGCTGACAGTTCGAGATGAGCCAGCGCTGCCTCAGCCGCAGTACTGGCATCCCCGATACCATCCACCAACGACAGATTTCTCGCAGACCAGTGGCTACCATTATTCTACTTCACTTGATACAAGTACGCAAAAAAATTCACAGCAGAAAGGGAATATAATAATGCTCTGTGCAAACGCTCCCACAGACCACTAGTTATCGTCTTCTCCTTCCACCGCTTCCTTGCCTATTGCCGGACTTTCACGCACCGTGCTAAAATCCTCTTTGCAATACAACAGAAAGTATGAACTCCTGAGAAAAAAAGGTATAAAATTTAACGGCCGGTTTACACTCGATTCACTTGTACCATGTTGAGTGGTGGCAACTGCTGGTCTCCTTCCACGGGTACAAGCTTCGCCTCTACATAGCTCAGGTGTCAACGCAGTGGACCTCCATGAATTAGACCCAACACAGCTCAGGAACATTGCTCCGATAAAACTAAAAATCTTCAAAGCAAATTCGATTTCAGGGAAATCCTCCATCTAAGCAAGCCAGAGGGGGATATACAATGCCAAATCATGTGGGAAAGCAAATACAATACAGCTGAGCACTTCCTCACGGAGTGCTTTTCTCTGAAAAATTAATGATGTTATTTTTTCCTTTCGCCTTTTCCACGCAGCAAAAGGAAAGTGCAAATTGGAAGTCTTCTACTCAAAAAAAACCCCTGTTCAAACCATGACCAGACGATGACCTCGGAGCTGGCTGTAGCTATTGTGCACTTGAATGCAGAGTTTAAGAAAGGGCAATTTCTAATTTTGTTTTCAGCAGATAAGAGTCATTTACGTACAATGACCACCTACGTAGAATCAAACCTTTCGGGGGAGGTTCACCAGAACTGCTATAGCACTGCTTCGCCCATCACCTGTTAGCAGTCAGGAGTGACAATAATTGCAATTAATTAATTGAGGCTGCGTCTAGCAAGCGGTTTGTACGTGTGCCAGTAATCAGCATAGCCAAGCACCAAACACACCACCATCGGGGAATACAACCATGTGAAAATGAGCTTAACGAGCATCTTCTGCAAGTCCCAGAAACACTGAGCACACGCATCTCTGAAGGTACCAAAATACCAACTATTGAAGAAACACAGGGGGTAGGTTCGGAGGGACCCAGGTCGTTGTGGGCAAGGCAGGAGCAAGCACCAGCAGCTTCTCGGTGCGGAGACGAAGCCCTGAGGGATGCTGCCAAGGTGAAGGAGACCCAAGGCGATGCGCCCAATAACTGCTGACCCCAGAAATTTCTTTACTTAACAGATTTATTTCTTCACAGGCGTTAATACATAACGCAGTTTCAGTGAAGAAAAAAAAAATTGTCCTGGAAAGCAAACAGCCGGCCTTTTCAGCGTCGGTTCCCTGCACTACAAATGCACACTGCTGCTTTTTAAGACCGACTTTTGTATTTGGCAGTCACTTCTTTTTAAACAGAAGCTATTGCTAACCGTTCACAGACAATTTCTAATTTGGCAGACCCGCAGGAAGGCAGAGGGAGCTGGAGGTAGGGAGAAAGAAGTCAGCCAGGACATGGGGCAAATACCCCCAACGCCCCTGAAAATGGCACAAGATCTCAACGCCCCGCTGCTGTTTGAAGCTGGCTTTAGAAGTGACGCTCCATCGCGTTCAGCAGGAAGCTCAGCGGGTGTTTTACAGCCTTCTCCTTTTCTCCTCCTCCCTCCCATCCATTTGCCGCGAGGGCTGGGACTGCTGCCCAACCTGGGAGACCACGTCTATGACTCAGAATCATAGAATCATAGAAGTGTTGGGTTGGAAGGGACCTCTAAAGGCCATCTAGTCCAACCCCCCTGCAGGGAGCAGGGACATCTTCAACCAGATCAGGTTGCTCAGAGCCTCATCAAGCCCGGCCTTGAATGTCTCCAGGGATGGGGCCTCCACCACCTCTCTGGGCAACCTGGGCCAGTGTCTCACCACCCTCAGTGTAAAGAACTTCTTCCTAATGTCTCATCTAAACCTGCCCTGCTCTAGTTTAAACCATTGCCCCTCGTCCTATCGCTACATGCCCTTGCAAACAGCCCCTCCCCAGCTTTCCTGGAGCCCCCTTTAGGGACTGGAAGGGGCTCTAAGGTCTCCCCGGAGCCTTCTCTTCTCCAGGCTGAACCCCCCCAGCTCTCTCAGCCTGTCCTCACAGCAGAGGGGCTCCAGCCCTCACAGCATCTTCGTGGCCCTCCTTATTTACAAGAAGTTACTTCTGCTCTTGTGCTTCTACTTGAAAAGTTCATTTTAGGGCTCCACTAGAAAGTATCCTTTAAAAAAAAAAAACCAAACCACCATCTGTAGTACCAGAACAAGACAGACACATTTTGGTGCTGGGTCATTTTTAAAGCTCAAAAGCGAAGTGTTTGTTCTTTCAAGTTTAACAAACAGTAGCAGCCTTGGTGTGAAAAAGCACGCCAAACCTAGCCCTCGTCTGGAAAAACAGAAGGAAACAATAGACAGGAGTGAAAGGATTTATTTTTTTTAAAAAGGATATTGAGCGTAAGTGAACAGGATGTGAATTTGCAGCCTTGGTTCATAAGCAAAGCCTTTAAAAAAATGCAACGCGAGCAGATAACACCCACAGATGGTGTTTAAAACATCAGGGAGCAAAACGGAGAACGTGTTAATAGTTAATAAACGCGTAAAACACGTTTTTAGAATCCAAAAGAAATACGCTCTGAAAGTACCGAGACAGGCCAGTGTGAATCCATAATTTTTTTTTAAATAAATGCTGATATTACTGTGGTCAGATGGATCTGTAATCGGCAGGTTTACGTCACGCGGCAAGGAGTATTTATGAAGGAAGCGTGCTGGAGAACTTTCAGCGCTACCACACCTGCGTTACAGTAACTGAAGAAACGCCAGCTGCTCGAGCCAAGTTTTTAAGAAGCTTGAGGTATCCCCCTTTCATACACAAGCACTTTCAGGCCTATTTTTTATATATATAGAGAGAGAGAGAGTGAGAGAGAGAAATATAGATACGTAGGTATCTTTTTTCCTCCTACATAGCGCTGGCAACAAGACAGAAAACGTATTGTTCAAAAAGCACTCTCATAACTTAAAGTCCACGATAAAAATCCGTCGGTAAATATTTAGAAGCCACTGAAAAAACCACCTACAGAGGTGACCATGAAATTTTTGAGCTACAACATACCGTTAGATAAAAAAAAAAACTTTCACGTTTATTTTCATATAATTGAAGGGTTTATATTTCAGTGACGTTCGTAGCCACACGTAACTCACCTGACGTGATAATCTGTTGCTGGCCTAAGGTCCTTCAGGTTATATTCTAATTCTTCTCCGCTGCAGGAAAAAAAAGCCCCAAACCAACAAATGAGTAAATTATGAAAAGCAGTATGACACTCAGCACTGCTAGCGATTTTCCAGTGACCAGCGACTCCCTCATATTACAATTTGAAAGAAGAAAAAAAAAAAAAACCCATCCCACCACAGAAAACCAGTAGGAAACAACATACCAACAACTTGTCAACACACTTCATGTTTCTTGAAAACTTTATCAAGCTCCATGTGCATAACAGAAAAGCAGTGATCATCCCAATTTATAGGGTAGCCTAGCTACACGGGTTTATTTCAATGCTGTCCTTACATTTTGCTGATATTTGCATAAAACTCAAAGTGTTTTTTCAACCCTCCCAGAAATGAAAGGAGAAGAATTGATACGTTACCATTTGAACTTTCTGCACATTCCCTATTTCAAAATACTTTATAAAAACTGAGCCTCATTGAACTGAGCGTCATTTTCAGAGGAAAAATTATAGTTTCTTGCACAAACATTTCGCTTATTTGCCTTCTCGCCCAGAACCACACTCTCTGTGAGGATCACGACAAGGAGATGTTAAATTAATGCCCTAACAGCTGGACCCGGATCTCTTTCAATACCAAGAGAAGTAAAAGCACAGAGTTTCAGACATTTTAGGAAAAAAAACCCAACATATAATCTATTAATTTCAAATGTAGCCAACAGAGTTAGGGCTATTCTTTTTCCCTTCTGGTTTGTTTGCCGGTAAATGAACACTAGGCTCAGTCATGTGTTGCCAATTCGGTGAAGATTAAGGTACGGGTCAGTGCTTATTAAGTAATAGCCACCTCATGTAAGTGCTTGGCTTATTCATGAATCTATTAAAATAGGGGAAACAAAACAATTCGCAGTTTCGCATAAAGAAATATTTCCTATATAGCTGGACAAATACAAGGAGACATCTCAAAATCAAGAGAACAAAAATCAAGCGGAAAGCACACGCCTGCTGGGCTGCCAGAAATCCACCAAAAACCTGATATTTTTTTTTTTTTTTCTTAGTAGTCCAATGCTCTGGAAATTCAGGGCTTTTTTCCCCTCTGAAATGAGCGCACCTCCTTGCAAAGACAACGTATTCGACATAATGGCAGGCTCTGTTTCGCCTATAGCAATAAGGATCCGCGCTGCTCGTGCCGGAGCGTACCACACGAAGCTAATGGCCATACTCTGGCCAGCAGCAGGAGACGGATTCCTACTTGCAGCTTTAGAACAGATGCACAACATTTCCCAACCAGGAGAAAATGTGCAGCCATCACCCCAACAGGCACAACAAGTACTAGGAAAGTGTTCTTCCCCTTTTAAGAGCTCAGCAGCCCACGTTAACCTACAGAGATGCTCGCGCTGGCTCGCAAACAGCTAGCGTAAATACCATAAAAAAATAAAACTTTAAAAAAAAAAAATTAACCAGGCAGCATTTCCTGCTTAATATGCTCTTTTTATATTAGCCAAGACAGTTCACACAGACCTGCCTTTAGCACAGCAGGAGGAATACCCTAATTCACAGGACGTTTTGAGGAAGGAGATAGTTTGGTCTCCAGAGGTAATTCCATAAGCACTGTACCACCTGGAGTCTATTTAATGAGATTTGGGAAGGATTAGCTATTGCACAACAGCCGAGGTCACATCGCAAAATTTTCTATCCTCGACGTCATTAGCGGGGGAAAAAGAAAGGCACGGGACCGTATGTCCTTGATCACAGACTGAGCTCAGAGGATCTCTGGAAGGAGAGATAGAGAAATCCCTCAGGCTTTTTACTGAAGACTGCTGAGGGCCAAGAACTCGGGGTTTTCTGAGGAGGCTATAGAGCCTACCGATTGGCGTGCTCCCTCCTCGGCTCCTCTAAGACGCTAGGAAGCAGTAAAGCCCCTAAATTTTTGCTCGTTAGCTCAGAAAGCAAGCTTTACTGCTCTTAATTCTGCAAGTCCGCACAAACGTAGCCCATTAAGAAGGCAGCCATCCTGCCTTCTTAATCAAAACCACAGGTTTTGACATTTAGCCTAAGAGGGAAAAGTAACCTTTTCACTGGCAATGGGAGAGACGGCATCGTATGCAGGATCTGCCCCGTGCAGGTGGGAAGGGATGGCAATTAGGGACCTGGTGACATGCACTCGACCAGGTCCCCACAGGCTCCTCCAGCCAGGGGGGGCTGATGGGACAACGAGAGAGCAATTACAGGGTGTCCAAACGAGCCTTTTTTCCTGTCACTGATGGACCTGCCAAAATACACCCTGAAAAACTCAAGAGAATTCATTCCTAACAAAACCACAAGTGTAAAAATGACGCCGTGATTACCTGTAAATTATCTTGTATTTTCCATCCCTCCCTTTCTCCGATAAGGCAACCTCGTAGGTACAGGTGTAAGGCAAACCGTTGCTGTGCCTGTCTGCATTTAGAAGGCCGGCGGGAGGTGACCAGGAAAGTAAAACTGATCTTGCTTGAATATTTGTAACCTATAAAAGAAACAGCAGTTACTCTGAATTCCGAGAAAAACACCGTTCTCCGACTATTTGCCTTTTGCTTGCATCTTCGCAATCGGCTTCTTGTAAAAAGGAAATTTCAGAGCTGGAGGTGAAAAGGGTCAGAAACGGTCATCAACAACAGAAAACAAAATAGAGATTTACAGCATGAGCTAATCTCTACCAGATGTGGAACACGGAGAGATGTCTCCCGGCAGCGAGCTGGCTCGTCACTGTCTGAGCATCCACCAAAGGACGCCTGGCACCATTCTGCGGGTACCTGCTGCCGTGACCATTGCCAGAAAGCAAGAGGAAGTGGAACGAAGACTTTATTCTATACATTGTTTTGTAAATAATTATTTTTCTAAAGCTTTTGTTAGGCAGGTTCTCTAATAAAGCTCTGACAGCTTTTTCAGTCGTCCCGTTCCTTCTTGTAGTTTGAAACTGCAATAATTCAACTGCAAGTAAATAAAACAAAACAAAAACAAACAAAAAAAACCAAAAAACAAACCAATTCAACCTGCGAGGTTGTGCTGACTCAATAGCATAAGGGAAAAAAATCACAACAGAAGTCCAACTTGTCAATTAAAAATTACACTGCAAATCAATGACTTTGTGCCTGCACGTGTGAGCTGTGGCCACCCCTGGGTGTGATGCCTCCATGGCAAAGGCGTGAGGATTCTCTTTTCGTAAAACACGGAAAAAATACCTCAAATCCCTGCATCAAAACAATTTTCTCACCCCACCAGCGCAGCCGTATTCTTCTGGAACCACAGGTCCACCCGCACTTACAGAACAGAACCAGCATCGCCTTTTCCCACCTGCCTCGGGCAGGGTACCGGAGGCAGCATCCGTCACCTGCATGTACCCGACAGCAGCTTCCCAGAGAACAAGCCAAGAGAGAAATTAAAAAAAAAAAAATCCCCCCAAATCACTGTGTCAAAAGAAAAAGAAATAAAGAATACTTGCACGGGCTGTTCTTGGAAAAACAGCACAGCATTTTTACGCACGCCTTCTGAAAAAAGCCCAGGGAAGCCTCAAAGCCTCCACAGACGCAAACTCTTTTCATAATGAAAATGACGTTTTTCTTTCTTAACAGTAGTGAAAAGGTAAAGAATATTTCTGTTTTAGCTAGCCACCGTGAGGAGGAATCAAAGCATGAGGTTTTATATTCTTTGTTCATTTCTCCTACGCATCACGTTTCACCGGTTCTATCATTTTACCAGATTTTTTTCCAACAGACGGAGCGAAACGTTGTTATTTCAGAAGGTGTAAGATGAATGATGCAGGTGCTTAGTTACACATTTCCTACGCTTTTCTTGAGACAACTGAAACGCCTTACCCATAAATGATTTGCTAATGAAATATCAGCAATCAGCTTTCAGGGGCTGTCTGCTTACAAATCCGGCTTCTGGGTATCTTTATATAAAGGAGAATATTTAACTTCTCACGTGAGAACACCTTGCTTCCAGCTGAAGGGCACCGCAACTGTTGTGTGTGATACCCACATATGAAGCAGATTCTTTCTGAGCAAGTCATAAATCCGTTTTTAACAGCCTGACAAGTAGGCGACACCACGAAACGCCTCATCTTAACTTAAGCACCGTGCTCTCAGAAGTTCAAGATTTTCATTTGCAGCGGCACACTCAAGTCTTGCCAAAAAAGAAAACCTCTGTTCCACCTAATGTGAAAAACAAGTAAGGCAAGCAGCTTTAAGTAGTATCAAGCCTTTTTTTTTTTTTTGTAAAAAATACGAACACACAAACTCTTGTATGAATTTTCAAGGGATTTCTTGCTCTAGTCACATTTTTTTGATCCTATGAAATCAATGTTTGCTTCCAAAACTTGGACCAGTGATCTGATCTACCAGGGATCTAATCTACTGGATTAGATAGTTTATAAGAATCTTGAATGACTGAAATAAGACAAATAAGTTCAATTTCTGAGATATACCCACACGCACGTGAACGCAATTGTGACAAAGACGTTTAGAGCTAAAAGTCTGTATTTTAAATAATATTTTGGTCAGAAAACTGGGGAGTAAGATCCAAATGGACTTTTTTTTTTTTTTAAACATACATTACTACTATGCCAGCTCAGCCCATCAACACGCAGTTTCTTTTATTATGGAAATATGCTTGCATAATTGTTTTTCATAAATTCAGCCAGACTTGGAGCTGGAGGCACGATATCCTGCCAATGTTCTATCGAAATGTTTTTCTCTCCGACTACTCCCCAGGACACACGTATATATTCCGCGTACGGCAAAAACTCTGGCCTTTCGTGAACTTTTAGCCATCTGTGAAAAGTCAGGTCTTCTGTAAAATAAGAGAAAGCATCTTACGGACTAACCGCTAGAAACTGTTAGGGGTATTTTTCTGAAGTCAGCGGGCAGACTTTTCCACGCCAAGGAGAAAAGTCCAAGTTGCTTCAGCTGCTCCAGCCACACTGTGAACTTCTTACTGGTGCAGTGCTGCCCTGGGGGTGTCACACACGCTGTAACGGCCCGTGCGGCTTTCGGAATAAACACCAGAAATCCTTAAATACAATTCTTAGCTGCACCGAGTACACGCGGCAAGCGCGGCAAAGCAAGCGAGGGGTCACTGCATGACGAAGTCGGCAAAGGCGAATGCACGGACCCCCTGGGGCCGGAAAGCAGAACGGCACCGGGCACGTCAGCGCGAGCACCGCGACCGAATTTATTTGTACGGCGAGAGATAAACCTATCTGCGACTCGCTCACTCGATACCGTATCACGTTTACCAGCCAAAGGCGTATCTCGCTGACGTCTGATTTAACGGCCAAAGCCACCACTTGACTGCACCGAGGAGCTCCTGCCCAGAGCAGGAAGTACCAGCTTTGCTGTGAAAAAGGGTGAATTAACTAAATGGGATTATGATATGCTCAGTAGCTTTAACTCCAACTTTTCTCACTTACACCTGGGCAAACCAGCACCTTTCCATAGATACCGAGCAGCTGAGCAGATCCGGACCAGCTCTTTTCCATGCTGCAAGGAACAGCACAGCTAAGGTCCCGGTGGTGGCCTTAATGTCACTACCGAAATTGCAGACGTAAACACTTAGCTGTAAGTAAAAAAAAAGCAGTTTATTGTTCATTAATGGTACACTAATTCCACCTGACGAAAATATAAGCAGCCAGAGCATCTCTTCACAGGCTGGGCAGGTAAATCTTTGCGCTGCTTTCTACTTACCCCAGCCTGTCTCATCTGTCCCCAGAATTGCCGTGCTCGCTTTGAACAGGACCGGCCTGGCCTTTTAGCCCAGACCTAACAAAAGATTCTCCCACAAGGCGTTTTGTATGGCTGGTGAAAAGCACAGTTAATTAGTTTCTGAAAACTTCTCCGTTTACACAGTAGACGCCTGCTTTCCACGCTATCAAAACGCAGCGGTGTAAATAATTATTTTATAAAAGCCCCTGGGAAAGAATCCCAACTCCTGCACTACTTTAATAAGGTTACAAGACCGATGAATATCGGTCCTTCCCGTCTTTCAGGTAATGAACAATGTTTCTGTACAACTTTCATTATATTTCAAATTCCGGGTTAGCATTCACTGGCACCGTGTGGTTTGGGGTCTCATTGTATGTGTGAGAAACTCCACCGCCAGCAACATTCATTTACTCCCTCGAGGGCAACGCTTGAAAGACCTGGGGGTCAAATGAATTCACGGTTATTACCGGATCCAGATTTCGCTTTTAAACTATGGCTCGAATCCTGCAATTTTAGGCAAAAAAATCCTGACGATTAAATAAGAGTTTTGCCACAGAGCGGGTCAGCGGGAGCAGGCTGCCTTTTGGAAAGTCCAACGCGTGTCTGAGGTCCGACACGGCGGACCCGCGGTGTTTCTCCACAGGAGGTGACATCCCCCGAGCCCCTCGGCAGCCCCCGCCGCTTCGGAAACCCAGAATCAAGTTTCCCTTTCCCTCCTCAAGGTATTTGCGTTAGAGAATTGCTTACTTTGCCTGCGATAATGTGAATTAGAAACATACTTCCGTTTAAATAAAAACATGGAGGGAAAAAGAGCAAAAAAGCTTTTTTAAACATTTTTGCTGTCAAAGGGATGAAACTACGGTTACACTTACAGTTTGGCTGCACGTCTCTCAAACAGCTAATATCTAGTATCATAGAATCACAGAATGGTTTGTGTTGGAAGGGACCTTGAAGCCCATCCAGTCCCACCCCCCTGCCCTGGGCAGGGACACCTCCCACCAGCCCAGGTTGCTCCAAGCCCCGTCCAGCCTGGCCTTGAACCCCTCCAGGGATGGGGCAGCCACAGCTTCTCTGGGCAACCTGGGCCAGGGGCTCACCACCCGCACAGCAAAGAATTTCTTCCTAATATCTCATCTAAATCTCCCCTCTTCCAGTTTAAAACCATTACCCCTCATCCAATTGCTACACTCCCTGATAGAGGCCCTCTCCACCTTTTTTTTCTAGGCCCCCTTCAGGGACTAGAAGGGGCTCTAAGGTCTCCCCGGAGCCTTCTCTTCTCCAGGCTGAACCCTCCTGCTCTCTCAGCCTGTCCTCACAGCAGAGGGGCTCCAGCCCTCCCAGCATCTTTGTGGCCTCCTCTGGAACCGCTCCAACAGCTCCGTGTCCTTCTTGTGCTGAGGGCCCCAGAGCTTTATAAAGTGCATACGTTTTGTACTCAGAAAGGTGAGAGAGACTTTGTCACAGAGCGGTACCTGGACGAGGTGGATTAAGGACGGCTCCAAGCGATGCCAGGGCTGCGGAGCCTCCGGCAGGAGCTGCTCAGAGGGTTCATCCCTTCCGACCGCGGAGAGACCTGCTCCCTCGGACACATCAGGACTCCAGACACAGCATCACTCCCTTTGCCACTGACTTACTGCTCTGTGCTCTTTCGTTTTAATGTGTCGTTTCTTTCTACGCAATTGTTTTTCTATAGATTGTTTTCTTTTTCATTCATATATGTGTAAGGCTCACCAAGAAAAATGACCCAGCTGACTATTTATGCGTAACATGACATATTTCTATCAGATATAATCACACATAATCATTCATAGCAATTAATGGCTTGGGAGACTCCTATGAGTTTAATTACTCACAAATCTCAAAGTTAGAGAGAATAATAGAAAATCCCCAGCATCTTCTCATTAAATGTCATTATTATGGAACTAGCATTTGCCATGGTTTAGATTTCTATTTCCAAAAAAGATTCCTATTTTTCAAATGACTCAAGGAAAATTATTTTTGTCTATTTTTAGTTTTTTGCTCCCCTCATCTTTAAACGCTCTGGTTACCATAAATCTAAATTCTACAGAGCTCAGAATCCTGCAAACTACGCAAATAACTTCTCACCTCTATAGAGAGAAGTACGAAATGACACATTTTTCACGTGAGCTCTCCAGATCTTTGCAAGAGCATCTAGCTCTGGCATTTTATCAGATGAGTGACACGCAGGTAGTCCTCAACACAAGAAAACAGTGACTCAGTAAAATAAACCAGCCTAATTCTGTGCTAAGTGCACCTTCTTCCTTTCTCATCTCCCAGAAACTCTTCGCTCAAGTCTTCAGCTTAGTCTTGTCACTTGTTTTTACATGAAATAAAGGAACTTTCCTTCTTGCTGGGGCTGCAGCCCCCTGGTGTTTATCGTCTCGGCAGGTCTGGTTTACATTCTGGCTGCCTTTGAACCTGCTCTTTCAGATGCCCCCACAGTAGGATCCAACACCTACCGACTTGAGCGATTTAAGACGGAGCACCCTCTTGCATTTATTCAGAACAAAAGCATCTGAGAGAACAGAGCCTAAAGATAAATCTCAGCCTGTGCTCGCGCCTGAGCTCTGCCACTTCTGCACCCGAGGAACAGCCGCCCCTCCAGCTCCCACGGCAGAATTGCTTCACATCAGCCCCCACCAGCCACTATTGAACCCAGTCTGTAGACGAGCTTTCCAACGACTATTTTTCTTTATTTGCTTATTTCTTTACGAGCTTCCCAGCTGGACAGAGAGAGGCCCGAGCACTGACAGAGCGGAGGAGATAAAATCCCCAAAGCACAGCCGTCTCCCTTGCGAGCGCTTCTTCACGGGCTCGTTTGGACCGTGCATTTGTATCCACAATACTCGTCTGGTTTTCGTTTGACACACCACACTAGAAAACCACCACACTCAAAGGGCTTACAACCGGGTTTATTAATAACCTTACCTGACTGCGGTCACACCCAGCATTATGGTTATTTACACGGTGATTTAATTCCATTACAATCCACCTGCTTTTATGGCTCGGACAAATGTAAAATATAGTAATCGCCATTGAATAATAGAATTAGCTTAATTTAATCTTGATTACAGACATAAATTGCCCATGACAAATAAAATTAAAGCCAGGGGAGAGGAGGTAGGAGCTGTGTAAATCACCCCAGTGGGCTGGGCTCCCCATCACAGTACGCATATTGGGAGTCGTCCTCTGGAAACAGGCGACTGGTGCGATTCCTGTAGCCGGCAGAGCCCACAAATACCCACGAGCACAAATGATGGTTCAAATTTATATCCCAACAAAATGAGTCAGACAGACACAGCGAGAACCATCTACTAAGGAAAAAAATCAGAACTCACCAGTATGTTGTGACACAATCTACTTACCTCATTTGCTATTTTTTTTTTTGTGCATGTGTGTATGGTAATTTCAGTAATTTGGGATCACATACCTGTGGTTTCTCCATTCCAGAAAGAATGTCTTGAACCCTTTTGGTTTCTGAATCGAATTCTGTAAAACAGAGAACGTGGAAATAGGAAGAAAAATAAATAACTGAAATTAAAAGTGTCAGCTACGTCAATAATTCTTCAGGAATCTGTAAATGGGAGCGAGAAACACGTTACCTGCACACAAGCATCAGACGTTTTGCTCTTGTGAATTTAAGGTACGCAGTTACATGCATCGGTATTAAAATATTATAAAAGAGAAAAAGGAGGGAATGAAACTTCCAGTAATTGCGTATATTCAGGAAGGTGGGATTATCTGTAGAGGTGCCCTCCACAAACAACGCTATTAATTGGGATTTGCTTTCCCAGAGCAAAACCATCCTATTTCCAAAGCTTGGCTGCAGAAGAGGCCCAGGGGTTTCTACAGCTCAATTACTGATGAACCCAATCCTGGTTTTTATTAACCAAACACATCCTTACTCCATCAGCAGCCAGAGAGCTGGGCTACCTGCCTGCTCGCCCAAGCCCTGGGCTACCTACCAGGGGGGATGAGCATCCTTGGGGAGGACGAGCATCATTGGGGATGACAAGCATCCTTGCCCCGTGTGGGGAATCATAGAATCATAGAATTGCTGAGGTTGGAAGGGACCTTCAAGATCATCAAGTCCAACCATTAACCTACCCTGACAAAAACCACTTCTAAACCACGTCCCTAAGCACCACATCTACCCTTTTTTTAAACACCTCCAGGGATGGTGAATCCACCACCTCCCTGGGCAGCCTCTTCCAATGTTTAATAACCCTTTCAGTGAAAAAAGGTTTCCTAAGATCCAATCTAAACCTCCCCTGACATAACTTGAACCCGTTTCCTCTTGCCCTATCACTTGTCACCAGGGAGAAGAGGTCAGCCCCCATCTCTCTACACCCACCTCTCAGGGAGTTGGAGAGGGTGATAAGGTCTCCCCTCAGCCTGCTCTTCTCCAGGCTGAACAACCCCAGTTCCCTCAGTCGTTCCTCATAAGGTTTGGCCTCCAGACCCCTCACCGGCTTTGTAGCCCTTCTCTGGACACGCTCCAACACCTCAATGTCCTTCTTGTAGTGAGGGGCCCAAAACTGAACGCAGCACTCGAGGTGGGGCCTCACCAGTGCCGAGTACAGGGGGATGATCACTTCCCTAGTCCGGCTCACCACACTATTCCTGATACAGGCCAGGATGCTGTTGGCCTTTTTGGCCACCTGGGCACACTGCTGGCTCATATCCAGCCAGCTGTCCAGCCGGCTGGGAAAGCCCAGCCCAGCTACCTGTCCTCAAAACACTGTTACCGTGTAATGCTCAAAGCTCTTCTAACAAGCCACCTTGCAACTACGGAGGTAATAAAGTCATGCCAAGCTAATTGGGATGCCTGATGAGCCATAATCCATCCTCTCCCCGCCAACCTCGCGCCTGGTACGGCAGCTCTTGCAAGGGCTACACACAGTTATCACTGGGCCGGGCATCAAATACTTCCTCTAAATTGGAGGGATTGAATTGAGCACAGAAAGTCCTGCGGAGGTGATCATCTGAGTGGTGGAATCAGCCTTTCCCCCATCTTACCCCCCCCAAAAAAAAGTCTTGAGGTAAAACATCAGCTTAGAGTAATGAGGTGACACAAAGCAGCTTTATTCCTTTTGGACGGCAGCACGGAGAGGCCTCACTTTCCACTACAGTATTCTCTAATGGAAAACTAGGAACATATTTTTTCTGGGGCTTTTTTGCCCCTCCCTTTTTTTTTTCCCTTTTTAAAAAAAAGTTAATGTAAAAAGTTTGCTCGCCAAAGCAGAAGAACGCATCGGACCTAAAGCAAAACGACCAGGACCTCCTTCTAAAAAGGACAGAAATTTGGCATCGGAAGCAAAAACCACTAATAAAGAAAAACTGGTAAGATCAAATCAACAGCTTTCACAAATGATTCCCCCAAAGCCTGACCTACTTCTCGTAGCCCAGGAATGTGTCTTTATTTTTGTCTGCGACCTGCTTGAAAAATAAAAAAGTACATCATCTTTTTTTTAAAAATTCCACGCGCTTGGCTGCCAAAAAACAGAATTGGCCGAACGCTGATGGCAGAACTCCAGTGTAAATGCCCATCTCTCCCTACAAGAATGCACCTTGGGGTGGACTGGGAATGACAGAACTCCTGCTCCATGCATTCCCAGTTCCCTTTTAGCCTCAGCCACTTGGAAAAGAAAGGAGTAGTAATAATTCAGGAGAAGAGGAGGACAGCATGATTGTTTTTTTCCATAGCAGATAACCCTTAGAGTGTATTATAAAGTGTATAAACTGGCAGCATTTAGCCAGTGTAAGACAATACTGACTTGAAAACGACACAGACGGCTAAAATGGCTACGGAAAAGGTTGAGATGCTGATCCAAGCGAAAATGTCGTTAAAGTTTGGGGTGTTTCAGAAGTCAGGGCTCCCTTCAGCGTCAGTACAGAAGTAGGACTGCACCACGAGAGCTGGGATCCAGGTCTGGAAACTGCGGAGGTCCCGTAGGCTTATCTCGAAGGGATGCTAATCAGAAGCAGCTTCTGCAGCTACAGAGTGTAACAAAAACGCTGCTACTATTTTATTGAAAGTTTATGGTTATTATGTCACCCCTAATTACAACCCCCAGAAGCTAAGCGTGAATCATTCGCAACCTTAAATCCCAAACATGTGGGCTGCATTTTTTTCCCTCTCTCTGCTTTCTAGCAAGGACGCTACCTCTGTCACACCAGGCAGGAGGGGAAAATAAACCCTGAAGCCCCAAGAAATCTCACTTCCTCCTCCCGGGAAAAACGATCGCTTTGTAGAGTGACGAAGTCCTCTGACCCTCGCAGGTCAGGGCTGGAGGTTCAAACTGTTCCAAATGCAGGAACCGACTTTAAGACCTCAGGGAGTTAGGTATACCCAGCAAGTAAATAATTGGAAACAAAAAACCCCACTACATTAGACTTCTCAATGAAAAGAATTTTTTATATTAGCTCTCAAATATACAGCTTGTTCACCGGGAGAAGGATCTGAGCACCAGATACGCCGTGGCTTTGAGTTATGAAGGACACGTGGATATTTACGTCACCAAGAGTTTATACAGATAAACTGGAGGTGGGAGAGAGAAATCGCCTTCGAAGATTTTGGGGAGAGGGAGAGAGCGGAATGGGACACACACACAGAGCAAAGGTGACAATGTGAGTGCCAAAAAATTAGGAACTGAATTTAAAGTTGATGAATAACACATGTACGATCACATTTTCTGAAGAAAAAGATGTATCAGACGATGAACATGCGCTGAACCTCCCCAGCGCTCTCACCTGAGACTGGGCAGGTACAAGCGACCACTTGGACACGCGTGGCACATGCACCCCCACCCCCCCACGCGTGTGGAGCCCACGTACCCCGTGTCACTGGTTTACTAATCCCATGAACCATTTTACAAGAACGACAGCAGCGAAAGAAAACTCTTTGGTAAGAAGCGTCCCTTCATCACACGCTTCGAAATCACGGCACCGTCTGGAAAGGACAGTGTGCGCCTTTGAGCCCCGCCGCTGAATTCCAACCAAAAAAACCCCCACAAATTATAGGTAACGCCCCGTGAAAATAGAGAAAAATGTAAAATTAAAGACAGGGAGCAACAAATATCCACGAGTGATGCCTATAAAAACCATCAGAGAATAGCTCAGGTTGGAAGGGGACCTCAGGAGACGTCATCAAGCCCCAACCTCTGTCAAAGCTAGAAAAAGCCACAGTACAAAACTGCCCCACGGAAAAACTTGTTATAAAACTGAAGCTAATCTTTTTGGGAGAGAGAAAGTAGCTCACAGAATTGTCATCTTCTTATAGCATTTCAAATGCTTAGTTTCCCATTTCAAGAGCCATAAAAAAATTCTCAGGCTTCAATGGATGGTTGATCTCCTTTCACTAATAAACATAATTATTCTCAGCCTCCTGAGCCAGACTAAGCTAAGGAGAACAAGACCTGTCCTGGATCCCTCCCTCAGTAGGAAGCTGGTCTTAGCTGCCAACCGCGTTCATAACACATTTAAGTGTCGAGCTCAACATCTTTCTCCCAAGCCAAAAAAGAGCAGAAATCCTTCTGAAATAGAAAACGATGGAGAGAAAAAAAAATCACCTTATACACTCAACACTGATCATACAGATTTGGTGAAAAACTTTTTTTACTTGCTCATTATTATTATTACCTTATTATCCTAAATTATTACCTTATTGCTGCCTTTCAGTACTTAAAGGGGGCCTACAGGAATGATGGGGACAAACTTTTTAGCAGGGCCTGTTGCAATGGACAAGGGGCAATGAATGGCCTTAAACTAAACCAGGGGAGATCTAGACAAGATACAAGGAAGACATTTTTTACAATGAGGGTGGTGAAACCCTGGCCCAGGTTGCCCAGAGAGATGGGAGATGCCCCATCCCTGGAAACATTCCAGGTCAGGCTGGATGGGGCTCTGAGCAACCTGATCCAGTTGAAGATGTCCCTGTGCAGGGGGGCTGGACCAGGTGACCTTTAAAGGTCCCTTCCAACCAGAACTATTCTATGATTATTGTTACTCATCAGCCACTGAGGACTATTCTACTAGATTAGCTCACCAGAGCATTTAGGGACGAGGAGCATGAGAATCTCCCAGACATCACAGATGCAGCAGTGGAAAGGTGGGGAAGAACAGGACGAAGGAACGGGGAAGCCTTCATGTAAAACAGGAGACTAAAGTTCAGAAAAATTACCATTACCTACAACTGCTCGGGAAAGGTGGTGGGTGGCTGGGCATGATCCACCTACTTGGCACTAACTATCCTTGAATAACAGACAGCTGATTTGCTTTTAAATCTCTGTCCCTTCCTCAGCTAATTGAGCACCGAGAATCTGACAGAAAGACATCAAAGCTCTACACGTCACCCCCCCGACCCAAACACGTGCCGCTGTCCTCCTCTGCCATCGGGAACAGAAGTTCAGTCACGTCAAGGAAGAGCCCAACTAACACTTCAGGTCGTTGTCCTGTTATAACTTTTCCTCTCAACATCTGTTCCCCGCAACTGCCATGGCGAAACTCTTCCTCCTAGGAGGAAGCTGGGGGTGGGGATGAATTCCTTGTGAATGCTCAACGGGTTCCTCTGAGCGACAGTTCAAAAATCTGAGTTATCCCGTAGATCTCAGTATCTAAGAGATACGACGGCTGTTCCAAGCTGCAGCATTAGGTTCTCATTCCCAGGCTGTGGGTTATTGGGGTCCAACGTTTCAGAGTAACCTTTCGCAGCAGAGGAGCCAGCTCTCAGACCTGGACCACATCTCGGTTGGTATTTTGGTCATCTTTCTTTTTCCAGAGGCACAACCACGAGTAAATGCCCCTAAAAATTAAATGCTTTCCCAGCAGCTGCTTGGTGCTAACAGGGTTTCAGCGCTAAGTCTTGCTGAACTAAAGCCTTTTATTATATGCTTCTGTTAGTTGGCATCTATGTTCCTTTCTGCACGTACAGTACAAATATAATTTTCAGACCTTTCCAACCCTACTTTTGAACACCAAGCACAGCTTTAAAAAACAGGGGGGAAAAAAAAAAAATCACACTTGTCATTTCAAGGTAAGTTTGAAGTTTCCATGAATAGTTTTCATGTTTGCGTGAACAGCAGCTGTGTACGTAAACGGTTTGCAATAACTAAAAGCTCTAAACTAATTAAGATTTTCCCACTGCAAATACTGATTTTAGGTTTGTTCTGCATTCTTTCCTTTGCAGAGAGGAAAAGGTCCAGCTCAAGACTTCGCTTCTGGCCACAGAAAGTATTTACTGTTTCAACAGCCTTTCCATTCCAAGGGAATGACATCAGCACTAGCACTTTGCAAACTTTTAGGTTAATTCTCAAGCAGAGCTCCATGCTCCCAGATATGCCAGTCCTAACATGACATGCTTCCTCAGAATTTGTTCCAGATTTATTGGGGCTGTGACCAGCCTTAACGCTCGGAAAGATCTTTTATCAGGCACGTACGGCACAACCTGCAAGTCACAAGAAAATGAGCTCTTCAAAACGCAGCGCAACTCTTTTGTGAACTGCCTGCCGGTGTCAAAGCTTAAGGCACAAAGAAGAACACGTACGGACTTTTTCGTTTCAGAAAGTTGTAGCAATATACATTAAAGAACTCCTTGTACAAGAACAACCCCAAAACTGCAGATGCCACGTTGCAGCTGAGTCACAGAAACCAGGATGGAGGGGATGTGACATGGTCATCGAGTCCATCCTCCTTCACTGAAACACGATCATCTACACCTCAACCATTCCCGACATGTCCATTTAAAAAAAAAAAAACAAAACAAATTAAATAAATAACCTCCTGCCCCATGATTGTGGCAATCTCAAACCTTCCTCAGCAAGGCAATCTACTGCAGTATCCAACTCTCCTCATCACTGGGAAGATTATCTCCTCAACTGCAGCCTATTAGTTCTTTCCAGCACACCCACCACAGATGATTTCATCACCACTGTCTTTGTCACAACCTTTCACATAATTGAAGGCATTTTTCCCTCTTTAAATGAAGCAGGCTCATTTCTTTCATAGCCTGTATTTACCAGATCACAGATTCCGCTTACTGCTGTTCTCTGGAATGTTTTTTAAATTGGTCTCCATCCTTCCGAAGATGAGGTAGCCACCGTGGCCACGCGCTCCAGCCCGGGCCCCAGCAGCACCAAGGAAGGAGCAACATTTCCATTTCCAGAGCTCACTTTGAGGTTTCTTCTTCCCTTTTTCTATATAGAGTAACCCAATTCTTGGTTTTTGTAGTCTATTATACCTCCCAGAACTACTGTGCAGAACTATTACACAGTAAAAAAAAAAACCATGCAGGTTTGAGAAAGGCTGCCTAAAATGTAATACTTTGCTCTTGCCTTGATCAAACTGTTTTTCTTTCAAGGCCATTTAAGTTCTCCTCCTGTCGCATCCTCCTTCCCTCCTCCTCAACCCACTCTCAACCCTATCAGAACCTGATGCAGACTATAATTTAATAAGAATCAATCCTTATTCCATCCTTCAACTCCTTAATGAAAATATTGAATGAAGTCAGACCTAGGACAGATTCCTGCCTAATCCAGTTTGACGCATCTTTCCAGTTTGCCAGGGAGGCATTCCAGGGCAGGGTCACGGATAAACCGCAGGGCTGTGTGCCGGCCGACAGATGTCATACTGGGAAGAGCAAATCCAGTGGCACCCTGTACACGCACCACCACTTCCACAAGGGGCAAAACCGGGGAGCCCTCCAGCATCGAAAACTTGTGAAAGAAATATTTCTATTCAAACCAGTCAATCACACCATGCTAAAACTTAACACACCAAGGAAGATTATTAATTAAGCCGACAAATACCTACCTGGATGAGATCTCTAAATATTAAATATTTCAAACTCCTGCTGATTACATGAAAGCTAATAAAAAACACTTGTGATAAAACACATCTGGAGCTCCCATGTCCAAGGTAGAGAGATCAACATTATCCAACTTCAAGAAAAGATCCAATCGTTGAAACATGTTCTAATTCTTAAAAAATTGCTGTGTATTAGCATCTCACTTAAGTTTTCCACTTCTAAGAGCCTTCCCACTGTTGCTATCTTAATTCTCCTGCTAAAATGCCTTCCTTGATGTCTATGAGCTTATCTTTCAGTGTTTGACTTTAAAGACTAAATCATATGTAGGAAACAAAAAAACAAGCCACTCCCTAAATAACTGAAGGCAAACAAAACAAAACCCCTGCATAAACCCCAGAAACTTCCATCTTTAGATCTCAAATAAGAAGAAAAAAAAATAATAAATCTTTAGCCATCCTGACTCACTGGGACGTAAAGCAAAGGATAACTGCGGTGTTTGCCTCAACACCACTGTTATTTAGCTGTGAATTAATCACATGTTTCAGAGATGTCCTGGTCGTGGTCCGTATCTATTAACCTGCTAGTTTTATCTATTGACCTACTAGTTTTACCCATTAACCTGCTAGTTTTACCTTGACTGCTTCAGTATCCTACTGTCAAAGGGGCAGGATACTCCAAAATACCCAGAGTGCAGATTCCCATCATATGGTTTGTCTCTGCATCCTTCTTTAACAGGAAAGACCTGCTCTCGCATGGGTAGGCATCAGATGTTCTCACATCAAGCAGACGCGGAAGCGCTCAGATGTACGTAACGAAGTCACTTCTGCTAAAATGTGTTTTAAAAATAAACGTTAAGTGCATTCAATCCTCCTTGCCCCCCAAATATTGTTTTGATGTCTGTTTTTCATGGGGGTGGAGCAAGGAAAATAAGATCAGTAGTAACCTACCAGGGGAAATGAAATGCTGGATGCAAGGGACAAACGGAGTGTAAGTGACATGTTGGGTTTGTTTTTCTCTGCTTCTTTGCCGCTACTGCTGGAAGACAGCAATAACAACTCCTGCTTTACTGGCTAAAGATCTGAGTGAATTCCTA
This sequence comes from Alca torda, assembly GCA_008658365.1. Classification (NCBI taxonomy): domain Eukaryota; kingdom Metazoa; phylum Chordata; class Aves; order Charadriiformes; family Alcidae; genus Alca; species Alca torda. The sequence goes on from CM018081.1 coordinate 4,617,537, forward strand.
CTGTGAACACGCAGTTGGTCCATGAGAAGGCAGAAAAGGGCTTTCTTGGTAAAATACAGCAACCCCCCATCTCTACCACATACATTTTACATCTTAAGAAAGCTCTTTGTACATCTCGCAAAGGAAGATAACCGAGGGAACGCACTGCAAACGGCTGCAGCTGGCTGGCTTTGAAGGAACCCCAAGTTAAACAACGATATAACCCACAGAAACAGAGAAAGCCCAGGCTGGATCTGCTGCAGCAACAAACCACTCGCACACAAGACCTCTTCTTGGAGCGCTCTCTTTCCTCCTTTTGACTTGCTTCAGCTTATTTGCTGTGTCAAAATATTTTTTTTTTATTATTATTTTCAGTAGTTTTCCCTTTGCTATCCTACAGCAGCAGCCCGCAGGCTCCCTGGGCTTGAGAAGACAGCGAAAGCTTTGCGGATAAGCAAGGGCTGACTGGCAGCGGCCACCCCTCCCTCTTCTTGTCAAGTCCACTTTTAGGAACGGCACGGCCGATTCATCCAGAAGTAGCTCACCAAGAATAACTATTCAGAATTCTGTTGACTTTTATTAGCCTAACGTCAATGCTAGAGGCTGCAATTTCAAAGGGTTCTTCTAAGCGGTGCTGGCAGAGGCAAAAAGCTCCCGTTCGCGCAGGCGGGCGAGCGCCCACGCGTGCGGGACAGGTGGAGATACGCCACGTGGTGATGCCTCCACGTTCCGGCAACCCCTCGTGTGTGTGACAGCAATTAAAAAGGATGAATCTTTGCGGCTAAAAATCTTGAGTCTTGACCTAAAGCTTGACCTTCTCATGCCAGAGATGCGGCAGGTTCAGCTCTTGGCCCGGGAGGGACAGACAGCGTTGGTTCCATGGGTCGCACGTTGAATTTGCGCCAGAAAGAGCAGCAGCTCAACGCCACTAGTCACACCAGACTGACCGACTCCGAAAATAAGATTTTCTTCTCTAGTCTTGCCCCTCCTATATGAACATCAGGCATCACCACCCCAGAGCCCACTGCAGTTCACACCAAGCGTGATAGGATGAGACCGAAGTAAACAGTTAAAAAAATAATAACAACAAAAAGATACACAATCAATCCTTTCCAATTCAGGAACTGTTTTAATCAATCATTGTCCCTTCCTACACCTTGCCTGAGGCGCAGGAAGGTGCCTGAAGACTGTTATAATGTAAGTGAGATTATTTCTTTGTTTTAAAGAAGCATTACCTCTCTTCTTTCTTGACTTTCTACCTTTTCCCTGTCTTTTCTGATTTGGTTGGATTTACAGGAGCTATATTTGTATTAGATACAGCTTTGCAAACATTTTTCTACCTATTCTTTCGGGAGTTTGTCCTGTTTGTTGTTGCCATTAATGCTTTTCATTTCTAACAACAAGAAATTTTTTCGATTTGACAAGGAGACTGAAAGGTCTTCCCAAAATTTCTGGGGAGCTCCCAACTCCCACTCTCTCAGTAAAAATCGCCTGTTCCTTGGGAGAAGAGACCGAACCCCAACTCTCTACCCCCTCCTTTCATGGAGCTGTAGAGAGCGAGAAGGTCTCCCCCCAGCCTCCTCCAGGCTGAACACCCCCAGCTCCCTCAGCCGCTCCTCACAGGACTTGTGCTCCAGACCCCTCACCAGCTCTGTTGCCCTTCTCTGGACACGCTCCAGCACCTCCATGTCTTTTTTGTGGTGAGGGGCCCAAAACTGGACACAGCCCTCGAGATGGGGTCCCACCAGTGCCGACTACAGGGGGAAAACTTCTGCAAAGATCACCACCTGACTGCCATTGCGACCCCGGGCTGACAAGCGGCCTGGCCATGAAAGCCCTCCAGGTTTCTCCAGCCCAAGGGAGGAGGAGGGGAGGGTCGGGTCAACTGTTCGGCCAAGACACCCACGCTTTTTAACATGTGAAAGGCCTCAATAGCAACTCGAAAGGATGTCTGATGCCAGCTGTGAAATGACGTTATCTGGCATTTACAGAGGCAAGATTTCCTCTCGGAAAGAAAAGGTCCCCTTCAATCACAGCGACTGACTCTCAGCTGCCGGGCGAAGCCAGAGCCCGAGTGCCACCAATGCAAACAGTGAAGGGAGTCTCACGACTTCTCCTCCTTACGCTGATGAAAAACACCAGCTTGACAGCACCAAAAATTACTGCCTGCTTTTCCCCAGAGGGTCACAGGGGGCTCCGCTGCATCTCACCACCAGCTCGAGAAGCAGCCGGCAGCTCGGACACATCTCCCTGCTGAGACAGCCAGCAGGACCTCCCATGGCAGAGGTGATCCCCGCACCCTCTAAGAATTGAGGTGGAAAGCACAAACCATATCAAACACAGACTTTGACAAATCTCCAGTGTCACCAGTCCAGGGTTTTAAATCCTCTGACTGCTGCCCCATGCCAATCAGGAAATATTTTTCTCCAAAATACTATCCCCAATGCAGGGGGGACAATGGCATCAATATTGAACCCAAAATAAAACTTATTTCTCTCAACCTTCAAAAATACAACCATGCAAAAAATGGCCTTTGACAGTCTGCCCTTTAAACACAATAATAGCATTTTATTGATAAAAAAAAAAAAAAACAACCTAGCAAAATAACCTGCAAAACTGCATATTTGCACAGGAAAACAATCAGACAGCACAGCCAAAACAGACTCCATAGGAGCCCCAAACTTGGTCGGGATTAAACGGAGCTCCTCAGCCAAAATTAACAACCTCCTTGGCAATGAACCTTGAAAAGCCACTGAATTCGCTACAACAATCTGAAGGCAGCGGAGCACTTCCCCCGTGCAAAGGCATAAGGCTGCCCGTTATAGTCTAACTTGAAGAAAAGAACCGTAAGTCAAAATTTGCCCTCAGCCACAACTCCTCAGCGCTGCTTGAAACGAAGAGGAAATTAATGGAGAAACGTCTTCGTTACCATAGGTAACGAAAAGTGTTTTGGGATGCTAGGTTTTAGCAATAACCACTATTTGGCTCTCTCAGGAACAGAGCCAGAGCGAGCTATTCGTCCTTTACGAGAAGGTAAGCAGGGAAAACGTTCTCTAAAGCAGGGAAAATACGGAAAACGTGTCATCTTTTCACCGTTCTTCATTTTGTCTTAAGATTTACATTAAAGCAGAAATCTTATTTCTAGTCACCACTAATACTAGCTGCATGGTTTTTTTGAAGAGGTTAGATTCCACACGAAAAGTCTGTTTTTAAGGAAATTCTAATGCTTGAAATACAAAGGTTTTTCACGGAGCCCGCACTGGGATTTTTCACTGACAACCTCGTGAATGGCTGCAGGGTCACGATGCTCTTTTGAATGAACCCCCGTCCGGCTTTTCTGTTACCGACGTAAATTATTGACCTCTTTTTCCAGGTGAAAACTATGAGATAATCGGATTGCAATGAGAGCTGGGGGAGATTGCAGTAATCCAGGAAAAGGAAAAACACTTTTTTTCTTTCCACTCAGCCCAGGCACTTCAGCTTGGAGATGGGGAGGCGAAAGAGCTCACGCTCCCCTCTTTAAATCAACCCAAACATCTATAGATTGACAGCAGAACAGAAATAAATTCTCTTCCTCATTACAGGTGACAATCAACTTCCTTGACTAATCCCAGCCTAAATTGCTTTGCAGTTAAATCTGAATGATGAATGACGATTATGTGAGCTAGAATTATTTTAAAGAGAAATTTCATAAAGATCAAGTGCTACATTCCTACAATGCCAAAGTTAAAAAAGGGCTAACATGATGTTACTGATGCCCTCCCTCCCCTGGGCTACCAAGATGATGAGGGGATGGAACATCTCTCTTATGAGGAAAGGCTGAGGGATTTGGGTCTCTTCAGTCTGGAAAAAAGACGGCTGAGGGGGGATCTTATCAACACTTATAAATACTTAAAGGATGGGTGTCAGGAGGATGGGGCCAGGCTCTTCTCAGTGGTGCCTGGGGACAAGACAAGAGGCAATGGGCACAAACTTGAGCATAGGAAGTTCCACCTAAACATGAGGAGGAACTTCTTTACCCTGAGGGTGGCAGAGCCCTGGCACAGGCTGCCCAGAGAGGTGGTGGAGTCTCCGTCTCTGGAGACATTCAAAACCCACCTGGACGCGTTCCTGTGCAATCTGCTGTGGGTGACCCTGCTGTGGCAGGGGGTTGGACGAGATGATCTCCAGACGTCCCTTCCAACCCCTGCCATTCTGTGATATGAATAACGCACTCTGGAAGGTTTAAAAAAAACCCTGATCTACGACGTCTGCAGCAATTTAACTACTAGTGAGCTGGAAGAACCGCCTGTGCGATCAGCAGTCCTGTACGGGACGAGAGTAAAATACAATCTCAGATATTTGCACAACCAGTTTCACCGCTGAGAATCATTCTAAACGTTGAAAATATTTTTCAGAAACATCCACCTGATTACAGCTCGCTGGGAAGGCTTCAACAAAGCTACAGGAATTTCAACTCGATCTGGATTTCATTGCTGAGATGAAATTCAGGCAGAAGTCACATGAATCACAGTAAATCAAAGCAGCTGCTTCTAAGCACAGCTCCTTACAGAAAAAAAAATAAACAGAAAAACAAACTCAAGCTTCAGGACAAAATCTTTTCTAACAAACCTTGGGAGAAAATCAAAACAGCTGCTTCATTTTAGAAGAACGTCTGTTCGTTCTGTTAATTGCATCGCCCTGCATTTCTAAAAACAAAGTTTCCCCCTCCAAGAAAAGAAAATATACTGAAGGTCACAAAAACTTTTGAAATCAAATCGCACCCTTCCTTGGAAAAAGAAAACGAACCGATAGGTTTTGTAGCGCAGCCTCAGAGAGTTCGATAAACAAATCCCGTTAGCTTCAGCGGGACATGAAATTTCCTTTCACTGCCTTTGCAAATCCAGATGAATATACAGATGGACATTGTTCAGAACATCTGGGTATACAAACAAGGGTTGTTCATTAAATTATTAGACTTAAAGGTGTTTTATTTTTTATACTCCGGAGGGAGGAAATGTTCTACCTCTTCCCTATAAATACCCTCTCCCTTCTGGCTCAGTGTCCCAGATATCACCAAATAAGGGAAAGATGGTTCCCTTCCTTTGATGGTGGTCCACGTTATCTCCTCCGAACTGGTGAGAACACGCTGTTTATCTTGCTCTGAAGCTCTGAGACCTTTGTGTAACTCTTCTCCCCAGCACGGGGATTTACCCGCTGAGCATTTAAGCAGGATGAAAACCGACTTGATATGGGTTTTTTTTTTCTGTTAGTTGGATATCTATAAATTACGTAAACTCCTAGGAAAAAGCCTCACATTTCAGTCTTCTGGATTTGACTGTCAGTTGTAGCAGAAGCTGCAAATTCCTGAGATAATATGAAGATCCTCGGGAGGGAAGAGGTTGTGCCTTACATCATTCAGCACCAACTTCCTGATAAATCATGGAGCAGATAGCTTATCCGTCTCCCCCCGCCAAGGAGATCCTGCTGGCAAGATGAGACAAGGGAGGGATAAAAGCAGATGAGAACAAGAGTACGAGTCTACAGGGGTTGATCAGGACTGTGAAAAACAGCCTTGGGGAAAAATCCCAGATGCCGTCAAAAGGGTTTTTAAGTCACCAATAAGGTCAAACAAGAGCCCTGGACCCAAATTTCGCCACTCTACTAGATATAGAATAATGGAATCATAGAATGGTTTGGGTTGGAAGGGACCTTAAAGCCCATCCAGTTCCACCCCCTGCCCTGGGCAGGGACACCTCCCACCAGACCAGGTTGCTCCAAGCCCCGTCCAACCTGGCCTTGAACCCCTCCAGGGATGGGGCAGCCACAGCTTCTCTGGGCAACCTGGGCCAGGGGCTCACCACCCTCACAGCAAAGAATTTCTTCCTAACATCTACTCTAAATTTACCCTCTTTCAGTTTAAAACCGTTACCACTCATTCTATTGCTGCATTCCCTCATCCAGAGTCCCTCTCCATCTCTATGCCCTACACTTTCCCAGGTGGACGCAGAGCTGTGTTTCCAGCAGGCTAGCACACTTACGAAGATTAGGGAGCTTCAGCCGAGGTTTATTTTGTCTGAGCTTCTGTCATGAGACCGAAAAATGGAACTAGAATCGTGGTCACCTCCCTGCCCCATTTGTGCCTCAGAGCCGTGGAAGCCCAGGAGACCAGCTCTCAGAGCAGCTTATAAATACGATGTATCCACAGCTACCCTGATGTTTTGTTAGCATTTCCAGTTACAAAAATTCTGGATGCAACCAGGTTTGACACATTTATGTTCACCTTTAAAAGTAGCTGACATTGGAGAATAAATCTTTGGAGAATAAATCTTATGAGGAGCGATTGAAGGAGCTGGGACTGTTTAGTTTGAGGAAGAGGAGGCTGAGGGGAGACCTCATCACTTTCTACAGCTACTTGAAAGGACATTGTAGAGAGGTTGGTGCTGGTCTCTTCTCACAGGTAATTAGTGATAGAACAAGAGGGAATGGCTTCAAGCTGCAGCAGGGGAGGTTTAGGCTGGACATTAGGAAAAAATTCTTCCCAGAAAGAGTGGTGAGACACTGGAATAGGCTGCCCAGGGAGGTGGTGGAGTCACCATCCCTGAATGTGTTTCAGACTCGTTTAGATGTGGTGTTGGGGGATATGGTGTAAGGGAGAACTGTGTAGAGTGGAGTTGATGGTTGGACTCGATGATCCCAAGGGTCTCTTCCAACCTAAATGATTCTATGTTTCTATGATTCTATGAAGATGGGAGAATATTGTCCAATTAAATTAAGAGGCGATGCTCCCATTTAGTTGATGAAGAGACTCTCTTATCAACAACTTCTGCTGCCTAAGTCACGACGCTGCTTCTTTAGTCTTTCAAGATAAGTGCATAAAAATAGAGCGCGAATATCTCTTCTCTCCCTGCCCCAACCCCCCCGAGTCTGCAGGACTCTGTGCTAACGAAGCGATGCTGGTTATACATCTCAGCAATTCTTCCTGCTGAAGAAAAGACATAAATTAAACCTCAACTGGGTTAAGTTCTTGCATGCATACACATTGGCATGAACCTGGGAACGTACTTTACTTGAAATCCGCATAATGCCAATATGTTTCCAGCATATTCATCAGTCTATATAGAGCTGGCTCAAGTGGTTACTTTATGTGACTATTAGGTAAAATAATCTTTAGTAAAGAATCTGTGCGGCCCAGCTAATGGAGTTGACTGGTACACAAAGGTGTTTTCTCAGCATGGGAACGTCAGAATTCTCTGAAAGTCATAACCGTTTTGTTTTCTGCCTGGACGAACCATTTCACAGCCTATTATTTTCGGGAAAATACAAAAGATAAAGGACGTTCAAGAAGTAGGCACATTTCCAAATCGAAACAAACCAACCCACAAGCTCGGTGATGATGGGAGAGATAAGGTAGAGGCCCGAGAACATCACACTGGAAATTCCCCGGTGTCACAAATTAACTGTGGTTTCTCAAGTTCAGACTAGTGCCCTAATTAACGCATCCTATTTCCTCCCACTTATTAAAACTTGAAGAAAAGCAGCATGCACACAACACACAAAACATATTCCTAATTAGATATACATCTAAACAACTCGGCCAAATAGTATTTGCTGAAACTATTAAAAAAAAATGCAGCGGGAACAGTAGCACTATTCAGATCTCATATGTGATGCTGATCCATACTCACAAGATTCAACACGTCTGTTTCCAGTAAATATTGTTTCACATTTCATTACTTGATATAATACTAAAAAAAAAAAATAAAAATCACATATCCTGACAGATGTATTTTAGTCTTCAGAGTGGGGTTTTTTTTCCATGTTACTAATAACATCACTGTGTCAGTTTTGACGGGTTGTCTTCAGGAGACAATCTTGTTAAATCTCCGTATTTTACGGAAGTAAACACATTTAGGGAAACCAGGAAAGCTGCACCGACTTGCTGTATTTTGGACACCATTTATGACATTTTTTTTTCTGCGGAACATTTCTACATTGGTATAACAGAGCTCTTTATTAGTCCGTACCAAGTCACCAGTTCCTGGATAAAAGAACATAGCAGTTATGTATATTGCCATAGTGTTCCTCAGCCTCTGCGCTCACACGGACCCAAAGCGATGAAACTAAGCTTTAAAATCTATAGGATATAGAGGTACAGATACATATACAGCCCAATAAGCTCGCAAAACAGGTTCAGGACCAAAATAGAAAAGAATTGACAGGATCTAGAATGAGTAAGTAGAGGAACTTCGCCTGGTTCCTGTCTGCGTTGAATCACAGCTCTCTCAATTTCCCTTTAATTTGCAGGCTCTGGGTTCAAAAAAAAACAAAACAACTTGATACTATTAAAAAAGAAAAATAGAAAAAAAAACCCTAACCACTTTTCCTAAATAAATGCTATAAAGAAGAAAGATGCAGAACAGGATAGGGTTGTATCAAGAAAGCGTCACCTCTCTTTCTTTTGTATGTTGTCACCCATTCTGCAGCACGTACTGACAGCTTGCGGAGCATATCCCACACAGCTCAGGGAGAGCTAGAGCTACCCACATCTCCTGAGAAACGCCCGTCAGCAGTGTGGGCAGGAATACGAAGCATCTGAAGGAAAGGTTGGGAGTACCTGAAGGCTCCTTCAGTGCACAAAACCCAATTTACAAAACCCTCAATGACAGGAGAGAAACATCTTTGAGTTTTTAAGCTGGTTGTAGACACGTGACAAAGGTCCTACAAAAGTTTATGATGTATCTATAGTCTACAACAACTCCTTGAACTCTTGAACAATTCCAATCTTTTTTTCTCCCTTATCCATACGTAAAGCATGCCAACTCCACGTGCAAGAAACCAGCTGCTCAGAGAAATGAAGTGGACTCCAAGCCAGCGTTGATGACTTTGGGCAACTGAAAAGCAAGTCTGCTTTTCAAAAAAAACAGTTAGACAAGTTCACAGACAACAGGTCGACAAGTGGGCACCAAAAGGACTAGGCAGGACTCAACCCTCCATCGTGCCCGGCAGACCTGGATGCTGGTGGAGGAGCAGGGACCGGTGCGTGGGATGGTGCTGGGCTTCCAGGTTCTCCCCCTGCAGCATCTCCACCACGACTGCTGAAGACTGACCACTGGGTTAGATGGGCCTCTGCTCTGCCCCAGGGTGGTGAGCCCCTGGCCCAGGTTGCCCAGAGAAGCTGTGGCTGCCCCATCCCTGGAGGGGTTCAAGGCCAGGTTGGACGGGGCTTGGAGCAACCTGGTCTGGTGGGAGGTGTCCCTGCCCAGGGCAGGGGGTGGCACTGGATGGGCTTTAAGGTCCCTTCCAACTCTAACTGTTCTATGGTTCTATGACTCAGTAGGGCTAAATCTTCTCAAACCACCACAAAAAAAAAAAAAAATATTCTTTATGGAACGCTTACATAAAGATGCATGTGAGCCCCCCCAGCGCTGCCTCCCTGCACAGGCTGCTCTGTTTATTCTGGCACCCAGTTCCCAGCACCCACCCAGCTCCCAGACAGGATGCACATAACAATCCATCGCCCGCTTTCTACTTTTACCCATTTAAAGTGGTTTAGTTTGGGCTATCTTAGGTTCTTCAAACTTGAATGAGGATTAAAAAAAAAAAAAAAAGATTTTTATCTGATTTGAACGAAGAAAAAAAAAAAAGAAAAAAGATGTTTTATTAGCAAATAGGGGAAAGCATTGTAAGAATGTTCACAACTGCTTATGTTCCCACACTACTTGCAGCCGCACACAAAACTTCCCAAACTACCAGATCCCTACATGACCAAGAAGTGAACCACTGAGCGCATGAGAAGGAAGTGACTCAGACTGAAATTCATAAAGGACAGCATGAATGGGACAGGATTTCCGCTTACAGCTCTTTTTACATGGCGAGGCTCCTTTATAAGAAAAAAAAAAAAAAACAAACCCCAAAAAAACCCAACACAAAACCCCAACCTTGATCCCTCCCTCTCCCATTCAGTTTTTAAAACAGCTCTGCAGAAAAGCTACAGTATGGATTTTAAATCAGAATCCCTGCAAAGTCTTCTGCCTGTACAAGACCACATCCATCCTACCACAGCAATAATTCCTAGCTTTTCAGGCAATTATAAGCCATCATTTTCCCTTTTTTGCCTTAAAATACCATATTTCCAGCATTGCTAGAAATCTTCATGTATGAGTGCACCTCCCAACACAAAGGCACGTTGCTCTCAGTGGAAAAGGGGAGAGGAAATGCGCTTAAATAAATCCCTAACCTGAAACTGTGATTTCTCTACTAAAAAGAGTTCCTGATGCCATGCTGCAGGGCCAGCCTGGGATCAGGGTTCATAATAGAAGTATCAACCTATGTTTAATGCACTGTTGCGCCGTACAGAGCAGAGTGGCAGGGGAGCACATGCTGGACCTGCAATTGAAGAGACGACTGAACCAAAAGTACTCCCAGAGTCCTTGGCTTATTTTGTTTTAGTGCTATCGACGACGCCATTATCCCATTTCTTCCACCAGTGCTGAATCAGCTTTTTGGAAAACCCCTGCTTCTTTCAATATTAGAAGGAGTCAGTAAATTATTTGACCCAGCACAGTTTTCCTTGAGCGCTTACTCAAGTGTCATGGGCGTAATACAGGCAATTAGTGCATATTTTGATGGAAAAGTATGTTTTTAACTAAAGTATCTCATGTCCTGTGATGTATGTCATGCCTTTTCAAGGAAAAAAGTAGAGTTGGCTTTGCATTGGACACTGAACTTTTTCCTCAATGTTATTCTTACAGTATTCCATAATAACCCCAGTGCAGTCGCAGCAGAGATTGCTTGGAGGAGTTCAATAAGGAGCAACATATCTCCTATAAGGACAGGCTGAGAGAGCTGGGGGGGTTCAGCCTGGAGAAGAGAAGGCTCCGGGGAGACCTTAGAGCCCCTTCCAGTCCCTAAAGGGGCTCCAGGAGAGATGGGGAGAGACTCTGGATCAGGGAGGGGAGCCATAGGACAAAGGGGTACGGTTTTAAACTGAAAGAGGGGAGATTTAGGTTAGATATTAGGAAGAAATTCTTTGCTGTGAGGGTGGTGAGCCCCTGGCCCAGGTTGCCCAGAGGAGCTGTGGCTGCCCCATCCCTGGAGGGGTTCAAGGCCAGGCTGGATGGGGCTTGGAGCAACCTGGGCTGGTGGGAGGTGTCCCTGCCCAGGGCAGGGGTGGGACTGGGTGGGCTTTAAGGTCCCTTCCAACCCAAACCATTCCATGATTCTATGATCACATCCCTCATAGAAATTACTACCAAGCACCAGGGAGCAGGACAAGCATTTACTTAAACACAGGGGCAGCAGATCCAAGAACAGAAACGTCTGTCTTCCACTTCCCCGTCACAAACGCCACCATGCAGATCACATTCCTCTACCGATTAAAACAGGCTCAAATCGCCTCCCAAAGCATCGGCTTCAGGGCGGCTGGACCTGCCAGCAGCAAGCTCCTACCCACGCTCCCTGTGCCGCCAGTGCTCTGCTTCCGCAAAGCCCAGTCCCTAAGGAAAAACAACTGGGATTTTGGCTGTGCAAGTGTCAACTCCAGCAGCGTACGGGGCTCCCAAAGCCCCGCTCCCTGGATTGCTCCGACAGCCAAAAACCCAAAATAAGCACACCGGCCACCATCGCACAACATCCCCGCCCCCAACCAGATAAGAAATGACAGGCTATAAAACACATCACCATCGCGATCAAGAAATTCACGCAAACAAACCCACCAGCTCCAGTTCTCCCTCACCTTACTCTTAAGTTTTACTCTAACTTCATACCTTCCTACTTGTCTCTTCAGAGTTTTTTTGGCTAAGTGGTTTTCTAAATAAAGACTCGTATTCTCTACGTATCATATAGATATTTTTATAGTTTTTCCAGGCTATTCTGCAATTTTGGAAGCAGCCACACAGCACCATCAAATTTTTAACTATTAGCAGGCTTGAACCGATACACGTCCACAAAACGTGCAAGTTTAAACAGTTTTACTGCTTGTTGTTTCTGACACATTCTTTTTCTTGGCTATTCTAAACATTTTAGCATTCTATCGTGTCATTTTAGCAGCATGAATCAAAATTATCAAGCGTTCCCAGATTGCTTTTAACTCTCACCCCAGTTACCTGTATGGCCACATTAGTCAGGTATCAGGCAATAAAATCCCCAAATAATTCAAGAAGAAACAGAGAAGGTAAATATAAAGCAGCAGATATGATTAGAAGCTTATAAATATCAAGCGGAAACTTACTGTAGGGCGTTGTTTTGGTGGGAGCCATTACAAATCCGCCATGACAAAACCCATAAATAAGAATATTAAAGGTAGCATAAGCTGACTGACAAGAAATAGTTGGGAAGCCTAATGTAGTGATTCATTTTCTTGGATTAAAGCATTCCCAACTACGGCTCCTTGCTAATTCCAAAGGCCCCGAAGCACAGCTGCAAACCCTCATTCCTTACCAAGCCAGCAGCGTTTTCTTCCCTTTTGGCTATCAGTTAAGTTACTTTTCATGAGTATTTGTTTCAGTTTTGTCTCACAAAAGCAAAAGTACACGGGCAAATAAATATACGCAATAGATAGATAATGGAAAAACTACGTTGTATGCATAAATTCACATGGGAGATTTCAAAGTGCGCTACATTATAAATACCCTAGACCACGTGGGTATAAGCTTGCTGCAGAAAACTTGGTTCAGCCTCCTGCAGTTGTTGCAATCAGCAAAGAGACAGGCAGAGACCAGATCAGCGGAAAGGTGTAATAGATTATAACAAGTTATTAAGGTAAATTTAGGTACAACTGGCTATGTGTAGAATGGCTTGTGACAAATGAGAGTTGATGAGACGAACGACCTCATGTTTTACTGTCGACTTTCAATTTCTTAACGATAAGCCTACAAAAATGTTGAGGAACATTATTTTCCAAGTTACAAGATTTATTTAACCACTAATTCCAACGGCTGAGACTAAGCATTTTCTTCTCAAATTTCTTCCGTATTAATTAATCTTACTTTCATATACGCAAACTTGCTTTTTCAGCAACCGTCTCTAAATGTTTCAGTAACTTTAGTACATTCACGTAGGAGATGCAACGTAGTGCTACCCAGTAGTCACGTTTTGGTTATAGCTCAATTATCCGCAAGGATTTTTGTGAAGTGTCAAGATCCCTGTACGAAAAGCAAAACAAAACCAAGAACTTGCCCATCAAATGCATTTCTGTTTCCAACAGATAAAAAGAGAATGATGCCGCATCTACCAGGGAGTAGCCATCAAAGACGGGGAAGCAACTGGGTCGTCTTACAAAACAAATAGAGTACAGCAAGATCAACGTTTATATTTAAGTTCACACTGTATTAACACTGTCTTTATGTGTGGGTGGTAGTGTTTTTTGGCATAGTCACTAGCTCCATATACAGGCCGTCGTAAGCCGGAAAAGTGCAATAAAAAGGAATTAAAAATAAATAAAGCCGTCTTTACCGTGTGGGTCTTGTTCATTTGACTTTGGGCTGCTTCTGGCTCTGCGCTCCGGCTTCTTCACGGCCGGAGCCCCCCCGCCGCTGCTTGCTCCATTGTGGCTCTTTGCATAACCATTATATACGGTTGCGCAGCTGCCGATATGGCTTTTGTAGATGGAGGCAGGAGGACTGTTCAGACGGTTTTGGCGATCGATCTGCCTGTCCTTGAGTTTTTTGTGCTGTGGTTTGCTGTACTGGTCTTCCCTGGTAATATAGCTGGACATTCCGTATAGTGGTATGATTTCTGAAACGGAAGGATTCACCCAGGTTAACGCAGAACAACAAGATCACTGAAATTTTTTTTCAGAAAACCAAATTCCTGACCACTTCTAAATGAAACGGCGCCAGATTTTCTTGGAGATGGATTTTACAACAAATCAAGGGTGTTTTTTTTTTCCTTAAAAAAGCTTTTCTACAGGACTCATCAATTTTTGGTATCATACTAAGCGTGCTCCTTTGCTCTTTGAGGTTTTATAACTCTTTGGATGAGCCCATATGAACAAGAAAAATACAGCAATTAGGGCCACATTTTTCCTCTCCTTTTCAGTCTTTGTTTTTCGGGGACACAGATTTCAAGGAAAAACCCGGGGAGACCGATATTTAGGAAAAAGTCTTCATGAGTTCACAGCAATTTAGCAGTTTCTTCCCCAGGGCCTGACTGGACAGAATAAGCTGAGATGCCCTGGTTTCAAGCTGCCATCACCAACTACATGTAATTTAATATCCCAGTATAAATAGATTTTACAGTCGTGTCAACTGTGCCTGCCTAAGGAGAGAAGTGCAGCACGAAGTGGAAGCTCTGAGTAAATAAAACTGTCTAAAAAAAAGCTTGGGAAATATCATCAATATCATACGTACACTTCAGAGAGACTTCATTAAATACAGTCCTCCCCTTCCCTCTCTCCACGAATGACTCTCTCTAACCTAAGGCAGGTCAGCTTGCAGGAATCAGAACATTTTCTGCTTTTCTCTATAGTTCAAACCTCCTTTTTACGCTCCGCTTTCAGTCTGAAGCTTGAACAAATTCGTGCCCAAAACAACAATTTTACCTTTGTCAGCAAAGTAACAATTGATGCCCGATAATCTTCTTCATATTTTTATCTACATCCATTCTGAAGTTATCGTAGAAACTTCTGAAGCAAACAAGCACCCTGTTGGAAGCTTTGTAAGTTGAGATTGCCACGTATACTGTAATTATAATTATTTATATGCACATATATATGCATATATATAATTATATATGCACTTAATAGTTTTCCAAGTTGTTTCAACTAGCCAGATTTTCTTTCTTCGCTATTTCAGTGAGTCTTGGCCTTCCTCTTTCCTTACCTACACGATCGTATTTGCATGCTCCCAGCAGCTAACTGCCCAAAACCAGCATGCGACAAATAAATGCCATTTTTTTTTATAAGTTATTGTATGGCAAATGGGCAACAGTGGACTGATACTCATCAGTACAATATTCACTGCTTCAATTATTTTCATAGAATCATAGAATTTTAGTGTAACAGGTATAGGGCATCCTACTAAAGCAATCAAGGATTATTTTATTTTATAAGTTGAATTGGCTTCTTGGTATCTCCCAGCTATAGAAATATTCATCAGCTATTTAACTAGCAGCTCTGTGTTCACTTGGCACGGTACCATGTTTGCATGCAAGACTTCGCCTAGCAATCTGACAGGCTGTCCTGTTCCTGTTCTGGCTGTCTACACCATGCTACTGGTTTCCTGAGCTTCCCACTTCCTCCTTTCCCAGTATAATGAAGCTAAATGTCAGCTGTAAGGGGTCCACTCCTCATTAGAAAACGAGGTCTGTTGGTCAACAGAATCTTCAAGGGGTAGCATCAATAGATATCCCCCCTCCTCTCTTTCTGCCTCTTCCTTCCCACTCCAGAGGAACCTCACTTCTGGTGACGGAACCTCACTTTTGGTGACGGAACCTCACTTCTGCCGGTATGGCTTAAACATATTCTTTAGAAAGGCTCTTAACTGCAGGCAGTTCAGCACTAATGTAAACCCATGAATCCTGAACTGATTTCCACGTTAAACATCTCAAGCAGCTTTGCCGATTACTTTTTCGGTGAACGCCCTCTTTCAGATTACACAAAGATTTATCTCCAGGGTGGCGGAGACACAACAGGGCATAGTTCAGACAAAAATATGCCCCTTTCACTCCTTTTCTTGCAATTATTTACTCATGGCCTGATTAGGGTTGCCATGCTACCCTTTGGTATCGGACAATGCTTTTCAGCGACTTACTGCAAGCCTCAACCAGAATAACAAACAGAAAATGCCTGCTATTTCTTGGAAAACCACTGTGGCCGTGAGCGGCCGGGGGGCAGAAAGCACATCACGGCCAACAGGAAGCGGTATTCGGCTTTCCCACTGGAAATGACTGCGGCAAGCCCTGCTCGGATCCAGCCCTCCGTATCCATCCTTGTTCCCAAGCCAGGACTGGCACATTTTGTCTCTTGCTTTTCTGTACAATGCCTCATCGTGACCCAGCAAGAGCAATCAGCGTGACTCACATCCCTACTTTAGAGCACAGGATGAGGCATTTTTTCCCACTGTATTTACAAATTAAGTTAAAATTGATTTTGTTTCTGCAACCTAGTGTTGTGACACAGGATTGTCCCACATTGCTGCACTCTGGATGGCTGCACTCCCCAACGCTTTCCTGCTCTGGATGTTGAAGGAGGCAGCTCCATCCATGTGGGTAAAACCACTCTACAAGTTCTCCAACTAATTTCTTTCCACTCTTGGTTTCGCTTGTCCCAAAAAATTTGCTGAACAGAGGTGTGAAACACCAGTATCTTCCTTCCAGCTCACCTTGTTCTCCATATATTGTAGGGGGAAGATGATGCTGTGGGAAAAACTGTGGTGGCATGTCCCCAGGTCCAGTGACAGGAGGATAAAAAGCTGTATGAGAGTTGTGAATAAAATGGGGATGGTGCGTCAGGTATGGAGGTAAGTGATGGGTTGGCGAGATGGCCGAAGGGTAGCTAGGAGGGTAACACTCTGGAGATTGGGGGGTAACCACCACCCTCCGAACGCCGGTGTTGTCTTCTATCACCTGGAAGGGAAGGCAGGGAAATGAGCACATTATCTGAACCAAACATATTTTTAAACCAGCACCGTTTACGGTTTGTTCTCCCATTAGAAAATGGTGGGTCCTCAGGTTTATCCATAAACACATTTCTAAAATTACTATCAGCAGAAGTCATCATAGTGGTGATGTGGCTTTTCTTGGAGACTCGGATAGCCACACTAATCACCGGGAGACTCGCTGCTGCTGGTGATAACTATGTGGCTAGGAGACAAAATAAATAACCTGTATTTAGGGAGTGAAACAATAGAAAAAGGAACACAAGGCACCAAAATAAGAGTACTCATTGGGACCAAACGTCACGTTCTGCCCATAAAATTCCTACCACTGATTTTGACAGCACTCTGAGTGAGTACGGAGTCAGTTAACGCTTGGCAATCAGCTGGCACTGCTCTTGTGGAGAAGCTGCGTGTGTGCACAGAGACGCGGACTCTGCAGGAACCCCTTGTGTTGACACACGTTTTCAAAAGAATCACTCTGTTCACAACAGGTATCTGTTCAAGACAGATCATAGGGCAGAAGGGGTTTTTTTTCTGCTGCAGAGCTGGTCTATACGTCCGTCCAAATCAACTCTGGAATATGCATAACTTGGCCCCAGATGCCATAGTCAAAGCATGTAAAAACAGATGTAGGAAGGTGGAAATGTGCTTAGGCTGAAAAAAGTTTTTCAGCTTATAATTTTTCCAGAGCTGTATTTCTGGAGAACAGTCAACCAGCCAAATTTCAGTCCAGACTTCGGAGCCAAGCTTTTCTTGAAGCTTACTCAAAAAAACTTCTGCCATTTCTGGAACTCAAAAATACAACCGCGTATGAACAATTACTATCCCTTTGATTCTGTACCTTGAGGTGCATAAGGTAGAAAAGCACAAAGGAAGCGTAATTTAGTTTCATACAACAAACAGGATGTTAAAAGTCTAATTTTTTTCTGACTAATGACACACAGGTAAAATGATACAGGTGATGAATGTGTTGTATGAGATAAGTCAATGTGCATCAAGGGCACCTGCCACAAGATGCTGCCACTCTCAGCTGATGACCACCAACATCAGCAGGAGTTATCTACCCCCACAGGAGTATCAGCAGAAGACCCTGCTATGGATCCAGCTCCAGCGACTCTTGTCACATCACAGTGTCAGCCTAAACCACAAAGAAAAATTGGTTTATGCTCATATACCCTGAAGTTAAGCAACAGCATGGGCACACAGTCACTTCTTCTGACTGCTGCAGAGGACCAAGCCCTGTCTAAGAGGCCACAGAATCACAGAATGTGTTGGGTTGGAAGGGACCTCTAAAGGCCATCTAGTCCAACCCCCCTGCAGGGAGCAGGGACATCTTCAACCAGATCAGGTTGCTCAGAGCCTCATCAAGCCCGGCCTTGAATGTCTCCAGGGATGGGGCCTCCACCACCTCTCTGGGCAAATGCCTACAGCCTCCACCAAACACGAGCCGTGCCCCAGGCATCAGCTCTGCAAGTTATCACCGGGTAAAATTTAACTAGTATTAGCAGACCCAATTCCTTCCTTAGGCCATCCGCATTCTAAGGGTATATGAATTTACACCTGTTAGCTACGGGCTGCGACCACAGTCATCGACAATTTCTGCAGGTTGGTTGGCCTCCTACAGAAGAACATTTGCTATAGAAAGTTAATTCACTCACTTGTAATTGACATTTTACATTAAAAAAACACTCTACTGAATAACCGTAACAGAAGTAGTTTAGCTTCACATATACTTGATCCTAACCTCTAAATTTACAACCTCAGCCTGCAATTTGTCATCTGCTAGCTTTAAATTTTGAATTTACAGAGTCCTCAGAAGAGGGTTGAACCTCGGAGATTTAGACTGTTTTAGAGATTTAGATCGGTGTCACTGCTGCGTTTTCAGGCCTCCCATCTCTGCTACTGGTTCTACTCGACCTCCACAGCATCTCTTATCCTGGCACCAGCTCTGAAACCCACACTCCGAAAGCCAGAGAAGAGGAAAATCCTTTTCATTTAGCACACACAGAAGTACTTATTTAGGACTGTGTACAGAAATGTTGGACTTAACTCTCTTAAGACTTGGATCATGCTCTAATTTGAGATAGCAAGTTCCTACATCTTGATGTGAAAAGTCTTCACCCATGGCTTTAACTGGTCCAAGCCCCAAAGACAACTTTAACTTTAGTCTTCCAGGTAGGTATAAGCTCTTACCTGTGCATCTAGACTGGACTACACCTGTATTTTGTGCCCTAGTGAAAGATTAATATGTTAAAAACCAGATTTAGACAGAAAGCTTGTGCTCTGTAGCAGCATGCAATGTAAATTCCTATCTAAAATTATTTGGATTTCTCTCCCTGAACTATCTTCTAGGGAGCCGGGAAGAAAGCTCAGAGTTCCTCCAAAGACCTTTTGGATGAAATTATCCTGCTAGATGCAACCATAAACCACCAACGGTAGCGAGAGAAAAGCCAGAGATCGGGGGATGAGCCAGCCTTCCCAATGGCTTTCATCAAAAAGCTAAGAGACTAATATTAATATATTGTATTTGTTTCCTCCCAGGCCACAAATGCTGACCGCATTCTTCTTACTTCATGTGCACGTGTTCCAAATAAAGGCAGAAACACAGGGGACCTTGCAAAAATAAGACTTTGTTTCCCTATCCTACAGGGCATTTGCTCCCTAAACTAGGAGTTATGGATTTATACGTAAATTTCTGAAGCTGCACGTACCGTCTTTAAATATGATATTCTCTCCTTAACAGATCACAAATTTGGTAATCCAATGTATTGTATATTCTCTGCATTAGGTGGCTATAAAACCGGCACAGGTTAAGACTGTAAATATGTCTTGATTTGTAAAACCCGCGGTGGGTAGGTGACAGTAGTGCCACTCTGGGAGATGAGGCTCTTTCAGTTCATCAGGAAGATGGAATTTAGTTCGAAGAGGAAATTTGGTTTGATCCATTAACGTAGCAGAGAGATTAAACTTTGCTCTTTGAAGAGGAAATCCCCAATTCTTTGTATCTGCTTAAAACCGTTTGTCGTGAAGATCACAAATTCATCAGGAAACACGCTGTCCGCTAAATGTCTCTACTCCAGCGCCCAGCAGCAACGAAGCCCTAATCCCCGCTGAGGCCTCCACATGCAACTGGAATATTAGAAGTAATTGCTGTTGCTAATTTTAGCAGTTTATATTTACAGAAAACAAATTATCTCTGTCCATTCGGCACCTAGAGCTAAACCTTCATTATTTTGTGTTTTTCAAACAGTTACTAGGTAAGTTGTCTTTTGCTCTTATTTTTTGAGCTCGCTGGTGTAATTGGCGTGCCGCCTCAATAACAATATTATTATAGCATAGCTCTGTGTGAGTTTTTTCCATATTTTAGGGAGCTTAATTGCTGAGTGAGGTAGGTAGATGATCTTTCAGGAGAATCTGGATGAACATCACCTGAGACACAATAAAATTGCCTCCCCCATCGGCTGCCGCGTTTTGAGGGTAACATTTTAAATGTTACTTGTTTTACATTAAAGACATCACTGTAGCAACGGAAACTCAATCTAACTGGAGATAACTCACATATTCAAAGTACATCACTACTCCACATTCTCTTATTTTTCTCCATCGAAATTTAAGGCTACACCCCCAGGAAAAAGACAGACACGTAATTTTGCACAGGTAAACTCCGCCTATATTTTGTGAGTTCCAGTTAAAGGAACAGAATCACTCTCATTCTCTAACACACATTTACTGAATGGGTATAATACGGTAATACAGAATTAATTTCCACTTCATTTCAAAGAATTTTTCTTATTTCACTTAAACTTAGCGTTCTAGATTCAGCAAGGGCATCTGGAGCGTGGCCACTGGGTGGACCACGACCAACAGTTTGGGGATTTCAACAACTAATTTGAAACTTCATTCATAAATCAATCTGTACCAGAAAACAGTACAGAATGAGCTCATCCACGAGGAACTTGGATGTCAACATTTTATTTATTGACTTAATTTATTAAGGATGCATCACTGTCTTTGCCATCCATCACGTACTAACACCTGTATTAAATCTGTACCTTGAACCTGGAAAACAGATAGATGAACATCTATAATGCTGGTAAGGATGGTGGAGCGTTTTAAATCTAGAATGATACAGATCTTCAGGACCAAAGCTCACGAACTCAAAAGGATCGTCCCTTTATAGCTTGCTCCATGTGAGCGTGAGATCTGCACGACCTTCCTTGTGTTCAGAGCGTTGGGGAGGATCACCCTGTTAAAGGATGACTCCATCGATTGCAGCCTACAAAACACACGGAGAAGCTCTGCGAGCTGGAAACCATATGAAAACAAAGAGTCTGTGGCTAAAAGCTGATGCTAGCCAAACACGGTTTTGGAGAACACCCCTCAGTGTACAGGATATATCCAAGACCAAGATGACCCTGATTCCCAAGGACGTGATGGATTTTCTACCATTTTAACTGTCATTTAAAGACCTTCCTCTTTCTAGAAGTTACGCTCTAGTTCTGTCAAATGCTATATGCTTGATGCAGGAACTGCAGCACCACGGCTTGGGCTGTGGAGCTCAGGCTACATGACCCCAGCGTTGCCTCCTGACAAAAGGAATCTCATCAGTTCTATGCATACTTCACGCTCCAACCAGTAAATTAGTCCTTCAGCCTTAAAATATCTGTGGCAGAGATCACATATTAACAACTCTGATAAAAAAAATGAAAAAAAAAAAAATCAAAAGTGGAGTTTCATGCCAAATTTCCACGTCCAACTACACGAGTAATTCCTCAAACTCCAGTGGAACTGCTCCAGATTTATTTCAGAGAGAGCAGCCCTCAGCCAATAGCCCTAGGCAAACAAGTTCATGATCGTGCTTTTTGATGTTTCCGTTGTTCTAGTTCTCCTCACTAGAACACCCCAAATCCTACTTGCCTCCTCCCAAACATACACTGTGAAAAGCAGAAACAACAATCCATGAAGATGTCCCCAAATTTAATAGCTTGGCATCCAAATCGTGATCTTTAATCTTCAGATTAGGCTAACGCCAGGGAGCCAGAGTGCTCTGGGAGCCAGGAGGAGGCACTGGGCCACAGACCCCAAGGCCATGTAGCCTCTGGTGGACATCCCAGAGGAGAGCATGGTCCCCGCCTGCCTCACGGGACTTGTGCAGCAGGGAGGCAGCTCCATCCACAGCTTGCAATCGGAACGGGCATTAACAGCTTGTGCCCTACAAGTCATAGGAGCTGCTCCCTCCCCTTCTCCTTTAACACACAACAGTTGAAACCAAAATTGTTGACTTTGCAAGCATTTAATACCAATTTCTCTACCATGCCGCCTTCCACAGCTAACTGTCACAGTAGCAATATTGTCCACCAAGAGCACAGCAAGGAACTTTTTCTCCCTTTCATATTTAACTAACCCTTAGCCAACAACGAATTGCGGAGACATGAACTCTGACCTGACGGTTTGTATCTGCCAGAGGTGCACGGTGGTTGGTCCGCTAAGAAGGAAATGCAAAATAACTGGCTGTATTTCACCAGTCTTTAAAAGTAAAACCATGGCATGAAAGATCTGAACCGGCGGTGTGTGTTTCTCTATTATTTCCCCAAATTTTTTCCCACCCTGGCTAAGCCTCATCATTGGAAACATCCTTAACATCAACCATCCCAGCTTCTAGTCACAACTACTGACAGAAATAGAGCCTAACTATTTTTCCGCTGCTTCCAGTGGAGCTGGTCTGGCAGGGCACACAACCTCCGGCCAATTTTTTGGCTGCCCATTTTCACAATACTGAAGAGGTAACGAAGCATCATTTTAATACAGGTTTGCAATCACTAGATAACCAATGTCATATTCAGGTCTCATACTCGCAGCTCCAACAGGCTTGGCATAGTAAAACGGAAAAAAAGTTGTCAGGCCTTTTTTTAATAGTCACCATTACTTCTCCACAGGGGTATCTGCTTTCTGCCTGACTCTTAGATGTACAATTTGGGGACAAATCAAACAAAAAAAAAATAATAATCAAGTATCTTTTGATTCCTATCTCAGAGTGTATTAATTTGCTTTATGGCCTTTCCCTTGCCATTCTAAATTGACATTGTGTTCTCATTCTTTATCATAATACAGAGTTTTTAACTATGAGCCAACAGACAAAGAGCAAATAAGGCAGGGACACTTACTACAGTAAGAACTGATTTGATTACTACACACTTTCAACTACTGTTTCATATGAAGCCATCTGAAAGGCAAGAGCCTCACTGGTCACACAGCAGAACACACATTCTGCTGCCGAAACGCACTGAATACGGAGTTTTCCCCTAGAACTTTCCAACATATTTCCATCTCCTTGGAAAATTTCTTCAGAAGAGGGTTGGTTGAGTTGGCTTTTTTTGGTTAAGGAATTATTTAAAGGCTTCTTTAGTGGAATTATTATGGTGCCCCAAAAAAAGCATTAAGGAGGAACTGGAGTCAAACAGAGATACAACTGGAAGATTTCACGATTCTGGTTTGGAAAGCGTTTCAAATATACCCACCATTTATCTCAGCACAGGGGCTGAGAGGTATAACCGTATTAATGAAAAGAAGGGGTTAAAGTCATCTCAAAGGAAGGGTAAATTTTTAAAAAAAAAAAAATTCCTCTGTATGCTATGGGCCAATTTATTAAATTAGGTGAGGGCAGGAGGAGTACCAATCAGCCCTGCAAATGCTGCCTCCAACCGCAGCCCAACCACCCACCGCGGGATGCTGGAGGAGGAGGACGAAGCTGGACCACCCCGCGTCCTGCCCTCTCTCCTCCCCCGGCAAACAGCGATTCCCGTACTCGAGGCATGTTTTCACTCCGTTCAGAAGTTAAAATACCACAGAGCGATTGCAGTATTTTGTGGGATTTAAGTATGACGCCATCCGCAATTTTTCAGAATTACACAAGCTCACATGTTTCCTGGGGAGGGGAAGGAATTCCAGGACATCATCTATTTTCTGCTTAACCGGATGCCAAAATATATGTATCAAAAGTTCTTGCGCTATTGATCAAGGATATTTGAAATACGTTGTATACTCTTAATGAAATTTTCGATCTAATCTAGGTCTCAAAGTGGTGAAATTATTGGATTTATTGTCTAGTTCACAGTTATTCTGCCTTACGCCAACCTTTTTTTTTTTCCCCCCTTTTTCTTTTTTTCTTCCTTACTTCAGAAAGAGACTAAGCTTTGCAGAAGATGGAAGGAACACAACCAACGTGGTAATCTGAAGCGGTTATTAACAGAGAGGAGCAGTAGCTGTTCAAGAGCTCCAAAACCTAACAGCTTTGTGAAAAGCCTGTTTTCATTTTTTCCATAGATAGATAATTAGATCACATTTACTCTTGAAAACAAACCAAACCCCCCAAGTTCTTGATACGCTGCAGGATTTCTGCTGGAAGATACCGAGGATCAACAGCATATTTTATTGCTACAGTGGCTCCTTTTCTCACTTCCACTGGTCTCCTACCCCTTCTGATGGTCCCACTAGAACTTAAGGCATCGCCTGAGAAGGTGGACTCCTCTCCCTCTCACAAAGGGAGAGAATTTGCACAGCTCGGCCGAGTCTGTACACATCGCTTTTGCTATTGCTTTTATATACGTTTTAACTCTTGAAGAAGCGTACCTGTGAGATATAACCGGGAGGCACATGAATAGGGGGGATGGATCCATTGGGTGACATCATGGGAACCTCTGCTGGTCCTAAAGGAAAGAGAGAAGTAAGATATGAGGGTTTTTTTCAGTTAAAAAAAAAAATTGCACAATCGCTCAGAAAAGGTTAAAAATAGCTTTCTTTTTGCAGCCTGCAATAACAAAATGAGCAGCTCCACTCATTTCTGGTATATGGAAAATGCCTTGTGCCGTCATTCTGAGAATAAGATCATTGTTCAACGACTTTACCATATATTCCGTTGAAATAATATTTTCATCATAAAACGGCTAAAACATAGACTTTATATTACCCACTGATCAACTTTTACAGCATTAAGCAGTAACACAATATGTCCTTTAGCAGCCCACAATTCCTATATTGAAATCTGGTTAAGTTATTCTTGTCGAAGGAATGGGAGCCGAGAACAAAGCAGAAACTGTGCAGCCTGGAATTAGGCAGCTCCCAAGGAAAGCGTCCAATTGTAGCGCAAAAAAAAAAAAAAAAAAAATCACGTATGTGAAAAACTATCTATCTAAGAATGCACAAAGACCAAATTCATTATCTCAGCTATTCAGACTAACCTTGGAATGTGGTTATACAAGCAAGAAGCTTATGGTTTCCACTCCGAAATCCAGCCCCTGAACATGCAAGTCCCATTTTGAGGCACCGAGTACAAGTATAACAAAGTTAGTGCCATAAGCATTCGACTTTTGCAAACAGAGCCTTGCAGCTAAAAGAAATCGTCTAGATAAAATGGAAATAGTTCGCTTAATTGCTCAACGATTCAGCCATTAAAATCTGGAACATCACACAGAGCCCCCAAAAATCAGACAGCTGTTGGCAATGAAAGTTTCCTACTTTGAAAAATTAGTTTAACTACTTCCTTATTACATACTAAAAAGTTTACACTAACCTGTTAGTTACCCCATTTGCCATGTGCTAAGAAAACACTCATGCTGAAACTCTTGAGAAAAGCTCAGAGAGAACTCTGCTCCTTCTTACTGCAAACTGAATTTTAGCTTTGACCGCCAATACAAAAGATAATTTCAAAACCTTCTCTGCTGGAGAAGCCATCTAACATCTCCAAACCAGACCACATTCTAGGTAAGGAAGCCAAATGCTAAAACATTTGAAGGACTTCACGCCCAGACGAGACGTAACGGCCTTCAGGAGTGACTGCTCCCAAAGTTTAGACAAATCTAATTGAATCCCCAACAACAAAATGAGCCACAGTCCATTGTCTGGCATCAGCAAAACCAGTCCGCATTAAATCATTGAAAAGTCATTCCCTGTCCATCTACGTTTTTACACCCCTCAGGCTGCTTATCGTACAACACGCAGGACTTCCCGACCTCCCAAAATCCAAGTTACACACAGGAATCCATCCCAGTTACTTGTATCTCCTCTGATCTTGGTTCATTTTCTCTCTGCAGTTATTTAGAGTCTAATCAGCACGTATGGCTTTTACCAGTCACATCTGCATTTGAAATATGGTAATTTATCATCAAGTGTTTTAAGCACATGGAAACTCCAAGGTTTAAACTGAAAGAAGTCATTTTAGGTGTGTGGTTCTGCTGCTCTTCACAATTCCCTGTACTGAACTATGCAGGGAACTTTACCTGTACTACAGCCCCGACAAGAAAAAAAAAAAGTTATTATTACTACTCCTTATTCGGCTCACGTGGGTTCCCCCCTGCCCCTTATTTTACAGCCCTTTCAACATTATTTGTCTCCCCAAAGAGTCAACAATTTTAGTGTGAACGGAAAAAGCACCTCAGCATAAACAGTAAGCGATTACTGGGGTGTGTGTGTGGGGAGGGGGGAGTTGCCATAAAAATGTCTCTATTTAAACCCATCAAAAATATGAAGTGACAATTGGTTGAGAAGGAACTTTACAGAAATATTATTTGAGTTAATGTGTTTTCCCTCTCACAAAAAAAAAAATCTCGGCAAATTTCTTTTGAGGAATATGGTTTTTTATTTCCTCTCTGAAACTACTTTGGCCTATAGGCACCGCCGAGTTTCACTCCATGGTAAACGGGGGAGTGTATCTGTATGTGAGAGCCCGTACTGGTAAATAAAATACACCATGACCCAATCCACACCGGATTATCCAGGGTTGTGCAGTTCTTCAGGATGGAACACGCCTGAGATTAGACAAAATGAATAGATAACGTTGTTACGTGACTCATTCCTTGTCAGTGATTCCTCAAACCTGAAAAAAAGTCATTGCAAAATAAGAATCCCGAGTTCACCAATAAGCGGACAAGAATTCCAATGTTACACATAAACATTGCCTAACAGAATAAAGCCTTAATGTGTAACCCGTTCAGCCCCTCACCAGAATGCTATCTACTTATACTCCTCTTGGCTCTAGCCAGTATTTCTCAAAAATAGGTACTCTGTCATGGAAATAAATTTAAAAACGGAACAGTTTTGGAGTTTCTACATACAGACCAGACAGCCTCTATACAACAAACACCTCGTATCTCTCCTTCTAAACCCTGTGCCAATTGCTCATACAGATCTACTTGCAGGAAGAAATCAAACTCCCACACCGCTACTGTTGACTGTAACACCTCCATACCAATAAAAAAAAAATAAATAAATAAAAAAATTGAGTTTTATCATCAAAACGTGCACCGTGCAAGATCATTCTTAACCTTGCGGATGCCCCACAAACTGTTAAAGTCATTCGGATAACAGGCTTTAAAAGGATGACAGCCTAGTGATTTGCAGCTAGATTTTGTTTCCAGCGCTTTGATTTCCAGGCTGGCCAAATGACTTTAGCACACGTTACTTCATCTCTCTCATCAATGGTATCAAAACAACTTCAGGCAGTAGCGAGTCAAATACAGACCCCGTCTCCGCAGCACGATGAGTCCCAGGAACTATTAAAGACTATTTTTGCAGTGAAACCATTCCCCAATTAACACTAAAATGTAACCATACCTTTTGGGTTTTTTTTTTTTTTGTTAGCATTTTTGGTTATGTCAAATATTTTTGAAGTGTTAAAAAGTCGACATTTAGAGAAGGATGTTCCTCTGTTGCTTGTATGCACAGGATGGATGGAAGTAATGCGTCCTCTAGGGAATTAGAACTTTGCAAGTTTTAATTGAAGCTCGTGGCTCAATACAAAATTTAATTTAAATGGGAAAAACTCAGTCCATTCTAAGACGGATGCCGTACACTGCAAGGAGCTCGCTTTAATAGTTTTCAAAGCTGTTAACAAACCGAGGTTGTCTCCTGAGCTCATAATGAAACCGAGCCAGAAGAGCTTTGGCCACCTCTGCTGACAAAGCCAGAGGCCAAATTCCACCCTGAGCTCCGACACCGTCAATACAGAGCATCTTCATCGCCTTCTGGAGGGCTGCCCCGAAATGCTGGGGCTGGCTCCATCCAAAGTGCAGGTGCAAGGGAACGATTCCCCCTCCTCTGCAGGGAGAGGGAAAGCAGAGGAGCCACCAGGCTGAAAGCACTGGAGTCCATCAGCCAGGCAGGTGACAGACCACGTTTGCCCCTAAGCTGCAAAAGCACAGTTTTCATATTTTTAACACATGCCAATAATTAAGGGACAGTAAAAGAAGCAGCTCAGTCTCATATTGTGGCAGAGCTAATTAACAGCTTGACACCCCGGCAAAAGCCTGTTCTCCTCTTCCAAGCCACACGCTCCCTCTTCTGCGCTGCTGTCACTGCTCTGACGCTGCGGCAGCTAATTATTTTAACCATTTTAGATGGCCGAAAAAGGTTTTGCACATCTATTGCCTTTTTAAAAAACACCTGCACACGGAGCCTAACAGAAATAACAACAATTATTCTATTCCTTCTTGTATCATGGTTCATTGTGCGAAGTCGCAGATCAAGGCAAGTCTCCTCCCTCCTTCCCATCTCCATCTCCCGCATCCCCGGCCAAGAGGATGCTTCTGTCGCGGAGAGATTGTCGGTTCTTCTGCCCATTTTATTCATTCAGGAATCAAGTCACAAACTGCTTGAGAAACTTCCGTCCCAAGGTTTTCAAGGTTAATTATAGCCTTGGTTGCAATCCGTGACACTTTCAAATTTCTTGTATAAAACCAGTTTTGGAATAAATATGCTTTTTTTTTTCCCCTTGTTCCTCAGTGATCTTTTATGCATGTATTAAAGATGGCTTTAGTTTAGTTAGGCTTTTTTCCTTAAATTATAGA
The DNA here is from genome assembly GCA_008658365.1 of Alca torda. Taxonomy (NCBI): domain Eukaryota; kingdom Metazoa; phylum Chordata; class Aves; order Charadriiformes; family Alcidae; genus Alca; species Alca torda. The sequence goes on from CM018081.1 coordinate 4,645,933, forward strand.
AGCCCAAGTTTGGCATTCCAGTTCCTCCAGCTATAGCACTACGTCTTTCTGATTTCTTTCTTTCCATGTTGCATTATAGGGCAAAGAGATCATTTTACTACACTGTTTTCCCTTCCCTACTGCTATTTATTAATACATTGCTTTTCTCTCTTTATTACTAAATTATGTCCACTGTAGAATATGATTCAAATCCAGCTCCAGCACACGAGCACATGTTTTGCTCCACGTTTCCGCTGACAATCTTGCATAGCTCATTGCTCGGAGCAAAACCTACCAGGCTTCATTATAAAGTTCCCATTCTGAGAGCAGTTCCTGAAAACTCCCTGAAGTTCAGGAATTTCTCAGCCCTCTTTCTAGCAAACACGGACCGACTTATCGTTTCACACGGCAATACCCACAATTAGTGGAGAAACAATATGAAATTCGGTGATTTGGGCACTTTGTCTTTGAAATTTAAGAATCCTGTACATTTTAATAACAAGAACCTACTGCACTAGCTAAGTAGAAAATTAAATCCAGCCAGGTAAATACATTATATTTTATAAAGTTTAACAGTTATAAGTAATCCATGAAAAAAAAATATTATGCCTCCCTCTGATTCACGACAAAACTGGTATCACATCTTTCACATACGGCACTTCTCAGGAAGTAAATCTATGGGGCAAGAGATGTGACCGAGCAAAAAGGAGAGATTATTAAAGGGCAAATTGGCCTGCTTTGCTTAAACAAATGACCCAGGGCTTGCTAACCTTGGCCGGGACCCAAGGGTTTGCATTTTCACATGGATGAGCAGCTGTTCAGGAACAATTTCCTCAATGAAATAAGCACAAACAGGCTCGCCGTCGCTGTCAGGCACATGTGTCTTCTCCCTCCACTCGCTTATTCCCAAAGCGGCTCATGGACCAAACAAAGGTGATGACAAGGCAAACAAAACCAAAACCAATCCTGGATTCTTCCATTCATCTTCCTTCCCGTCCAGCAGAGGTGCGGAGAGTGGTTTTCCCAGCCTTTTGGCCACAGCCTACAACTGCTCCTGAGCACAAGCTAACACCAGTGTGTCAAACCACTCTATAAAAACCTTTGAAGTAGGATGTAAAGAGCTTTCATATATAAATATCACCAACATTTTGAGGTGCAATCTCTCCTAGATAAGAGCTAATTCATATGCTCACTTAAGTCTGTTAAAAGCAGAGGAAGAGTCAACTCCTGGATGTCTACTGAAGTTACCAGGACACCGGGTCTTAAATTTCCCGCTGGTCAAGATTCGAATACTTTGTCCTTAGATGAGTATAAATTTGTAGATTAAAGCAACTCCACATTACGGAGAAAAGAAGGAGCAGCTTTTACAATATTAAGTGCTTGAGGGGGTTAAAATAACAGCTTTCAAAAATACCTTTGGAGAGGTCTAAAATGTCAGGAAAAAAATCCCACCTATGCTGCCCTCAACCTGCCAAAGGTGGGGTCACGAAAGGTGCAAAAATAGTGTTATGAATACAGCTTATCAAGGCACAGGGTTAACAAAAGAATCCAGCACTTGGCCATCCCCATGGCACCAGCTCGTGCCAGAAGAAGGCAACATATAGAGAGTTTTATACTGCTTATCCATACACGTTTGTCCATCTTATCTTAAGACAACCTCATCTACACATAAGGATGTGAATACAAGGATGCCTACCACATGTCCATTCACATTGTCTGGCACCTCAAACCTTCGTGTTCTAGTCAGATCACAGCTTAGCAGGACGGAGTAATTCCTTCACCTTATAAGAGCAGTACAAAAACATTACCAAAAACCCTCAAGTTGAATAGAAACGACTCCATGGATTTCAAATTCTCTTAGACCCAGCCTTTAATGACGACTTAAATGCAAGTGAAGCATCTAAAAAAGTCTCTGGCACCTGCATGGCTTTGCCATCAAGCACAGTCACCTCCATCTGTGCATCCAAACACGGTCTTTGAAAGCGGAGAGCGAAGCATTGTTGATGGAGGTGAAACGTGTTTCTTAAAACTCCTTTGCAACTTCTGCGGCTGCTTTACGTTTTTTCAATATCCTTTTCTAAATACTGTCACTACATCAGAAGTCACAAATTCGTTCTACCAGCCCTTTACCCTCCCTCCCATCCCAGATCGGGTTAGTTTGTCAGAAGGATTTAAAAAAATACTTAAAAGTTATACAAAATACATTCGTCTCTCCGTGTTTCGGTGCGTTATCGTTATTGACATGAAACTGCAAACGGTGTACACTTGTTCCCTACTTGGCTCTCTGGGCCACAGCCCCTGCAACAACATCCAGGCCAGAGTCTGCCTTTGACTGATGTTTTCAACATGCACAGACTCACTCAACCAAACATCAAATCAAAATACTCCAGAAATCTCTGCCAAATGCATCAAGCAGACAGGTCCCGGAGCATTTTCTGGTTTATTTACTTGACAGCACCTTTGCTGTTTACACTCGAGACTCCTGAAGAGGGTTTATTTTACCTGTGTTTGCTGCTTGACCTGCTACACGCAGCGGGAGGCTCAAGTACATTCAACTTGTAGTTAAACAGCAGCACTCTGCGCTTTAACGTAAGAACCAAGAGATTCCTACTCGGCAGCAGGCTCTTTTGCAACGTGTGCCTCCCACATGTTGAATTCTGCTTTGGGGCATATTCTAGAAATAATCCAGTAACCCACAAAAACAGGAAATGAACTAAAATATATCAGTCGCACCGAACGTGCCCTGTCCAAAGCTATCACGGTACGTGCCAAGCTGGGACACAGAGGCACTATTGCATCTGAATTTGAAGCGGATTTTTATTCCCTACAGAATTATGAATTAATGAGTTTCCAAACATTTGACGTTTGAAATATTTACGTGTGTTGCATTTTGAGATACTTAATCCCGAGAGGGTAAAGAGCTGTCCCACTCCTCACCTGCCAGACCTACGTGCCATCCTGCACCTTGCATCGTGGGTTCGTCACACTTGGCTAATTTAATAAGCGGAAGAGAGTCCAGACGGGGTCTGTAACAGCCTGGGACACTGTCCTCTCGTGCATCAGCATCTTCTCCTCCTGCCGTGGGGCTGGAAGGGGAACGGGAAGCACCTGGGGACAAGGACCTGGTCCTGCAGCCGGCCTACCCCAGGCACAGAGCACTACCAACCGCCATCTGCAGCAGCGAAAATTGAACTTACACATTACAAAAACCTTTGAGATTCTACAGCTCACTGAAGCGTTCAGAAACAGCTAGACAAGTCTACTTGTTCAGCCACAGAGAATGGAGATGGATGAGATGGATTCTTCAGGTCTCCTGCTATTATTCTTCTGCCTTCCCAGGTGGGTTTTGTTTCTTTTCTTTTTCTTTTTTTTTTTTTTTTTTTTTTTAAATAAGCCCATATATTATTCTAGAGTTTCAATTTACAGCCAACATTTTGGAGTAGAACGTTTTGTTTTTTGTTGTTTGGAGGAAGAGAAACGGAGGGCTTTGCTGCCCTAATCTGAACAAACAAGTTGGATTCTTTTGCTAAAATAAACCTTTTCTGATGGCTGGCTCATCAGCTGCTACTGCAAAAACACTTGCAAAGAGTATGTCGCAATACTTCAAGCATTGAAAATAAGCATACTCCCATGGCAATTCACCAGATGGGCTACAGATTGTAAATCATAGATGTCTAGACTAAAACACGAGAGACAAACATCTGTCTAAAATCAGTCGATTTGAATGGCAAATACTGTTAAATAAATTAGGACTACATTGGAAACAAAGAGAACAACCAACTATGTTGAAAACATCTGAAATTAATCCATTAGCACACAAGCCACTACACAATAACCTGAAACTGGAGAGACATTAATTTCGGGATGAACATTAGCCCAAGATGACATCCTGACAACCGAAGTGGGAGCACAAAAGCACTTCTATGACCCAGCACCACGTTACCCCGCAAGGACTCACGAATCCATCCCCAGAACATCTGGCTGGAGCGGGGTTGTTATTCTCCTCGCTTCACAAGTAAAACTGAGACAAAGAACTGAAACGCCTGATGCAGGGTCACACGAGAAGCTTGTGGGAACACAACTGGACCCAAACCCAGAACAGGGTTTAGGTCGTAAGACAATACTTAAGCCTGAATAAATCTTTGGACTGTTAAAGACCAGCAGGGCAATGCATAGAAAAAGACTCAACTTTGGAAAAAAAAATTAATTCTTCTTGTGTCTAATAACTTTTGCCTTTCCATAACCCTTTGTTTTATGATAGAAATAGGCCAGAAAGCCCGTGGATGAACAGAGAGAACGGCAGTACCAAGAGATGTTGCACAGAACACTGCAGCCTGCCCTGCGCAGGAGGCTCCGCGAGAGAAAAGGAGATCCTAGAGCCGAATTCAGTAACAGAAGAAACTCAGCAAGGAACTATTGCCAACCCATGCAAACAATGGGAGAGCTTGGTCAGCATCAGGCTTCATTTTAGAATCAAAAAAACCCTCATGTATCAAGTTTTCACGCTGCTAAAAAGCTTTGCCCAGCAAGAGAAGTATTAGCATCCTCCCGCTGCTCCTGCAGCTGAGCTCCCCTCCAGATCTATGTAACCACCGCACCAGCTTTTAGGGGAAACAAATGCCATCAAATGAAAACTGTTTGCATTTTGCACCAGTTATTAACACCATTATCACCCACGTATGATACAACAACAATCGTCTGACATGAAGAGAAGGTATTTATTTGTAGAGAGACAAACATGCCACAAGATAGTCATAAGGATGGAAGTTCAGCCACAGACATTATTTTTCATTTGCAATTTTGCGGCAGCTCTTCCACACGATCTAATGATGTCAGTGCTTCTGGGAAGTGGGTGCGCACATGTTGGCTTTCTGGCACGTTTATAAAATGGCATTCACTCGCAAAAAGTTTTGCTCCCTGCAACAGGTTTATACAAATGTTAAACAACTTCCATTAAAGGTAGCGGTAATTACACAACACCAGGTTTCTGCAGCAGCGAAAGAAAATGCTCCGATTATTCATAATATAACTATTGCATTCCCATGGCAACACCAAAAGGACTGTACAACCAGCAACAGACCCAAACCCCAGCCAACAGCGGAGTTACACAGCACGTTCTCTTGCGCCTGGCACCAGAGGAGGCAGCAATTAGGTGATGGCTATTCTTTACCTGTCCACCCACAGCGAGAAACGTCAGCCAGCCAGCGAAAAGTAAAGCAAAATTCCGATCCTACCACTGACACAGCGCCACCAGTCACCCTCACAGGGGCTGATCGAGTTCTCTTCCTGACGTGTTTGGATCCCGGACTTCAGTGAATCATCTGAATTTCCCCTACTTGAATGTTCTCACCAAAAACATAGCAATTAACATCCACCTGGCACAAACAAGCGCTCTTCATCACATGGGGGCAGGGAGGGAAGGAGAAACATCAACCCCGTTGGTACTCAGGTACGGGCCGGGCTATTTTGTGAGGCAGAAATAGTCATTAAAAACTGTATTTGCTGTTTCCCAGCAAGAAAAAACTAATAGAGCCGTGGCGGTAAATTGCCATCTCCCTGGGGTAGAGGCACATTTATTTATATATCTATACTTTTTTATATATATCTATAGATCTACCTCTATTATTGGATAGATATTACTGTATCTATATTACTATATAGAATCATAGCATTGCCTAGGTTGGAAGGGACCTTTCAGATCATATATTACTATGTAAATGTAGCTCAAGAGATATACATTAAGAAAATCTATATAGATCGATATATACATGTACATTCAGTAAGTATGAAAAGCAAATTTCAAGATATTTAGTATTTTCCCTCTCTCTGTTGGGGAGTTTTATTACAGTATTGCATTTACACCAGCGTAAGTTGGAAAAAACCCGCAAGCTGAAATTCCAAGTGTGACAATCAGTGCAATGCTTGGAGGTGCCCTCGGCAAGCCCAGGGTCTCCCAGCTAAGCTTTGCTCCATCACAGGGACAGCCACCTCCTCCTTCCTTCACAGAAGATCCCTAAGAACTAAATAATAAGAAGCTGCATCTTAAATAGAGAAGCCCCAAGCAGAACATCACTCTTCCGGGTCGGCAAGTGTGGCATACTAATAAAATATCTCCCTGAAACAGGGAGGTGCCGGAGCACAGCTCTCCCCTCCCCAGGGAGAATCAGCTCCACCTGAGCCTCTCCCGACTGATGCTGTCCAGTTTATTCTTCAGCATCTCCTGTGACCGGAGCGCCACAAAGTCCCTGGCTAGTGTCTTCCATTGTCCACCTGCACGTGCGTTGGAAGTGTGTCCAACTTCAATTTCTTTCCCCTAAAATTTCTGCTTGTTAATTCTCCATCCACAAGAGTGGATGGAGGAACATTCCATTATTGTCCTTCCAACAACCTTTTATGAAAAACCCCGCCCATCCCTCTTCATTTTGCCTTATCTGCCTTGAACCCGCCCTTCCATAGGCCAAACAAAACCCATTTTTCAAGCTTTTTTCATGCTTACAGCTCATGCTTTGCTGCTGTGCTCAGAACCTCTTGCAGTCAGGGCCAAACCAAAAAGACAGTGGTCAAATCCCACCGCAAAGCCCAGCAGGGCCACCTGAATCCCAGCAAGGCACAGAAGGCTGCTTGCATTGACTTTGGTTCCTCCTCACCTCTTCTACTCTACTTTCAACGACACAGTGGCTGTCCCAGAGAAGGCACTATCTTGTTTTTTCACAGCCTGCTTTCCTTTATAAACGCTAAAGGTGATGGGGAAGGCCGTGATTCACCAGGTTATGTTTGAAGGGCCCCACCATCCTCCCCCCATTTTCACATCATTTCTCACATTTCTACGCTGAGCCACTGCAAGGAGCACATTAGTTGGAGTTGTGTTTTAAAACATGCCTCTCCGCTAATGACACCACTACAACCTTCAAAAAATAAACTATAAACTCTTTTTTTCCCCTCTGTCCCCAGATAAGCAATCCTAATCACATCGCATGACACAGCGGGGAGAATTAGACTCCTCCCCTTCTGTATAAACTGCTGATGAGAAACAAATATTGTATAATTAACTACATTCTTCTAATTATTAAAATAACACAGAATTTAAAAAGAATGGATCTAGGACAGATTCTCCGTAGCACATCTGAAATATTCTCATTTTTTCAAATGCAATAAAGGAAGTTTCGTGTTGGCTATAGCAACCGTGAAATTAATTGACTATCCAAAACATCCATCATGCAGTTTGATGGAGATTAAAAAACTCCTATCCTCCAGGGAGTAAGCGTTTCAAACACATGATAAAGTTCTCCTTTCAGTGGCTCCCAGGTCTCCAGCGTGTCCGTTCCAGGAGAGGAGGAAAAGCCCTGCCTGGCAGGAGAGCGGGCTGGTGAGGCTGCCTCCGCTCAGGAGGCTTCGTGGGGGCAGTTGGGTTGGAACAATCCCATCACTGGGGCCCTTCCCAGGCTGACGAAGTTCCCAGAGGGATTTGCCCGCCAGGACAACTCCACCCGCAGTGTCGGGAATTTGCTGAAAGCCAGCGGGGCGCGGGGAGACGGGATTTAGCCACTTCTCAACTATTCGAGGAATGGTCTTGATTTCCTCTTAAGAACCTTAGGTTGAAAAAAATCTGTCTTCTGAATTAGTTGAATTTCTTGGTATTTCAACTCCATTGTTGGGATCTACATCTAAGTTAGTAAAGTAAGTGAAGAGCCCAGATTCAGTATTATACCATTCCTCCTTACAAAACAAGGGGAAGGAGGGGAAGTGGCAGCTAAGAAAATATATAAAGTGCGTTATTAAAAAAATATATATACGATTTTCAAAAGGTAAAATTCTGAGTCATAACTTTGGTCCCCGTGGCTGCAGGAGCACATGTGCTAACAAGGGCAAGACAGAAACAGGGAGGCACAGTAGCCTTGACTTAAACTAACGGATTAAAACACAAATCTCACCCACCTTGCTTCATTTAAATTATTTTTGACCATTAAATAAATAAAGAAAAATCACTCTTCCTAGCATTTCTGTACCTAAGCAATTACCACACGTTCACGTTCTAAGGTAGAAACCATCATTTCTGTTCAAAATCTCTCTTAAGTTTGAATGGTATTTCCACACCCCCAAAAGCGCATGCGGGTACAACTGTGCAACCTGTGTGTTGCACCCAAAACCAACGCGCTTCTCTCTCAAAAGAAGAAAGCCGCAGGCATATTCTTCCTTTTCTTTCTCCTCACTTCCACCCAAGCCATCTCCGGAAAGCTCCTCCAGCTTAGAGAAAGGATAAAAAGGATGACAAGCTAAAACAAATAAAATTCATCTGCCAAATCTAGACAGCATATACTGTCCCAACACTCAGCCTTGGAGGGGCTGCCATCGCCCAGCGCCCACGCCAGCCCCTGGGACTCTTGCACCAAGGTCAACCCTTCCCCATGGCCAACCCTTCCCCATCCCTTCAGCTGCTCCAAAACAAATTGCTTAGGAGGTCAAGCAGTGAACAGCATCTATTTTTATTTCCAAACAGTTTGAGTGATCCCACCAATCAGGCAGCACTACCGACAACGGCGGTGGCGATGAAGGGGCAGGAATACCCGGAGTCAGAGTCGCTGCACATCCAACGGTATTTGCCTAACAGAGAGGAAAACAACTCTCTGGGTCATATGAGTTTGTGCATTAGCCCTCCCAGCACACAATTAAAAAAAAAAAATAAATAATGAAAACAATTTGTCCTGGTGACTCAGAATCTCCACCGCTTGAAGAAAGGCCCTGCTTCTGTAACACTGCATCATTCTGGCTTCAGATCTATTCTCATGGGGCTCAGGCTCGTGACTCAACCGTTCTCCTCTGTATTTGCTCATGCAGTTACCCATCAAGAAATTACTGAAATTTGCACACATCATAGGGTCTGGCTACAAATCTAGAGAAATTAGCATCACTGGAGATTATTAAAAAAAAAAAAAAAAAAAAAATGTTATTTTCCTTGGAAGTCTACAGAAATTACAACTCATCAACCTTTCTGGTTAAAGACTGCACTGTTTACCACAAGCCTTTCTAATGTTAAATTACAGTGATGTTCTCAACTGTTCTGGAAATATCAGAAAAAAACATCCTGGAGAAACACGCCTCGGGTACTGGCTACTTTCTTTGCTCAGACTGTTTAACATGTTAACTTCATTATGTTAAACCCAGAGCAGTTTTGCCCAATTTTTATCTCACGCCTAAGACTGCTGCTTTGATTTCTATCCCAGAAAGATGATGCCTTCAGAAAAAAACATACTTCATGCCACTGAAGCGTCCTTTTTCGATAAGCTCCTTGCCTTTATGTGCAGCGTCCCTGAAGACCTAACGCTGTGATTTTTTTCAAAAGCAAAGAATTCAGGCTTTGACCCTGAGCTCCTCACATCCTTTCCTTCCAGCTGAACAACCAGGCAGGCACTGCAGTTTTTGGCGCGTATTCTCTGTATCCCTCCCAGACTCTGAATTTCATGTCCAGGTTACCCCAGCCTTAGAAGGCAAGTTGGCCTTTGATTTGTAGGCAACACCACCGCCTGCCATTATTTTTAGCCAGAGAAACTGAAGATGCGATGTTAAATATTTTATACTGAACCCCAGACATGAGCTAGCGGGAGAGCCTAGCGTAACAGAATTACTTCATTTATTTGCCAGGAGAAAGCTTAGCATCAAAAATTACATCTCGCACATAACAGCGTTAAAGAACCTCTAAACCCCACCATACATTATCTCGCAAGCTATAATATGCCCTTTTATAGGAAAGCACAACAAAGAAAAGAAACTATCTGATACCACCACATCAACAGCAAGAGAAAGAATCAGGAAAAGGAATAAACTGCAGTGATGCTCAGCTCTAACCAGGCAAACACTCGCCCTCAATACCCGAGATTCAATAACTCATAGAACGATCCAGAGCCACGGCGAAAGAAAACAACTTAAAGATTCTCCGAAAAACGTGGTTTGCCACTCTGCGTTTTGCCCTGCATCTGAGTTACATTAAATCAATATCGTTTTCATTACGGAAATTATCTTTTCTAAAAAAAAAAAAAAAAAAACCACTTTGCTGCGTCAGCGTAATAGAAATATTGCTCCACACCATGTGTTTTAAGGATTTACCTCCTTTCTCTGTCTCGTTTCTATGTGTGTGTGCAAAATATACATGTGCTTGTATACACTTATGCTGGCATACGTGAGAGAAAATAAATCATTCTGAAAGAATTAAGAACAGTGACATTTTAACCCATAAATTCGTGATCATGAAAGATTTTAATCTATTCGGTGTGACAGTAGGCTAGTCATACCCAAGTCAAGTTCCGAAGAATGTAAAATGCCCTACAACGATACAAATAGAAAAATAATGTTTACAGCAATTGGATGCACGGTGAAACATTCACATTTCCAACATCCACCCGAAACAATGGATAACGTTATGTCAAATCAGTAAGCTGCAACTTTCAAGCAAGTTGAAAGTTTTCCAATGAAGGTCTTCCTATAGAAAACATAAGTTTGCCAGAATCAAAGTATTTCACATGAAAACTCTGACGACACTGATGAAAACTAGACTGGCTTTCAAGTCCCGCTGGCCACCAGGACTTTAAAAGACCTGACAAACTAAAGACATGTTCCAGGATCCTCTTGCATCTACTACAGCAAACGCACGTCCAACCGATAGGAACCAGTTGCCTCCTGGAGGTTAGACTGGGCTGCACCGCCCGTGGGCTGCAAGACCTCTGAAGAAACACGTATTAGCTTCTGAAATGCCAAATGGAGAAACTCACACCTTTGTACAATGTTTGATATTATCATCTTTACAGCTGGCACTACTGCCAGGCCGGGAGGAAGCCACAGCCAAGAGTCCCCAAGTCCAACTCCGCGTTAGCTGGTGGCACGAGATCGATGGGGACAACACATCAGCTTCCACGCTCAGGTTTCAAACTCAGCCCGTTTTTCCTAAAAAGCCCAGGTCCAAATGAGATTTTGGGAGGATGTGGCCATAACTAAACACTTCCTTATAGTTTACTCTGCTTTCAAATCGTGCTTTCTGATTATCAAGACATGTATGATAAAAGATAAAGAGATTGTCTGGTAAAAACTGCTACTGTGATTAGTTCTTCCCGCTGTAAGATAAATATAAGTTTCTTAACGTCACGCACTTATGGATATTTTTATATCACAATATACTATACTGAATCCATTAATCAGGGCCATTTACAGGTATTTTATAGAATTGTGCATCATATCTGGATATTTTATCAGCATCTTACAGTACAGTAAGCTATGGAAACCTCAGAGTGAATTAACTTGCACCTACAATTTATAACATACTGTGAAGAGCTCATAAACACTCAGTCATGGTTAATTTTTTCTTTTAAGTCTTCTCACTATAAATTATTGACTACAGTTTAGGTCACTACCGTCGTGAGAATGAGCTGTCACTATAGAAACAGTGACAGCAGCGAAGTCCTTGCTCCCTCTCCCGCACACAAAAGTCTACGAACAAACACATTCTTGTTATCTCTTCGGGAGCGCGTGCCCGCTGTGAAGTCCCGAGCAGAACTCAGCGAATTCAAGATTTTTCATTTCGTTTTAAAACGCATTTTTTATTTCCGGCAACTTGCACTCTTCACGTCAGCTTTCCCCGCCACGTGAAAAAGCTCTCTAACTTCGGAATTGCAAAATCGCTCGTGAAGCATTTTGAAAACAAAAATAGATGAGCAGTGCACTTAAAGGAATTATAAGCCATGTTTATTTAGGTTAGATATAAATATAGTTGGGGAATGGCAGAATGGTTCTTGGGGGAGGGAACAAGGGTGAAATTTTACTTGTGCTGCAAAGACCCTCAAGTTACTACACTACTTGCTACAATTTTCAGATTGATTTACCAAAATCATATCAAGTTACCTGTGCTATACGACTGAATGTGAGATGTATAGAGTTCGGCTTCTACAAAATCCTCTGCTATCAGAGGAACTCGCACAGGTAACGCAGCCGCTCCTGCAAGTGCTGCTGCAGAATCAGGCATTACTATGGTAATTTTCCAATACAGCAGTATGTTTACAAACTCCAACTGAAGGCTTAAAAGGTGAAACGAATTATTTTACAGGCACTATTTTAGTCTCTTAGAAAAGAGTTACCATGAACTTGTTAGCGAGAGCAAACATTTTTTTTTCAAAATGAACTGAATGGTACGTTAAAAAAAATGTACATTTACAACATTCTTTTTCAAGAAAAAGTAGATACAGCAACAGTTTATTGTTAAAAAAAAAAAAGGTTAAATCTAAAACCATAGCAACAAACGGTAAAAATCCCATCCCTTCTTTTTAACTTCCTTCCCTTTCTGAACCCCTGCATTAAGGCAACGCTCTCATATGGTCACTAAAGGTTTTTTTTTTGGCCGTTGCAGAAGGCTGAAAGGAGTACTTCTCTTTCTCTCTCGCATTCAGAAAGCCCGAGCACAAGAGGAGCTATTCAGGCCGGGCTGGAGTGCCTCACAGAGACTGCAATATGTTCCCAGTTGGCAAGCAGAGATGTGTTTGGACAGTGAGCCCAGCCATCCCCTCGGCAAACACCGGCATTCCTGCCACTCCGCGGCAAGGAGCACCACGGGCCCTCGGCGAGGGCTCTCCCAACCCATCAGGTTCGGGCTCCAGAACAAACACCTCTTTGTGTCGAGCTTCCAATTCAATAGGCTTTATGCAAAAAAAAAAAAAAAAGCTGTCTCCCTCCACTCAGCACTAGGTTTCGATCCAGAAAAATAGTCAAAAGCTGAAAATCAGAGAGGAAATACCACGGAATTATGTTTAAGTATATCTTTAGTAGCTTAAACTTTTGGACAATATTACAAGTCTGTCTTTGGATACCAATCGGGTTCCTAATGCTATGGCTTTTTGAATGTTGGAGCAACAAATAAAAGAAGTCACTGAGCGACAAACAGAGCGCTAAGTACTAGTGTAACTGCGAGCTAGCAGTGGACATTAAAAAATAAAATATCACCCTCTGCCAAAGCAAGAACAAGCTGCAGCTTTTATACAGCACCATGAGCCCGCAGTGGGAGCCTCCCCCAGACCTGCAAGCATCCACAGAGCTTCTGTCTCTCCTCATCACATCTGCTTTGCCACCAAGCACTAAGGTATTTGTAGACACTTGCCAACCTCCCATCAACCAGGGGTTAGGAGCTCCCCAGCTTTCTTCTGGCAGGGTCAAAGGCACGAGGACTTTGTCTTCCCGTCTGCTCTCCCTTCGCTCCACCTCGTTGCATCCCCGCAGGGATGGACCAGGGCTTCATCCCGATCCCTGGTTATAGCGTCAGCTCCTGCCACAGGGAGCTGAGAAGCCTCTCCAATAAACAAGCCTCTGACATATGGCACCAGGCCTCCAAGCAATCAATGGAAGTAATTAGCTTTCTCTGCCCAACGTGTGCTCCATCTTAACTATTGCTATTTTGTGCTTTTGGAATTCATTAACGCAACCCTAACGGAGAAACTTGCAACTTCTACATACTTCATCAAAAATCCTACTTCATATAGACTCATATGGTGGCAGATTCAGAAGGAGAAAGAAAACCCAAACTGCAAAATTCCAGGAGAAAAGCACTATTTGAACACATTAGGTTATGCCACAAAGTCACCCGGGCATAGTCCTTCCCTCACCTTACTCCCACCTCCTGTCCCAAGCCTGATGCTCGTCCCCAGCACATTCAGTAGATTGGTTTTTTGGTTTTGTGGTTTGTCTGTTGTTAGGATTTGAGGAGGCAAGAAGATTAAAACCAGGAGAGGTTTTCTACTGTGATATACCCCAGCTCAAGAACAACCACTGGGCTTGACACAACTACGTTTGGTCCTATGGCCAACATCACGCGGTATCAGATTTATCAATCAAAATTACCCTTTGAAATCTCCCAAGTTTTTGAATCTCTAGGTTTTCTCCTCCATTCTGCCTGGGCAGCATTAAATCAGACCTCTGCTTCTGCTTCCAGGTCATAGCCCACTCTTGGCTTCCATCAACCACAAGCAGCAAAGTCCACTCGTTTTTCACGGCCTGAAGTACATTCAGCCCACACCGTCTTTGGAGAATTGAGCTGTCAAAAGTACAAATCCCTGAAGTTCAGAAATGGTTAACGCTTCCCCCACTGCCACCTCGCCTGGGCTGAGTGAGCTATGGCCTCTGCTCAAGTGTGATGGACATCTACGGGGAGAAGGGACCACAAGGACCTGAAGAGGGGATGAGGACCTTAAGAGGGGATGGAGGCTGTGCCCCACAAGGGAGGAGGAGGAGGAGAGGTTTGGGAGGGGAAACAAAGACCCAGCAGAAGCAGAGAGGACTCGAAGGGACACACACACAGTTTGGGGCACCTTCTAATGAACTCCTTGACACACTCATTCAGTGAAGAGGGGTAAATTCCTTCTCTGAAGCTTCAAAAGGCAGAGTAAGGTGGAGCAGGGGGAAAAGGGTAAGTGGGAACCCTGAAGCTCGTGGGATCTTTTTTCATTTCCTCCCAGTTTCCAAGGTTGCTCGCTGGCAGCGCTGCGTCTCTCAGGTACAGCCCTACGCCCCTCCGCAGAGCTCCATAAACGTTAGGAGAGCTTATACGTATGGAAAAAGTCTATATTTACACTGCAATAATACACCACTCACCGTAAGCCTAAAAATGAAGCCCAACCAAAGGGCTCTCCCTAAATGAGGGGGATGGGGGTCCCTTTAAACATAAAGTGCAACGAAATTATACCACGGAAACTCTGGGACATTATTCAAACCATCCACATGAATAAAACATCCCACTTTCGCCAAGTTTTGTTCGAGCTGACTTCAGCTTTCTGCTTAAACAAACCTCAGGCAATACTGACATCATTTGTAGCAGGGGCAGCATTTTATTTAAGCTTGAAATCTGAGGGTGTTGGGTAGATTACCAAATAAAGAGTTGATTTTTCGTCTAAAGAATCTTAAATGACCTGACTTCAAAGGCTGGATTTAGATTTACTAAGCCAACGGAAAACAAACATCTTTAATCTCCATACTGACATTAAACTCAAACAGAAAATAACTCTGGGGAAAGCCCTTTATCACCAGACGTAGAAATAGGGGAAAGGTGGGGGACAAAATCCAAATTATTCTACGTGATTAGCCTGCCTCACAGGCAAGGTTACCTAGTTCCTCTCTTCCATGCCATTTTACTCACCCCTTCTTCAAATGTTACGTTATGCTAGGCATCGAGCCTAGATTAACACACCTGAACACCGAATGCTAAGAATTTATTCTAGGGCAAATGCAGACATTTAAATACATATGCAAACACCTAAATTATCTGTATTCTGCACCTAGGTGCTACTGCACTTTGTAACTAAGTAAGAAGCTTTGCACATGGAAGAAGAGAAGTCTGGCAGCACAAAGTGATCATTTTTGGCCCTGGAGATATCAAGTTACTAGACCTGAAGCCTTATTTCTAGTATAGGATTCAACACAGCTTGTTCCTCATCTTTGAAAACAGACCATGAGAACAGCAACCACGTGCCTGGCTAAAAAGGACATGCTAAGATCAATTATCTTCTTCCCCATCTTCAAAACAACGGCCTGCAAAAACCACCCAGACACTCAAAATATGTAATACCCCCCAAAAGAAGAGAGAGGGTAGAAGAGGAAACCACGTCCCTCGCCGTAGGAATTCTGCCACCAAATGATGTGTGGTCTGGTCATATACAGGTGACCATCCGCCACCGAGACGAAACAGACTCTGGGTTTAAAGGCAAGAGCTGTTTAACAATGAACAATAGGAAAACGACATTCAAAGCAGGAAAGATACCATAAATTGTCTGAAATTACTAGATGAAATTTATTTGGGGGAATTCCAATACAGAACCCAAGACAGCACACACATCCTTTATTCAGGCACTAGAAGGTAAGGGATCTAAAGAAAGCTGTTGCAAGCTCCACAGCTCAGACTTATAAAAACATACCCACAAGTAATATTTAAACAAAATCATTGCCCTTCTTTTGAAAAGGAATATCAAGTTTCCTGCTGGAATAAATGGAGGCAGCCTCATTATTTTTAGCATGCTAAGCGAACCTGTCAATCTGCTTACGTCAATACAGACAATTAGTCTGATCCAGCAAGATGCTTAACACGTGTAATTCTCAGACTTTAGAAACCTGAGCGACTCACAGGGGTGCACGTAGTATCTCCAAGTATGGAGTTACACATACCGCGTGTAGCTTAAAAATACAAAGGGGCAGAAATATAGCATTTAATCAGGGAGTCTTTGGACGTAAGCATCGAAGCATTCATCCAAGTTTGGGTTTACCATTCCAGCGTTGTCAAGCTGCACACGTGAAGTCACACACACTTTCACAAAGACGTGCAAAACTAGAACGTCTCCGAAGAACGGAGCACAAGGCCAGGCTCTTTCCATTTTCTACCTGTAACCTCGACCTCAAAGCAAAGCCGTGTGTCCAGAAGCCAGGTTTTACACACACACACACACACAGTGAAACTCACTCCCCTGCAGAAGAGGGGAACGAGCCCTGGGGACTCAAGTGGCATATGGGGCTGAACTCCACCCCCAGGTCTACGTCTTTGAGATGTAAACCATAAGTCAGCTCAGTCTGATTAAACGAACAGTACGTTCTCTTGAAACGCGTGGGATGTTTGGTGAAGCTTGGGGAACTTTCTTCCAATTCGCCTCCCAGTTGTAATTGCACGGAGTACCAGTTTCTGCAGGGCAGAAGAACACACAGAAGCTGTTACTTACCACATGCAACTTGCTCATCAAGGTGACCGAGCAACGCACTGGGAAGGTGCCTCAGCAGCAGACAGCACGAGCTTCTGCAGATCATTACACCTTAATTTAACCTGCAGGCTTGGAGACAACTCTGGGTAGATGTCTGAATTTGACTTGCTGAATCACGAGTTTGAGAACACAAAACACACAATGCTGCTAGGTGGAAAGCACTTAAAAATATTATTGAACGGAATTTTTTAATATTTATGGACAGAAGTAGATCAGCAGTAACGAATGGAAAACTACCCGCACTCCAACCCCCTCCTCCCAAACATTAAGCTGGGAATTTGTGATGTGTACCTTCAGAAAGGTCTTCAAGGAAATACAGCCCAGGGTTTAACCACAAACTGTGCCTTTCTCCAGATGTATAAAATAGCCTTTGTAACCAAAGAAAATCCATTACCACCAAGAATATTGAGGATATGGAAGAGATGGAGCCAGACTCTTTTCAGTGGTGCACAGCAATACAATGGGAGGCAACAGATACAAACTGGAATGTGGGAAACCGCAATCAGGATATAAGAAAGAAATATTTTCTTTTTCCTTTTCTTTTTATTAAAATACACCGTGAGGGTGATCAAATGCTACAGGAGGTTGCCCCAAGAGGTTGTGGAATCTCCATCCTTGGAGGTGTTGAAGACTCAACTGGAGAAGTCCCTGAGCAACCTGCTCTATTTGGCTGGCTTTATGCAGCTGGTCGGACTGGATGGCCTTTGGAGATCCATCTAACCCAAATTATTCCATGATTTAACTCTGCACTAAAATCATTTAGTTTTAATGCTGAACATAAGCCTTGGAAGTGCCATCTATGAAGGCTTCTTGAAAATACAAAAATTAAAAACCAAACAGTATGAAATGTATCACAATAATCAAGAAAGTTTACATAATACAAGGTTTCTGCTCAGGTCTGTTACGTGACTTACGGTCTGTTAATTGCTCCACTTGATGGCAGCCCGTTTCTTATGAATCCAGCAAGCATGAAAAGAATGCGAAGAATATCAGGTAGAAAACACCTGGAAATTTCTTCTGCCACAATTTGTTTCAACACTTACTAATACTATGTGAATTATTTAAACAAAAAAAAAAGCCAGAGATGCATTGGAGTACCAAGCAAAGTCCTGTAAGAATTTTGGAGACATTTTATTTTTGGAAGCTTAAGCCTGCTACCTATTATTTTTCCTCCAATGTAGGCAACACTGAGGGTAAAGCAGCTTTTCTCTTGAAAGCGTTACTTTTAAATACTCAATGCCATTAACAAGAGCTCCTAAACCTGGCAGGTCACTGCTGATATGATCAAACAGCGCACAATTATTTAATCAAGTCCATTGGATAAAAATTACCCGGCCTGCATTCAGCTTTGAACAGTGAAATTGTTTTGGCTTTATTAAATTTTAAGACTGCCGTGAAGAAAGCCTATTAAGAAAGATCTTTTTAAGCTCTCACCAGTATAGCTGGATACTTTGTACCACTGCTACTCATGATCAGCACTAAAATCAGTATAATCAGATAATTTCAGGGCTTTAGGGAACCATGCTCTACCATCTGGGGACAGACCATGCTGGCGTAAATCAGGCGCAACTCCATTGATGTTGAAGGAATTAGTATTATAAAATTATTGAAACTAATCTTACAGGCTGTATTTTGCTGTGTACTAATATGAAAATATACCAGATGTCTTTACTTTCAATAACGAGTAGGGGCCAAGCTACTAAAGAGCTCTTAACAACCAGCAGACGCGGACCAAAACCAGTTTGCAGCCAACAGCAGCACAACAGCCGAGGGCCTGCAAGACTGGGGAAAAGCCGGCCTTTGTGAAGATCTACTACAGAACCTTTAAAAGAGTTTATCAATTCATTTCTGCGATGCCTAAAAGAAGAGGATTTTCTCTATCAGCACAGAATCATAGAATTGCCTAGGCTGGAAGGGACCTTTCAGATCATCTAGTCCAACCATTAACCTAACCCTGACAGAAACCATCACACACATAATTCTCGTCCCGTAGAAATACTTTGCGGTTTATGGAGGTCCTCAACACCTCCATCAACCAAAAACTCTGACAACTTGTGCTACAAGAAAAATGAGATTTTATGAGATGGAGACCGGACTAAGAAGATGCAGAGGGTTTAAGAGTTTGGCGTTACCAAGTATCTGTAAAACCAGCCACCTTGCGATGGATCCAATTTGTTCAATTACTCCTGTATATAAAGACGTAATTTCCAACACTCGAGTTTTCTAATGCCTGGGACTGTTTCCAACACAAGCAATGCAAGTTCATCCCAGTGGAATAATGCACTAATTACCCTCAACTCAATTTTCTGGCTTCCATGATAACACTGTGAGGACTATAACTCTAGAAGACGAGGTGCTTCAGGCGACTCCAGGCTTCAAAAAAATCAACCTTAGGAAGCGTGCTGACTGGATTGAGGCGTCTTCTACTGAAAAGGAACCGTTACGGTCCCAGCGGTAGAAGGTACCGCAGGCACTCACAGGTTAAGCCAGAAGAGGAGGCATGCGTGTGCTTCATTTGAGTATTATGAATGTTAAATAGGTCAGCGGTTACTAAATAAACGAGGCATTCAGACTTCCAGCCACTCCGACAAACCAACCCCCTTCTCAAGTGTCAGGATACAAGAGCAGCTCAGAAACAAATTTGGAAATCAAGACTTTGATCAGCACTTTCTCTCCAAGTTCCAGATTATCCTGGTTTGTATCTGCGGCTAGCACAAGATAATAATTCTTTTTGTGTTAAGCAAAAGCTCCGTCAGAGCACTGTTTTAAAAGGTAACGCTATTTCTTTTAATGATGTTTCATTAAAATGGATGAAGTTACCGACAACTGTCTATACTGGGTTCGCACTGTTCATTGCTGCCTGGGTGCATCCCTATTCCTGCAAGAAGAGCTGCGTAAATGATAGTTGCTTCACTCAGCGAGAATATTTAATGCACGTGAAAAATATTCAGGTTCCTATGAACCACTTCTGTTTGTTTCCTGGTTTTTACCGAGCGATGGGAGAGAACGATTTGCAATCATCTTGCACAGGCAGCAGCAGGCACGTTTCCAAAGCGAAGTGGCAAGGCACGATACAAGAAGAGAGGGGGGTGGAAATCACAGGAGCCTCGTTAGACAGAGTCATCTCGATAATAAAGCTGCCTGGCCCGGGCAAAACAGAAGGGCCGAGGATCTAGCAGGGCTACGTTGCCCCCACCCTGCCATCAGCCCTTTGGCAGGG
Organism: Alca torda; assembly: GCA_008658365.1. Classification (NCBI taxonomy): domain Eukaryota; kingdom Metazoa; phylum Chordata; class Aves; order Charadriiformes; family Alcidae; genus Alca; species Alca torda. The sequence continues at coordinate 4,665,898 of CM018081.1, forward strand.
CTTTTTATTAGCAGGGGGGAAAAAAAAAAAAAAAAAAAGGGGGGGGGGGGGCAAAAAACCCACCAACAATGAAAATAAATCACGGAAGGAGCTACCCACAGAGAGTAGTTCGAACTGATTGTGCTTTTTTTCAAACATAAAAAACAAGCCCAAACAACCAAACCAGCTGAATTTTCAGTCCTCCTAAGCAGTACTCGTCCTACAAGAGGTACCAAAGAATATATAAAACTATATTTTCATATAGGAAAATGACTTAAAGATAAATTATTCCCCTAGGTTCTATTTATATTAAATCACTGTTACTTTGTAAAAATCAGAATAAGTATTAAAACCACTTTTTCAAGACAAGACCATTTACTTTTGCATGTACACACACCGGAGAGAAAATTATCTACATGTTTTAAAAAAAGAAATAACTTAAGGCTTCTCCTCCGGTATTTAAAAATTAATCTTGTTTATTAATTGTTGCCTTTTGAATGAGCAAAGGTTTTAGTTGTGTCAAAGCTATTAACAGTGACAGTTACGCATTAAACACATTAAATATTCAGCAGTCCCATTCCAATGCCCTTCTGTAACCCTGCAGAATGTTTACCAACCACCTCCCCTCTCTTGTAAATAAAAAGAGTATTTCTGCATTTGTTTTAAAAGCTAGCTAATTTCACATTTCAGCAGAGATTTTATGCAAATATTTGTGACAGTTATGTAAATATCCAGGGAATTTTTGCTGCTACAGAAAATCATGGCAAGAGTACGCAGTTCCTAGGAACCTTCCCCACTCCGTGTTTAGAATTCCTCAGATTCTTGAGCACCATCATTTCAGCATCAGGGCAACAGTAACTAAAGTCCCAATTAGGGCTGGCTAAAATGTCCTGCAAGAATAACGGTCTGTGCCATTTTGCAGATAAAATATTATGAAATAAGGATGGTCTGAACAGCTTAGAAGGAAACAGATTCCGTTTCACAGCAAAACAACAGAGAATATTAAAGTGGAAAGGTCTTCCCTATTAATAAAAGCTTGACTGTGCATTCAGTTCTCACATTCGCTATTAATTGTGGGGAAAGACTGCGTGTATCTTGTTTTCCACTGCGACCAGTGACCCACCTGGGAACAGAAACGAGCAGCACTTTCTCTGCCATTCACTCTCTTGCTATGGCAGAGCATCACCTCTCACCATCCGCTGGCTGCACCCATTTCACTTATTTTCTTGAATAAAGCTGGCTCGGTCAGTACAGAACTGCTCCCAAGCGGGAGAAAGGTGGTATCAGCACCTTTTTCTACAAGTTATTCGATCACCCCCCCGCCTTGGGAAATGAAATACTTGAGGTCAGCTCCGTGCCAGGAGGGACCGAGAGCTCCTATCAGCTCAGACCCACCATAGGCAAACAAACCCTCTGCCCCTTGAGATTAGCGCCCAAATATCACACGCCGGTGAACACTAGGTAAAATGCTTCCGCTCTCTATATTATGTTTAAAAGGTCTGCAAGACACAGAAAAAAAATTATAATAGAGCAATCAAGGGAGAGGAGCTGCTCCGGGCACAAGCAAAGCTCTCATACAGCTACGGTATTTTGACAATCTCGTGGAGAACCAGAAACTGCTGATTTTCATCCATTCTCTCTTCAATTCAGGGTGGAGATTTTAATTTTGGGCTTTTCCAGCCCAGATCGGCTGCCCAAAGAGCACTCCCTGGATCTACAGACCACCACAAGCGTCCTGTGCATTGCATTCCCGGCTGAAGCGATCAGCCAGGTGTGATATGTAACTGGAGAGCGATGGAAATAGCCACGCTGGTCCCAGTTTGCATTTGGTATGCGCTGTTTGCAAGTGAGGTTTACCAACAAAAAAAATAAAATAAATCCATAAACATACACCAGCCGTTCTGAGGCATAATGCACCGTATTTTATACATTATGACTTACAAGAAGCGGTGTTTAATGGAAAAGAAAAACCTAAAGCCTTCAGAGTTCAATAGGTGTTCAAGCTCCCTTTTGTATTAACTAGCATGGCACAATATTTTCATGATGTGCTACATACGTGCTGTGCGTACACACATACACACTCAGTATGTGTCGTAATGACACATGTATTTCATACCATGTGCAGAGCGAGAAAATTAAAAGCACTGTCCCAAAACCAAAAACGCGAGGATGGGATGAAGAAAAGCCCTAGAAAACGATGCTACATGCAGAATTAGAAAGACAAGACGGAAAAGCATCAAAAGTGTGTGATTTCAGAGAGCGTTTCGGGGTTACACACCATTACGGCAGCAGCTAAAATTATACTTTAACCTGACTTTTCTTGCCGTATCTAATGATCAGCTTGAATTCAGGGACTGTGAGCCAGCCTGCTGAGATACCTTCCCAATCTGTTGTTCAAGAGAACACACCCATTGACACAGGTGCAGCGAAAACCCATTTCTTTTTGTTTGCCTTCATGGGCTCACAAAAGCTGGACTTGCCGGACTCATTTCAAGCGGCCTGCGCCATCTCCTACACCAGCACCACACGGACACGCAAATCATAGGATCATAGAGTTGCTGAGGTTGGAAGGGACCTTCAAGATCATCAAGTCCAACCATTAACCTACCCTGACAAAAACCACTTCTAAACCACGTCCCTAAGCACCACATCTACCCTTTTTTTAAACACCTCCAGGGATGGTGAATCCACCACCTCCCTGGGCAGCCTATTCCAATGTTTAATAACCCTTTCAGGGAAAAAAGGTTTCCTAAGATCCAGTCTAAACCTCCCCCGACATAACTTGAACCCGTTTCCTCTTGTCCTATCACTTGTCACCAGGGAGAAGAGGTCAGCCCCCATCTCTCTACACCCTCCTCTCAGGGAGTTGGAGAGGGTGATAAGGTCTCCCCTCAGCCTCCTCTTCTCCAGGCTGAACAACCCCAGTTCCCTCAGTCGTTCCGTTCAGTCCATTAGCATGCAGATGGGATGTGCAGGCTATTTTTGGAGTCATCCGAACTAGATATAAATAATTTTCTAAGGATTTTATAAACCATCTCCCCGGTGATGACACAGATGAAGAGCACATATCCTTAGTCCTCACTCCTCGCCCAAAGAGACTGGAAAGCGAGAGCACAATCCCGCACAGGGCTGCCACCAAATTCAACAGCCTGAGATTGAAAGCAGACTTGAAGATTAAAAATTAAGAGAATTAACATACAAAGGAAGTGGAGAAGAAGTCATTAAAACTGTTAGTGCTATTTCTATTTTTTTTTTTTATTACAGAAGGTTGAATATTACCCCTGATTATTCCTCCCAGGGCTTGCACATGAATCTAGCAACTTCTCATTCAACTAAATGCATCACTGAAGATAGAAGGGTTTAATACACAAATAATGTTTGCAAATCTTTTATTTCCACAAATAAAGGATACCAAAAACTTGCACTTCCCCCTTCATGGGGAAGGTGAATCCCCGCAGGCATCAAAACCACTTGGCACAAGCCTAAGCAAACAAGTGATGTTTTTTCAGATACAATGATTAGGGTCTATGATATCGAAATATTCATTAGCATAATATATACTATGCTAATAAATGCACACATACGCAGAGTCTATACATAAAGCTATACAACAGAAAGACGCCTTTCTCTTGCCAAAGACTTTCTGAAGCATCTTAACACACCATCCGCCGCCTGCACTATCACCCGTCACAGGGAAAATGCAGCTCTCGCCCCAAAACCTCTTCCAAGTCCGTTACACCGAATGGTTTATTAAAAAGAAGTTTTATATATTGTCTGGAACACACGTAACTGACCTCGTGGCATGCTCATCATCCCCCCCCCCCCCCCCCCCGCCCCGCTGTACTGCAGGCAAAACATTACAAATATTGCTGTATTCTTTCTTTTCAGCTTCCGACCACAAAACACAAGAAATCTTGACCCAGGAAAGGATAAACTGAGGAGCTCTGCCAATGAGTTCGTTTTCTAGTCTATTGGTCTAATGGTTTAGGTCAGTCTCTAACAAAGTATTTGCTGGCACACAGCTATGAAATTTTTATATATATATATATTTTTTTTTTTTAAGGTTATAACAAACTTCCTGAAGGAAAAGAAAAATCAAAGTTGTAAATAAATCCACAAACGTTAACTGAATGTCTGGTATTCTGAAGCTGGACTTGAGAGAAGGCATTTTTTCCTTCTTTTCCAATCCAAACCATGGTCCTTGGTTTTTAATACTTACATGAAAATAAACATGTATTTGAAGCTTCCACCTCGTATTCTGCACCGATCACACGTCAGAGACACAGATCTTGATTCACTATCTGCATATAGAGAATTGCAAGGGCAGGTAGCTATAGGGCGAGGGGCAATGATTTAAACTAGAGCAGGGCAGGTTTAGATTAGACATTAGGAAGAAGTTCTTTACACTGAGGGTGGTGAGACACTGGCCCAGGTTGCCCAGAGAGGTGGTGGAGGCCCCATCCCTGGAGACATTCAAGGCCGGGCTTGATGAGGCTCTGAGCAACCTGATCTGGTTGAAGATGTCCCTGCTCCCTGCAGGGGGTTGGACTAGATGGCCTTTAGAGGTCCCTTCCAACCCAACACTTCTATGATATAGTCTCAAGAAGAGAGTTGTAAAAACCCATCTCATAGAACTTTTTTAAAAAATAATTTCAGAAATATATTGGAAGAATCCCCCATTCTTACCCTGAGGAAACACCACAAGTAACAATGTAACAGGCGTTAAATGCCGCTGCCCAATTTCCTTAATTTTTAATATTATTTTGTCATTAAACAATTTCATTACCAGCTAATACTCCATGTCAAGCAGCTGTTATTGTTTAAATTCTTACGTTATACTTAACAGGAAATGCACATAAAGTTTGGCAGAATAATAAAGTCAAATCTGAAATTTGCACTTCTTATCTGTGTAGGTTAGAAACACCTAATTTTTTATTATTTTTTTTTTTTAGAACAATGATTTCAAAACAAAATCGAAACCAGTTAAAACATCAAAGCTAAATAAACTTATTAATGAGGCTGAAACAAAACACAGGCAGTAAACAAAACCCTAACAAATTCTGAAGAGGCACATGCAAGAAACAGCAATGCTTTTAAAGGAAGATAAAGTCTTCAAGCTCCCAAGGACTCTCATGGCTCAGAACTTAAGAGTAGAATCATAGAACATGTTGGGTTGGAAGGGACCTCTAAAGGCCATCTAGTCCAACCCCCCTGCAGGGAGCAGGGACATCTTCAACCAGATCAGGTTGCTCAGAGCCTCATCAAGCCCGGCCTTGAATGTCTCCAGGGATGGGGCCTCCACCACCTCTATGGGCAAGACAACCATAGCTGGGCGTTTCTTTGCATCAGCTAGGTGCAGAAGATTAGACAGCAGAAGAACACCAGAGCACCACAGACATGCTGGTTTCCAGTTGCACACCCCATTAAAACTTTCCATACGTTTAGGATGTTGACAACACCATCCTGGAGGGGAACTTTAGAAGAAATGGGTTAATCCCAGCCCCTCACTGAACGCGGGTATTTATTGCCGGCAGGATGGATTTACCATGACAGCTGGTCCAGCTTACTCACCTTCCTACTTCAAAATAGACGTCCCCAAACCAAAACATGAAAGACCACATGCAGACATTCCCTATTTTCTTCCTTAACTTCAAAATGAATGGTTTGTTTGATATTGTCCTGTTTTGAAACAACACACTTCTGTCTCCCCGGCCGTGTTTATGAAGCCGAGGTTCAGTTAAGGAGTTTGAAGGACACATTTTTACTGCATTACTGAAGGAACGCAGCAAGTTATCCTGGCAACCTGAACATTAAAAAAAAAAAAAAAAAAGAAGTTCAATTATAAAACCTGCAAGCAACCAGAAAAATACTTTCACATAATTTTGCTTCCAAGTATCAAGTCAGGTTGTTTTTTTTTTTTTTAACAAACATTTGCATTCTTAAAATGTTATTAACATCTGCTGAAAAAGTTCAAGGTGAGGGAAAAATGACCATGCTGAAAGACAGTTTCTTTCACCCTCCCTTCTGAGAAGGCTTTCGGCATTCCTGTGCCAACGGCGTGTCTGACTAACGATCGCTATCTCGGCTGCTGCGATGAAAGCAGGCATCGCATTTGATCTGCTGAGAGCTTCGCCGGGGTATTGTCCTATTGATCCCATCGGAGTCACTGAAGTCACTGCCCGGGGAGTTCCCCAGCATCCCACCAGCGCGTTCCCATGCGTTGGCCGTAGGTTGCAACATGACTCCAGGCCTTGGCTCCCTGAAACTGTCGCTTTTGTAACCCGAATATGTGTGTTTCACCAAGAGCTAGGCTACCAAAAAGTCCCTCTTAGAAAGCTCTTTGTTTTTCCTCTGTTTTGTACTCTCAAGATTTTATATGCTACTAAGAGGAGATTTTTTTTTTTTTTAGACGCCCAAAATTATCAGCCTGTGAAACGAAAGCGTTCTTTACACCTTAACTGTATTGTATTTAACTGATGGACTATCATGGCTATACCCTTACCGCTCGAGAAGATGAAGTGCCTATTTCAGAGTCAGGCCATCGGAAAGCAGCAGATGCACATTCTTCCCAAAACACTCGCCCAGGCAGCGTTTCCCAGCTCGCACCAAGAGAGCTCCTGTTAGATGAGCTGAGCATCTCAACCAGCTTCACACAAACCCGATCTTTGTAAAGACTTTAATCCAAATCCATCCCATCAAACTTTCAGCTGCCGAGGTGCCTATGAAGACCCTTATCCATGCCTCCGGCTGCCTAACGCACCCTTTGGGATGCCGTTATCATTACGGAGGTAACCAAGGTGGCTGGATGTCCACCTTGGCCAACTCAACTAAGTGCCTGAAGTTACATGAAATGCTAAAAGCCTTTGGTCATTCATCAGACTAACAAGCGCATCAGGCACAAAACCGTCTCCCAGTCATTTCATTTTAGGCTTCCTGGAGCCCACAGGATTCTTCAGATTCTTTGGATTTCTTACCTTCTGTGCACTTCACTTCTTTCCCACAAATACACTTCCAGTGAAACATTTAGTGACAACTATTGGTAGCCTAATACAAAAACAGGGCCTTAAAGTTATTTGCTTCTAAGGCATGAAGACAAAATATCTGTGAAATCTCTACAGAAAACCAAAAATCTGAAAAACTGAGCAAGTCTCAGCGTGTTAGCTGAGAAAAACATTACTGCAGGGACACTGGAAAGGAAATTACTGTCTCTGTGCTTTGATGTGCAGAGAGAAGTATCCTTCTGTCTTCTAAAAAAGTAACTATGATCACATTCTGCTGCTGAATACCTCGCATTTCAACAAGGAGGACTGTTTGTTATTTTTAACAAATAACAGAAATAAATCAAAGCTCTATTTCTGAAGTGTCTGAAGACTTGTGCCTCCCCCGGCTCCCCGCACAGTCCCTGCTGCTCTCCCTCCTCCTTTCCTCTTACTTCAAAGGCCAGTGACCTCCCCAAGGCACTATTCTTTCTGGTTCTATCTAATATATTTAGGTGGTCTCTATTATACACTGGTTTAGTTGTAAGCAAGTTATTGTAATCACAGGTGCTTCTGCTGAGAACTTAAACATGGAATAAGGGCATGCATTACAAGGGCAAGATGAGGGGTAATGGCTTCAGACTGAAAGAGGGGAGGATTTAGATTGGATATTAGGAAGAAATTCTTTGCTGTGAGGGTGGTGAGCCCCTGGCCCAGGTTGCCCAGAGGAGCTGTGGCTGCCCCATCCCTGGAGGGGTTCAAGGCCAGGCTGGACGGGGCTTGGAGCAACCTGGTCTGGTGGGAGGTGTCCCTGCCCAGGGCAGGGGGTGGCACTGGATGGGCTTTAAGGTCCCTTCCAACCCAAACCATTCTATGATTCTATTAACAAACTGACTTATGTAGGTGGAGAAAGAAGGGAAACAGATTCTCACTGGCCAGAACCTCACACTATTTTGCTGTACCATATATATTTTCCCATATGCAAGTTAAGCAACAGTTACAGTGTTCTCAGGGAGAACCAGGGAGGGGTATAGCGGACTATGAATCCTTTATCGTCTGTTTAACAGCTGACAGTAAGGAAAAAAGAAGGGAGTTTAGATGCGTTTAGTTTGCATTGGGAAGCCAAGACATTTGCATCCACAAAACATTATTATTAAGTAAGAAGCAATAACAAGGCAGAAACATTTTCTTCCAATTTGTTAAAGTTTTCCAGCCGATGGATCCCCGTTAGTCACAACATAACTATTTCATCATACGGTTAAAATAAATGCCTCCATTCTGGCAGGCGATATGGCAACGCCGCACCTCGGAGCATGACATGACGCACAGATGCTGGCAATCTGGGGAGGGGGGCGGCCCTGTGCTCCACACATCTGTTACTGTGGGAAAAATCCATGTTGGTGTTTTGTCAATTTGCTCTATTAGTAATGAATACAGCTGTTTCGCGTCGGATAATCTGTGTTGCAACACTTCCCTAAGTGACTCCGTGCAGAACTATGCCCCACTGTTCATGCTCAGCTGTAATTCTGATTATAGAGGGAGATGCCACTGTGCTTTTAAAAAAAAATTAAAAAAATGTTGAACGCAGCTGTTTCTGCTTCAAGGAATGTCGAAAGAAATCCTTTCTCCCTGCCATGTATGTATTTTTCACTGTAAATCGAAATGCGTTCTGGCATTAAGGCAACTGCCCACTGGCAAAACACAAAGACGCGCCAAGCATTTATTCAGCCTAAGCCGAGAGCAAGGCTAGTGCCGACCAAGGTTTTAGGATTTAGGATGAAGACATGCGATGCTGAGAAGTTATCACCACCTCATGCCTCAATTTAAGACCTAGGTAAAGGAAAATATGATCATCCTCCCCCCCTCCTCTTCACAGATCCCTGCGTGGAAATCACAGAATGGTTTGGGTTGGAAGGGACCTTAAAGCCCATCCAGTGCCACCCCCTGCCCTGGGCAGGGACACCTCCCACCAGACCAGGTTGCTCCAAGCCCCGTCCAACCTGGCCTTGAACCCCTCCAGGGATGGGGCAGCCACAGCTTCTCTGGGCAACCTGGGCCAGGGGCTCACCACCCTCACAGCAAAGAATTTCTTCCTGAGATCTCATCTAAATCTCCCCTCTTTCAGTTTAAAACCATTACCCCTCATCCAATTGCTACACTTCCTGATAGAGGCCCTCTCCACCTTTTTTTTCTAGGCCCCCTTCAGGGACTGGAAGGGGCTCTAAGGTCTCCTCTGGGCCTTCTCTTCTCCAGGCTGAACCCCCCCAGCTCTCTCAGCCTGTCCTCACAGCAGAGGGGCTCCAGCCCTCCCAGCATCTTTGTGGCCTCCTCTGGAACCGCTCCAACAGCTCTGCGTCCTTCTTGTGCTGAGGGCTCCAGAGCTGGACACAGTGCTCCAGGTGGGGTCTCACCACGAGCAGAGTAGAGGGGGAGAATCATCGTGCTCACAGACTCTGACTGCAAGTCAGCAGTGCTCAAGGTCACAGCTTTTGTTTCCTACCCTCTTGTCGTATCCGAGAGTGATGTTACACCAAATACGTTCCCTCTTAGTACGTCATTTTAAACACAAAATGCTAAGCCCTAAGTCTACCGAGATGGTAACTGTACGATAATGTCTACAACCAGGCTGCAGGTGCACCACTGCTCCCCTTTGAAACACCCGACGTGCAATCCGAAGGTGGAATTTGGGTCTGTTTTCCCCACAGAGCTCAGCTTTCAGACATTGTGAAGGCACAGAAAAAGCCGAGGACAGAGCCCCTTTGTGTGCAAGCCCAGGTGGGAGCCGGGTCCCGCTGCTGGCAACGTCTCCGAGGAGCCGCTCTTTGTCTGCGGGTAACAGGAACCGCAGCCTCCAGCAGGTACAGAACAGCAGTTAACGGGACAGGAAAGCTTGTGCACTCCTGAAGTGAAGCTGACGGTGATATTTTATACTGAAAAAAACCCCCATCAGTTTCAAGAAGACACTTCCGGGCACAACAAGAAGATTTCCAGTTTTCAAGCAGTAGCAGAAACATAAAAAGGAGAAAAGGAGAACAGCCAACTGGGAAGGAAAATTAATTCACAGATATGCAAAGCTTCTATTTGGATGTGTGTCTTTGAGGCGCTGTCATTCAAGGACAGATAGAAACATCTGATGGACACATTTTCACCTTTACAAATGCAAATGAAACTCTTGGGCAAAAAATTCAAAGGTGCACAGACAGTATGTGTGTTTCTACCTAACTGCCAATTTAGCTGGTTTTCTGTCTCACGTGCAGACCAAGAAAAAGGCAGATTTATGGTCTTCAGGTCCGTGTAGCACCCTCAGCCTGCAGTGTGGGTGCAGGTGTGGGTGCAGGACGCCTGTCACAGCTTTAGCCCAGGCACTGTAGCTGTGAGCACCACGTAGCACCCCAACGCCACCACCAAGCTGCCGTGTCCCCTGCTCCTCAAGTACCAACTGGCTCCTCCGGGCAGGAGAAGGTGCTCACACAGCCAGGCACCGACCACTCGGCTAAGCAGACACCGGTCAGTGACTAATTAAGGAGGCGTTACAAATTATCCTGCTAGCTTTAAGGAAACAGAGCACAAATATGGGTGCAAACCTTGTTTTTATTCTAATGTGACTGCCAGACAGGATACTTCAAGGTAAGAAAGGTTTTGTGAACACACATGCAGAATCAATATTAGCATCAGACTGAGCCATTAATGACCTAATAGACTAATGACCTACCAATTAAGCGATAATTCAAGTCAGCCTGCACAGAATAAATCAATGTCTTTCCCAAGATGAATCCACTAGCCAAGAATTTTTCACAGCTTTTAAAGCCATGGCAACACAGGTAACACTTGGGAAATGCATTGAAAAGAAGAGGCAAGGAAAAAAAAGTTCTTATTTTAACAATCTAAATATTTGGATTCCTTGCCTTAATGTACATTAAGACAGGTATTTATTTTTCACTCCAGAATCAAAATTGAAGCTAAAGACAGACATCGGTCTTTAGCTGCTTTACACATTTAAGACATCAGGTTTTATCCAGGTCGCCTGGAGCAATAAAGACCACGGAATGAACACTCACCAACACCATACCGTACACATCAGTTCACTTTCTGCAAGCGATTTGGTTACAGACTTTGCGCTTCCGACAACCCCAGCATTAACAGGATACCAGAGAGACGGATTATGGTCACCTGAACAAGAGCTACAAGACATCCCTGACAAATCAAGCACCAGAGACAGGTAATTCTCTAATGGAAAAGTTTTCAAGATTCCATTGTGGTTATTAAAGATGCACGATGATAACCAAGAAGCATGATTTCAGTATCTTGATTCTTGAGCTTACAGAATCAAAAACCTCAAAAGCATTCGGCAGAATTACATCAAATCTAATCAAAACTCAAGCAGGCTAACTGGCAATGCAACTTAACATGAAAGTTGTACGGATGATCCATTGTCATCTCATTCTTCAGCAAAAACACGTTTCGGAGAACAACTGAGAAGTTACCTTGTATCTCCATAAAGCATCAATTCAGGAAGATGATGCCAAGTACCATTTCACTTTTGTGAAAACTGGCTATTTCAAGCAGCTATAGAGGCTTTCCAGAAACAACCATGTCTTTAGGAAAAGTAGAACACGGTCAGTTGTGTTTGCCTGCAACTCCACCCATCACATGGGTGCAAACGACCACGTCAGAAAAAACAAAACCAAGAAGATCCCAAAACAAACAAAAAAAAAAAACCCCAAACCCACACCACTCAGCATTATTTCATCTCAGGAATCCTAAAAATTCTAATTCTCTGAGTTGATCACAAAACTTCTGCTTGTTGAACTTCAGCCACAGCACGGTGAAGTGCTCAGCAATTGAAAACGTGCCATCTGAAATGCCGAGGATGAAGTTCTCCCAAACTAATCGGGTGACTCTCAGTTATTAGCTGCCAAAGGGAGAAGCTGACTTTTAGCGTGGCAAAATGCTGCAGGTACAAAAGCCACAAGTGTTAGCCGTGGAGTGGGGGCACTGAGGCATCAAAATACAAAACATGCACATCAAGTTGCAAGAAAATCAGGAAGATGTAGAGCAGGGCAAACTGGCATTCCTCTTCTGAATTTGAAATAAGATGTGTCAAGCCCTCCTAAATCCAGAAGAAGCTGTTATTCTCCTGATACTCGGACAGAAGAGCAAGACAAACAATAGACAGAGAGATCCCTGCTTGTGAACTGAAGAATTTATATCGCTCTGAAATCAGGGAGGAATTTTCTCTCAACACAGCACCCTTTAGTGAAAGGGCTCCTGAGTCGGGGCCAAGAAGGAGCAGGGACTCCACGTATTTACAGTTTACTAGTCCGTGACAATTCTGCTCAATTTTCCTTGAAAATACATTAAATGGTTCCCAGACAAAGAACAGTCCTGCCAGTAGTTCTCAGTAAGACCGAAGAAACAACTGACGGCCTGGCACCTCCTTTTTACAAGTCCCCCTCAGGCACCTGGAGTTTCCACTTCTTTCCGGGCGGTTCAGCAGATGTTCGATGCGGTTCGCAGTAGAAAGAAGGCTGAGGTGAGCTCAAGCGTAATGGATGGTTTCTTTACAGGCAGGGTTTCAAAAGCCCCACAGCAAGAGCATATGCAGGAGAAATAATAAGAAGGACCTGAAGGACAGGAGGGTCCCAAGCTGCTCTTCTGGGTGCCCACGTGCTGGTGCCCCACTGCTGGCCAAAGCCTCCAGCACACGCACCCAACAAGCAGCGTAAGCAGACACTTAAAAAGCATACGCAAGCCAAACAAATTCAACATGTGGCTTTCTTGAATTCAAACCTTTGTAACATGCAGCTCATATTTCTAGCTTATGGTATTTTCCTACCGGGGTCTCTCCTATGAGGACAGACTGAGAGAGTTGAGGTTGTTCAGTCTGGAGAAAAGAAGGCTCCGAGGAGACCTTACAGTGGCCTACCAGTACCTTAAGGGGGCCTACAAGAAAGCTGGTGAGGGACTTTTTAGGATGTCAGGTAATGGTAGGACTAGAGGGAATGGATTAAAACTAGAGATGGGTCGATTCAGACCGGACGTTAGGAAGAAGTTCTTCACCATGAGGGTGGTGAGACACTGGGACAGGTTGCCCAGAGAGGTGGTGGAAGCCCCATCCCTGGAAGTTTTTAAGGCCAGGCTGGATGGGGCTCTGAGCAACCTGGTCTAGTGGGAGGCGTCCCTGCCCAGGGCAGGGGGGTTGAAACTAGATGATCTTTAAGGTCCCTTCCAACCCTAACTATGATAACTAGTGACTGGGTAAATAGGTTTGTGAGCTCATGACACTGAAGTGGCAAGTCTCACTCTTCTTTCTTCCTCCTTCTTACCTCCTCCTCTTCTTTTCTGCTCCTGAACTGTGGGAGCTGAGACTAAATGGCAGAAAAAATTATTCACTTTTTTTTTTCCAAATAGGATCAGTTTTCCCATCTGAGCAGGCCAACGGGTCAGGCAAATGCCAGCATCAGGCAAAGGAAACAGCGGGAGATGACGCGAGGGGTGGAGAGGACATCATGAGGTCATGTCTTCTGCAGCAGCTATCCATCAGGTCAGGTCAGGGTGCTTGTACCAAACTTTTCCAAAGTCCAAAACAACTGCCTTGCATCAGTAAAAGCTTGCTCTCTTCCACTCAAACAAAAAAAGCAAGGAAGAGAACTGCTTCAGAGTAGGAGAAAACAGAGTAGCCATTCAATTGAGCTGAAAGCTCTATGAGTAGCACCACATCCACAATCACAGCAAGACAGAAGAATCATCATCCAGCTTTTGAGATACCATTAAAAAAATAATTTGAACATAGGTTAGATATCCTGGAAGATGTAGTAATTTGCAGGTAAAACATGAAAGAGAAAGAATCAGTGAGGGGCAGAAAGGGTTTAGAGTTTCTTTTGTACCATGAAACAGCGATGGCAGATGCCAGCAAACCAAATAAAATGAAGACAGGGAATAAAATACTATTTTCACTGTTATCTCTGTCCAGAAATCCAGCACAGGAAAATACAACCAAAATTTTCACGCATGATCCTCTACAGCCTCTTATCTTTGGAGCAAGTGACTTCAGAGTTGAAGCTCTCTAAGGTTTCTGGCATCTAGTTTCCCCAATTTACTCAAAAATACTCTTTAAAAAAGCAACAAGTTGACTTACAAGCTCAGAAACTCCTTCTGAAGGGGGCAAGTTTGCTGAGGCTGGTGGGCACGGGCTCTCACCCCGCTGTGCCTACGACTCTTCTGGCCACGTTTCACAGGAGCAGGAGGGACTCAAAGTGTCAGATACACACAGAGCAACTACAACCATGTATAAAAAAGTCATTTTTCACTTGGGAGGTGGAAAACGCATTGGGAGATCAACCTCTGGTCCCAACTGTTGAGGGCACGAGGAGCTCCACAATGTGGAAGCGTGTACGGCTTAAAACCCACGTTCCTTATCAGCAACACCGCACGCTGCCAGCTTTTAAGGGCTATCTGGTTTGAAAGGCAATTTTTCAGTCTCTAACTGCATTTGTACTTAGAATGGAATTACTGCTGTCTTAATGACTCTCATTACATTTTTAATTATAAAAAGTTCCATCTAAAATTGTCCAGACATTTGCACAAACTGCCTTTAGCAACTCACTAAACCCAGGCAGATAAGACTAACCACTGGCACATCCATCTTAAAGTAAAAATAAAGCAAGGAAAAATAACGCTCCACATTGCATATTCAAAATGGTCTGTGGAATGTACCTCCTAAAATGATGAAACAAGGGCTTTAAAAAGCTGCAAGCAGAGGAGACACAGTAGTATTGAAGGAATATCGCAACTACACAGCTTGGGGTTAGAAAATAGCTATAGTTTTATTTCTAGCATAGCAGTTGGCTCAAATAACTGCCTAATTCACTTAACCCATTTTGTGCATAAGCTTTTCTGGCTATATATAGAATGGAAATAACTATGCGAATGAGCTGCAGTTGGTAAATGCCAGATATCGGCTTGTAAACCTCTTCTTTCTTTCCTTCTGTGTATATTCTGTAATACAAAACAGAGCACCCAAACTTGATGCTCAGCTATCTGGGATGGCCTTAAAAATCTCAAATTCACCCTAATTCATTTCGTTTGCTGTGCTCGTCCACAGAACAGTTTTCGTCATAGATTCACCCTGAGGAAAATGTAAGCTTATGCTATTTGAACATATAAAAGGCCATAGTTCAAATAAAGACAAGGCATCAATAAATAAACTGCAAAGCCTTTGAACGCATCCCGCTTTTCCAAAGAGTTCAGCCCCACTTGCAGAGGAACTGTTAAAGGGGAGAGCAGGACTGAGATTTTAGAGGGGTTTTTTTTGTGGTTTTCGGGGGTTTTTTCCGCTTTTATTAAACAGACGACTTACACTTAAACACACTTGGGATGCTTCCGTATGTTCTGCAGGACAAGTATTTCTGCTTGATTGGAACCTCTGTAACACCATTAGCATTTACAGCCATAATTATCGTCTACTGCTTCCACATGCCTCACCACAAGTAGTTCTTTCAATTGAATAATTTCCCATGTTCTGAAAGATAACTAAGTTACCAAAGACAACTTTAAACTTAACAGTTTGCTTAGAAGTTCTGCCATTGCTTATAAGCTCATCAAAAGCAGCCCAGAGAAATAAGACCCAGCAGAGGATAAAGTTTCCCAGTACGCCCTCCTGGTCATAAATAAAAACCTCTCATTTGCACAGCAACATCAGCCCCACACAAACATTCACATCCTCAATTGGAGAAATTACTCTCAGAAGTGTTTATCATTACAACTGGCTTCAAAATAGCACCAGGTTAAGTATTTATATATATATAGAAAGTTTTATATTTATATATATATTTTAATATATATAGTGGTATTTACAAACAGCATCATGACGTGGGGGCTAAACCTGGAGACCGCAGGTAGCATTATGCTACCAGGTACTTAACAAGACAAGACAATTAGGACAGGTTTGTCTAAACGAAATCTTAACTAGCACATCAATTAACTCAGCAGTTAAAACCATTTGAAGGAAAGGTATCGAAGACCCTAAATGCAGGAAGGGGAGAACCCCTTTATGTAGTAACTGCACCCTCCCCAAACGCATTTTGTAAGCCAGGACTCCTTGGCTGGGAAAATATCAGGAAAACAGTCAATTCCTGCACTAAGTAACGTCACTGCTGAGCGGGGGACAGGGACACCTGCCAGCCAGGCTGCACAGACCCTCTGTGAGCAGAAATTCCAATAGAACCCAAACTCCAAATAAAAAAATTCCAATAAAACCCAAACCCAAACTCTAGTTCAGAGGAGAGAGTTTCTAGAAACGCAGGTAATAAAAAGGAAGATACTGAATATATAAGTATTCTGGGGTGGGTGAACTTTTACAAAGACATGAAGACTTAAATATTAGACAGCTGTTCCTTCTGCTATTTTCTGCAGGCTCGGGGCAGTTCCGATGGGCACACTGATATACGTGATATGCACACAAACACAGAGAGAAAGTATCTTTTAAAAAATAAATGTACAGAATGCAAATAAATAGAAAAAAGGATCAAAAGAATCAGACAGCATAGATCTCTGCTGCTTTCCAAGTACATCACAGAATGGTTTGGGTTGGGAGGGACCTTAAAGATCATCCAGTGCCACCCCCCTGCCCTGGGCAGGGACACCTCCCACCAGACCAGGTTGCTCCGAGCCCTGTCCAACCTGGCCTTGAACCCCTCCAGGGATGGGGCAGCCACAGCTTCTCTGGATATATATGGAAATATATTGGTACACATGGAAGCTGTGGGTGTGCTGGAGGACAGCCCCCAGCTTGAGGCCGGGAAGTTGAAGAGCTGCCCCACAGCCCCCACGGATGCATCTCCTCCATCTCCCGCCCATGGCTACCTCAGCACTGCATTATCCAGGGAAAGTCCTCAGCCATCTTTCTGGAGAGGGGTCAAACCTCACCTCTGGAGCTAGTGCAGGAACTAGTAACTGTTAAAGCATTTCACTAAGAAAAATGTATACTGGTATTTCTGTCCAGAAAGGTGAGACACCCGGATGAACTTGATCCAATGACCCGATCTGGATCATTAACCTGCACATTCATTCTCCAGCTAACAAATTCGTTATCTCTCTTACCTACTCTATTCTGACACAACAGTTATTTGAGCAGCTCATAAGAACACAGAATATCCCAGAAGAGAACTTCAGGAGCAGCTTAATTAAATAACCCATTATTCTTAATGTTTAAAAAAGAAATACCCACGCATCCACTTCCATGTGATGAGCTCCCAAGGGAAAATTTTGTAAAACAAGCATAAAGTGTTTGTTTAACTCAGAGAAGCAATTAAACCATTAAGAAGAGCTCAAAGTAGGCATTATGCTGATTATCCCTTAATTGCAGGCATTCACAGCGGTGACATACAAACTGCAACAATGACAGCTATTCTACGGACCAATTTTTTTCTGACCTGGGCAGATTGCACAACAAATCCATCAGCAACATATATTTAACCAAAAGCTAATTTAAGAGTGCTGGTCCTTAACTGCTCAAGTTTTTCCCTCCCAGCATGGAGATATCTATGATTACTACTCCTCAGACCAACTTAAACGTGCTTAAGTTCATTTAAAAATAAACAGCTTCATCTATTTGTATTATCTGCTTTTCATGAGAGACTATATAATGTTAATGAGAATCTAATTGCAATACTCATCTACTCTAATCATCTGCCCTAATTGCAGCCACGATGTGGCGGTACCTAACAGTGTCCCCTGCCGTGTCCTCTCCTCTACTGGGAGTGTTAGAACCTCTCAGATACCACCACAGATGGTGGCAGGGAGGTTCGTGCGTGCTGTTGAGGCAGGACTGGCAGCCAGCGGCAGACAAACCGCAACCTCAGGAGCTCCTTCAGTGAAACTCCACTTAAAAAACCTGAATATTTAAGAAACACCGCCAAGATATCCCAAACCTTCCATTTTCCTTAGCTTGCAGACAGGGCTTCCAGCTGCACTTACCAACACACGAACACGGTCTGCAAAATTACACCACAACCACAGAGCAGCTGAAATGCAGGAGGTTGAACACTTTTTCCACTCACCAGCAGTCGCATCTCCCGCGTCCCACAGCGGGGATAAACAAAGTAATTTTATAATTCCCTTGGCAGCGGCGGCAGAAGGCACCGCCGACAGGAACGCGCCCTGCTCCAACCGCGCTGGAAGAGGAAAGCGGCTGCCAAAGCATCTAGTCGCCCAGCAAATTACAATATGATAGTCTTAATTATCCTAATTGCATTTCCTGGTATTGAGGCAGGATTAATATAGTATTTCTTATGCTAGACTTCATAAACACAATCGGTTTCAGCCTAACTCTTCGTAATTGTATTTCACAGTTCTTGCAAACAATTAGCCACCAATTATGTTCATTCCATCTTGCAGATGACTAATAAACACTCCAAATATCAGAATTCTCCCTCAAGGGGGGCAAATTACTTCTAACTTGTTAAGTAATCTTAATGAACCCTCAGTGAAAATCCTGCAGGCAAATCACCCAACAGCGCTCGCTTCCCAGTTCCACGCTGTTACCAAAGACTAGAAAAACTTCCACCATGATGCTTGGACCAGCTTTGGAGAACCCAGTAACAGTTTTAAGGTGATGAAATGGCCATATACACATGATTTTTTTAAAAAAATAAATATATAAATCATTTATGATCCAGCACACATAAAAATCATTTATGATCTATCACATATAATCATCTCTATATAAGTATATGTATAAATAGAAATACACACAGACACATTCATGCACAAATACTCGTTTTAGAAATTAGCGAAGTGTTCGAGCTAATTTAACTTTCAAGGTAATGGGTGCTGGAAATAGGACAGGACAAACTTTATTATTTTCTCTCTCTCCCCCCACCCCCACTCGCCATGGCCTGGCCACCAAACTCAAAGGCTCACACAATTGAGAATGACGGGCATTGTGTTTCGGGCCCCTCTCCAGGCACGGCTCCAACCTTCAACACAATTCGGCTAGAAATGTTTAAAAAAAAAAACCTGTTATGATGAGATAATATCGTCTGCTGCGATAAAAATAGTGTTTTATACAGTTGCGCCGAGGTCAGATGGAGCCACCTCGCCAAGATGGCATTTGGAGAGACTGACCCTTAGCAGCGGCGGGCGCGATAAGCAAAAGCATGAGAGTTTCTAGGAATTTTAGGCTGGATAAAATAACACAGCATAGCCTCACTTAACTAACACGTACGTCACTTACAAGGTGACATTTGGATAAACAGGACACATAGCTATAGGCCACATGGTTACTTACGCAACTTTGTTTGAAAGCTGCATGGACAAAAAAACCCAAGTATTTTGAGCTAAAATAAAATGAAGACTCTTGCTTAGCCAGCACTGGCAGTAGGGAAGCCTCCCCATAAAATAACAAAAATATACCTCGTGACAAAGCCTTAAACGAGGGTTTCTGCAAGGGTTGCTTGGCTTCCTCCTTCCATACCTGTGCGGTCACCAGCCCTTCACTTGCCAAGAGAAGAAAAAAATACGCCTTGCTGACAAATAACTTGCAATACTGGCACACTGAGTTAACATATTCCTCTGCTACTAAATATTTTTTAAAAACCTCCTGTGGAGGGTATCGGCAGAGAATTAAGAGTGGCCCAGAGGAGAAGGCCCTGCTGCTGAGAAGCCACCGACACTCTCACGTTCCCCCATCCCACACCCAACAGGAAGGATAAGCTTACAAAAAAATAGCAGCAAGAAAAAAAAAAAAAACCCTAACGCCACCAAAACTGTTGTTAATAATATAATCAAGAAGTCTTGAAGTTGTAAGCAATAATCAAACACAGCTTATAAACAAAGCATTTGCAGAACCCTGCAGCTGTACGTCCTAACATCAGGGGGTACATGGCTAAAAAAATAAATCGCACAAGTTATGACGGAGAATTTGGCCTTGTGCTGAACACTGACAAAAAACACAAACAAAAGCCCCACTCGTCTCCAGGAGTGGCTTGATTTTCAAGTAGTATTTGATGCTCTCTGACCCATAAAGGAAGAAAAAAAATTAAAATTAGGCTTTGTGGTGTTTAAATGAGTCGATCACAGAATAGGTTCATTTGTTTTTATTATATTGGCCTTAAGTATTTTAGAATACAAATTCAGATTCTAGATTTACTTTTTAGATAATAATTACTGATACTACTGGATGGCAGACTACAGCCTTCGAGGTTGTCCCAAGTTAAGGAATTTCAAAGTGGACAGTGTGGTTGAGTGGGCTTCTTTCTTCCCTTTTCGTTTTGAAGCCAGTGATGCTCTCATTACAAAGCAACGAGCAAACTGCACATTAGTCAGCATTTTGTTTCTGTTAATAACATCTGCTCTTCAAACCTGTATTAGTGAAAATATTCATGATATAGAAAGTGATCTATTGACGTCACAAGCTCAGAACCCACCAAACCGCAGTGACTGCAAGAGAACGCTGGTGCAGAAGGAACAACCAAGACCCTTCAGGAAATGATCACCCAGACCATACCTAAATGTCGAAGGGGTTAGACTTTCAGAGAGTGAAAGCCGCCCAACCCAAGAAATCTGACAACAGCAGAATCAACAGCTGAGTCAAATGCAGCTCCCAACAACCACTACAGATTTCTTTTTTTTTTTATGGTGGGAATAAATACAATTAATTTAAAATTCAGCAAAACCAACAAACTACCCAATCTACATTCGTTACCATCAAGACGTTGAAAGTCAATTCATTATTGCTACTTATCCAAGTTATGATTTGTTTTAAAATTAGAAATAAGAAACGTAACAGCAATAAAAGCCCTGTAATGATTATAAGCGACAACGTGCTTTATCCGCATCTCCAATCCACACCTCCTACCTTAGTTTCACAATTAATGGATAGATAATCTGCCTTGCTGCCACAAAAGCGAACGTAATGTATCTTCAGCCTCCCTCAGGGAGGGACTTTCATCTGCAGCTCCCTAAGTGAAGTTCCCGGTACAAGTCTTTGGAAATTGCTACCAAGCTTCTTTCCATCTCCCCCTTCATCCCTCAAACGGGCAACTCAAAAGAAGCCTGCACTTAGAGCCGGCTGCTTAACGCCTGTTTCCCTGGTTAACAGTCTGACTGCACAGAAGGAAATGCCCACCCTAGCCTTTTTATAAATATCATCAAAATATTCGCTATGCCAATTTCAGGCAGTCACAATGGAGCATATGAAGTTAATAAAAAAAAAAAGATATAAAACTGGCAGAACCTGCTTGGTGGAGAATGTAGTATTTCTTTCCTGCAAGGAAATAGTTCCTGATACGCTAAAATACAGGCAGTGTCTCGTTAGAGGCAGGAGGAGCGTGGTTTTGTACAGCACTATGGTTCCCCAGCCTCACACACTCAGGTCCGAAGAACTCGTCTGCCAAACACAAACCTCAAGTCCTTGCAAGGCAGCAAAACCTGGGAAAAAACGTGTTCAAACAGAGATTACGCCTTTTCCACTGGAAAGTCTGAACCGAAAAATAGGTTAAGCACAAGAAATTTATAGCGCCACAGCTTGAGGTCCTTCCTCAAAGCGATGCAAGGGTGTTCGGTCCATTCCCATGGACAGCCAGCAACGCGATGCACAGGCTTTGTAGAAGCCCGTGGCAGAACTGACCCGCAGGGTTAATTTTTCCTCTCATTTGGATAATATATTATCTTTAAATCAAGGTTAATGACACTTGCCACAACAGTTTCTTCTGGTTTCGGCACGAGGAACAGACAGGACTTCAATTTCCAGAATTTCTTTGCATCCTCTTCGGAGGAGCGTCCCACTGCACGTCACACCAAAGGCACAGGGACTCGTCGGATCTGGTGTCCGAGACAAGTCTCATGCTATAACAAAGCCAGGATACCTGTACATTTGTCATCTTCCTTGGTGTCCTACTCCCTACCTCCTCTCCAGGAGACTGAAAAAACGGAAAAGACTTTTCCGATAAAATTATACAAAGAGCTATTTCTGGCTGTAACAGCTCATGCTACCTTTATTTTGTAAATGTTAATCTTTACCTAACGCTGCAAATCCTATTGCACCATGAAGAGATTTTCAGAAAAAACATGAAGCAAAATCAGAGGGTAAAGAATAAAACGTAGAGGAAATCAAACACTTGCCAGCAAGGAGGAGTAATGGAATTTAATAAGGCTGATGGAATAATTTCTTGACTTTTCTGACCAACAAATATAATTGCTTCAGATTAAGAAAGCTGAATATAATTGCTTTACTAACTTAGAACAATAGCTGCACTAATGCACTTTAAAAAGACTAAAAGCCCTGACTAATGTGTTTGCAATGCCTATAGTCCGAGCAGACTGGGTGAAGAGTGGGGATCTTGGATTTTAAAATCCTGACACCGCTGACTGGAATGCGCTGGGTCTGGACTCGGAGGATTATTTGCATTTGAGCAGGACCGACACTGACAACTGGAGCGTTCCTGCAGAGCTGGCCTTGTTCTTACTGCGCCACTCGGAGGGGCTCTGCGCTTCGGGGAGAGATCCAGGGATATTGGGAGACATTTAAAAATCGACAGCACGCTCATACGCGACACTGCCTTTCCAAGAGCCCTTCAAAGTAGTTCGAACGTACCACACCTACTGATCCTTTCAGACATATATATGTGTGTGTGTATATACATATATACCTATACATGCACATATATACGTATACATGCACACGCAGACGTAAACCAAGGACAGACACAAACCCCAAACACAAGTCCTGCATATTTATAAAACCAAAAGGAGTTCCAAATTATAGCCCAGACCACACGTTCTAACACTTGTCTTTAAAGTCTGCTGCCCTAATTCTAGAGACAAACGCATTTCCCAGCAGCAGATTCTCAGGCATTCAAAAATAAACACGCAAAAATCCTCATTTTACCAAAGGACAAATTTCATGAATGACTTTTCTGCTCATTTACGCGTTATTCCACTGTGAAGCCGGATGCCTCATTTTTTATATACTTGTCAACTGGAACAGTCGGAGTGTAGGGACAGGCAGCAGCCCGGCCCGGTTTCCCCAGGGAAGAGAGAAGCTACGGCCATCCCTCCCCGCATCTATTCAGACTTTCAGATTTGGAAAGATTAAGCCAAATCAAATTTCACTTGTGTGTCAAGTTTCTTCTTTTTTCTTTCGCCTTGTATCAGGGGAGCTATATAAAATAATAGCTACCAACTCACTATATTTTAATCAAAAGGGATTTTTAAAGGACTACAATATTCTAGACAGCGAATCCCCTAGTGCGGGTGAATCTTATTCAAGATTTAATCCACACACACGCAAAAAAAATTTCTGCGATTATTCTTAGCGTTATCAGATTTAAAATGGAGAAGCTAAGATTATCCACACAGTAAACAAAGCATCCTATTGTTTACTTTTTGGCTCCTTACATGGTTTCCTATACTTTATTGTAGCGTGCTAAAAACAAAACCTGTGAGATGAAAGAGGTCTGTGTTTCTGACAGTCACAAGGAGAAAAAAAAGATCTGCTCTGAGTTAACATCCCTTTGCTCTCTCTTCTCGTAGAAGATCTCAACGCAAGTTTCACAAAGGTGTGGGAGCCTGAAAGTTACTTATTTCATGTGGAAGGAATAAACGATGCACCACCAGGGCTTTAGTTTTCCACGGTGACCAAACGCTAGAAGGCCAAAGGATCCATGTCAGAAATGCAGGCGGAGTCGCTACAAAAAGCGGAGGATAAAAGGCTCCACTGCAAATTCTGCTATTTTCTGTTTAATAACGGGGAGATGCTCTCAGCAGCCGGTGCAACAGGTAAGCTTGCAACACTATAAAAACAGCCAGAGACCTGAATCTGTATTTTTTTTTTTTGTTTCGTTTCATCCATCTCCTTCAGCTCCTTTCATCCCCAGTCTTTGATCCGACATCCACTGACCGGTTCCCTCGCGTGTCCCTTCGCTGTCCTCATCTTGGCGCCCCCGTCCCCACCCCGAACAGGCCACGCTTGTCACTCGTTTGCTTAGATGACGTCCCATCTATTTTCAACTCTTTCCTTCCCTCCAAGAAACTGACTCACTTCCTCATTGACAATCTCATACTAAAGAAAATAAAGACTTTTCTTTTTTTTTTTTTTTTTGGGTTTGCTCAGACTAGACCGAACAGCCTTATTTCACCGACACACACGCTCTCCCTACAGAAACCTACCGCTATTCAGCCTTTAATATTATCCGTTCCTCCGCAGTGCCACACCAAACCGCACTCACCCACCAAATTAAAGGAATAATAATTCCAGGAAATCTTTCATTTGAGAAACCGCTGCGAGATTTTTAGCATACTTCTGGCCTTTCTCTTGAGTTGCTTGCTCATAGAGCCACAGAAAAAGCAGCACTGGAACTTAATTCATGCGTTCTTTGCTTTACAAGATCAGAACAAGCAAGGGCCCTGCAGTGCTCTAAGGTCAGCATCAATGGCAAAATACTTGAAAAATGTAACTTGAAACAAATATCAGCATTAGTAAACCGTGTGTATTAATTATCCTGTTCTCATTTCAAAACGTAGCCGACCAAAGGCGATCTAGGTTTTTGCCTACTACACGAATATGCCGTCGCACATCTCTATCTTGTCCTTGAAAACCAAAAGCCCATTTAATGCAGAGCTTTGCTCACCTGGGCGATGCCAGAATTAAAGCATCATTTCTTTTCATCAGCATATTTGCTTTCTTTGCACACAAGTTTTGCGCTTCGCTATTCCAAAGTGAATTCAGTGACACTGAATAAAGACGAGAAAGAGAGGTTTCAAGAGGGTATTTTCAGCAGCACGGGCTGGAGATCCAGAATCACAGAATCTTCAGAGTTGGAAGGGACCTCTAGAGATCATCTAGTCCCACTCCCCTGCTAAAGCAGGATTGCCCAGAGCACATTACTCAGGGCTGCATCCAGGCGGGTCTTGAAAGTCTCCAGAGAAGGGACTCCACAACCACCCTGGGCAGCCTGTTCCAATGCTCTGTCACCCTCAAAGTAAAGAAGTTTTTTCTCATATTTGAACGGAACTTCCTATGTTCCAGCTTGTGCCCATTGCCCCTCGTCCTGTCATTGGGAACCATTGAAAAGAGTCTGGCTCCATCCCCCTTCAACCCACCCTTTAGATACTTGTATGCCATAATAAGGTCTCCCCTCAGCCTTCTCTTCTCCAGGCTAAAGAGTCCCAGCTCTCTCAGCCTTTCCTCACAAGGGAGATGCTCCAATCCCTCAATCATCTTAGTTGCCCTTCGCTGGACTCGCTCCAGCAGTTCCCTGTCCCTCTTGAACTGGGGAGCCCAAAACTGGACACAGGATTCCAGTTGTGGCCTCACCAGTGCCGAGTAGAAGGGCAGCGCCGAGTAGAGGGGGAATACACCCAGGAATTTCATTTTATCACACCAGGTGCTTTTCTGCTACCTGTTTTTTCTTCTCTTTGTTACAGGCTTTTCGCACGCTACGCACACGTGCAGAAAATTACAGAGCAGAAAACTCGGCCTGGTTTGCTTCTGGCAGAAAATGAGACCCAGCTCTGGTTATCATTTAGAGGGACGGCAACAGAAAGTACATTTAGCAATAATTGAGAAAATCTGCTACGCAGTCTGCAGCAAAGTCTCTGTACGTATGTTTTTTTAAACACGTGGGTGACAAGCAAGTTCAAGTGGCACCAGAAGAATCATTTTGTCCATATTATTCATACCACAGCGCGCATGACAATTCGGCACTACTGCCTTCCAGGATGAAAAAGCACTGAACAAATACTTGGGTACAGCTTCACCGCCCCAAACTACGCACAAACTGCTCTACTTTTAAGTAATTTAGTATATGACACGATTCTCACGCAGCAATAGAAGTTCCTACCAAAGATCTTAAGCTATTAGCTAAAAACACCAGCCTTCAATCAGTCTCTTGGGAAAGGGGAATTTCCTGAACACGTCAGATTCACCCGGAATTTATTTATTCTGAAATTCAGAAAGCAGAATTATTTATTTATTTATTTATTATTTTTTCAAATACAGGGGGCTGGTTTGGTTCCATTCTGCAGTTGGTCAGATCCATGTTCTCCCCTTCTTCCATATTTCGTTTAGCGTGGTTGCCTCAAAGCACCAGCTACAAGCAAAGGAAATACAATGTCTACGGTTACAGCTGAGCCAAGAAATGGGTGAGGACATGCCCTGCCCTTGTCCTTTCCTTGCAGAGCAAGTCAGCTCCTGAGCTTGTGAAAAATTAAGTGGAAAAACGCAGAAAGGAAATGAAGTATTTAAAGTATTGACGTATTTATGAAGTATTTATTATCTGTCAAAACTATATAAAAAGAGCAGCTTTTAAAATACCGATGATATAGCACACACATGCGTTTCATCGCTCAAAAATATTGAATTAAGATTCTAAATCAGCCTCCCGTTAACTGCCCACAGAGGGGTGACCAGAAGTGGGCCAGGGCTGGTGGCAGCAGAGGACGAGCGGGGCTCTGCTCCCCGGGGACACGGCGGTTCTCGGAGGAAGCATACTAATACTTTGTCATTAAGACGCACAGGGCTGAATAGGAACAAAGATTGGTCATCCCATCGCACACAAACAGAGGATGTGCTTTATGTTTCCCCTCCGTGCCGCAGGGCGGGTGGCCAGGCTCAGCGTTCAGCAAGCACCCAAGGGTTCAACAGCCCAGGCAGAAGGGCGCCAGGTCCCTGCTCCATCCAGCATCCAGTAACTATTAAAAAAAGATTCTTCTCAATTAACCCCCAACATCCCCTTTCTGTATTCCTTTATTTGGTTGGTGTTCTAAAAGCTACAGAAGTCACACACCACAGCATCTCTTCTATTCCAGCCACCATCCCTGAATGTGTTTAAGACTCGTTTAGATGTGGTGTTGGGGGATATGGTGTAAGGGAGAACTTTGTAGAGTGGGGTTGATGGTTGGACTCAATGATCCCAAGGGTCTCTTCCAACCTAAATGATTCTATGATTCTATTACGTGGGATGGAGGAGGCAAACCCTGAGGAGGTCAGCAGGTAACACCAGTGCTGGTGAGAGCACCTGGAACCGCTCAGATGCTTCCCCAGATAACCCAACCTGCGGACTGCGCCATACAAACCTGCGGTCAAGGGATGGATTTCTCTAAAACACCAGATTTATCAGTCTCTTTAAACCCATCCTCTCAAGGAACCCTCTTCGTGCCCACTGACCAGCTAAACCATCCCTTCTGCGAGCTGCTCCATCCAGCGCCCACCATGACCTACAGGGCTTAGGAACCAACGTCCTAACCAAGTCACGTCTGGCTACATGCAAACAGAAAACAGGGATGAAGACAGCTGCAACACATCCCATGTTCAATTAAAAGCACCCTTTTATTCCAGTTTTATAGAACTTCGGGGGGGGTGGCGTTTCTCAGTTATGGGTATTTTTATTTTTAAAGTTTTCACTGACTACCTTATTGGTGAAACACTGAGGAATTGGAAAAAGTTTTTGCATTTAGGATTTCTCCACTATTCCAAGACATCAGAGACCTTCAAATGTGCACCTATTCTTTCTGTTTTTAAACAACGATTACTCCATTAGTGGCTAATTAACACTTCAGGGTGTTTTCGGTCCTGTAACACACATGATCACACCCCCCCCAAGACACACCAGAGCCACGGAGCCAAGCGGGGTCCCGGACACAAAGCCGTGGTTCACAGGACATCCAAAACAGGTTCCAGGAGCACAAACTGACGATTTCAAACATCTCAAAAAGCCATATATTAAAAAAAAAAAAAAAACACAAACACGCTTTCACAAAGATAGATATCGCTCTACATGAGCAAAGTTAGCTGCCCCTGCAGAATGGACACATGCCAAAGGAAAGAGCCGCTTTTGTATGTCCTAAAGAATTTAGTGTTACCAAGTCATGCCACCTTACATTTTTAACAACAGCGTTCACTCCCTGAACTCAGGGGAATCACCCAATTTATAATAAATTAGTCCTTCATATGGTGAATACAAATGAATCCTGTTTACAAGCACACCTTACGTCACAACGCTGAATACGCGGCAGAAAGGAAAAGGTGAGTATCGCCCATTCAACGGGGAGCTGCCCCTTCTCAGGCCAAAAAGAGCCTTTCGTGCTGCCTAAACTTAACGCTGAATTTATTCCACAGCTTCCTAATCATAGTGCCACGTGGGAGCAAGGGAAAACGCATCATTATTGTCTAAGTGCTGCCATACATGGAGGGAGAATATTAACGTTTAAAACACACAGAATGCTCTATCACAGTGGGGGGTGGGGGGGTGGGGGAAAGACATAAGTTTTGTGGAGCAAGGCGGGGTGTGTGATTTCCAAAAACATTGCACACAAAATAAGCCCGTCTTTTACAATAACCTCACATCACCAGAAAAACAGAACCATCATGAATCCCAATAGCATATTCGCTGGCTGGTCACACTTTCTTCCACAATAGATCACTATTAACATAATATTTAAGTTCCACAATTGCACCGTGAACACAGCTTTACCCACAGAAAAGAAAAAAAAGCAGCATCAATACAGTCAGGTGCTCTTCCATGTCTAAAGCACGTACTTATTTCGGCAATATAAATATTTCCCAATAAAGCGGGAGTTGAAGTTTCAGCACAAAAAGAATACCAGAATTTTGAGGCCGAACTTAAAGAGTGTATACAAATAAACGCCTGTGCTCTGGCGGTCAATGCTGCAGCTCTTCCAAAAAAAAAAAAAAAAAAGGAGACAATCTTCTGCTACAAATCCCTAAATTAATTTTATGAAAGGCTGCTGATGAGTACCAAACCAACCTCATTGGCACAAACATGTTAAATGACTGGGTACAGAACCAGGAGGTTTCAAGTTGCATTCATTTAAATACACTGTCTGAACAACACATTGAGCATGAAAAAAAGAAATTATAAATAAATGGTGTCATAATTATATTTGTAATGGAAGTTTTTAATGTACTACCCAATAAAAAGCATTCACTTCAAATAAAAGGAATAGCCAGCTTTATTCCTCTGTTAATTGCCACGTGGACCAATTTCTTACCACACAGCATGTTGGCCATAAATCTTAACAAGCAGTTTTAAATTGCAGCTATTATTGCTCATCAAGACCGAATAATCCTGGATGGTGTTCAGGGAAGCTTCTGTAATGTTTATCTCAAGCAACTATTAATTCCTCATTTCCATGGGGATGAAATTTCAAGCAACAACCACCACCAACTCCACTGCTTAAATGGCGGGGCCGCAGTAAAGATGCTAAAAAGAGCGCAAGATGGGGAATTTCAAGTATTTCCGACTCTTCCCTATGGGAGCGGTGCAGCACTGGAGCAGTTTGCCCACGGAGCAACTTTCACCTCCATGAGCTTCGCAACTCAGGAGGGTGGTGGACAACCCCCTCCACCTCTGACACTACCCCTGCTTGCAGGAGAAGGTTGGACAAGGTGACCTCCAGGGGTCCCTTCTAATGCAAATTTTAATAAAAAGCACAGTTGAGCAGTACGATTCTAGCATTTGACAGTCTTTCTTGAGTAGATTTGAAATTCTCAGCCAAAATACAGGGGCAATTCACCAGCTACACAAGTATTAAACTGACTTTTACCCCATTATTACTTTTTGAGGAAAGGCTTTTGAATTAATAACGCCCTGAGATTGCTGCTTAACGGCACAAGACCTGGAAAGGATGAGGGAGGCAACACCACTGACCTCCCTTCTCAAAAAAAAAAAAAAAAGATAATGGCATAAGCTCAAAAAAAAAGTCACTGAAAACAGTATTAGCAGTACGGCTACGCAAAGTTTATTCCCTTTAAATTTTGATTTAACCTTCCTGTATTTACTGCAGACAGCGTTATACCTAGAGAAATATCTGCTTCACTTCAAAGTCGTGTTTGCTGCCAGCTAGAAACCCTCTTCGCAGCACTTAATATACAATCTGAAAGGTCTTTTGTCGCTTCTCCCTTCAGACATGTTAAAAGATTTTGTGGGGGCTCTCTCATAAAAAAACACAAGCGCTATTTATCATATTTGCACAATTTTACCGAGAGGTAAAACAGCAGTCAGAAGACTGCTTACGTGCTTTTCTTCCATGCTGCATAATTAACTGGCTCTGCTTCTAAAGAAGCAGTTTAAAATTCCGCTCCAACCCAAGCTGACTTCTCCCAGCCCTCTGCAACGTCTCTCATTTTCTGCGGAGACAGATTTTCTCTCTGCTCATTTTCTATCCCTCCCAATGCCTCTATGAAAACAAAACGTTTTTACGTAGATATCCACCTAATTTGTTACTAGTTTTTAGACTAACTTGGGATCCCTCATTTGTATTTACTATGTGGTTCTAAGGCCATATACATATATACAAAATAAAAACCGCTGATAAATAACTGAGCAGAGAGAGAAATCTCCTGGACTTCCAAGAAATTCATGACTCATCCCGAGATATTAAAGTCCTGTAACACATACAGCAGCCACGTCTGCAACTTCTCACTCATAAGTGCTTCACTGTATTTCCAGAACTGCGTATCGCGTTTTTGCAGAGATGAGAGCACAAGTTTTCCATCATGCAAGCAATGCCCGTCCGCACGCCGGTGTATCCTCTTACCTTGGATGCACTGCAGGGTTCCATCCTCAGCCCGTATTGTAAAGGTTTCACCTGGATTAACTTGAACCAAAAAGACCTGCCGGAAGAAAAAAAAAAAAAACAAAAACAAAAAACAAAAGCACATTTCTTCCACTGTCAACTTCAAAAATGAAGTTTCCCCAACCCAACAATTGTGTTATCCCTACTTTGGAAGGGGTATGAGGGGCAGGGAGGGAACAGGCTGGTACATCTTTGGGTACCAGTAGGGTCCAAGAACCAGCAGAGATTCAAAGCCTGCCTACTTTCAGAGCCGAAATAAAGATGTAACTGCGTTGCAGGCAGGTGAGAATTATGGCTTCGGGTTCCACCACTGAACTCTTGACAGCGTGTTTAGCTTGGCCAAATGCTGACAGCTAAGGACATAAATCTTCAGCCCACTGGCACACGAGAGCAGACGGCACCTAACCAACTCCAGCACGCAGCACCAAGCCATACTGGGATTTCAAGCTCACAGGAATAAAAGATTTTTTTTTTTTTTTTTGCAGTGTAAAGGAAGTTGACCCATTGAATTTTTTAAAAATTTGCCCTTCAGTCCTACGCATAGCAGATCTCAGTTAAGCAAAATCTATAGACACACATACGCAGCTCAATAGTAGCACACAGGACCAGTAATAAACTATTGATTTAGTAAAAAATATCGTATTTTTTTAAAAATAATCAAAATATCACCCCAGTCGCCCATTGCTCAAATCCGCAGACGATGGGAATGCTACAAAGACCAGAAAGCACCACAAAGCATCCCAGTTCAGTGTACGTCATACTCATCTTTATTAATATTCAGATGTCTAAAGTAATGGTTTTAATACTTACGATTTAAATTATTTCTTTAATGGCAAGTTTCACTGGGAACTGGTGATCATTTATCCCATGCTCTTGCTGCTCGTGAAACTTTCACTCAAAAACTTGGAAACGCACTTCTGCTCACTTTGCGTTGTCAGAAGTTCAACCAAAATCTGGATTAATCTTAGTATAAATTGAAAATTTGGATTTATATCTTTTTGTGTCAACTCTCTCTAAATTTAGGTCTGGTCTCTATATTCTGGGACACCTGCATGCAGAACTTAATCTGGAAAGACCGAATTTGAATTAATGTTGTGTTTCTGAATTCCTTAAGCTAAATACATAATTATTGCCTAGATGACCTTTTGAATTACAGTAATCCTACAGAAACCCATTATTCCAGCAACATTTTTAAAGCACAAGCTGGAAATCAGAAAAAACGACATATGAAAGCCATTATTTTGTCTGCAACAATAACTTCTCGGGGAGCACCGATCAGGATGGATCTGATCCAGCACGGACAGCACAATAAACGGCTCAGGAAAGACAAGAGGCACAAAGCCATTCCCATCCCTAATCTCCCAACAATTGACATTTAAGTGACAGTATTTAAACGCTCTTTTGCTATGAATGGGCGTGGATTATCCACAACAGGATACGGGCATCAAGTCAAAAGCAGCGCAGAGCAAAGCCCTGTCAGGCAGCTTCAAAAACAAACCAGAAACCTGAACACAAAGAGGCAAAGAATAATAAAAATATTTCATTAGCTCACTTGCATTATATGTCTAAACCAACAGCTCTAAATCTGGTTATCTATTAACACGCTTGAGTAAGGTAAACCAGATGCTCTAGCACACCATCACATCTTTGGAAGAACTTGGTCCAACTCCTCCAAATACATACTCTAACTAGATTGATGTCTCCTATACGAAAAACTCTATCGTTTTCCCTAAAGTGGGGTGTTGAATTTAATGGCTGATACAAGACTGATGGTGGGAGAGGGATTCCTCTTACTACACAAGGCATATGCCTACCCCAGTTATCAGCCAAGAACTGCATTGGAATAAAGTACTGTAGCTGCCATTGCCTAAAATGTAAAAAAAAAAAAAAAAAAGAAAAAAAATTAAGTTCTTAAGACCTTAAAATACATTCTTCTGCACCGATGCTCAAATTAGACACCTTTGAAGCAGAAGAAAACACTTGTTGGAGAAAGGCAGCTCTATCAAGAGCAAACAAGAATAGCCGAGGTGTGAGTGATGTGGGTCAACGCTGGAGCAAGGGCTGGACGCAAAGGGAGGATGGTCAGGACATGGGCACACGTACCCAAGGGTGGTCTCAGACCCAGCAGCAGCCGCCATCAGGATGTTCCTGGGACAAGACCCTCTGCTTTGCCCCCA
This sequence comes from Alca torda, assembly GCA_008658365.1. Classification (NCBI taxonomy): domain Eukaryota; kingdom Metazoa; phylum Chordata; class Aves; order Charadriiformes; family Alcidae; genus Alca; species Alca torda. The sequence goes on from CM018081.1 coordinate 4,698,629, forward strand.
CCGCAGGCTGGAAGCCAGCCCCAGCCTCTCCTCTCCTCTCTGCCCAAAGCTGGCGTAACTGGGGTTCGCCCCCGTAACCCACCCCAGCACCCAAACCCCCCCTGCACTCACCCCACACTGCACATAACCCCCTGAGAGCTTGCAATTCCAAAGCACCAACTAAGGAGCTGCAGAGCTGAGCTCACACCACTAAAGCCAGCCCAGGTCGAGTATTAGATACTGGGCATTTTCCAGCCAACGCCCCCGATTTGTCCCAATTGCCTGGGACAAATAATGTCAAGGCACACTGCGACTTCTTTTGTTTATACACACACTATGTCAAACTAATTCAAAGATTTATTTTTCCCATGTCCTCCTAAACTGCAAAGCCATATTCTGCAGCCTGGAATGCAGCTTTTCTGCTTCTTTTCTACACAAGGGATCTTCACGAGACACTTTGTTGCTGAAACTTTTAATTAAAATCCGAGGATAGCAATAAAAAAGGGTAAAGATAACGTCTTTATTTTAATCAAAACCAAACACAGACAATCTCTAATTGCCCTATGTATCTTCCAATATTCATCACCCCGAGTATGCACGTTTATGAGGTGGCAGCAAGACGAGAGTTTGAAAAGTCGCTCTGAGGGATGCCACTGCCCTGCAGCATCACAAGGACGCGCTCCCAGGACACTGCAGCCCCGTTTCGGTCCCAGGACACTCACTCCAGCCCCGTTTCGGTCCCCTGGCCTTCTCACGTCCAAAAAGCTGAAGGCTGTGACGGCTGCGAGTAGGGTGTCAGCAGCACAGTCTCAAAGGCTTTTTCTTTTCCCTAAAAACTACTCGGATATTTGCTTTAGCAGTTTAATCCAGCCTGTGTTGAAGCCCACCCTTACCTGCTGCATCCTCAGAGAAAGCTTGCTCTCTCCATAGTGCACTTTTTTTGGCATTTATTTTGCATTTAAGAACATTATTATATCTTATTTAAACAACCATGTTTGTTAAGACTGATTAATGTTACTAAGTTGCATAGTTACTATAAATATTTGTAATTGCACACACACCCCTTTTGGCAATAATAGCTCTGTGTCCAGACTGAGTTTTCATGACAAGCCAAACAAATGTCATGAGCGTCCCCCTTGTTGCTATTATCCGACTCTCGTATCTATTGGGAGCAGGCTAAGAGGCTAACGAACCTCCCAGCAAAGTCTAACACAGGCTTAAAGCCCAGGTTCAGGAATATAAAAATATATATATTTTGGGTAACAGTCGCATACAAAGACAGAAAATGCTGCCTGATAAGGACCAAGGGCATGTGCTATTGCTGTTATCCATTTTGTATAGTATCGTTTTACTCACACAAGTGCTTTATTATGAAAATTCGTGTTCAAAACAGTTTGTCACCTCGTAAGTGCTTTGCCGCAGGTCACCTGCGAGCACCGGGGCAGCAGCAGGAGGAAGATGTTCACCTGCATCCACGTGATGCAACACAATCCAGTGCTGGCTTTAAAATATTTCCACTTTATAAGCACCTTTTCCTTGCTAAGGCCAATCAGCCACTTGCCCTGCTTTGGCGGATTAAAGCCCTGCCGTAAGTTTTTTCTAATTTGGTGATTTTCCCTTCCCTGTTTAGATACCCCAGGCTCCATACAGCCGGGGGCGGGGGCTCAGCATCATAGGCACCATCTGGGATCCAGCCACAGGTTCCTCACAAATGCTTTAAATTATTAACGTCTGCTGTATTTACAATTTCTACAGTGCATAAGTTTTGGAGTATATTGCATCTTTGGGGGGGGGGGGGGAAACAACTCAAAACCAAACCAAAAAAAAACCACCACCAAAACCCAGAATAATCACTTGGCTCCTTTCTCGATTCTACTTTATAAGTCTGTGCCCCAGATCCTGATGAATTTCCAGCTCCATCCCATCCCGCAGTAAGCACCAAAAGAGTTCACATCATTTTGTGTGCAACATTCTTCCCAGGAAGGCGTTTCCTCCTCATCACACAGGAGCAGGTAGGATAAATACTTTCAACCTCTCTTCAAGTAAGAAGAATCAGGGAATATGCTACCTCTTAAACAATAAAACAGTGCCTTTCAAAAATTAATGCTTTGCTAATAGTGTTCTGGGCTTAAGTATCCTTTTTATCCATAGGCCAGAAAATAGAGGCAATTCCGTCAGTTATGGTGAGTGCTATTGCTAGCAAAGCCCACAAGTGACACATCCTGACCCCCTAATTTATCACAGGTTAAACATTCTCCCAAGCAAGCAGTAAAAAAAAAATAAAAATAACTAAAAAAAAATAATATCAGTATATCTGCATAACAAATCGCTCTGATAAAAAATTTTAAAACCCAGGAAGTTTTAGCAAATTGCGTGTTTCGTTGTATTCACAAAGGAACGTTATCTGTGAGGGCAGCTTCAGAGTTTGCCCACCATCCTTCGGCTCAAATGCCTTCAAAAAAACCTCATTCTAGAAACTTCCAGGATATCAAATGCTGACTATGGGTTAACTTTGCTAGTGTTACTTGACTGCCACCTGCTCTAGTTTAAATGCCTTCTCTAGGACTACTGATTCTGCTTGAAAATTCAGTATATTTAAACAGAAGGAAATTTAATCATCCCTTATCTGATAGTCTTTTATGGACTGATGCTTCTCAACTCAGGTATCTTAGATATGTACCAGCTATAAACCTTTTTCTTCTTGAAACAAGCCCCACATGTGCAACTATCCCCCTCCCTCCCCCCAAAGGACATTTCTACCAGTATATATTTAAAAAAAAGTCAAGAAAGCATGAAGAAGTAACTCTAAATTTTGGCACGAAGTTCATTCGCCCAGCTCGGCTGCTGTTCAGGTGCAGTATAAACCCCAGCCAGCTCAACGCTTTCAAGCTCTTCCAAAGTGCACAGATTTATTGTGCTACAGGAAGGTACCAAAACCTCATTCCTCATTCAGACGTCCTCTCGTCTCCCTTAGGGTCAAAGTGTGTGACCCTAAAAGACAAGAACGAGCAGACACGGTGCCTGGGTGCCAGCCAAATACTGAAAAAAAAAACCAGGATTTGGTAAACACACCTTTACAAAGAGCAGGCAAGCAGAAAAGTTCCTACACCGTCACAGGTGCAGCGAGCAAACCACACCAAAACAAAACTTCCCAAATTAAATTGCTCAGCTCTCTGTACAGACTTGCTATGACGCAGCTAGCTGCCCTTCCACTTCATTCTCCAAGCTTTTTAGACCTTGCTGTGGAGTACCTACAGGAAACCACGGAAATTCTTGGACCAAAAGGTTAATTATCACTCCCTGAATCCCCACAGGAGTTACAAGTGGATTAGAAGCAGAAACAGAGTAAGCACCAGCTCTGGAAGGGTCACGAAAGCATTAAACACAGTCAGCAGTAGTGGAAATTAAGTGTGGGAAACTTTAAAAGAAAAAAAAAAAAAGAAGCCAGTGCCAGAAATGCCATTTTGGGTAGTCTGGAGAAGAGGGATTACTGTCAAGCTGGCAGAGCCATTCCTAGCTCTGCCCTGTGGAGCTCTGCAGCGCTTATCCCCAGGAAGATAAAACAGTTAAATGTTCCTATGCAATTGTCTGACAATACAGGAGCGTTTACTGGCAGAATTGCCTTTTCCATCGCTCTCCAGCTGGCTGCTGGCAAAAGCGAAGGTGTTTTACCAGCTCCACTCTGCTCTTTTCTAGATGTGTAAGAACTTTTGAGAAAAAACCTTTTATCTGAGGATCAGCATCCTCAGGTAGAGCTTCTAGCACAGCCCTGCCATGGCTGAGGCTCCACATGCCCAGGAACACATAAGGCTGAGCAACAGCAAGTGCCCCCAGAGCATCTCATCGGAGGCTCCAAAGCACGAGGGACCGACCCATGCCTGGCCAGGCTGCAGTCTGGAGAGCCCCACACGCCTCGTCTCTCACCAGCCGAGCTGTGACGCTTTCTTACTGCTGGCTTCTAATAGAGACCGTAATTACACCCTGGAAAAGCACCTCTCCTTATAAAACTAGCACCTATTTATCTGGTAATAGAAACCACCTTTATTAAGGAAGTCATTCTTACATGAATCAAATCTGAAGGTTGTTCCTGCCTGACAAGTAACTGAGATAAATCTCTTTCAACAAATATGTAAACTCTGCTTCTACAATACATAAGAAGTCACGGTAAGAGTAATTAACGTAGTCCATTTGCTACTACTATATGCAGAGATCAAGCATTTATTCCAATTTCATTGCGTTTTAGAACTGTACTTTTAAAAAGTGAAGACATCAACTCAAGCTTCAGGAAGAAGATGAAAACGATAAAGCATAAATGCAGCGAAGCCTTGCAACATACAAGGGCACATCCAGACTAGAGGCCAAAATATCTCACAGAAAACTGGCATTCCAACTAGAAGTACTTAAAGAGATAAGGCGATGAGGTCTACAAGCATCATCCAACGAACATCTGTGCAGAAAAGGAACCTGGCCCAGATCTGGTCTGCTGAGTCATATTTGCATAGCACAGCAAAAGCAAGAAGCAGCGCACTTCCAGTACGTCAGTAATTTTTTTGACTCCAAAACATTAGATGAGAAGCTAGTTTAAAGGCAATGGAGGCATCCGCCAAGCAAAGCTGCTGAATCATCACTGATGGGGAAATTCAAAGACTGGCCTTTGAGCCCCATCTCAAAGGAGGGCTCCAAAGACTTCATTTATTCTTTCTGTAATACGGAAGGACCCACTGAACAATCTAACCTGACGAATGGTTTCCAGCAAGGAGGAAAAGGCATATTTAAGGAACAATTATCCATCCAATATCAATAAGACAGTTCCTTCACTTAAGCATGTTAATATAGGAGTTGACCACAGAGCCATTAAAAGCTTGCTTTTATATTTTTTTCAAGTTGAAGCACACTGCGGAGAAATGACTTTAAAAAAAAAAAATAATCACAGCACTGAAAATCTGTATCGTACTGAGAACCCAGACAAGCAGAAGCTTACAAGAAAAGCGGAAATTATTCTTCCTCTCGAGTTTGGTGTAGCTCAAAACACAGCTTGGAGGGAGGAACAAATGATCAAGGGAATGAGAAGTAACAGAATGACATTTTAGATTGATTCATGAAGCACAGCATATTGCTACCTTCGTTAAAATACTTTGCAATAATGTCTCAAATCAGGAGGGAACCAAACTGAGTAACACAGAAAAATTGCTAGGGTAGATGTTCTACAAAGAGAAACATTAACCCAAGATGACAGGTTTGGGAATCTACCAACTACCTGCCTGAACCTCCAGGCTGTATCCTGACACGAAGGCATCGCTGTCGTCTTCTAATCATTCTGCCTGCTTCTGATCAAGCTTATTAAAGAGTATCTCCCAGAAAAAACACGAAAGCAACAATAAACTTGCCTTCCTTCAAAAGCCCACTCAAAATTCACTTCTGCTCCTCTGACATTTATAACGAAGCACAGGGCTTCGTTACATATATATTTATATTTATAAAAATATATTTATATTTAATTTTTATATTATATTTTATATACTAATACTATTATATTTTTTATATATTATATTGTTATGTATATCTTTATATTTATAACAAATACACAGGACTGCCAGAATCAGCACACTTAGGTGAGCAAAGAATAGCAGACATCACAGGACTCTTGTATTCAATTCTCCATTTCCTTCCTTCCTCCTCTTTTTTTTCCCCCCCTCTGTCTCTCCAATTTCAGCCCTTTTGGCTTAAGTTTTTAAAATCTTATCACAGATACTAGCAAGATACCTGGACAACAGCTAGCACAAGTAAATCGTGAGACTAACTTTGTGCAAAGCTCTCAGATATGTGGCAGTTACTATTTCAATCCCATTATTTTAACTTCAATGAACACACATGCAAATAATCCCATTAAGTTTAATCATAGATTTAAAGCATTGCTTATAACGTCTTTCCAGCATAAGAGCAGATTGCTACTCTCCAGGAAATACTCTGCCCTCTCTATTCTTGGGGAAAGCTATCTTCCTCATCTTCAAAATCCCTTGGTGGCCCAGAAATAGTTTCTTTAAACCAGCTGTTTCCTGCAAAGCTCACTGACCTGCTGTGATCCATCGCCATTCACGATGTGAGGCATCATGGCTACCTCCCCGTTCAGCAACGGTGGCAGCTCCAGCGGAATTTGGTCGGTCATCATCATTGTGACGTACATTCATGGAGAGCTTTCCTCAACGGGCTTCCTGCAAGAGAAGCATCAGTTAAAGACCCTGGAAAACCCACTTGTACTTTAAAAGGTCACCGGCATCCGCATGGATTTTGCTGTTAAGGTGGCAACCTAAGCAGGACACCTGCTTTTGAAACAGGATGCACATGGGAACTTGATGCACTGAACAGAGGTTTTAATTGTTAGATCAAGAGCATGGAAAGTCAAGTTTCCATGCAAGGCTTCCAAAAACCAACTGGCCAGATTTCCACTCCTTCCCATGATTACAACCCCCAGCCCGTACCGCACAGCTCAAAGAGGCAAGTTCTGTGACACTTCCAAGTGAGATTTGCTCCATTCCTAAAATTCAGCTTGCTACCACAGCTCTTAGAACTACATCATCCATGTGTTTAACATGTCACATCAGTTTCACTCGATATCTGAAGTTCAAAGCCAAACACCTTTATTTCCTTTCTAGGGCCCCGCCACCTATAACACAACAAGAAGGCGCCTGACTTCCACTTCACCATGATCCGAAGGAGAAAGTCTTCTGCTGGAGCAGGAGGGACAGCACATCCCCACACTCTGAACGCCTTGTGCTGTACAGAGGACAACAGAAGATGATCTCACGTGAGGATTTGTGAAGAATCACACATCACTTCCAGCACAGCCTCCCCCTTCACAGCTAATTGATGCGATACGTAAGCATCACTAAAACCACAGGGAGACTGCTTTGTAAAAACAAGTCTTAATTCAGCATTAAGGGTACCGTCACGCTGTTTTATGGGGCGATAATCCAGTTCTTTAGTGAATAAGATGGATGACCTAATCACATCGCTTATCTAGACTCCTGCACAAGAACTCCTAAGCAAAGCTACCTTACAGGTCCAGCAGCTTCCTTAGTACCTCTCACGCTGGAGAATCCCAAAGCCCTCCCACATAATTTCACATACATCAAAAATTCAAGTTCGAAAAAAAAATTTGCAGTATCAGCCAGGTAATCAGCTGGCACAAGACCACCAGAGCATAAAGAGGGGAATTTTTGGCAAAGAGCAACAGAAAAACCCCTGCTCATAAGGAAAGAGTTGTGGGATCTAGCATTGACATGAAGCACTTCATTACAGAGCCATAAACCAGGAGTTGAATTCATTTGCTGCAGAGGGCACAAAGCGTTGGGCCACCCCACAGGGTTGGAGCACGCAGTTCCATGGATAATGAAAGCTGCCAACCTAACACCCCCATACCTGCTCTGCCCCCAGGTGCTGCTAGGCTTTACATTTAGATTTTTTTTTTTTTTCTTTTCAGTTTAACAGCTAAACCAATAGTTCGGTTGAAATACACTCTCTTCATTTTCGTCAACCTCTTCCAGAGCTCATCGCAACCCCATCACCTGCAGAGCGACTTGATGATCAGAAACATCCACCTGAGCAGGAGCTGGTGCTCCAGCTCCTGAAGAGGACCACTTGTGTGATTTCGAGGTGACGGAGGTGCCCGCACGGCCTGAATCACGTCTATCCTTTCATTCTTATCACACAGGCCTCCTTCACGTCTAAGTAGTACCGGAAGACTAAAAGCACATTTGTTTTTCAGATGTGCAAACTTAGCCCTGTTACCTCCAGCCATACATCTCAAGACCAGCGTTTTAATTTAACTCTGTTCCAAATTTAGCATGACTCTCACAGCTCTTTCCGATGTTCTTATCCGCGTGAAAACACCACTTTTCTAATCCTCACTTCACTGAGATATAAACAGAGGCATTCTATTTTCACCCACCTTTAAAATAAAATCCCTCCTTTTATTTGAGGCTCAATTACAGGACAGAAGTTCGCAGAAAGCTTGAGACGCAGTTGGCAAGAGGATGGTGCATCCACAGCCGGGTTTCAAGTCCCATCTCCTGCCAGCATCAACTTTTTTGTCCCAGAGCCTGGCAGTGATTTAGTCCTACTGTCACCTCCACCCTGAACAACCTGCCCTGCAGTGCATACGCCCAGGGAGTAAGGACACTGGCTAAACACTCATGGTCCACCACAGGACCAAGCTCTCCAGCACAGGGCCATTGGTGACCAAGGCCTCCCAGGCTTAGTCATTCAAAGCTCGGACCCAGCCATTACACGGGCTACAGAAATCTGTCCGACAGACCAGAAGCTTTGCTCAACACATTCTCCCCCTGAAGTTTTGCAATATTTGGAGCTTCTTCCTAAACCTTTTGATTCTCATTACTTCATAGTCCCAGGTTTTAATTTGGAGACAGATCCAAGTCCACAACCCATATTCACAGGTACTGGGGTTTGGGGGTGGAGGAGAAGGAGCGGGGTAGCGGGATTTGGGTTTTTTGAGTTTTTGTTCGCTTAAAACTATGAGGAAGAAGAGAACATGAGTTTTTTTAACCATTTATTAAGTGCTTGGGATTAACAAAAGGACTGAAAAAGCCTAATACTGAACAACCACGAGAACATCAGAGTTCGCAGCTTTCAATGGAAACAGATCCATTTAGTCAATGGTCAGTCTCACCTTGAACTACGTTAGTTATACATGTTGTTACCTTTCTGTAGTTTTTGTGTGTATACAGCTATATACCAATATATAAATAAGGTTATTTCAAAAGAGTACAACGTTCAGAGGAACTATTTTAAACCTATGTAAAACAATACCCCCCTCCCCCAAATAAACGACACGTTCATCTAGTCTGAATCTGAAAGCCCTAGCTTTAATGGAGTTTAAGCGTCACGCCGATGCTATTTTCTTAAGGAAAAAAGCCAGACTGTAGCTTGAAGCTACATATTTTCCTAATAATATTTCCATTCCAGGCACAACCACCAATATGTCGAAATTTATTTGCTACATGTCATTATTTAAAAGTTTTACAGCTGCATTCCTTTTGCTTTATTAATGGTTTGTCACTACAGCCATGTCTACACTTGCCTCACTTTAAAGGGGTTAAAAAAAAAAAAAAAGAGGAAAAGAAATAAAATGGACTTCCTTTATTTGTCAGGTTTGGTACAACCCCGCCAGAGGTAACGCCAGCAACTGTACTGGCTACAAAGCACAGCTGGCCACAGGCATTTTGTTTTTAGCAGTATTTCATATAGATGTACGCCATAGACGGTTAGATGAGACGGGGTTAAAACACCTACCGTGAGACTGGCAGACTTCACACCAAAGCCAAAGCCTTTGGAAACTGGCTTCACTGCACTTTTTGTTGTTTGGTTTTTTTTTTAAAGCTTATTTGCTCATCCACCCTACTTAAAAACAGATTTATTCACCGCGCATTCACACCCCTCCTGAAATCTAGCACTCCCCCTACCTCAGGGGATGCTCCCGTAAGCATACTTGATTAGTACAAAGCAGGTGAGGTCTGAACGTAAGCACTTTCTTTTTCCTGTAAATTCAGGAACATCGATGGAAGAAAACACCAGACAAGGGCTCAAAGAGCCAGGTCATATTTCAGGATATGAGAACTCTTCCTTAGCTAAAATATGAACTGCCAAATACTAACCCACAGCTTTTTTTTCAGGTACTAACTCAAATTTGGGGTTTTGTCTAGAAAGCTGACTATATTTAAATTTAAAAAAAAAAAAAAGATATTTCCTGTACGTCTACATTCCCTAGGTTTGGCTGGGATGGACCACAGCAACGCCAACATGGAGAGAGGCTGCATCTCCCTGTCTAGCTGCCTCCAGGAATACAGGAAATCACAGCTTCCCATCTTGCTGTAGAGCAAGGAAGAAGAAATAACCATCCAAGTTTGATGTTTCTCTCCCCAAACCAAATTTCCAAACCTTTTGATGTTTTCAAGTTACTGTTGCAAACCTGATTTTCAACTCAGTGCTGCAGTCTTCTGCTGATCACCAAGATGACTCTGTTTCCTTAAATTAATTCAATATGTGAATTAGTAATGCATAAATTAATTGCATATGGCACTGAATAGAAAATGAAAACACACAGAAGAACAAAGCGTAACTATCTAAAACCCAATGCCCATGTATGGTGAATTAATATGACCCAACGGGTTACATCAGAGTTCTCCTGAAATTCCAAAAGCAGCGTGAACCACATCAAGATACCCGAGTCCTACTTTTCCTAGAAGGTTTTACCCATGCTATTAAATGGGGCTATAAGCCAAGAACATTTTTCTTTGTGATTTTTTTTTTCCACCTTTTGTCTTTTACAAAGCCGAAGAACCTCTTCCAGCTATGGCAGACAAATTCCGAGAACCTGGCAAAAGCAAGAGGAGTTGTGAATATCCAGTCCTGTGACCGCTCAATTTTTATTTCCCTGCAGCAGACCATTAAAAGCTACGGAACAAAGTGTTCTGCCTTTTTATCACAATCATCTGGAATTACGAAAGTTGTACTACAAAGATGACAGTGCTAAACGCACATTTGCGCCGTGCTTACTTAGGGTTATTCTCTCCAATTGGAAAAGAACCTCCTGCGTATAGAGTAAGAAGCTACACCACCTTCAATCCTAGCGTTACTGTAGACAAGACTGGAAACACACAGGGTATAAAACTTTAGAAGGAAGAATTCTCTCTTTCCAGCTGAAAAAAAAAAAACCACCCAACCACCTTACAATTTCAACACGACGAAGTTCACACACAGACGATGCATGTACACACACACACAGTCCCAAGCAGTGCGTGCATCAATTCATAAATAAGCAAACAAAAAACTCCTCAGATTTTTCCACGAGGTTTGTCCTCAGGCATGACGAGCAATTTGTCCATGGCCCATCCACCTCCCGGACCAGCTGTGACCACAGCCCCTTCCTGGCCACCAGCCACATCATTGACCAAGACAAGACCATCCATTTCCCAAGCTGCTGCTTTCCACGATATTAAGCTCAAATGCTATTACTGGGCAATGGCAACCATCAGAGAAAGCCAGCAGCATGCTGGTGCTCAACCTTCCCTTCCTAAATTTAGGATAAATGTCTTATTGTCCTCATCAGTAACCACAAGCTATCCTGCCTTTATAACAAACCCAGAAGTTACATCTTATTCGCACGTATGGTACACATGTCCAGTCCCACCCTAAAGAAAGTCAACCCAAAGCATTTCTTGTGAAGACAACTCAGACACTGAGAGTGGCTTCAAAGATGACAGAATCTGCAGCCCACCAGAAAATAGTTTTCTTGAAACAGAAGTTTTCTCCACTAATTCTTCAAATTCTCCAAAATTGTAGAAGACGCCCCGTTGAGGTTGGGGAGAGAAAGAGAGGCTTGTGTCAGAACCATGTATTTTAATTTCTTTCTTAAATATCAGGTTAGCTAGTCTAATATGAGCTCCTTTCTACCATTATATTTTATATATATGTACGTATGTATGAGAGCCTCTCTTCGACCATTCTGCATGTAACGGGTGATCTCCTCTTGCACAGTGGTTGATGTTGGATTACTTCTCTTGATCAGAGAAGTAATCCAACCCATCAGGAAATTCCTTGCTAGTTTACAGAGATGGGAGAAGCCAGTTCAGGTGTGATGTCAAAATCCAAGTTTTTGGGTGATATAACTGATCTTAATGGCCAGCAGTCACATAAAAGGTGACTGTTTCTCCCCTCTACCAGCCGTTTGCCCTGGCTGGTCTTGGGGCGAACCAGGTTCTGCAACGAGGATGTTCAGAAGTTGGTAGTTTTCTGACCACAGAAGGGAAGTATTTGTGATATCTGATCTGCATCCTCCAAACCACATCTTAACAGCACCACGAGCACAAGCCCTCCATGGTCATCTGCACAGTTTGAATATAGATGGGTTCCCCCATCCACTGTGCTGTATCAACCCTCAAACACTTGTGTTGTTATAACCGGGACAAGAGGAAGTAGGAGCTGCTTGAAATGGTTTTGCCACGGTTAAAAAATATGTATGGAATCATGGGCTCACAGCAGAGGGAATCCCACTTAGCACCGAGAAGTCAAACACGGCTTTAGAAACACAGGCCCCCAAAACACGGAAAACTCAAATATTTCTAGAAGAAATCTCACTTAAGGAAAGAAATATGATGACAACAAGGAAATTCTTTTGCGTTTGCTGCAGCCATTACCTGCAGCACAGAGTATTATTCCATAAAACGAAATATTCTGGGAACCATTTGCTATTTTCCAGGAGTTCTTAAGTCGTATTGAAGAATCCTATCAAAAGCCTGGTATGTCGAGTCACGTCACTGCTGATCACTATTCAGTTGAAGAAATGGCTGCTTTTTCCAGAGACATTTTGAAACCTATCTACCAGAGAAAAATAACTAGGGAAAAAACTGCATGTATGTACAAAGAGAATATATATACACATACCCATGAACTTATTTGTATGCAGACATCCTCAGACACTAGAAATTAAAATCCATAACCCACGAGGAAGGCTCCAAATGAGAAGTGCTTCTCCTGCACGTTATTTTTGATGCTGGTGTTTGTACGCAAGAGATGAAGGAGCTTACGCGCAGCCCCACTTTCCTATTGTGTTTTGCATAGTACATGTTGAAATTTAACATTAATTAAAACATACATAACACAATTATATATTCACTGAAAAGCAGAGCAGTAAACATAGCTGCTTTCAAGAGCCTCCTGCCATGGCTTGCCACTTGAATTGAAAAAGGAGTGGTAATAATTGTTCATGTAGAAAAGCCTCTTGAGACATGAGCAGTACCTGGAGGTATGCGCACAGATGGTTGGTCAAGGCACAAACAGTCTGGAATTTGTCTTGTCTGATGTGCGTTCATTAGTTTAGTTAAATCACATCCGTCTGAGGAGCGACTGCGACCTGAAAGCATTCTTTCCCTGTTTAACTCCAAACACGGTAGATTAATTTGAAAGCATCCAAACAGACAGGCTTCTCCGTAACAATTTTGATGAAATACATGCAATTTTAAAAATCCGTTGTGACAAAGAAAACGGATTAGAGGGAATGCATACCTACAAAGCTGGCTGGCATTTTACGAAGAGGTAGTAAAACGTCTGCCGCTTGTTCTCTGGGCCATTTCCCAGACAACAAGGCCACCAGTAGCTGGATCCTGTCTTCCAGCAAGCTGGAAAGCATAAACATCCTCTCAAAACTTAACCACTGCAATTATTCAGGGGGTTTATTCCCCTCTAATTTATTTTTGGTTTATGTAACAACACATTTCAACGTCCATGATACATTCCACCTCTAAAGATGGAATCATCAGCAGTGTTCAATTCTATAGGGGAATCGAGGAAAGTTAACGGTGTTTTTCCCCACACCGGGGTGAGGTTATTAAAGCAGCTATCCAAAGGGTAGCTTGCATTTACTTAGACCTATAGTTTGACCTCACGTTTTCAAGATTTGAAACTCCATTATTTTAAAGAACAACAATTTTGACCTTTCATAGGAAGTGTTTACAGTTTTGGAACAGCAAACTATATACAAAAAAAAAAAAAGCCCTAGCTCAACCTTGGGATGAAATGGAATAACCAAATAACTTCAAACGCACCCCAAAAGCCAGCATCAGGAATGGGGAGATGAGGTCAAACGGCATCACGCAAGAGTGCCTTCTTTCCCAAGGCAAGTACAACTAATCAGCATGTAATAGCTCTGATGAAATACCAGAATAAAGCAAGCTGATGCACAAAGGAGTCTTTTACCAAAAGAAAACTACACCATTAGTTTGGGTTTTTTCCCCCCTGGTTTTCTGGAGGGGAAATCTTGTGAAAACTTGCGTAGGAAAAGCCGGCCCAGCCTCCTCCCAGCACCGCGCACGTGCCCCGAAGGGAGTCATAGTCGAACGAAAACGTAATGGTGCTAGATTGAAGCGAATAAATACACCAAAAGTGAAATAGATCTCAAAAAAAAAAAATGGTATTAGGCTTGTATTAGCTACAGCTGAGCAGAAAGCCAGAGGCAGACGAGCTAATCCGATGACTTCCCAACGTCCTCCCTTCTGCAAACAGCATTACAGCAGTGAATTCATCTGCTGCTCAAAATCAATTCTACAAGAAGCGAACACCCCCCTGCTACAGCTCGCACCAGGGACCGAAGGGCCAGCTCCAGAGAGAAAGCTTGTACACAACTCACTCTGACCATTCCGGTTTTTGCTGTCCTTTTTTTTTTTCCCCAACCTAAAAATTCAAGTTAGTCATTTTGGCTATTTATAGTCCTTTCCTTCTTCCAAGGCTTCACACCTTTCTTTCCTCACCTTCCTCCGTATTAATCACAACGGAGAAAGGGAAGGGGACTCACAAGGGATAGATTTGCAAAAATAGGAAAGTTTTCAGGCACACAGCTCTCCCAGGATTTCACAGCATTTCTTCCAAGCAGTAATGGGCCGAGGTTAACTCTTCTGCACAACGTTGACCGGCTGTTTGGTTTTTTTCGGCCATAATTTTTTTGTGTTATTGTTTCTTTACATTTTTCGTTTTAATTTTTTTACATTTAGAAGTGCCTAATTGTAAAATTTGCTCTGGCACAATTTGGTTTAAATAGCAACTACTTTAAACATTTTTTTTTTTTTTAAAGGGAAATTAATTGACGCAATTCTAAAAATACAAGCGGTAACGAACATTTCAAACTAATTTGCTCCTGCTTTTCCATCCTCACAGAAACATTTGAGTAAAGAGTTCTGGGTGCCAATCGGTCAGCAGGTGTACAACACCCCACCAGCTGCCCTCGGCATCTCTGCGCTTTCCTAGAAGACCAGAAGCCACATCAAGCAGAATGGGCACGAAGCGGGACCTCTCCGTTTCAGAGACATCCCCCACTGGTCGGCAGGAGAAGACGGAGCTCCTCCAGCTGCGGAAGGTCCCTCCGTGTGCCAGGGCGAGGAGGGGAAGGTGACAGTGCCCCAGCAGCTCTCCATCCCACAGCACAAACCGGTCCCCTAACGGCAAAGGGACATTTTGTGCAAGTGAGAACATTGCACGTTTCCTAACCAAAATATAAGTGAAATTGTTCACAAATTTGAACTCCCGTATTCCAAAATTTCCACCTGCCACCCCCCATCTGCCGATAATCCTTTTCAGGTTCCCTGCACTCTATATTGCCTCTGACAAAAGCAGTTTGCGAATTAACTCCACAGCATCACAGAAGATTTTCAGTAAGCTCAAACACCGTTTCAAGCAAACATCGAGTTATTCCTGCCCATATTTGCATTAGGCTATGTCTTTATGCACTCTTAATAGTTTTATTGGTGGTATACGTAAGTACTGACTCCCCCCAGATCAGGGCTGTGACCCCCTGCAGATGCCCAGGGGCACAACAGAAACCTCTTCACCAAGGGACGTTCTTGCACAGAGGTGCAAGTCAGATAATGCGTGTGCTTCATCTGTTTGCTTTTTTCCTCCCTTTAATAGCCAAAGCATTAATCACTGTTAGAGGTTGATAAGCGCAGCATTTGGCGATAAATACCCGCCCCTTCCACTCTCAAATAATAATCCCTCTGTGATAATATCACAAAGACCTTGGTTATCTCTTCTGGAGTTCCCGAATTCATTGAAATCAATGGGGTGGGTGGCGTGGTTTTTTTTTAACCACTAATTAAACTATGAAAAAAACAAACAACAACAACAAAAAAAAAAAAGGATCTCTATCCTATCAATCTGCAACGTTGAGAAGCCCGCATACCAAAGTCCATTTACTACAAGGTCTCAGCACACCTTTGTGCAAAGCAAACTTTTTTGTTGTGGCCATTGGCCGCTAAACCTGACTCCGGGCTGAGGCTGGGCTGACAAAGTGGCTCATTGTGTTATTGTGGGAAAGGGCTCGGGAGAGATCTCCCACTCGGCCCCGGGATTCCAGAACAGCCATTCACACCGAGCGGCCGCTGCAAGGGAGCGCGCCTCTGGAGAGCCGCGGGAGAAGTTTCTCATGTAGAGGGAAAGCTGAACCCATTGTCATCATCGTGCTCACAGGAGCTAAAGTGCATGATTAACCAAAAAAAAAAAAAGACCCAAAAAAACCAACCCAAACCCCACCATCCAAACCCCATCACTCCAGAACTTTTCAGCATCAGGAGAAAAAGTTCATTTAAAGTTTTGTTTTGCCATCCCTTCACTTTCACAGAGCATGAAGTAAAATTCGCAAGAGCTTTATTTTTACTTTTCTGAACTGCTTCATGGAAAAGAATATAGCATACTACCTAGGAAGGGTTCTCTTCATTTGAAATAGATAGGAATTTATTAAATAAATAAAAAAAAAAGACAACAAAAAAACAAACCACCAACCCAAACCCAAAACCAAAAAGGAAACCACACACACACACAAAATCATCAAATCATTGTTCCATTTTCAGTGGAGTAATTTTGGTATGCAGCACCTTACAGGAAAGAAGCCTCTCCTACTCCAGGTATCTGATTTTTGTCTCTGCCGACAATAATGCATGAAGGAACCAAAACCACTGAATCTTTAAATGCAACAGAACGCTGAGGGATTTTGTTCTCCTTAAGGTGGGAGGACACGGGGTCTCTATTTATCTAGACAGAACACACTGAATCCCCATCATCCTGAACATGCCAGCCATGCAGCTCAAGTTATCTACTAAATGGTTTAAAAGGGAAAACCTTTGGATTTTGTTACCTGTCCGAAATGGGACACAGTTTGGAGGAGAAATGAAGCTGTGTCGATTCAGGAGACAGTCCTGTGGGGTTACCAGCACCCAGGTTCTCTGTATCCAATTTAATCCTGAATCCTCACCCTTCTAAGTTAATTCCCACTCTCTGCCAATTCATTCAGGCAATGGAAGGCTGAAAGTTAGTCTCAACAGAAATAAATTGGTATTGTTCTTTGATAATAAGCAACACGGCGAAGTACTGGACAACTTGCATTATGAAACGGGAAATCAACATTATTTTTAAAAAACGACAGCAAGCCCAGCAGTGTTGGCTGAAAGGCACAGGGCCACGGAGACAGGCAACAGCCCCAATCCTACAGCTCCCAGTTATAGCAGTTACTCATTAATAAATTCTAACTCTTTGTTAATTAACATTTCCTAATATTTCACCTATTGACTTTGATGCTACAGCTTTCAGCGTTAGCAGAACACAAAGAGGTAACAGCAGTACTGAAAGGTTATTAACACACCTTACACTTCAGAAATTTTTCATCATGGGAAAAAGATTGATGAGAATTCTCCTAAGAACCTAGAACAAGCAGCACGCTCCTTCCAGTTCACAGCACACTGCTCATCAGGCTCCTTTGGGAACAGCCCCAAAAGGCTGAATCGAAATGTAACCCATCACTTCTGGTCCTTTGGGGTTTTTAATTATAAAACAGCATCCGAAATATCCTACCCTACTGCTTTTAGCTCCAAAATAGGAGAATACGTTACGGCAGCTTGGTGTTACTGTGAGCTTGGGATGAAAGGTAGGAAAATAGAGGAAAAAAAGAGGAAGAAATGAAGCAAGAAAACAACATGTTCTTATACTAGGTCTGCAGATGGATACCCAGGGTTTCTTGTTTCCTAAAAACTTGGAGGA
This sequence comes from Alca torda, assembly GCA_008658365.1. Taxonomy (NCBI): domain Eukaryota; kingdom Metazoa; phylum Chordata; class Aves; order Charadriiformes; family Alcidae; genus Alca; species Alca torda. The sequence goes on from CM018081.1 coordinate 4,716,203, forward strand.
CATGACATAGCTGTGACCATCCAAGCCTACGCAGATTCCATTGAGGATAAAACAGCTCGCATTAACCCTAAAAATGAACCTTGAGGGAAGGCAGCTCAGGTGCTTGATGAGACACAGCTGGACACCCATGGGGGCAACACCACTGCAGGCTGGGGACAACGCGTCACGCACTAGGAAGCTCACACAACTCTGCAGAAAATAAAGTTTTAAAGATGAAGAATAATTAAGGGGCCTCAAAGAACGCAACAGAAAGTTCTTTTGGGAGAGTCAAGAGGCACATATACAAGACAACAGTAAGAACCAGAAGTTGAGCTAGGTAAAGGAAGGTTCCACAATTCCAATTTCTCCACAAACCGCAATATTTTTTTAATGCAAACTTATTATTTAATCAAGAAGGAGACAGTCATGCTTCTTTGTGTTTCCCTATTGATACAACCACACACAGCTCCAATGAAGTCAATTAAATCCTTGCAACTGAAGTTAGCTTTCCACATCCTTTAAATGACACAACTCTAGTCAAGCAAAAAACTTGAACGGACAAGCAGCAGAAAGCAAACCAAGTTTCAAGCCTCATTCCACATGCAACTGCGGTTTCATTTTCCCTTGTTACGCTTGGGAGAAATTAACTTCCATAGGTGTGTGTCCGACTTCAGAGGTGGAAAAGACTAAAGTCAACATTCAAATACATTTAAGAAATCCATGGAAGGGAAGAAGTTGTACTCCACAGCAGTGAGCCATCAGAAGGTCGGTCTTACTGAGCATCAGTGGGGTTTTGATAGAAAAAGAGTTCCTGACTCAAGACAAGTGCAGTTTTATTTCTGCTCTGTAAGTGAGATTCCCGAGTACGTCCCTCCCTCTCACCATCTCCGTAAGTGCATCCCCATGGATGCAACACACTACTCATTTCAAAGAAAATAATTTTGATTTCTATGATGGCTCACACTTAGCTACCCAGTGGTAAATCTCTAGTGACAACCATTCACAGCATTTCAGTTTTCTGGAAAGAAACATTAAAAAACACTCCAAAAACTCATTATTCCAAAAATATTTCATTTGTAACTCTAGCTGGAATTCAAAAATTAAAGTATCTGGGAAAAGCAGAGAAAAAACTAGCTTTGCATCTTAAAAAGATGCAATTGTGAATCTCAAGAAATGGACTTTGACTTGGTTTGCACATGGGGTGAGGAAAATGACCTTCAAAAAGGTAATGGGTTTTGGAGGGTGGGGAGAAGGTACAAGTGATACAGAATTCACAGAATGCCAACAGACAGATGACAACAAAACGTGCAAGTCACACAAATGTAAGAAAATCCCCCTCAAAACTCTAGTTGGATGTGTCCAAACTAGAAAAAGACTAAACCTACAAGAAAGGCTGGTTCTTTTAAGAGTCTGTTTTTACAGTATCTTGCATAAATATAAACCACTTCTTCACCACCACATTTCCAGACAGTCTTCAGCATTCAGCTTATCCTGAATATGCACTTCACTTGGCCTGCTGCAAGAGAAATAAAATTCAAATCCTGCTGGAGCAAAGAATGTTACACTACGTTTATGTCCTTGTAGAAGGAATCCCACGTCAAATATAGAAATACGCTATTTATAAAGAAATTTAGATAATTAAAATAGGGGTTGACAGCATCTTATCTGTGACAGTGGAAGCAGAAATTTCAAAATACCAGCAAAACCAGGAGTCAGTCTGCAGAGTTCTGCCAACAGCCCGACGGCATTAGCACAGGAACAAGTTTTCCCAGTGAAATTTAGTTGTGCTCGATTTTACCTGAATTATTTAACCGACACAAGACCCAACAAGGTTTTATTCCACCGCTTTGACACCCACCGCTTTGACTATCAGGGCACGCTCACTTTGTGTGAATAAGCTGGAACACCCAGGTGCTATCACCGAAAGCACGGCACAATCTCAATTCTTTAATATTTACATTCTGACCCAGTTCAGTCACATTTTGGCAATGCACAGCAGAGCGGAGCCCATACCGATACCCTTAACAATACGGTACGTGGTTAATCAGTGACAAAAGCCTACCCATTAACCCCAGTTGTTCTTCCAGCAAAAAGCTTCACGGGTCTCAGATTCAAGCGGGTTGCAATTTGTTCCCTAATTTCTAGGGGGAGCATACATATTTTTTCCATCATTTGACATCTGGTTTAAAGAAATAAGTAAAACTAACCAGTATTATTCACTACCTACACCATAACATATTCGTCTCGGGGCAGTGGAGGAAGATGTCTTTAATAAGAGTCTCGATAATAATGGACCCATGTAGAAAAAAGTGCTTCTGCTCTCTCTTATGTGAACATATTCCCCCTTCAGTCCCTAACCAGAATGCCAGCATGGTACAGACAAACAATTTAGGTGTTCAGAGTTGTTTTAAGCTGCTGGCGAGTACGTAAATAAGGGAACGTGCTGCAGGGAAACCCCAATACCAAACAGCTCTTCAGCATCCCATCCTCCTCCTGATACTCACTAAGGAGATTCCCTCATCCTTAATGAATTCTGACTAATGTTTTCAATTGCACCAGATTAAACTGCAACCGTAAGATTTTTCGCTAATTTTGTTTTATGGGCATCAAGCCCTGTTACGAGTAGTCTAACTCGCAGCTCGCCGGGTGTACCTCCTCGCCACGCCACGGGTGCCAGAGACACCTTGCACTTCATAAAGCAGCAGCTTAGAGCACCCCGTACATCAGTTGAGTGCTGCAGCTCTACACCAAGAGGTCGTCGTTGCCCATTACAGTTTTAAATACTCAAAAGTCAGTAAAATAAAATGCAGCACCATTATGAGTCACTTTACTGTCAGTGTCCTCTGCGTTCAAGGAAGAGCAGAACAAGATTTGTTATCATGTCAATCAGAAGCTCAACTGGCTACGACTTTCGCCTCTAAATTTGAACTCTGGTAGCTTGAAGAGCAGGTGGATGCTCTGATTTTCCTCCTTCTCATCCATATATATTACCGCTGCAGAAATCTTGGAAGAGTACTTGATCAAAAGTAACGAATGAGATATTCATTCTCACCTAAATTGAGCAAATGATAATATGTTTATTATTAAGAACACGCTGAAGTACATCCGTCTTGAAGGCTGCTTCTGAATACTGTTTGAATTGATTAAATTAAGAAAAGTCATTTTGTTGCCAGTAATTGCCTTCTTGTGACAAACATTAGTGCATTGAGTCTCTTACTTGTCAAATATCAAGGAAGTATTTATGCGAATAACAAATAAAGAGAAAGCGTTAGTGCAACCACCAGCTGCATTTGCTTATAGTGTAAATGCTAAAGCACCTTTGGGTTGTAAAAGGATTAAGAATTCCTGAAGATTAACAGCAAACTGATCAAAAATGCAGAAACGTGGTGGTATCTAACAGCAGAGCTGCTTAGCCAGTAAACAGACAGAATTTTTAGACCAGTTAACAGACTGGAAACCCACTCTCAGAAGTCACCCTTCCCTCTAGGAAGGATCACTATGGGAAAAACATGATTTAGTGCAGTTTAACATTATAGACCAGCTGCCAGATCTATAACCGATACAGTGACCGGGATCTACATCTGTAATCGAGTGAGTTAGCCACTGGGAAACCGGTAACGTAGAACTAAAGCAAGTGAGCTCCCTATCCCAAATATAAATAGGTATGGCAGACAAAGGGGTAAAGTCTTTATTTTAGACTTTATTTTAATTTAGTACACCATAGTCAAACACAAGGTAGAGGTCACAAAAAGATTTTTTTTAAATCATATCCAAAAAACCCAGAGGTGAGAAGATATGAAGATGTAGAACAGGTGCATAAAATTCAGTGGTGGATCTAAACTTTAGTATTTAAAGGCATGCCAGTGCCTCAAAAAACAAACAAACAAAAAAAACCCAAACCAAGAGGTGGGTTCTGTTTAATACAATAGTGTCAGGCCACCATTCATCAGTACAATAAATCTGATAACTACTTTTACAGCTTCATCTCCTGTAGTCTACATTCATGCTCTTACTCTTCCCACATCTATTCACAGGGGTTTGAGATCATCACGTAAGTCATGAGCCATGTATGGATACACACATATATACATGTTCATCTACATAATGGCTACAATTACCTTATTTTATCTCAAGATTCTTAGAACACTTAAACTATATGCAGGAACGAATGAGTTCAAAAGTATTGCTAAAGAATAGAAAGCAAAGTGGTAAAAAGAAGAAAAAAACCAATATCTCAATTTCTCCTGGATTTAAGCTGCTGCAAAAACCCGTAGGCCGTCAGTCCAAAAGCACAACGCACCGATGCCCCAAAGCCTTGCACACACTGCCTTCGGGAGCGGCGTAGCGGGGAGAGCAGCTCCTGCCACTGGCACATACCACAGATTCCACATCATTTTTGCACCGCGAAAATGGTTCTCACTGACTTGGATTTCTGTTATAACACGTTAGTCCAGCCTCAAAAATTGCAATCTCGGCATGGTAAGCTGAGCTGTTTTAGGAGGCCTTCGCTTGCGCATTGAGGGTGCAGAGAAAATGAGTTAAGAAGTTGTTTAACACACATCACAATCCTCCTACTTCCAAAACAAAGTCCAGATATAAACCCTAAGAACGCCACACACCTACCAAATTCTTTTTATTAGCATAAGGAAGACAGGAACGAGGATTAATGCTTCACCTCTTCATTACACTGCCTTCTTTCTCTAAGTTTTACTAAGTTTCTAAATGCATGCTGCTAACCTTCAGATACATCTAAAGGCAAAATAATCCTTTATGAAAAAACTTGTTGCTAGAAACACACGCACACAAAAAAACCAAAACAAAAGGAAATCATGGTAAACAATAACTTCTCATTGTATTTAATAGCTGTAGGTCTTTGTTAGAAACAGCTATCCCAGAATATGCAGCCACATTCATGAGATCGAGTGAATTCTATCTGAAGTTTACAGAAGGAAGCAAATACAAACGCTCTCAACAAATGTATTTTCATAGCAGGAAGCTCCAAGCACTTCTCCACTGCTCCGGCGGCTGCCGGCCCTGGTGGCCACTGGCCCAGCAGTGCTGCAAGCCGGCCTCGCAGGCAATGGGGAGTAGGCAGCAGCAGTGCTAAATACACATTACTTTCACTACAGGATTAACCAGCTCACAAATCACCAATTAAACCCTGCTTTCTGATTTAGGCTTTAATTCATTACGGATGGAAAGGCAAGACACACAACAGAGCCTGGTGGAAGTCAGTCTGGAGTGCTTCGCTCCAGCTACCCCCGTCCCAGGGCTCAGCCCTCCTTGGAAATAAATGTCTTTTTCATCACAATGTCCAAAAGTCTCTTTTTTAAAGAATTTAATGGCTAATTGCTGTACATAAATGCAAATCAATGACTATTCAATATGCAACTAGGCATGCTGGTGGTTTACCGCTAGAGAAAAGGTCCATATTTTCCAGTTTTCCAAAGCTTTCCTATTTCTTCACTTAAGATGGGAAAACTAGAAACTTCTCATCTTCCGCAACACGCGAGTTTCCCTCCCCAATTCCACTTTGTGGACTTTCTGCCAACAGCATTGTTGAAAAATAGATTCTTGTGGACAGGAAATATCCTGAGCAAAGGATATCCAGCTTTATGATACTTAAAATACTACGCATTCCTCCTTATCTGTCACTGTGCAGGCCAGTTGTTGGGTGTGTGATGTCTTTGGGCGGCCGGGAAGGGCCCCCCCACATTCCCCCCTGCGGTGGCTACAGCCTCACACCTTTGGATAAACCGGCTCCTTCAGATTTTCTTAAGATTTCCCCTTTCCCCGCACTCAACCCCAGCCGTCCCATTGCAGTCCAAAGAGACGAGACGCAAGCCAAGCAACGCCGGCTCTCAAGAGCACACCCTCCCCAACCTCTCCTGATAAGGTGCTTTAAAAATATGCCCACAACCCTCACCTTAACGGCCTCATCTGATGGAGGCGGCTTGGCCTTTCAAGCGATCCCCTCGTTTAATTTCCTCAACAACGGCACTCCACAAAAGCAAACATCCTGCCCCGTTTCCAGAGCCAGATCCCAGTTGGGGCAGGCAGCAGGAGGGGAGCGGGGACCAGCAGCACGGCTCCAGCTCCGCTGGACACCCTCCTTATGGAGCCAGTTCATTCACTGGAATAGACCAGAAGTAATGGCAATGGAAAGTTGGCTGTAAATGAAAGTTTGACTGGTCTTCAAGGAGCTCACGGGGTGTGGGTGCTGCAGGTCCTGGTGTCCAGTCCACCCTAAAGTTGGGCTCTCCATGCAACCAACCAGTAGCCAAACAAACGTGTTTATGAGCGGGCTTTTGGGGGTAACAGTGACTGTACAGAAATGTAAGCTTTTAATGAAGTCACCTAAATTATAAAATGTAGATATTGGGGAATAGTCATCTTAAAACCTTACTGTGCAACTTTTCACTGCTTGACCAGCTTCAAGCCCCATGAAACAACACCCAAGCTGATGGTTCACGTCTAACATTTCCTCAGTAGTCGGTAGCTTACATTTCTTAACCAAAAGCACACTAATGTTAAAAATCGCTCATACTGAAATCAGGATTCAAGCCCTTGAAGGCACTCGGACACTTCAATAGTTTGCTGCCTCTTCCTATGAGGAGGACAGCCAACATCCACAGCTAAACGCAGAGAAGCAGTTGAGGTAAAGCCAAGGCGGCCATCCCGAGAATGAAGGTGGCTGGTGAATGAAAAAGCATTTCAAGAAAAAAAAAAAAAAAAAGCAGATTCTGACTGCACAAAATTACAGCCATGACACTTGGGTCTTTTTACAATACCTTTCTCTATGGGTTTTAAGTGCCATTTATTTTCTTGTAATAAACAGACATCTAAATCTAGCCTCAGTAATAAATGGTACCTCTACTTCACATCTTTGCTATTCTCTCTTTAAATATCCCATTTCTTTATAAGAACACCAAATCCCTGTCTGTGGATTCACCGGAGGGGGTTAATGCTGCATTTGTAGAAGACTTCAAAATAACACCAGCGACTATTTTTAGTACCCCATAAATGATCACGCTTTTCAGAGTGCTTTAATACAGCCATAACCAAAGAATATTCTCATTTCAGTCAATTTTATTTGCAACACCAGACACGCTTATGGCTACAGAAGGCCCATTAGAAGGTAAGGTCCCCATGCACCGACCCTTGTGTCCCAAGAGCAAGTAGAGAACTCAACACCCAATGACCACCACGACATCTAGGGCCATTGCCTGCCAGGAACCTCCGCACCACCCTTAACACAAGCTCACAAGTAAGTATTTTAGAGGGGGTTTTCTTAATACAGTCCAAACATAAACATACAGATATAGTTTTAAACAGCTACACAGGATCAAAGAGAGGAATCACCACTTTCATGAGAGAAGCCTCCTGCACCTCCTCTTGTGGCAGAGCACCCCCAAAGATACTTACTCGGTTATAGCCACAGATCCAGTTTTTATAAAAGTAAGTATTCCCTTTGAAAAACAGCTCTACAGAAAGAAGTACGTATCTTGTCTGAGCACCAGATCCTCGGACACACTCAGACTTCAGTCAGCATTGCAGCAACAAAAGTAAAATTGCAATGTTTTTTTCTCATTTCAGTTGGCTCCACCTTGTTAGCTGGCACAGGTCAGATCCTACTCGGTGCCTCACATCAATAACTGATGTTTAAACCCAAATCCAAACAAACTACATGCTTGCTCTGATTTGTGAGCAGATCACGATTTCACAATAAAGTCACATTTATTCCAGAGCACTCGATGCCCTGGGGGAAACTTGCTTCTAGAAATATTACACTCAAAATAATTTATAGCCATATTATTTCTTTGATGCTCAATACCCACAATCACTATTTCCTCAAAGCAACAGAAAACATCCCAACTGCCCGCTCATCTCATGACAGCTCCCAGATGGAGCGTACTGGTTTCCAGGGATAATTCACACCATTGGACACTTTGGGTCTCCACTCCTTTGAGATCACCCTGCTGTCCCACCACCAACCCTCCAAAATCACTGCACTAGTGGCTCTGAACATTTAAAAGCTGAGATCAAGCTGTCTCCAAGGGCGAGGACCTACATTAGACATTGCCAACAAGCTTTGACTAGACTGTAGGAGCGAGGAAGAGAATTTGGAGGGCGCAGCGTCTGTGCTGACACATCTGCCCACGGGGCACGGAGGGAAGAGAGCCAGCAATGTAAGCAGAGAAGTCTTTGTCCTTAGGTGACACCAAGGCAATCTACACATGCCAAAATTGTTGTGCAATTAGTATGTTCTTAATTTTGTACCCTTAGAGAAGCTAAGTAAGTGTACTTAATCAGCTGAAAATAAAGCTGATGCAAAATAAAGCAACCCAAGTAACTAATTAGTTAAAGGACGTCAAATGGGAGCAAAATGAAGTGTCTAATTATATACCATCAGTTCAAGTGCACAACACAATACAGAGCTATTAAAGAAAAAATGCCACTTCCTAATTTAATCTAAACAATCCAACTAAACACCACTGCTGAGTAACACTGAAGAGAAAAAAAGTTAAGAAACTAACACAACGGTTAAAATCTCTCTGGTGAGGTTCAATGAGATCTTTTCAGTCCACTGAAGTTGATCGACAAGCCTGAACCAAATTCACAAGATTCAAGGCTTCCTCCAAGACAAATTTATGCAACAAAATGCATTTAAAGACACGACATGAAAAAAAATTAAGGTTTCTAGGTTTTCTTCCAAGATTCGTATAAAGTATATACTCTCCTGTGTATCTTATTCTCAAAGCAGCATCTCAATCTCCAAAATCGCTAAGCCTACTGAGAAACTGGTGGAGACAGGTATTAATTCATCAGGGGAAAAATTTCCTCAAAAACCTCCATCCCCATTATTGCATTTCTTTGTCCCTCAAACGATTCTCCAAGATTCTGACATTATCAGCCATGAAAGTACACTCTAAAGGCAAGCCATTGAAGCTTATCACATCACTGACAATGTCATTCTAACAGCTTAAAGATTTAACAGTTTTAGGAACAAATATCTGGAAAACAATGAAGCTCTGCTGATGTGCATCAGCGAAAAAGCTACCGATACGCTTGTCAAATCCCCATTTTGATTCTAACCTGAATAATCGCTACAGAAAATAAGCGTCTGTAGGAAGGGGAAAGATAACACAGCATTTCAGAGGATATAAAGTCCCCTCAGACGTTTTTTTCCAAATCCAGTTTCATAGAACCTAAATGCCAAATATAATGGACACTTCCAATGTCTATTTCTGACAAGTTGGTTTTGTTTGTTTGCTTTTTAATTATGATTTGCCATCACTACTTCAGTAACAAAAACCTAGCATCCAAAATCCTCCTGCGTGTCCTGGAAATAGCAGTATATTTTGCAGAAGAACATTGTTGTAGCGTTTGCAAATATTGTGGAAATATGTTTTTCCTTATAAAATCAAACCAATTGTTAGGAAAAATGAGGCATTTTCAGTACAATATACCAAGCACGGTAAAATTCAGTCCTTGAGTAGGAAAGCGTAAGTTTAATTGAGTCAGATGGGTTCATCTGATGGGATCATCATTGAATCAGATGGGGTCAGGGCTCTTTTTCATTAGCAGTAAAATAGATTCAATGTTCAAGTATTTGCCAAGGTATTATTAGTAGTTTCATGAAAATAATAAAGGTAAAAAGATTGGGCTTTTTGAGTTGTTTTGACTTAAGTACAACTACTGGCAATTCAAAAACATTTTCGAAAAAAAGACATTAGAGAACCATTTTTAGAAATAATCAAGAAACCTTAAGCTGCACTCAACATGCAAGTTCCCATGAAGCCACATTAGCAGTACTCTAAAAAACAGAATTAACCAAAAAGATGCTTGGCATTCTTTCTGCATTACACAGACCTTCCCATTCCACGTCCGGCATCCCAGCTCGCTCTCATGCCTACACTGAAATTATTCACACACCCTTCGGCAAGACAAAGCCTCTGCTGAAACCAAGTCTCTGATGATGCAAGTGAAGAACAACAGTGAGTGTAAGCGTAGCTGTAGCACAGGTGAACCTCCATTAACTCAGCTGAACTCAATTAAATTAAGTCCATCACTTCAAGGGTAGAGAGAAAGAGACACACACACATATATATATGTATGTATAGGAAACATGACCCAAGGGCTACATTCTTGGGTGGAAAAACCAAACAGACTTCATTAAGCATTGCTCCATCTCTCAGATGCATCCTAGTAGCTGAGATTTCCAACCAGGATATTACTAAAAGAAGGTATTAATAATCTGATAGTTCTTTACACCACCTGGAATCCAATACACGACAGATACCTCTGTCACAGAAACCTTTCTGTTACTCACTCATACCTTGGTATTTCAGCATTAGAGCTGTGCTTGCCTTCAAAGCTCGCTATCCCTTCCCCACTAAGGGCAGAAGTCAAAGATCCACGGACAAGAACCTCAAGCCAAACACACCCTTTGCTATTTCAGGCTTTAACATAAGCAGATTACAGCTCAGCTGTTTTCCATCTGAACTTGTGTTTATCTCTTACAAACGCTGCAGTAATTATCCCTGACAAAAGGCAGACTTTAATTAACAAGCCATGACCAACCTTTATCTATGAACTTTTTCTTCCCATACAAATTCTGCCTCTAAGTAGCTATTAAATACCAAATTTAAGCAGTCAATCATTAGGAGATATTCTTACCACGCAGAGTTAATATGGAATTTGAACAAGGCAGGAGAGACACAGGTCATGGGGGCTGCCAGGGATGCCCTGTCCCCAGGAGAAGCCACCTCTGCTTGTGGGACAGCCTTTTTACGGAGCCGGGATAGTTGTGCTCTTGCAGCACAGGCTGTTCCAGGAAGGCAAGGTGGCTGCTATGCAGTGCAACGCGCTTCGCAGTGAGTAAATATAAAGACAGACAAGATCTCCGCCTCAAGCTGTTGAGAAAGGAAAGGGAAGATCCTCCCTGACACCCTTTCGTACAGAGGACGCGAAAGCCCGTCTCTTCAAATACAAGAAACAAAAAGCAGAGACAGTTTCAAAGAAGGAAGAAATTGATGTATTGGGATAGGCAGCTAAAATGAACGCTGAAGAACAAGTAGTTTAAATCAAAACCAGGTAGTCAAGCTCTTCTTTTACGTGGCACATCATGTGCTAAGAGAGACCTGCCCCATATGTGGAGACCAGGAGATTTCACCTTAACTCTTTAGTGCTTACATTCTCTTAACCCTTTTCCTTTGGGGTGGGAGGTGGTGGTTGGGGGACGAGAATGGTGGACGGGGAAAATGATCATTGACACTTTGATTTCAAACAGCTCAAGTGCTAAGAGACTAAAGGCCAAGTAAAACACACCGTCTGTCCATCTAACAATGATGATTCCCCCTTGCTCTGTACCTCAGCAGGACTATCCCTGCCTGCTGGGGAAGGTGGCATTGGGACCAGGACGGGCACAGGAGAAGGGATCACACGTCATCCTCGGCTTGGCTTGAAAGCCCCAGCTGGGCTGTTTGGGCCTGGGTTCAGGAAATGCTGATAGAAGCCCAACACCAGGCCAGCACCAGCAGAGCCACACCGGACCCTGCTGCCCCTCCGGGCCAGCATTTGCCCAGTGGCAAGGCCAGTCGGATCTAAGGTTAGCTTCCAGATTAACCTCGGAGTCTAACTGGTTGAGCCAAACCAAGAGAAGCAACAGGAACAAAGGGAGCTGGAGGCAGGAATGACCTTTCAGTAGCAGCACCAACTTAGAGCTGTGTAATCAGGCCACAAACTTGCACTTTGATGTACATCTGTAGTATTTTATCTATCAATACACCCATGGAGGTGGATTGCAGCACCTCCTTTTTTAATATCATGATGTTTAACTACTTAACCGAGGTGATCCGCCAAGTTCTGTACGGCAAACACTTGTGAAACCGTTTCCTTCCCCCACTGCCTACGCCATATTTAGAGAAGGGAATTCAAACACAGCTCAAGAGCAAACAAAGCTTCCCTACACCATACACACACAACCTATATAAGATGTGTGAAAAAAAAGAAAAAAAAACTCTCAGCATTTTCCTATCCTTCTGGCTTCCACACACACTCAACACCCAGCAGCTGGAAGTTTCATCTTCGCAGAACCAGGCAGGATCGTCCCGTGAGAGCTTTTGAATCGCCACAGCAATCAAACATTACTAGAGGGAGATTAACTGGAGTTAGTACACGCAGTTTAGGTTTAAAAACAACCAATGCTCCTTTCCCAAAACTGATGAGAATTGAGAGGAAAAATTGACTTGAAAGAAAATTTATGTACGTTACAATTGTAGGCTCACTTTTTATTTTTTTAAAAAGACATACAACTATGAAAGAGAAACTATAATCCCCTCGTCTGAGAAAGAGGGAAACTTTGGCTACAAACCTATACCTATTCCCTGGTAAAAGAAGATAATATAAACATAATGCCGTATAAAAAGGGGTAAAGGAGGGAAACAAGAACAGCCACTGATGAAAGTGAACTAGAACTACAGAAAATTGTTACGTGAAGTCAAGATAAGTCAGTCAAAAAAAAAAAAATAACCATGATTTGCAGGACAAGAGAAAATAAGCTGCTTTTAAAAATAAACCAGGAAGAACTGAAATCTAATAGTGGTATAAACCCACTGCAAAACAGAAGTGAAAACAGGGCTAATGATGCAGGAAAAAAGCATTTAATAACTTCTTTCCACTCAATATTTGGAAAGCTGAAAAAGAAAAAAAAAAAGCATTTTTATCAAACAGACTGATGAATTTATCTCAGTGACCAAGCCAGCCTCAAAACCTCACAATGAAGTTTTGATTGAGCCTTTGAGGGAACACCTGATCGACTGTCAACGACGGGACGCGCTGATGCTGTGGGATGGAGGGGAGACCGTGCTCATCCAGTAATCAGTAGCAGAGAGGGAAGCAGGGTGACCAGTACAATTACATCCCATCAGTAGGGCGCAGCTTTCAGATAAAACAATCAAAAGTCAATGTAGGATTCCAGTGATAAGGAATTCAAAGGTACGAACATAATCAGCATCGGTGTTCTATATAAAACAGGTCCTGGCAAACAAATCCAAGCGCTCTCCCCAACGAGATTACACCTTTGGCTGGAGAGATAGCTGTGTTAGCACGTATCAAAATGAAATATCTTCAGCGTATTAAGAGCCGGCCAGCTAACTGACCACAGTTTAACCTGGGGGCTGATAACACTGTTTGTGAATGAGCCATGCCATGGTGCAGGGTCGATGCACAGCACCCCAGCAGGACCTATAGCACCGCGCAAGGTCTATTTATACGGTCCCAGGGACAGCGAGGATCAGACATTAAACAACAGTAAGAAGCAGTGAGCAGAAGCAGGAGCCAGGCAAAGCAAATTTGGGCACAACATTAAAAACAAAAATCCAAAGATTAGCTACTGGAATAGATGGGATCAGCCAGGGGAAGTGAGCAGTATTTCCTCCTCTTAAGGAAATATGACTTCATGTGCTCACCAGAAATAAAAGTTACAAGCAAGGCAGGATAACTTTATCCTTTCTAAAAAAGAACTATAACCTTACTAAATTAAGCGTATGTTGTACTGCTTACTGACAATTTTATTAGCTTGCAAAAACTTAAGCTGGCATTTGTAAGAAAACCGTTTTCGCCCCCTTTACCCATAACAAGTCAGCCTTTTACAAAGATTTCCTACAGATAGAATAGAATACGCTAAACAGAAGGCAAATAGTTATTGCCCACTTGCCACATGAAGCTGTCAGCATTCCTCCTCCGGGAGAGACTTTGAGAGGTACTCGAACCGCGTGCAGGCGCTGCCGGGAAGCTCGTCAAATCTCATGTTGGGGAGGGAAACCCCCAGACACCTGCAGACCACTAACAGGATTTCTGGTCCAGCCTCAACTGGAGCAAGCCCCAACAAACAAGCATCTCCAGTTGTTTCACCTCCATGTCTTGTTTTCTCAGCTGTAAAAGGGGGATAATGAAATGCATCGCCTCTGTATCTGGTATCTCCCCAGAGCAAAGGAACCATCACGTTGGTTATTCTCCAACATTTATTTAATGATTTCCTACTAAGACTGACAGCCTGTCCTGGTCAGTAACGCTAATTAAAATTATCAGTTCACAGCATCTATTTGGCAGTCTATATTAACAACTACAACTTTACACAGCAAATTGTTCATACAGACCTTCCTAAATTAGGAAATGGCTCAGCAGATCGTGGGTGGGACTGAAACTAAACCACTGAACCCAGTTACCCACATACAGCCACTATGAAATACAACCCCACCGCTCACTGCTGCTGCCTGTGCTCCAGGTCCCACCAACATACCCAGAGGTCCCCTGCCCAGCCCAGAAGCACAGGGATGCTCCCTCTGCCCCATCTTCCCCTTCTTCCAGCAGTTCCTGCTCTCCCACCAGCACTTCCACCCCCTGAAGCTGGGTTATATGATTAGTTCTCATTACCCAAATTAACTCTTCCCTTGCCATACTGGGCTGAAATCCCATCAGAACAATAAAAACCAACTCTGACATGCTTTGCACCAACTCAACCACGATTGAGCAAGTGGCCACAATGCGAGACGCCGTTCCCAGTCGTTTCATTAAATCCCCAGCCAGAGACTTTTTCTTTTTTAAATGAAACAAACAAAAACCAAAGACAAAAAACCAAAACCCCCAACTTTTAAGTGCACTGGCTTATTGTGATTTTTAATTAGTGACAGGATTTCAGATAGTGCACACCCAAGGCCCCAAAAGGGGGGCGAGGGGAGTACGTGTGCCTGCTTGTGAAACCATTGTTCCTGCTCAATACAGCTCATCCTCTGGCCCATCCAAGTTCCCAGCTGCCCAGTCACACAACTGTAAGAGTCAACAGCTGGACGTTTTATAACCCGGGAGAACTCGCAAGCCAACCCTTACGTCGCTGGCAAGGACTCTTGGCCAAAACCCGAGGACCCCACGGGGACTGTTCCAGCCCTACCACGCTGCTTCACCTTCCTCCTTCAAGCAACTGCTAACGAAGGCAAAAAAATCCATGATTACAAGCCGGGCAGACAGCTGTTTTGTAAGCAATTAAATGAGAGAGACAGGCGTACTGAATTGTGTCGGGCAGTGGCCAGGATCCAGGATCTGCCACCATCTGGAAGTTTGCTTGGCTTTTGTTCCAAGTCTCCAGCACTGATGGATGGAAACAAGCTCCCAGTCCTTCTGCATTAACATAAAGACAATTAAAACAATTTTTCCCCCTGCTGCCAAGTAGCTCAGAAATGAAAGCACATCACATGAGTTTAAATGAGACAATGTTGATAATATATTTAAGTAAAACCTGACAATATGCAACAACAACAAAAAAAAACCCAGCACCCAACCCAAAACAAAACCTCAGTTCAATCACAGCAAACAGCTTTGTCAACAAGTTCCTGTGACTCCTCCTTGTGAGAGGAAAACACTCAGATGAAAGAAAACCTGCACCAGGACTCACTGCATCCTCCTCTCTCCAGGAAACATTAACTACTGCCTGACAAAAGCATTTCTGCCGAGAAAGGGAACACCACAGGCCAGTATTAAAGCAATTTCAGTGTAGCTACCAAGCAATTAGCTACATAGTGCCTTCACTACATGCTGATTTTTCCTTTTCCAGAGGACTGGTGCAAGCATAAGTAGTAATTTGTTGTTTGTACAACCACTTCTGAAGTTGCAGGTGACACAATTTAGATTTTTCTTTCCGTATCAATGAAAATATGTATACTCCAGCACTGCACATCTGTTCCCTAGTTTATTTCACTGTTTAAAAAAAAAAAAAGACACAATAAAACAAAAAAAAAAACTTTTACACTGTATTTGAAGATAACTTCCACCTTGTATCAGCAAATATAAATTCAGATATTTTGTTTTTTAAATATTTAAACTCACATTTGTGAAAGAGTGATCTTGTTTCTTCCCCCCCCCTCCCCCCCCAAGACAAAGCATAAACAAAGTTTTATCTTGTTTTCTGATTTTGCTTTGAAGCTTGTGATTATCCCGAAGTTAAGATGTTCCTTCCTACAGATTATCATTAGTACAGTTTTGGATACAAACCTCCGGGCTTTACTCCATAAGTGATCCACCACTTTCACAAAGCGGTTTTGGAAAGCACCTTTATTGTTTGACCCGATGTTCAAAGCTCTTTGAAAGCTAGCGATCTTATTTTCTGAAATTATGGCACATCAGGATCTTTTACCAATAGCAGTGAGTATCAGGAGCAGGATATAGGAGTGAAATTCCACCAGGACCGCAGCCATATCAAAGTTTCATCACCAATACCACACAGCTCTGCACACACACAACTTCAAGCACAACCAGACTTGAAAGAAGTATTTTAATTATGTCAATTCATTAAAAAAAAAAAAAAAAATCAGGATCGGGTTTATAAAGTTTGCTGCTGCAATGAATACCTGGAGTATTTTCAACACACGATATTCCAGTTCTCCTGCTGTTCTCCTGCTTCCTTGAAACCAGTCTGCCACCTGGGCGCTCCTTATTCATAGCTAAAAATACTACAGCCACATATTCTTTCATAGCCCTGCATAAAGCACTTCATGTTAATTGGCAATCTCCTTGCCATCAGATGTCCCCTGTTCGCATAGCTGGACTGGTTTCGGACTAAGCTGTTGGATGAAAATTCTGCAAAAGTTTTTATTTATTGACAGCTCGCATCCACGCGTTCATCTGCTGACACTGGCTTTTGGCTTCAACAGTCCTATATGCCTTCATTGTGTTTACATCTCTGATGGATTTAGAGATAGTAAAGTTCATTGGAACATTTTTCCTGTTAAATATTTCTCCATCTCATCTTGCGAGAAAGGCTTTCTACACTTCCACTCAAGCTTGTAACCCCGCTCCGCAACTCCACCACTTCCAATTTATCTTTCACCAACGCAGACGATCAGAATGTACATATTTTCCAAAAGAAGTCCCAGAAGGGCTTGCAAAACAGTATTAATCTCCCTTCCCCATCTCTATTAAAAGCAAAATAAAAATCCACCCTTTGGTGCACGCCTTTTTTCACGGCTGTATCACCACCACCAGATCGTACTCACGCTCTGGTCAGGCAGCGCGAGGCGTTGCACAGCGAAGTCTCTTTATCTGCTTTAAAAGACCCTCAATGCTAATATCGATCGCAAAGGCTAGGAAGAGATGATGTTGGCAGAAAAACATACAGCAGCCACGCTACATCTTTATCTAACATACTAGAAAAGAATAGATAAAAATGGTATTATCCTGTTTCTTCCTCCCAACTGTGTATTTTGCATGTGATGAGAGAAGAGTCGGATTCAGTCGCTCCCCCCTTCCATCTGCCAAATCCCTTTGCATTTGTCAAAAAAAACACACAAATTGTGGAATGTTGAGAAACTTTTTCCGTGCAAAGTAGGGACGTGCAAAAACACTAAAACAGAGATACTTTATACAGTGTATAGCTAATATAAAATACCCGCTAAAGAACCAGACAAGCACTCTTTAAAATTTTTTGACGGAAAGTAATCTTAGAAGATTTTCTTCATTTAAATTGCTCCCGCACCCCTGCCCCAGCAGCCACAAACCTTCTGCCAAGAGAGACCTGTCCTGGGGGCAGCACCACATGTGAACTGCCAGAACAGGGTTAAACCTCACTTGCTCTACAGAGCCAGGAGAGATATGTAATTAAGACACTTAAAAAAAAAATTATTTTTTTTTTTACTACATGTACACATATAAAATTAATGGAAAATAACTCTCCTGAGGATAGAAGAGGAGGAAAGTCGACAGATCCAATCTGCCATCCCCATATACTTTCTAACTCGAGTACAAAACCTCCTCTCAGCATCCGAGGCCAGTCCAGGCACAGGGCCAAAGCTTTGCATTTCCCTCCCCAAGCAAAAGGGCAGATCTCCGACTGCCACGTCGCCAACCCCAAACCAAAAAAGCAGCACCTCAGCCCAACCCACAGTTTTGCAGCTGCAGTAAAACCACGTCACTGCCCGTAACAGGGATTTATCCAGTTTGCTCAGAGGTGGTATTATCACAACTCAGGCAAACTCAACCATATAAGAGAGCATACTATTATATTTGCTTATATTTCATTTAGAGTACACTACAGAATCTTAAATGATGGCACCCCTGCCCCAGCAACCACAAACCTTCTGCCAAGAGAGACCCGTCCTGGGGGCAGCACCGCGCGTGAACCGCCAGAACAGGGTTAAACCTCACTTGCTCTACAGAGCCAGGAGAGATATGTAATTAAGACACTGTAAAAAAAAGTGCAAACTATTCCCTTCATTACTATTTTCATTGTCTTCACATATCCATATTTTCTACCTCCCAACGCCCACATTTCAGAAGATGCTACAACCACTTATCCACTCGCCTTTGTCCCCCTACACTAACCCAACAATTCACGATGCACCGAAATGAATACACTGTAGTCTAGAAAAATCTACGGAAGGAAGAAGGGAAGGGAAAAATAAGGATTTATTAAGACAGACAAGAAAGGACCCAGACCTGCTGACAGGGACAACACTGCAATCGTCTAGAAGGTCGTAGAAACTGAAAAACTTTTTACAGCAACTTTTTAGAGGATAATATCATCCTGTTTGACTGCATGATCAAGAAATGCCAAAAGGAAGTGAAACCGTTGATGTCTAACTTCAGCGTTTTATGCAAACAAATACTGCCTTTACAGTAACATAGCGGCTCTCACACATCCACTGAAGCAACCTATTCAGACACATAAAAATTAAAGTGTAGCCGTCTTGTACGTTAACTAGATTGCGGTTACAGAAGCATCTGAATGACCTGACTCTTATGTTTAAACCAGAAGTGGCTGCCGTGGAAGAGATCAGAGACCCTTTTGCTTGCGCCCCGTCGGATTGACTAATTTCCACCCCATCACCATTTCCTGCCCATGGAACAAGGCAGCTGGAACATCTGGACAAGAATGTCCAGCTCTGTTAACCGAGAGGGGAAAGGGTAAAGATAAAACACCGCGCACACGAGAGCTTGTAGAGAGAAGACACTTAAATTAGTTAACAAGACCGTTCCTCTCCATTGCAGATACCCAATTAGTCGTGGGCATACAGCGCCCCGGCTGCTGCTCGCGATGCACGCTGACCTGATGAACGAGCTTCAAATCAGCAACAAGAAGTTTGCGCTGCACGTCTAACAAAGTCACAGAGGATGTTTATCTTTCACGCGGTCATTAAAAGCCCCAGTGAACTTAATAAGCAATAATAAAGATCTGCTAGAGCAGCATATGGAGTTGCAAAAATAAATATGTGCAGAGCAGAAGCAAACAAGTTAATTTTGCCACCAGCTGACATGCAAGAAACAAGGATTAAGGCTGACTGTACGTAAGCGTGAGCAGTGTTAACAACTCGGATCACTTTTGTCTGATTTTACACAAAGATCTGCAGAACTTTTGCTGTGTTGAAAATCTCAGAATTTGACTTTTTTCCTCTTTACCCGTAAGATTTCTTGTGTATCCATTACAGTCAGCTATCAATAACGTAACCTACATGTTCCATACAAAGTCCTCTAAGAGCGTGATTGTAGACCTTCACAAAGCAAAACTGGAACACAGTGTAGCAGCAAAAAACGCAGTGAGCCATAAGCCACTACCTTGTTATGGCACTTTACCTTCCCAGCGTGGTAGGACCAGCTTAGTGCCACACAGGACTCTGCCAGAGTCATGCAGCAAGTTGTCACCTGTGTCTCTGGGGACAAAATCCACAGGACATTTCTCACTTCTGAACATAAGACACTATTACCTCAACAACATTTGAAATTAACCAGAATGTGAAATACGAAGTCATTTTGGTTTGGTCCTTTAAGAGTTTTTGTTTGTTTGTTGGGTTTCTGTTGTTGTCGTTTTGAGGTCTTGCTGAACTAAAATGTCACGTAGTTTTATAACAAATAAGCCCAGAGGACAACATGCAAATAGAAAGTTATCTAATGAAGCAGCATGGGTATGAGCTACCCACCTGCTTTAGTGTAAGTGAAACACAAAAGTATCAGAAAATTATGCTTCAGTTTTGCTTATTCCGAGAGTTACTTTCATCAGTATCACCTGAGACCAGGAGAGCATCTCCAGTAACTTAATTCACCAACTTCTGGTTAGGCAACAGTGAGAAAACGACTGTGTCAAACAACTTAAACTTATGAATGTATCAACATATTCATTGAATTGCTATAAAATTAACCCTTTATCCTCAAAACATCCCACATACATTTCCCACCAGTACAAAATAGGCTTGAACCTTTCAGAGCAGAGCTGAAGGCCTGCAGGTCATGGTGCACAAAGCGAGCAGCAGATTCCTCTTTCAGCTATCGAGTCATTTTTGCACCTGATCCAGAAACTTAAATGTTGGTAGACTCCGGAGTTTATACAGGGGATTATTTGCGACACTGGTGCTATTTGCTCTCCTTCTCCAAACCGCATAAGGTCACTCACTGAAGAGGAGACAATGTACAGGCATGCTCAGATATCAACCCAAACATAGCGAAAGCACCATTCTCTAATGAACTGACAATTTAGACTGAAAGTTATGATTTATTTTGAATTTAAAGATTATTTTTTGCCAGCCCTTTCTCTTGCCCATAGATACCAAGAACCTTCCAGCAGCTCAGCCTGCTCTTGGGCTAGTCTCCAAGTGTAGCCCATTCACAGTGCTCTAAGCCACCTGCAGCTTAACCCCTTCCAATCTTGCCACCTCTGTGCCTTAATGTGCCCTCTTATACATGACATCCAAAACACGAGGCCACCTCACTACATTTCCAGTTTCTCATTTCATTCCCTATCACTCTTGATCCATGAACACCCTTACCAAACAAGCCAGAAACCTTCTGACCCATTCCTCAAAACCAGCTTTTGAAGACACCTGTGGATTTTTCTCTCCCTGCACAAATGGCTGGTAGGTACCATCAACAATGACTCAACCTATGATCCAAAAGCAGTGCCCTGTGGTCCTGCTAGATCAGACAGCTTCAACTCTTCTGAACAGCTCCAGGACCACATACAACAGCCTTCCTGTGTCATTTGTACCCACCTGGGAGCCAAGACACGGCCACCTGGCTGTTAGGTTGGGCACACCCCCACTACACATGTGGATGGACATGTTCCGCCCATACAACAGCCTCTCGTCCACATGCCTGCATTTTTAGTCATGCGAAGGCCACATGTCACACCCACCGCGTGAACAAGAGCATGAAGCAAAAGGGAAGAGGACAGAAAGGAATGCAGCGTGCCACAAACACAGATCCGCAGCCCCTCCCTCGCCCACATCTGAAGCATTCAAGAAAAGCCAGCAAAGAGCAAACATTGTGCCAAATTAAGTATTGTGCACGTCGCTGCTCAGCTCCCCAGACACACAAGTGTCAGACAGCTCAGGGGGGACACTTCTTCTGCAACACCAAACGCGGCACCCCGAGGCTCCGGTCTGGAGCGCGAGAGCAGCAGTAACCTCGCCGCATGGCCGAGGATCACCTTTAACAACCCTGCAACCAACAGACAAACATAAATCACACGGAGATATAATTAAAAGGAAAACCCTGTCTTAGTATCGGAAACTATGGGTGGTTAATGAATAAGCATGCTAAAGAAAGGATGGGCAAGTGGGACAAGGAGAAAAGCAGACATCCTAGGAATGAGAGATTTCATTGAAGCAGAAGCCAGTTCTATAAAAATCCAGTGTAAGAAACAGTGGTTTTCTTTAATTTGCTTTTCTTTGAGATGCCACATCTTCTACCGCTTTCCAGCACTAGAAAATAAAGACATGTAGCCCACCCCCCCCCTCCAAAGCAGGCTTTGAAAACAAATTTCCTAGTTAACCTGCCAAAGCAGAAGACATGACAGCAGCCCTCTGCCCAGCTCAGGGGATGACTCAGTGGAAACTAGCCCTCAAAAAACGTGTTGTCATCCTTCAGTCAGTGCAACTGAATAGGAACAAATTTCTCGCCTTAAAAGCCGTAGCTCCCAAGGCAGCCACAGTTAAAGGCAGCATTGTATACTAGAGGAGCAGCACCAACATGTTTTGGTGGAAAATGACAGCTTACCTTTTTATTAATTGTATTAAACATTGAAAAACAGAGGTATCCAAGTATCTACTGGAGTTAGACTATAAAATCATTTCCTCGGAGCTTTAGAGTATCTCACAAAAGAACAGGATAGTAATACACGTTAAGTAAAGTGGATTAAGAACCGGGGAAAGCAAGACCAACGTTTTAACTGCTTAAGGCAACCAAGTACACAAGTCAAAGCAAAACACCAACCACGTAACCATCCTTCTGCTCCAAGAACAGAGGAACGCACACATGCGCATGTTCAGCTGGGTCTCAAACTCGCATCCAGTTGGAAGAGACCTAGAAGAATCAGGTACGTAGTATATATTTTTCTTTCCCCACTTCCCACTTCACTCTAAGCCATTATTCCTGATACTAAAACATCAAATGAAAGGCAAAATACTAAGTCACACGGAACAGTCAGTCAAGCCCAAGCTGTGCTTTTGCTTTTCAACCTCCCCACCTCTATCGGTACTTGCAGACAAAAGCCACTATTCAGGCTTTTGAGTTCAGGCATTACACACCCTGAATTAATCCACAACCTCTGCCGTTCCGACTGTGTCGCTTCTGCTCTGTTAATTTATTCTAGTAAAGCGATGCTTCTGTTTGCCATACGTTTGCTAACAACAAGACACTGAAAGCAATTCTTTCTCCTCTGTGAGTTGACATTATGCGAGTCTGCAAGAAACACGGGCTCACCAGAAGGAAACTCATTCAATGCTCTCATTATCCACAAACGCTATCATCTTTTTTTTTCTCTGCTGCATTATTCCACATCAATAAATAAATAACGAGCAAAGAGCAATGCATAATACTTAATAACATACCTACACCAGCTCAAGTGTCAGCAAGCATAAGGTCACTTATGGTATATGAATTGCCATTGAAGAGGCATGTACTTCCACAATAAAGGCGACTTATGAAGCAGAATAAATTCTAGCAGCTAGCTAATTTTTACGCTAAAGAAAAACAGTAAGGTGATCCTGAAACAAATCAGGACCACTCTACTCCCATGTCGTTTCTGCTACCAAGGTCCAAAATAATCACACCATCTTACTTCACTACAGGTTTGGACTTGACTAAGGAATCATGCAGCAATACCTGCGGCAAAAGGTAACACTGGGATTTAAGAATATAAATGTTAGCACTTTATTCGTGGGTGAGTGGGGAGCAGGGAGCAACCATGTAAAATTGACACAGCTGCACAGAGGCTGAGAGAACTAGCTACAAACTAAGCAGAACACATTTGATATTTTGGTAGTTTCAGTTCAAAGCATGGGGGAAATCTGTCCACAACATCCCAAGGATCTCTGAGGGTGGCGAGGGTCATTTAAAATTGTTGCTTACTGAAGTTTTTATTAACAGCCTCTTGAGAGCAATTTGTTTTTTCTCTTTTCAAAACATTCCATATGAAACATTCCTGAAAGCATGAAGTATATGTTTAAGTACATATATATACACATTCTATTATTAGAGTCCTTTGCAAGGACCTAATAATAGAAATGCCCATAATTACGTATAAGGCAATTACAAGACTTACATACAAAGCATGCTTTAAGGTATGCGTGTTGCTGCCACAGAATAGCTATACACTAAGTCAGCATCCAGAAATCAGACAAGCCTATCACCTTCATTTCCAGAGGATTCGAGTGTTTTGATTTCAGTTATCCTAAATCCAACAACAAAAAAAACTACACCAAAACAGAACAGCAGAAACTTCACACCTGAATCCATGTTGTTTCTCTACTGAACAGCTTCTAGAAAAACTAGAAGCAGACGCCAGAAGCAGCAAATGCCACGTATCAGCATTAGCTGTAATCTTTGTCCTCTTCAAAAAATAATATGAACTATATACTCAATTACTTTGGAATTGTTTGTTGTTTCATATTACATAAATAACATTATATGTAGCTGCAGTTTAATAAGCAGAGTATCCAAATGGTAACTTTCAGTGTATACCACCATTATAAACTGTCACCACTAGAAACACAAATAAGGAAAGTTTCTTATAGAGTTGGTGTTGGAGTTGGCTTTTTGGTCTGTTATCTGCTAACAAACAACACAATTTACTTGTAAACAAAGAATTCCTTAGATCAAACGCGGAAAGCATGTCACTGGAGAAGTGGCATGTTTTAACCTCTAAGCTCAAGGCAAGCCGTCCTTTCCCAACTAAAAGCACCGTGAAGATTTGCTCAAAGCCACACTACCTGGGACCTCCAGGGAATATTCTTGCTCAGGAACAGACTTTAACACAGACTACGCTTTCCTCGTGTACTTGCTCAACAGCACTGTCATTTTTCATCCAGAGCAGAGCACAGATTTAACATCCGCAGCAGCATTTCTGAGAGGCAACTAATCTCTCCAACACTGCTACAAATTCCACAATAAATCACGTTTAATTAGTTTGTGCTTTTTTCTTGGCTGGCTGTAATCCAACGGGGGGCGGTGGGAGCTTCCAACTTTAATTTTGCAAAGAGGTGCTTAGAATAGATCAGTAAAAATGCAAACCACCGCATCCCCACTGGAAACTGTTTGGAGAGTTATCTGCTTGCTGACAGCCCAACATTCCTGCCTGTAGATGGCCTGTTACCGTTGTGTATCCAGCGTCTCCTATTTCCACTGCCTTGTTTGAAGAACTTCCCTCTTCCCACATACCTTCCATCTCCAGGGACAGATCACACAGGGACACTAAACCTTGGCCGTAAACAACATGACTTTTGATATTCCAGTTTCTAAAGGATCCCCCACCGCTCAACTGCTGCCGTTCGGCGGCACAGAGAAGATCACGGAGGCACAAGTCCTCTGGGCAACTGGTTTGAGGAACGCTTTGGCTCACTGTTATTTTGCACAGCTGAGATTCACACAGGGTTCTGCTGGCTTCCTCTGCTATTTATTTTATTTGCTGTACACTAAAGGCTAGTACAAACAAGTGGGACTTGGATAACTTGCAGTACACTGCACAAAACCATCCCGATGCATCGGGACACTCGATTTCCAGACTCAGCACCCACTACCACAGCATCCTTGGTGGAGAGACAGGGATGTCCTCCCACTTCCCACAGGTCACTCCATCTTCCCTCACGTCTTTCTTTTTGAGAGGAGTGGAAAACTATATTGAGAAGAAAAGCACTGTGGAGAGTTAATTTGTTTTGTTCAGCTGTTTAAGGGCTCTGGCACTTTTATGTAATTATATGTATTTTGTAGGAATGAAGATCCTCACACTACAAACATTTATTCATACTGAAAACTTTGCTTCCGCGCTAGTGCTCACCAGACTGACAACCTACATTTTTGAGGGAAACCCAATTACACTAATTAGAAAGTTCATGAATACAACTGCACACACGTAGAAGTTTGCTGCATGTTCTGTACATACTTTCTTGCACAGATTTATGAATTGTAGAAGTTTAACCGCCCTTAACTGCTTCTCTCTCTCATCAGAAAACTTAAAGGCATCTATAAAGTGAAATGAAAAAAAAACTACATTCTCTGCTAAGAAAGAGGTCTGATGCAGAAATCTTCTTGCAGTTCACCAAATACCATATGTAGGAAAAAAAAAAAAGTGCCAGAATAAACACACTTCAGATTGGAAGCTACATGCTTTTCCAATGGTAAAGATAAAAAGCTTGCAGTGTGGGGTTACGGCTCCGAGCTTCTTGGCTATAGTAGAATATCAGCTTATTTTGGATGCTAACTTTCTTCATTTCTTATCCTTTGTCCAACTATAGGCTAACGGTATGAAAAACCCCTCTCATCGCTGTCCCAGCAGTGACCTCAAACCCAAACCAGATGCGTCCCGACGGTTTAAAAAAAAAAAAAAAAAATTGTAGAATATATCAACTTCCACACAGACTCATCCCTGAGCTACATTATAAGCGTAAACTAACTAAAAGATACTGAGTGGGAAGAATAATATGCAACGCTTCTGGGGCAGCAAAAATTTCTGTCACAGCAGGGTCCCGATACAACCACAAAGCACAACTGCTTTAAAACTAACGAGAGGGAACCACAAAGTGCTGAAGATTAGGGAGAAAAGGACTAACAGACCGCTTCTGTGCGAGACCCAAAATGACCCCAGGAACACCGCCAAGAATCATTTTCTTACTGGTAGCACCGGCAGCATGTTCTGTTACTGCTGAGAAAGACACACGGGCCATAGGTGGGGGAGACCACCGGTGGACCAGGAGAGATGAGCAAGATGCCTCCATCCATAGGAGGAAGCCCATCACTGACTCCCCAGGTTGATGGAAGCAATGCCTTTATCTGGATTTCCAGCCAAGCACACACCATGTCATCCACATCCAGACCAGCATATTCCCATCAGAAAGGAGCAGAGCCCCAGACCAGTACAAGCACCAAGATACTGCCGAGCTTGGCAGTCTCAACCTCTTTTTTAAGTGAGCTCAGCTGCAAAAAAGGTTGAGAAATAGCGTTCTAGACTTAAAAATGTGTGCAAGTTTGAAATCCCATTACCTAGCACATTGTTAAGCTCGAGTTAGACTGGTTTGGCACCTTTCAGGAACGTACTGGTTGAGCCCTGGGTTCTGCAGGGTAAGCGGTTAGGGGATACAGGACATGCGATGAGGGCACAGGGAACTGGGATACCTGAATTCTGTTCTCACAAACCTAGCACCGAGTTCAAATAATAAAATAAAATAAAAAAAAATCCAAAATAACCAAAACACCACCAAACAAGAAACTTCGTTTTTTTACATATCTCATTTTCCTCCATAAAGTAACTACCACTTTATGGAGTCAGGTCAGTACTTTTAGGTACTCACACAAAGAAACACGAATGAAAAACAAAATTACTAATATGGAGAGAGGCAGGCTTGCCCCCCCCCCCCCCCTTTTTATTCTACAAATATAGATGGGATAAACGGTTCATTACATTTAACTCCAAGCCACACTACCTTAGCCAAAACCTTATTTAAATAGAACATTTCTGAGAACCGGGAAGGGGGGGGAAGGCAGAGGGGAGGGATGCAGATGTGGTCTTAACCTAAGAGAGGTTAAGCTTTTAAATGACTTTTTTCTTTTTTCACTCCGTCTCCTGGTAGCATGCCATTTTAAAAAGGTGTCTGGCAAGCAAAATAAAAAGTTTCCAGGTTTTTCCTTCCCAAAGCCGCCCTCAGCCAAGAGCCGGGCGGGGAGGACGGGGCCGGCAGAAGTCGCTGGCGCCTTTTCTCCAGCTTTTTCTCCAACATTCCCCCTAGATCCAGACATTTTGGGTGGAAGAGGAGGAGCCCCCCACCCCGCGATCTTTACCTGCCCGGCATCCCCCGGCCGGGCACCGGGGCCGCTCTCCCCGCCGGCTCCCGGGCATCCACCCGCCTCCTCCCGCCCCACGGGCACGGCTCCTTCGGGGGAGCGGTGGAACCGCCGCCAGCCGCACACCCACGCGTGTCACCGCGGTCCCCACGGCCGCCACCACCCACCTCCCCCCACATTTTTGTGTCCGTGCCCCTACCCCCGCCCCCCCGCCCGCAACCGCCACGGGGCGGCGGCGGGCGGAGGCGGTGACAGCCGCCGGGCCGGCCGCCCCTCGGGATCGCCGGGCGGTGCTGGAGGGCCCGTCCCGCCGCCAGCCCCTCGCAGGGCCGCGGCGGGGCTGCCCCCGGCCGCCCGCCCCGAGCTCCCCGCCGAGGGAGCAGAACGACCCAGCGGGGCGCCGCCGCCACCGGGGACCGGAGAAGGAGGACGGGGAAAGACGGGCAGCGAGAGAAACTTTCCGCCCCGTCCCGCCGCGGAACAAAAGAGCCGAGACCGGGAGCGGCGCCTCGGGGCGGGGGGGACGCGACTCCCAGGGGCTGCCCACCGAACCGAACCGAGCCGAGCCGAGCCGAACCTAACCCAACCTAACCGAGCCGCGAGGCTCCCCGCCCGACCACCCCCTTCCCCCGGCGCGTCCTTACCTGGCGGAGGGGTGTTGCGGGTCGGCAGGCCGGGCCGGGCGCGGCGGTGAGTCCCGGCTAGCTGGAGCGAGTGCCAGGAGGGCTCGGCGGGGATTCCGCCATGTCAGTGATGTCGGCACCACATGGGGCCCGCCGGCGGCCCACGCTACCGCGCACTCTGGAGTAGAGGCTCCCGCCGAAAAGCCGGCTGAGGCGGGCGGGCGGGCGGCCCTGCTGCCCCCGCCCCGCCGAGCCGCCGCTCCGCCCCGCCCCGGGACGGCCCCGCCGCCACCGCGCCGGCCCGGGCGGGGCGAGCCGTGAGGGGCCGGGGCGGGTCCCGGCCGCGGCCCAGTCAGGCGGCTTCGCATCGCTGTGAGCCCCTGCTGGCGGCCCGGCCCCGCCGCCGTCCCCGTCGCCGAGCTGCCGTTCCGACTCGTCCGCCTCCGGTTCCTCACGATTCCTGCATCGGTGCTTACTGCCAGGTATCGCCCCTGGAACATAACGCGCCCACCGAGCCTCCCTCCCGCCCGTTAGCGGCCTCCAGGGTCCGGGCAGAGGTTGGTCCCAAAAATGCCATTTCTGACAGGAGAAGTCCTTCGTCCAGATAGCTTAAGGCTGGGATCTGGGTATGGTTCCTACACGGTCCTGTGTGCCAGCGTCATGGAATGGTTTGGGCTGGAAGGGACCTTAAAGATCATCCAGTGCCACCCCCCTGCCCTGGGCAGGGACACCTCCCACCAGACCAGGTTGCTCCAAGCCCCGTCCAACCTGGCCTTGAACCCCTCCAGGGATGGGGCAGCCACAGCTTCTCTGGGCAACCTGGGCCAGGGGCTCTCCACCCTCACAGCAAAGAATTTCTTCCTAATATCTCATCTAAATCTCCCCTCTTTCAGTTTAAAACCATTCCCCCTCGTCCTATGGCTCCACTCCCTGATCCAGAGTCCCTCCCCATCTCTCCTGGAGCCCCTGTAGGCACTGGAAGGGGCTCTAAGGTCTCCCCGGAGCCTTCTCTTCTCCAGGCCGAACCCCCCCAACTCTCTCAGCCTGTCCTCACAGCAGAGGGGCTCCAGCCCTCTCAGCATCTTTGTGGCCTCCTCTGGACCTGCTCCAACAGGTCCATGTCCTTCTTACCTTGGGGGCCCCAGACCGCGACCCCACTAGGGGGGGGTACCTAGGGGGAAGCTGTCCTCCCCTAGGCATCTGCTGTGGGTTCCTGCAGAGGCAAGACACCAAACTAGAAGAACCCTTGGTCCCATCAGTGTGGTCATTCCTATGTGTCCATCAACTGGGAGTGAGAAGGAGAAGTTTTAGACAACGTTTTTCAGAGGTGCTTTGACATATTAAATTGATGCAGCCCAAAAGAAGAGAAGTTTATCCCCTGTCTCTGAAAGAAAGCCCCGAGGAACCACGGTGGTCATCTACCTCCCAGCACTGCATCCAAGCAATGTGGGAATCATGACTAGAGCTTTAATCTGGTTACAGGAAAAGCTTAAAATAGGACTTGGCCTCACCCACACCACAGATCACAGCCACACTATGAAGGGTCTTTTGATTTGGCCATAGTCCTTTGGGTAGCTAACCTTCCTCAGCAAAAGCTCATCACTGTACCACTTGTGCTCTGCCTTCGCTCCATCACTATATTCTTCAATGTTATTTTTCCTTACAGCTTTTCTCAGCAGTTGATCTACTTTATCCACCAGAGCAAGGTTTCCTTGCAGAAGCTAGAAAACCCCTCAGAGTCTCAGGCAGCCCAGGTATATTTTCATCAGCTTCCATTAAAATATCAACAGAAACATTGTTTTCCCATAGGACTCCTTGGTGTTCGACTTCTTGTTGAAACTCACGCTACAGAAAAATAGGTTTGGCATGAAAGTTTGGTAAAACCAAAACATCATGCCCAGCTAGGCTGGTTTTTTGTTTTTTTTTCAAGTGATCGAAGCACAGAAAAATGAGAATAAAGTTATCTGAAATAGGTAATTTCTACAAAAATAAATAATCAACATTTTCCCATGGGAAAGATTTTTCAATGTAAAATGGTCAGCCAGCACTGAAGTATTGTTCGTCGTTAATTGCAAAAAAATTTTGTAATGAGTAAAATCTAAAAGTAGAAAAATGTTTTGTTTTATTAGTGACCCAAAACACGCAGACTTTTTGATGATCCTGGATTGAGTTACAGAGTCAGATGAGATCAATTATTCACTAGGGTGGTAAAGCCTTTACTTGGTCCTGCAGACTGTTTTGTGAAGGAAAAAACTGAGAAAAGGGACAGAGGGAGGGAGCGAAGGCGTTGCTTTAGAAAGGAAAAAAATCACTGACCCGAGTTGGAAAATGACAAAAAAAGATACAATTTAAATTGAAGAGTAAACAAAACCAAGCCCAAAGAAAGCAAAATGAAAAGAAATGGAGGAGAAGAAGGAAATGAAACACAGGAGTGATTAGTAGCTTTTCTATCAGATGAGCCAGAGGGAGGTTACGTCTGAGTATGTTCCCATTTGGAGAGTCAAAACAGAGGCCCCGGGCACAGGGACATTTCCAGTCTCACCTGGAACCGCACAAGTGGCCATACTCATGAAAAATCGAGTAACGGCAGCCTGGGCTTGGAGCAAACGCCTGCCTTCTCCTTGGAGGACTTTCTATTCAGCCGCTCTGCCCTGATGAACGGGAAGAGCAGATGTGGTTCACAACAACTGTGAACTGGTTCCATGGAAATTGGGCATGGCATACAAATAGAGGGAGAGGGCAGGGGAGAGTGGAGCAAGGACCGCTTTTCCTCAGAAAGTTCGTACATAACAGGTAAAACTATTTCTTTAATGGTTTGCACCCTGAACCAGCTCATCTAGGAAGGGCATTAATCAGACCAGGAGGAAACGTCGTTTGCCCCTGAAAAAGGAAAAGGATTAGGTTAAGTGGTGACACAGCGGGAATGGACCCTGGAGAAAATGACTGACCTAAACTGTCATCCAAATAAATACAGACCGAAGCCATGAACTTAACTTTTCTGTTTTGATGAGTATGGGGTTTTTTTTCAATAACATGCATATTTTTCTTTTATCACAGTGAGATCTTTCTGTTTATTCAGGAAGCAAGTGGCGTCAGAAACGCAATAGCGCATCTCATCCGGCTCCCTTCCCGCGTGCGCCTGTTGCAGAGGAGTGGGATGAAGGGATGATGCTGTCTCTGTCTTTGGCCTTTCTCTTGGATCCATGTCCCCAGGACAGTCATTCCCAAGCTGCAGATGCACCAGGACCAGGCAGAAACCCCCAATTCCTTTCCAGCAGGAATTGTTTAGCCATCACACAGTAAGATTTTAAGCACTAGTGACTGGGGCTGGATCCAAACCAATTCTAAATCCTGTATTCTGCCATTATCCCTGTCGCCCTTCCTGTCCCATTTGGTGATGAATTCCAGAGGGAAGCCTGTGCAAACTCTGTCCCTACAGCAGGATGTGGCCTCAGAGATCAGACACCGTTGAAAAGGCTGCGAAGACGGTCTTTATTCTCACAGGATACTTTCCCTCAGGTTTCTGGTCGGTTTCGAGTTAAACTTTTACTGTTCCCACAAGCTGCATGTTCTGTATTCCGGAGGGCAGGCAGGCTGAGATCTTGGCGTCGGTGCTGTTTGACAGTATACAGAGAATGCTTTGATTGATTTATTTGCTGAATACTGGTGGTTTTTTCCCCTGGGGTGTACTGCCCTCAGTCATTTTTAATACCGCGTAGCACCAGCATATAGGGTGGATGGTTCTGCTCAAACACTGGCTGGACTGTGGCCGCAGGAGTTTTCTCTCCATGTGCATTATTACAGCTCTGACCATCTGTAGGGTGGACTGGCTCCGGACTCGGTCTCTAACGGGTTGCATTTACCCATAGCAAGAGCTCTGGGTTCAGACTCTTACTCTTAGGGCCAGCAGCATCTTGGATGGAGAAAGAGTGACAAACTTGGCAAGAAACACCTTTGGTGACCCCTCGGCAGGCTGAGAGCGGGCGGGTACTGTGGCGTTTCTCACCCAGACCTCGCTCTGCCAGGGAAGGGGTCTGTGAGGTGGGAAGGGCAGGATGCTCAGAGCAAATGTCCAGGTCTTCTCCTTACCAAAACATCCAGAACAAAATGATGTAGCGCCTCTCCTCCCCCCCCCTTGTGATCACATAACTTACTGTTTCCACAGAATAAAGAAGGGACCACATATTCTCTTTTTTCATGGTAATAAACCCTTTCGGGGGCCCTTGTCTTTTTATGTATCATAAACCATTAAAGTTAGTGCAATTTAAACAATTGGGTACTGAAAATCATACAGTCCTATCTGGTCACGGTAGTCTTCTCTCACTCTTTTATCTGAAAAAATGAAAGCTAAAGGCAGATTAGATTGTACAGATTAAAAGATATTGAATTCCTTCAATCTTTACAATGTTTTATTTTCTAGATACTGCCCGTGGAGACTGGCACAAGCAAGAAGATCTGGGTAAGCACAGTTTGTAGTTCGTAACGGTCACTTTTGCTGTGGGGGATCCAAAATTCTGCAGGAGGCTCTTTTTAAATAACTAGGGCATGTAAACATTAGCACGAACCAGGATTTCTATCTGTACCTCTCTATTTAGAGGAAATGAATGCCAGTTATTCACTGAGCATATATTCATGTTTTTGTATTCATGAACTGACCGAGTTTGGTGAGCAGTTTGTATTCATGATATTAATTAGAAGATTTTTCCCTTTTTAGGACACAGGTCTGTATTTCTTATGCTCAATAACGCATGCAGAAATTAAGCTCCAAAAAATCTTATTCTTGGGATAAGATCAAAGGGCTAATTGCTGTAAGATTCTGAAATAAAAATTAGCTGCCTCACTTGGTATTGGAGTGCACGGTAACTTTGCATTGCCCATCAGTCTGTGATAACACCAGTTACCTACTGGACATCCTTTTATTATGTTTGATGGGCAGGTCCTTAATTTGGTCTTTGAATCTCTCAAGACTACTACTAAGCAATAAATATGCACAGTCAGACTCGGCTAGAAGTCACAAAAGACCCAGGGACTTCACCAGGAGCTAGAAGAGGCCCTCTGAATGCCAGTGCCATTATTCTAAAGCTGCGATTTCTGACACAACAGAAGTTGTTGTTTGTCAGGGATATTATTCTATTAGTTGTTTCTTAAGCTTTACAAAGGCATCATGGAAAGAAAATGTTCCTGTTGCCCTCCTTCCATGAGAAGCACCATTGTCTTCATAATTTGTCTGCTTGCAAGCTGAGGACTTACACAGGGCATTTTTGACATTTTTTCATCTACGTTGGTTTTATAAGTTTAAATAAGTTCCCATCTGCCAAGAGCTTCCAAAGAGCATTGGCACTTAACCAATTCAAGAAGCTTGCCATGAAGATTACACACCAGTTGCACTTATTCCAAACAATAACTTCTGACCACTTCGCCAGAAGAAAATACTCTCATTTGTTGTCTCATAATCACGCATCTCTGCAGTGTTAGTTCCACTTTTGCCAAATATCCTTTGATATTTTCCGAATATTTCAGTTAAATCTCCTTAACACTGTGCAGTTCTTTGGCTCCTTACGTTTGCTTTGGTTTTGTTTTGTTGAAAGCTCTTGTTTCAGCTCATGCTCTAAAGAAAACAAAGCAGTATTGCTCGCATTGTTAAAGCCAAAAGTAGGGCCACAGAAAAAAAAATAATAATAAATGTTCTTCTTGGAAGATTTTGTAGATTGGTATTCATGAAAAAGCTGGAGATGAAACATACAGCACTAATCCTGTCCAGTTGCTCCTGGTCATGTTGCACATTCAGGAAATTCATAATTAGGTGGTTATATCCCCAGTGTTTCCCCTGCAGCACTCTTTACAACTAGCAATTTATCTTCCATCTTCTTGTTAAAAAAAAAAAAAAAAACAAAACCAAAAACCAACAAAAACACAACTACAAAGGAAGAAGTGGGGGAGCAAATACAAGCAGGAATGACTTAAAAGATGCTTAATAGTTTCTTCTCACTGGAAAAAAGAATTAAAAATCAGATGTTGTCATTTCTGCACATAGCAGCAAACTTCTGCTGATCCATTGCCCTTTTCTATCACAGCGCTTTTCCTCTCTGCTGTATCTCCTTCCTCTTCACAGGATTTATTTTGCCAGTTAATTTTTTCTTTTTCCTTGCCAGTCATGCACCCCCTTTCCTGTAAAGGGCAACCACACCTGACAAGTCAGAAATAAACGCTTTAGTAAGTAAACATTTATTTTTCTTTCCTCGTGGAAGCACTATACATGGGGGTTTTATTCCTAGCTCCCTCCAAGGTTTCTAGCGAATTCCTAAGTAGTTTCTGCTCTTTATTTTGGCTTCTGTAGTGGTACCATGACAGCCTTTCCCTGCACGCTGGGAATCCTCATACTGCATGCTACAGACAGTGTTTTGTTAAAAATTCATTTTAAATCAGTCAGTGTACAACTTGAAGGATTTTTCTTCTTTTCATGGCCTTCAAATAGAACAGCCTTATCTACTGTTAATTACACACATATGCAATGTGGAGATTTTTGTGTAGAGGGCAATCGATGAGAAATGTCGCCAGCTTTGGAATTAAACTGTTACCAGTGACTCAGCAGGCTTGCTCTGGAATAGCAGAGCATTAAGAATAAGCTTTATAAACAATCATTATTACTGACTTTTCCCCAAAGTAATTTAAAAAAGCACCCGGGAAAAACAGAAAGAAGACTACTTAGATAACGCTGCTAGTTAAAGTTCAGGAGTTTCCATGCCTGTGATGAGGAAGCTCAGCGTCTCAGAAGCCTGGCTTTTCAGAGATTAAAAAAAAAACAACCCACACCAATTTCATAATGCATACAGTGAACGCACAAGTCACTTTAAAACAACAAGAGAGTCATAAACCCCTCTGGTGCTGGAATGGCAGTTCCAGC
This sequence comes from Alca torda, assembly GCA_008658365.1. NCBI lineage: Eukaryota > Metazoa > Chordata > Aves > Charadriiformes > Alcidae > Alca > Alca torda. The sequence goes on from CM018081.1 coordinate 4,751,024, forward strand.
CCCTGGATCAGGAGATGACCAGAAACCCCAGCAAGAGGTTAGGGAAGAGCTGACCCTCAATCCCAGCCTTCCTCCCAATGCGTCTTATCCAGGAGAGCCTCGGCCACGTTGTGATTTCCTCCTCCTTTCAGAGTTTTGCCAAGTGCATTTCTAGTCACAAATGCAGCAGAAACACACCTAGAAAATGTCTTTTTTTTTTTTCCCTAGCCATCAGTAAGCATTTCCAATTCCCATTCGTGCCCACATACAAGTCCTCTTTGAGAACATCACAGAAAAGCCTGATGATTTTCAAAGAAGTGAGACAGAGCTCCTCAAAAGCTTTATATATTTCCAATAAAACAAGATCCTTTATGGCAGGTGGGAGGCCCTTCTGAAAAAAATATCACCAAGTTTCAATATATTATCCCAAAAAAATAAAGCGTGGAATGATTTAAGAAAATTTCACGTCTGATTCCTCTCCATCAATGACTCTTCCCAGAGCTTCCCCAAAACTGCATGCAAATAGGTAAAATATTGCTTTGAAAAGTAGGTAAGTTTTTAAAATTATTTACCGAGTCACTAACTTCTCCAGGCTTAAAAGGTGATGCATGAGATGATGTATCTATTTCGTGTTGATAAATAATTGAGTCCAGAATATAAATGTTTTGGTATCACCTTGGAAAAATCTCTTCAGCTAACTGTGCCTCAGGCTAGAATGATTTAGAGAAATAATTCTTATTTAACAAGTCTATTACTGCTTTGATCCACAATAAATAGCCAGGCTTAACCTCTCCATCATACTGTCACACACACTATCACACCCAAATTCACCTTTAAAAAATTTTAACAAAGTGAAGACCTAAAGATCCCCAAAACCTGGAATTATTTTTGAGTAAGAGAGGAGCAATCGCTACAACCAAGGTGATACGGGCAGCACGCTGTCTCTGCTCCTGTGTCACCCTCTGCGCCCTGGCAGACCACAGAGCTGTTACAGAGGTGGAGCAATGATTGTAACACGTTAAAATAAGAAGGCAGGTGGATTCTTCACAAGTTGCTGCTGTTTTTTCTTTTAAGCCTTGAAGATTCTTGTGATTTAAACTGAAGTGACAGGAAAGCAAATGGAATAACTTTCATTACCCACACAACGATTATGAGAGGCTTAACTGATGTGTATTTATAAACATGCTCTGTGATCTCCAGAAGAAAGTTGTTAGAGACGAAAGGTGCCATAAAAATCCCAATTATTCCTGTTATAATATAAATCTTATGCCATATACAATGAAGTTAAATATACATGATAGGCATTTTAGAAGGATTGACAAAGCTCTCATTTATGTATTTCAGATGTTTCTTATTCCCCTCTCGCCGCATTACTTCAGCTTTAGAAGTGGAGTTGGAAATAAAGAGCAATCTGCTTTGGGTTGCACTCTTCACCAATTCATAGAATAGTTTGGGTCAGAAGGGACCTTTAAAGGTTATTTGGTCCAACTCCCCTGCCATGGGCAGGGACATCTTCAACTGGATCAGGTTGCTCAGAGCCCCATCCAACCTGACCTGGAATGTTTCCAGGGATGGGGCATCGACCACCTCTCTGGAAAACCTGGACCACGGTTTCACCACCCTCATCATAAAAAATGTCTTCCTTATATCTAGTCTAAATCTTCCCTCTTTTAGTTTAAATCCATTGCCCCTTGTCCTGTCTCAACAGGCCCTGCTAAAATGTTTGTCCCCATCTTTCCTGTAGGCCCCCTTTAAGTACTGAAAAGCCGCAATAAGGTCTCCCTGGAGCTTTCTCTTCTCCAGGGTGAACACCCCCAACTCTCTCAGCCTGGCCTCACAGCAGAGGGGCTCCAGCCCCCGGAGTGTCTTCGTGGCTTCCAACAGGTCCATGTCCTTCTTATCTTGGAGGCTCCAGAGCTGGATGCAGTACTCAGGTGGGGTCTCATCACAGAGCATGCATTTCTGTTTCCCTCAATTAAATTCCCTGCAAGATTTGCAGGGCTGATTCCCGGTACCCACAGCCAGTGCTCTATCTTGCACATTTGAAGAAGGGCACAGGGGTCCCTCTCTCCTGTGTGGCCCCAGCCCAGAGCCCGGGCACAGCTCCCAGCCCCACCATGGCAGTAGATGTGTCTAATGCTTCTCCTGTAACTTGACTCAACATGGTGCTATCCCACACATCAAAGCAGAATAGACTTAAGTCTTCAGTGAAGTTTATACTCTGCCCTATAGGGGTGTTAAATATATCTATTGAAACCAGCTTAACGATGAGCGCTAGCAGACGACGAAGCGTATGTGCGTGTGGTTAACACTGCCTCGCCTGTGACAGCCACACGTCACATGAGACAGTTTTGCAGCTCTCACGGCTGCAGCACTACAGTGCCTGGGTTTCTGTCAGGTTTTAGGCTCTTAGATACTTGGAAATGCTAGTAAGAGAATCAAATGAAGGGATTAGCTCAAGATTTCCCCAGGAATCCAGCTTCCCCTGGATTCCCATATCACCTGGTTCTACCTCCCATGCCATCTAACATGTTGTTTTTCAAGCTGCCTTAGTCTCTCTCCCCATGTCTTCAGCAAAACACTTTGGTCCATTTTTACTACCGAGCCTTTTTTACTGTCCCAAATTCACAGACATCCTCAGGGTCTCACAGTCTGTTGTCCACCGTGTTTGTAACTTCCCTGCTTTCTCCAAGCTCTGCTTGCTGCTGAATGAGGGTGGGAAAAGGCAAAGGTACCCCAAGAGCCATGGTCTCTCCCCACAGACTGCACCTCTTCTCAGCCGAGGTTGTAAAGCCACATTTACTGGATCTGCGTACTTCTAGATTTCTTCTCAGCATATTTATCCCAGAGCAGGCACGTCAGTTGAATTTAACAGAGCACATGGTACAGGTCATGTCAACGCAACACCTTTATGCGAACCCTTCCTCTGCGCTGGGATTCAACATGTAGTTGGGATGGAAGTGACGGACAGTGCCTGATCTGGCATAAAGTCTGGCTGTTCAAAGTCAAGCCATCAGAATTGTTAAAATAAACTGGAATTGGCAGAGAGAGTTTAGACCGCATAAATACTTGGTCTCATATGGCAGCACTTCTTAATCCTCTCCTGTCCCTGTCCAAAAAACTTATGTATTGTGTCGTCACACCACTCCTTTAGTCCTTTGGTTCTTCTATAAAATAGGACTCCTAGCATTTCCATAATGGCATTCATATAAGTTTCTCATGAAAGCGTGCACCTGCTTGGAAGCAATACTGAGCTGATGTTGATCATTTCTTCTGACTGGCACTAAAATCCTCAGAGATTAACCGGAAACCACATCAATCCTTCAGAGTGCTGGGGGCATGTATTCATATTTAACTTTACCCTGTGATTAACATATTCAAAATAGACTGGGCTGTTCATTATATGAGACACTTAGGAGAGTACTCTGAAGCATTCAGAATAATCAAGTAAGCACACGCAGGATCAGGGTCCAAGATGGAATAATGTGGAAAAAACATAGTTCTGTCTGGCACAAAGAAAATCCGATGAAGAACAGAATGCCAGTTTCAACAAAGACTCAAGATATGCCCATATCTTACTTTACATTTCTTGTATAACGGTACAGCTGTGAAGAGAGAGAACGCGCTACAGTTATTCTTGATGAGGAAAGATTTGAGCTTTCCACAATTTATTCTTTTTAAGTCTTAGTAACTCATCTCCTTTTACAAGCTTGAACTCGACCCTGAAAACTGCTCAGTTCCCTTCATTGATTGACTTTATGACTCCATTTTAGTGATAAAAAAATGGCACCTGAGTATTTTACATATAATCCACTGAGTTTAAAAGAGAAAGCTCTTGCAATCTGTAAATTATGCATCCAAAACTTAGCTATGTTAATCAGGGGATGGAGGAAACACATTCTAAGTGAGCTGATGCAAACGCTACATTTTAAAGAGCCAAAATATAACACTAAAGAAGGGAAAAAGAAGTACACTTATTTTTTGTGATAAATCAGTTAAATGATCAGGTGTTTTTTTTTTTTCCACTTCGGACACACATTCAGAGAATGAAAGCTAAGGAAGTGAGAGCAGAAGAAATTCCAGGCAAGTAAACTTTAAGATAAGCTTGTTAAGACCTGATTGCTTTCAAAGACTAACAGACATTATTAGTGGGATTTCTTTAAAGATGGTGTGCTGCTATCACCTATAGCTAAAAATAAGAGATCATATACTGCCTGGAACACTCAGCAAGTAGGAGAGTCTCGACAGGCCAGGAGAGAGCAGACAAATGGGGTTTGAAATCTGGGATGAAACAAAGTGATCTTTTGCCATCTCCTGATTAATTACATTGGCAGAAACAAGCTGCTCAATAAGGTTTCTTTGGGTGAAAGATGCAATCCTAAATTCATTCAAAGACAGAGGTAAAAACCAGCTAAACCTGTGGTATTTTTGCATTGTTCAGCATGCAAACTGGGTTAGGCTGAGCTTTGTTCCCCAGACTGCAGCTCCAGCCATAGGCTCGTGATGCAAAGTCTTTGGCAGCAGTTCAGGCTTCAGCTACTGCTGCCCCTTGCTGCTGGTTGGTACCTCTGTGCTCTGCCCGCTCAGTTGCACTGGTCCTCCTGGGTTTTGCATCGGTGCTGTGAATCAGGTTGGGAAACCGATCTGGCTGAGAAATAGCATTCCTAGAAAAAAAAATAATTATTTTTATTTTTTCTCCAGTTCAAGCCAGGTGTTTCCATGATTGGTTTTACACAAGAAGCAGTGAGGCAAAGGCAGGGGTGGTAGGCTGCAGTACAGAGGCAGGCACAGATGGAAACTGGGGACACCTCTGCGTTGAGCACCTGCAGCGATATGATATTGAACCACGTCTCATTCAGCCACATGTCACATATGGAATTCCAGCAAAGGGAGACAATTCTCCTTCAGTTCAAGTGCAAGGGATTTGTGGCTTAGAACAGGAAAAAGCTGTATTATTTCCTCTCTCTTGCTAAATATTTTGGAGCAGCTACAGTGTTCACCCTGTTGACAGGCGTGGAACCCTACCTGGTCACTAATCCCTTACCTGCTCCCATGGATAATTGACTACTAAGCACAAATGTTGCCTGCAGCATTTTCCTGTTGGGTGGTAGCCCAGCTGCTGCAGAATGAAGATCCAGACTTGCTGATAATCCAGCAATACTGGGGTTATATTACTAATCTCGCCCACACCCTGAGTCATGTGTCTGCTGCCACAGTTCCTTCTTTTTGCTTCCCCGATGAGCACATGCATGCGCTCACATGCATGTGTGCACAAAGCACACGCTGTGGGGTTCGGGAAGGCTTCCTGCATTCAGATTTATGCAGTCCAAATTCCACGTAAAGGAGTTTTCTAAGGCTTAAATGCTTCCGGATGCTGAAATGCATCTAAAAAAAAAAAATCAAACTAGGAATCTCAGTGGAGTCTAAGCAAGAAGAATCTGATCATGGGGATCTAGCTTGTTGTAGGAACACAGTAAGTATAAGTAGTTGCTCCCTTTAGATGGCAAAAGCTGCATATTTTTTATGTACTTCATAGCATCATAGAATATTTTGGGTTGGAAGAGACCTTTAAAGGCCATCTAGTCCAACCCCCCTGCCACGAGCAGGGACATCTTCAACTAGATCAGGTTGCTCAGAGCCCCGTCCAACCTGACCTGGAATGTTTCCAGGAAGAGGGCATCTACCACCCCTTCCAGTGTTTCACCACCCTCATCATCTTTGCTGCCTCTATCCATTATTTGTCTTTTTTTTTTTTTTAAGAACTCTGCTAATTCCTCCGGTGCCTGTTAGCCCTCTGCTCAGCTTCTTTATCCTGGTACTTGGCAATTTCTTCATCAATCCGTTATTCACCCTGCCTTTAAAATCCCCCCTGTAGAAGAAAGGTCAGTCTAATTATGAATCTCTCTTCTGATAGCATCAATGATGGAGCTATTTTATGTTAACTGTCTTCTTATATATTTGTGAACCATACTGCACCTAGTAAGCTGATAGTAGCACTAAGTGGTGACAGAGTGGTGCCACAGCCAACTGCCCTGGGGTACAGTTGTCACCTAGGAGGGAAGGGTCCCAATGCCACTGCTGAGAGCCAGCCAGTTCTCATCATCTCCTGCTCTGGAAGCTTGGTACTTCTGTGTCTTGGTATTGCACTCATGCTATCATGATCCTTATAACAAGGTCTTTTTAGGGTATGTAAAAAAATATTTGCTTTCCACTGCTGTTTCATTTGCTTGCTTTTTCTGCATGCTGACATGCAAATATCCAGAACAGCCTAACAGATCTCCATTCAGAATTGCTCATGTTAGTGTCTGAGAAGCAGCCAAGCGTCCTTCACTTTGTATACAGTTCTTTTTCTTCTGCAAGTAAAGCTGGACTTAATTCCTCATCAGGATAAATCCTTTGCAGGTGAAAGCTTTTCAGAACTTGAAACATCTGAGAAAATTAATATAGCAGCTCCCCTAAACATCCCAAAAATCTTCAAAAAGGGTAAATATGAAGAAAAAACAACACTGAGAACAGCCAACAACTTTGAAAGAAAGCCCATGTGGAATGCTGGAAGTGTTTGGAAGGGAGACTTCCCCAGGGTGAAGTGTTGCTTAACTGCAGGACTGTTTGAAATGACCTGTCTGTGCTTAAACTCCAGATTCAGTTCAGTGCTGTTCACCCAGGCATGTTCGTAGCCAATGTCACTCAGAGCCAACATACTGACTTCTCAGGAACTATTATTTTTTTTTCTTTTCCTTTTATTTTTGGAACTAGTTCAGAATTAGTTGTGTACTTAGAGCTTAAATTATAAATGGCCAGCAGCGATAAGGGACTTGCCTTACTTCTCCAAGACACACGCCTGTTTGAGCTGTTTCCCTCTGGGTATTGCCCTAATGTAAGTTCTCCTTAATGTCCAGTACCAAGGTATTTGTTTGTATGTCTCAGTTTCAGGGAAGGCAGAATCTGGCTACCTTATTTTTCTGTGCTTTGTAAGAAAGCACAGAAAGAGAGGAGCATTCTTATTTTCCTTGGATGGTATCAGTGCTAGTTGCAGACTAGGTCATATTTTATTTCTTCTTTGGGACCTCTGCTCTTTGACTTCCTCATTGCATACCTAAACTCCTTTCTGGTGCACATGGGTTTTCTGAGGACTTCAGTTATCCCACCTGGAGGATGAAGTATGACAGATCAGCATTTTGGAATGACCCTTCAAGGCATCCCTTGATCACTGCTGGCTGTCAGGACACACCATGCAAGCTCAGCTCACTGTCTCCCTTAGGATTTACAGAAGAAAGCAAGTCTGTGAAGCCATGTGATCACTTGGTAGAGTTATCAAACTGATGGATGTGTTTATCAACCGGACAAGGAACTACTTTGGCAGGAGTCAGTAAGTGTAGTTATGAAGGCAAAGAGATGGGGCAAAATTGAGTTCTCTCCTTTGTTTTTGTTTTGTGGAACCAGAGACAGAAGCCTTGCTGGAAATAGGAGTTTCTCCTTCCTGTTCCAGACAGTGGTGTGACAGGGGAGCTTTCCTACAGAGCAGAGATCCTCCCAGGCCTTCCTCCTGCTTTCATTTGCACCTTTTCTGACCCTTGAGGGTTTTTCACAGTTCAAAAGCCAAAAAGAGAAAAGGCCATACAAAACCCTGCTTTTCTACCCTCCTTCCCAAATTCCACTGAGTGGGTTAATTTTGTTCTTCTTGGTTTTACTCTGGCATTTTCTCTCAAGTTTCATGGCTCCTAGAGGCCCCTTTACCTGTGATATTACCAAGACTCTTTTCTACCAGTATTGCATGTATCCAGAGCTGACATCTTTGATCATGTTCCACCTACCTCAAGCAGCAACGCACCCAAATCACTGGTGTTGTTTAGACTCCCACCGACTTGTTTGGGTGTCCCAATTCAAGGAAAATCTGCAAAAGCAAAGACAGCATTAGGAGAGTTCCTCTTGACCTTCCCTTATCTGTAGACAGAGACATGGGTCCATAAACTCAATGTTTAGTTAGAACATAACTGCTGGTACTGTTAAGTTCGTAATGAGGAAAATGAAGCAGAGATCAAAAGATTCGCTTTTTTGGTGGATTTCATTTTCTTCCTTGTCTTTGCACTTTGGTCGTAAACACTGCCGTTCCCCCTCTGCCCTCCTGTTCCATATGCTGAAGATTAAGTTGGGAAATATTTTTACAAAAGACATGAGTATACAGAAGGGAGTATTAGACTGTGACCTTATAGCTGCTTTTGAAGCTTTTGAAGGCTACATGGCAAACGTTCTCAGTATTTCCAAATTCTCAGAAAAAAAAAGGAGATTCATAGATTGCTCTTCATTAATTTAAGTGTACTAACTAATTGGCCACATGCATGTTTATTCCCCCTCTCACGCATGCACACACAGAGCAAAGCCAACACATATATTCCAAGAGGCCTCAAACAGATAATGGACCCACAGTATTGCCTCGATAGCTACTGGCATGGAACGAAAAGTAAACAGCAAAACAGGAAAAGGAAGGCTAAAACTAGATTAAACAGATTGCTGCATTCAAGAGTGTGCAGTCATCTGGGAACTTAACGAAAAAAAAAAGCCGAAAGGAAAAGTTAAAACAAATAACATACAGGCCCCTCTTGTATTTTTGAAAATCCCTCACCAGCTGTGTGGTAAAATGCCTTTAACAAACTAGCATGCAGTATAAAACTTAGATGTACAGAATTAACCTTTCATTCACTAAAGTAAGCAAAATATCAGGTTATTCCTCATCACTGGAATTCATATTAGGCTCAGACTGTTTGACAGATGCTGGAAGGAGGATGACAGGAATCCCAAAAAGGAGCTTCTTTCTCTCAGTTACAGGGGGGAAAAAAAAAAGGAATTTCTCAGGATAAAGACATGTTACCAATAGAAATTTATGCTGCATATATGTAACACAACATGGCTTCAATTATCTGTAAGAGGTGGTGTGCAAAAATCAAGGTGATTTAAAAACCTGGCCTATCACCAAAGCCAGCTAGATCTCTCACTGTTTCTGTCATTTGAAGGCAAAAATCTCCTGCTGGATAATCTAGTCCTTTTTAATCCTGATTTGGATTTGAACTTGAACCCTAAGTCCTAGAATAAATCAAACCCAGTCCTTCACACATTCTTTCCAGACTATTTCTGATGATAACACAACCTCTATACAAATAACCTGGCTTTGCTTCTGCAGCGATTTCCAAGAGCTACAACCAGGAATTTCCCTACTTTTCTGTCTGACTTCACAGATATACCTTTTCAGGTTTGCTGATTAAGCCAAAAAAAAAAACCCACACCACAACCCTAGCCTCCTTCACCACTGTTTTAGGTTTCTACATTTGGAAATATGAAAACTATCTTAAGATAAAGACTCTGTTGGGACAACCCATCATGTCAATTAGGCAATACTTTTCCTCATACCTGATCTTCAAGAGAGGGTAATCAACTTATCTGCAGTATTTCTGAGTTCTGCTGTAGCCCCATAAATTGAAAAAACTTTTTTTTTTTTGAGTGAATCATGTTGCTGCCCACTAGATAGAAGGCACAGAAAGAGACTTTTCAACCAAGTTAAGCAGAAATGCATCTGTTGTTGCCCTGATAGGAACACCTGTGACCAATCCTACAGACCATGTTCACCATGGAGCCTAAAAGCACAAAGTTCTCCTATATGCTACCAAGGCTGTTATGTTTGGGCACGTGCTGTGTTTGATGAATTGTGTAACACAGGACACTTCTTCCTTAATCATGAAGTCTTCTGGTCCAGACCAGAAAATATCTCTTCATTTGATTAGCCCGGCCTGGGCTAGTGAATCCCACAAGCTCACTGCAAATAAATATGAATGAACTTCCTCAAGAGCCAGATGCCTCTCCTGAATTCAAACTCAGGTAGCTAAACCTACATTTCCAGTGATATTTTACATAGGGCATTACATTTTGTCTATCGTCAACCAATGTCGTGCAGCAACCATTTGTCTAGCCTGTTTCTAAAAATTAGCTGTATTTCCATTTCCAGGCAATGGAGATCCAGATAAAACTATGTTCTTCTAAGTGAAAGCAGTTATACCAAAATGCAAACAGACTCTGGCAGGCAGCGATGGCCATTGGTTGTACTGCCAGCATCTATAGTCATTAAGAAAAAGGAGGTACTTGTAGAAGTCAGCACTTCTCCGAACAAGCCAGTCTTGCTGGTTTTATGTAGCAAAACATTTCTTATATAAAAGGAGCTCTTGATATATCCATCTTTATGAGCGATTTGCCTGCTGAAAGCTGTTTACAGCATAACTCTGCATAGAAGATAGTAAAGCAGAAAGTGGAACTTAAAACTGCCGTGGAGCTCTGAGTTACTGTGAAGGGGGAGCAGGACCTCCTGCTACACCAAGGGAGCCCAGACTCCTGTGGGCAACTCAGACTTGCATTAGCCCAGACTCCATTGAATCACATCTTGCTCCGGAGCACTGGCAAGCTAAGGTCAACATTAGGGTGGTTTGTGCTGTAGATCTCTCAACTGCATCTGACCTGTAAACAAACAGATTTCAAGCTCTAGTACAGCCAGTATCATAACCTCCATCTGTATAAATATTCATCCTGAAAAGTAGAAAACCTATTTTAAAAAATATACGTTACAAATATACATGTTATATTTCCGTTTTTATGAGCCATGGACACCAAAGATCATTTCATAGAACTGGAAACGTCCTGACTGGATATGAAGCCATGGTAAGACAACAGAGGGCTTATATATAGAAGTAGGGCAGTGGCTCCCTGGTTGCTCTAATTTATTTTTTTTTATATTTCTGAAGATTCCAGGTACTGGTACCATAGAAAAAAATATTAAGCTATTAAAGCTCTAAGATGAGATTCTCATTGCTGTCCCTCCAGCATTAGATATTGTGCTTCACTGGTAATGCAGGGAACTGTGCCTATTTTAGCAGCCACATCAGAGGACAAGCTCGCAGCTGGACTTGCCCCTTTCTTCCAGCCGCTCCTTCTGGTGCCTGATGGGTTTTCAGGCCCTGGTTCGTGGATCCTCCCACATTCCCTGCCCCAGAAATGCTTAAAGATCTGAAAGTTTAGGAGAATACTTCTCCTTGTACTCACTGCTGAGCCTTCAGCTGCAATCCCTGCACCCAATGGAATGCAGGTGGTAGACAGCAGTCTGTAATTACTTCAAGGACTGCAAATAGAGGGGGAAATAAGTACTCAAAGAGATGAAATCCTGGTCCAAATGGAATCAGAAGGAATTTAGCTGTTTACATGAATGGAGCCAGGATTACCCCTCTAGCCAAGATGATAAGACCCTGAAGTTTATCTATGCATTTACTCTTGTTTTCTGCCAGCAGTAAACACAGTAAAAAGTAAGATAAAGATGTATCAAAGAAGCTGACTGTGCTACAAGGGATGTTTCTCCTAGCTTCAGGCCACAAGATTATCTTGCACAAAGCAGTAAGTACGAAAGCCGTTGTGCAAACACTACACACCATTGTTTATTTTGTCATATCACAGCTAATCATAACCCTTTCAAAATGCTGAGCAGATACTATGGAAAGCACCACACTGTCATTACTGTGGAAGGTAATCACTGGTAGACTGGAGAGTTCACTTAAACCCCTTCAGCTGGGATTTATATTCATTGTCATACAGGACTTTGCAACTCATCTGCTCTTGAGAATGAAAATTGATTATGGGAAGAAGTGTTCCGAATATGAACTTCGACATACTCCTAGATCTGACTTATTTATTATGCTGTACATCACACTGCTATAGCTTTGATATACTGTTTCTCTGTACTTTGGCAAGGGAAAAGGACTTTTCCCAAGTGCTGGTATAAACATCATTACCACTAAATTATTCTGGTGGAGGGCTCTGTCAGAAAAAAACGGTGATTTTAAGACATTGCTGGTCACAGATATCTGCCCTGCTTAGGACAAACACTTAGGCTGTCACAGATGACCAGGTGTATCCCAGAGATACACAATTCACTGCTTATGAGATAGTGTATAGGTGAAGCATCCATTGGTTTAAAGCTTTCTTTTACCTGGGATCATCCCAGCTCTGACTGTCATCTAGAAATCCCAGATAAATGACTAATTGACCTCAACCAGCCATTGATGATTTACTGGTCCAAAAGAATCATCAGAAGGAGAAAGAACTCAGAGCTGAGGAAACCAGCACCAGGACTTGTGCTACCTCCTTTGTGGCAGAGCGGGCAGCTGACCAGCACAGCCTACAACCCGGCGTATTAACCCAGACCATCAGGAATTTGCGCTAAGATGTTACACCGGACTGCACAGCAGGATCCTGGTCAGGGGCAGTTAGCAACAGCAGGACAGAAGAGCAGCTAGAGATTTCAGCCTCTTTTCCTCCACAAGTATGACCTACGGGCCATTGATTGATGCCATGCTCCTTTTCTAGCAGGATGCTGACAGGGTTTTGGGGTGTTTTTTTTCCCCCCCATAAAAAGAAAATGCATTGACATTTTGACAAGTAAGGCTTTTCAAAAACTTCCTCTGTTATGAGATGTAACCTGTACTTGATTTGTTTCCAATTTTGATTTCCACTTGTTGCAAGTGCCACAGGTTCAAAGGCGCTGGGAATAATGCTCACAGATACTTCATCAGAGGCTAAAAGGGCATCAGCTTTCCTAGTCCTGATGGACCTGACTTGTTGCAGGGTTCTTCCTTCCCATCATGTGGCCTGACACAAGGGGAAGAGACAGAATTACGCAGCTTTCCTGCTCCCCCCCGCATCCTCCTGGAGACCTCTCCCGTGGGCACAGCACACGGGACACAGCCTGTGTGTCAGCAGAAGCCAGCCCCATTTCCCTTCTCCTCCTCACAGTGAATAATCTCCAGCTCATACCAGCCAGCAGTAGCTAAATGGAAAAGTTTACCTCTTTGTTTATCCACGACCAGTAACATAAGGTTTAATCATATATCCCCAGTCATTCAGTGCCCTGAGTTTGGCAAGTTCAGGGCTGTTGTCACCAGCATCCATTCACTTTATTAAGTTCAGGAGGAGCCGAGCCTGTGGAAGCAAGGTCATTTTTCAGCTCTTGTACTCTTCCTTGAGCAAATTCCTGTCCTTGATTTTATGGCTACAAAGCCAGGCATCAGCGTGTAAGTCTGCCCACTTCTGCCTTGCAGAGTCTGCTAGACAAACTCCCAGCAGAGGTGTGAACTTCCCCAATTAATCTTAATGAAGTGTTAACTTCAAAGCTGAGCTGCAGCCATTTATAGGTTAACAGAACCTTACAGAAAAAAAACCTCCCAGCTTGACTCTTTTAAAAACAGCTCCAAGGGGACGGGACTGGTCAAATTTGGGGGTTATTCTGGGATCTGGAAGAAATCCCACTTTACTGGCGGCCTTTGCTCATGCACCACTTCCATTGCAGCTGCATTGTTAGGAGACCAAAGGGTCAGGCAGCCAGACTGGAAAAACTGTACAGTGAATACATGCTAAAAATATCACTGCAATGGAGCAGATAGAGCAAGATAAGGAGGCCTGGATGATAAAGGCTGTAAGGAACTGTGTAAGCTTATTGAGCCAAGTGACAACCTTGTTCATACTGTCTTTTACCTTATTTAGGTCAGTGCCAAATTCAAGTCCTGAGCCCAGATTTAATCTCTGTATTTCCAGAATCCTCAGTTACCCAAGGATGCAGACCTTTTACCCTGAAAACAATAAGGCATGTGCTTCAAATTGGTCTGTAGATGCTTGCAGTGTTAGCGTCACAGTTTTTGCTAGCACTTCCAGCCTTTGCTGTATTAGTTCTTTTGGAGGTCTGAATCCACATCAGGGATCCTAAATATAGGTCTCTTGGAACAAGTCCTTCATTCGGAAGGTTCATTAACGTTATTTTCCTGATACAATGCCACAGACGTGGAGCCTTTGCAAGGAAGTCTTCCCTGACATGTCTCTGCCTGATTGGCAGCCAAGGAGCTCACCTAAGAACTGGGGATGGAGTACGTAGTTTGGGGAACCAGGCTATAACCCATCAATATGTATTCACTTCCTATTCCCAACACAAACTGGTTGATCTTTGTGCTCATTTGTTACCCTAAATTAGGACAAATGCATTGAGCTGGTATAGTTGTAGGGACCATATAAAGAGACTGGTAGCACCTTCCCTGGGGGTAGGTGTCACCAGATCAGACTTGCATGACTTATACACTCAGGTAGTCCAGCAAGTGAAAACTCAGCTACCTCGTTTTTAACTGTCAAAGGCAATAGGAAAAGCATCTCCTTTGATAAAGCCCAAAAAGGCAAAGCCACTGTGCTGAGCAATGCAGATTGCATTCCGGATACAAGAACTTAAATGTAAAAGAGGAAGATCCTTCCTGGCACTTCATTACAAGCTCCCTTGAAGACCTCTGACTCAGCTGATTATTAATTGCCAGAACATGCCCACATCTGCCTGTGTAAGCTTTTTAAATATAAAAACTGAAGAAAGAGGCTAAATTAATTATTCCTATTTTGAGAAGTTCAAGAGTAAACTGCTATGTTGCCATGGATGCTGTTTTGTTTATAGTACTGCTTTTTCCTCCTTATTAACCACTATTAACTAACAAGAAACAGGAGTTCACTTCCAGCACCATAACATGACTCTGACCTCCAATGTACTGCCAGCAGTAGTAGTGGGGCAAAATACTTGGTTTTAGTTTGGCTAACAGATGGATGTTGGTCAGATGATGCAGAAACAAGCAATAGTTCTTCCAGATCCACAAGATTTTTCTGCAGAATGCCTCAGAACCAGCTGTGCTCACCAGGGTCAGAAAGCAGTTCTTCTCACATTGCAAAGTTACTTCATGCTAGCAGTTACTGTGTGTTCTCCTCCTGTCTCTGAAGCATCTCATTAGAGAGGACCAAGTAATAGCCTGAGCTTGGCAAGAGCAGACACGGTCAATAGTGGGGCAGGGTGAGAGGTCCCACTCCTTTTAGGAGCTGTGGGTCATCACTGACAGGAATAGGAAGCAGTTGTTTTAACTTACAGCAAGTTTCCAGATAACTGGGAAAAAAAAGGGTCTTTCAGCAGCCTCAGACTGTGAGATCTGTTGAGCTGCTGTGACACTCCTCAGTCATGAAACCAAATCTACAGCTGCCAAGAAGTTCTTTCCTAAACCACAGAGGCTTTTTTTTCCCCTTTTGGAATGGGAATGTTAGTGGATATTTACTATGACACACAAGCTGCCCAGGCTGACAGAGCTCTGCGCTGCCTCTCCTTGTTCCATGCCAGCAAGAGAAGTGTTGTTTGTCCCCACGAGGAGCACACTGCTGATTGCTAACCCATCTCCTGTCACCTCCTTCCCGATGCCTGTGTTCAGGTGGAACAGTTTGGGCTGCACAGATTCCACTGCCATTCTTAGTCCCTTAAGGACAAGCTCCAGGGAGAGCTAAGCACACAGCAGCTCCCAGTACAGCAACTTTTCAAATCAATTCAGGTATCCAACTTGAAAGTCTGGGCTGTGCTGCATTCTCCAAAAACTGACCTGGATATACATATGGGAACACAATGGAATAGCTGTACTTCAGCTTGATTTGTCAGATACAGCCTATACCCTTTTTAGTTTTAATTGCACACCTGGTATGTTTTTCCCTTAGAAGACTTTGTAGAGACCAGAAACCAATTACTAGCAAAAATAATGATTCTACATTTTACAGATCAATTATTAATGTTTAAAACCTTTGTGCTATTTCCCCTCCAGATTATTTTCACTTGCATAGCAACAGTGGGAAGGAACAATGCATCTCACAACAGAGCAGCCCTATTGACAGGGGAGAAACAGGTGCTTCCCTAAACGCTGCTCTGCAGGGCTGCCAAGGCATCTGTAAATAAGTTGTGCTGTCACGCTTTTCTCAGTCTGATTTGCATAACAGAGCTTGCAGGAATTTAAACCAATACCAATGAATATATTCTTATATATTCTTTTGGATACCAAATCACTAAAGCCATGGAGGCACAAGTTCTAAGGCATCCCTCATCTCCTAATTAATTTCAGTACTAATAAGCAGAAGGGTGTGCACACGTATGCTCATGCCTGCATCCATTTCTGTGTGCAAATATGAAATAACTAAGTAAACTACAACTCTTTGTCCCCAAAAGAGACCACTAAGAAAGGAGTACAGTAGACATTTACAGTGTAGTGACACACAGAAGGCAAATAAGAACTGATAGCTCATATTACATCACTTCAGGAAGTAATGGGTGTCATACAAAACCATCAGGTACCAGGTTCAAAACAAAGAATATGTTGTGCTTCACATCATATATTATGTCATTGAACTCCTTGCTACAGGACACTGTGAATGCTAAAGGTTTTCATGGGCTCAAGGAAAGACTTGATAAATTCAGACAAGGGAAATTCGTTGACAGTTATTGAATATAAAGGCACCAGCTCTGGTTCCCTGAGCTGCAAGTGGTCAGAGACTAAAGGAATACATTGGGGAAATATCACTTCACCCTCAGCCTGCACCCACTCAACTACTCTTACACTCTTCCAGTAGTGTTTGCTTTTGCCTACTTGTCAGGGAGAAGCAAGGGCCTACTGCTCCTTAAGGGATGGGCACCAAGGAGGACAGCAGGACAGGGAGACCTCTCCAGCCACAACCCATTCCCACAGTACCTGAGCAAGAAAAGCAGGGCAGGTTCCGCCAAGAGTCCATACCATAAGGCAATACCATGGTGATGAGACAAGTCCAAGGTCAGTAAGTCAATCCACATGTCAGGGCTAGGATCACATCCAGTGGTTGCCAGGTAGGACCATGCCAACAAGACAGGACTGAAGTCAAGTCAGAAGATCCATCTGCAGGCTGAGGTCTAGACTGATGAGCTCTACAAACAGGCAGAGGCATTGCCAAGCTGGAGAATAACACCCCTCCAACACAGCTCAGACAGGAGCTGAGGGTCCCCAGGCTGAGCTTAAATAGAGCTGCTGGGGCCATGGGTGTGGGTGGAGGTCCCAGGTGAGGCCAATCAGGGCCAACAAAGCTTAATAAAGCACTCATAGCCCTGTCACTGCTGCTGGAGAGGAGGATTTTTGGTTTTATCATGTGGTATTTTCCTATATCGTGTAAATCCACATCTAAATGCGTACATTAACAACTTACTGGCAGTGTGGAGCATCAGCCTCACCAACTGTTTCAACTGGAGGGACAGTGGTATGATGAGATCATTAATATTTAAGCTGATGAGGACCAAAACCCTGAAGATGAATACTCAGATCAACAGCTCAAAAGACTGCAATCATAGCACCTGTAGACAGGCATAGTCCCTAATTAGCACTTTGCACAGGTCCACATATTCATGCTTCTGAGATCCAGTAAAAGACTTGGCTTAAGTTATGCTTTACAATGTTAACCTCTTCCCCAATAGAAAATTTCCAGAAAACCCAGTATTTTTTTTTCTCCCTCTGGTACGTTTCCTGCTACATTAAAAGGCAAGGAAATATTGCATGATTTTAAGACATAGACTCATGGAAAAGAGTCTGAGTTGCCTGTTACAGTTACAGAATATGTATTATATTAATGGTCTTCAACCTTCCTAGATTTTAACAGACTATGGAAAGCCAGTCCTAGTGTGATTCATGGACAAGCATGTGAATCCCTTCCCCTTGCATCTCTGATCACACAACGTACGCTGGCAGGGACAACAACAACGTTTATGGAAAAATAATGGCAGTTATATCATTAATGTGTTAAGCTGCTGAAAATCAGAACACCAACAGCAGACCAGCCATTCTCGCTCTGTGGATCACTAATGATGTATTTACTAAGGTTGCTGAGCCATGGAAACATACAGTCTTGTACTTAATAATGTGAGTCATTCAAATGGAAATTTTCTACTCTGATATTTTATGACTAATTAAGACCGTTAAAAAATCTATACTTGCTTCATACTTTTTTGTTACATCTTTGTTTTGAATATTACCTTTATGATATTTCCATTTAAAAGAATCATGAAGGCTAAATAATAAGAGTTCTGCTTGTGAAAAAGGAAAATTTATTGGCCTAAATTCATAGGTCAATATCTCACACCACATATCAAATTAAGAAAACAAGTCTTTTTCTTTTTTCCTACTGATGCAGTAGTGAACTCTCCTCTTAATTAAAAGTGCGTTGCCATAATGGCAGCCCATGGTGTCGAGACTTTTGTTGTATTATTAAGTTGGGTAAACAAAGTGCTAAGAAGGGTTTGAGGACTGAGCGTTCAGGGAAATGCGCGGGTTTCTATAACGCTCAGCAGAAATGGGTGACAATCGTGACGCTGTGTATCCTACTATGGCAAGCTGTCTATAAAAGAACAGACTTGGCCCATCAAATCCAGCACTTCATCTCCGTTCTGAAAAGTCTCGCAGAATGGGCAAGGAAAAAAATGGGAGCGATGGACTGCAAGTGACAAACTGCAGAGGCAGCAGTGACAGCGAGTCTAAAATATGCTTCAGAAGACATTGCTGCCTTAGCAGCTCTTCCATGGAAATGGCAAGGCCAACAGCTAGCTAGAAATGGAAGACTCGTCTGGGCAGAAAGTGAAATGACCTGAACTTCTACCCACGGTTTGATCTGCAGCCAAAGCAAAAATGTATTCGAAACAGTCAGTGCCGTTACTGCAGTGCGTTTGCACTTCTCTGGGCTTTCGGTTCCAGGCTGATGTTCTATTTCCGTAGAAAAATCACTGTCCTTCTACAGACTGCTGCAGCTTCCTCCCCAGCCTGCCTCGGTGACCCGAAGAACGCAGTGAAATGCAGTTCAGATTTTTAAGCAAGGCATTTTTTCTCCCTCAGCTTACCACCGGCCCCCTCAGGCAGGCTCGAACATCTCAACTTACTTTCCTCACTCTGTACCAAACTGTCTACACGTTAAAAAAAAAAAAAGTTTATTATTTTAATCTATTATTGTACATTAATAATTTTATTATTATTTTTCTAATAGTTTTTCTTAATGGCACACACTGCATCCAGCCAGCTTTGCATGGGACAGCATAGCTGAGGGTAGATACGGTGGGTTAGTGGCCATGGGTG
The DNA here is from genome assembly GCA_008658365.1 of Alca torda. Lineage (NCBI taxonomy): Eukaryota > Metazoa > Chordata > Aves > Charadriiformes > Alcidae > Alca > Alca torda. Next base: position 4,770,001 of record CM018081.1, read on the forward strand.
CTGTCGTGTGTTGTCCGCGCAATTAGTGATGGTAAGACGATGAAGATAACTCCCAACACACATCATATTGTATCTTTTGTTGTGTCTGAGCTCACTCTTTCTGTCAATCGATAGTTCAATACTCTTTAGTACTATCTCAGTCAATACTTTTTTCTGGCAATAGTTTTATACACCGTGGTAACGTATCTCTCCTTCTTTTTCATTTTTTCCTCCACCACTTCCAGCCGTCAGCTCAGTGTTTTATTTAACAGTTTCATAGACATTCAAAATACTGCTGCCGTGCCATGCTCAAACAACAAAAACCTAGGGCGACTCTGTTCTGGCTTTCCCAAACTGACCTTTTTCTGGCTTTCCTAATACACCTTGCCTTATTTGCACGAATCTCTCAGCTACCGAGTTCATCTAGGAGGTGACTCCTGATTTCTGTGGGATTTAATCTCCGTGTCTTGGAGCGTGTCTCTGGCTCCTCGGGTTTGTGGCAGAGACGAGGGGTTTAGTGGGGATTAATGGGGTTGGATGGGAAGAGAACTGGGTCAAAGCGGCAGGGGATCGGAAACCGTGTTTTACCACGTTAAATTGTGCCGTGAATTTAAAACTTCATTGTTTTTACCATTTTTCCTCTGTATTAGATTTTCTATAATTTAAAGACATTTGATACATGGTATATATATATAAATATATAATACTATCATCTTGATTTGTCATTTAAATATAGACCCATCCAGGGAATCAAGTTCTGAAAGGGACCTATTATTTTCCTACTGAAAACCGAGTCTTTCTTCAAATTTAAAGTCTTTCCATAGGTTAGGTGCTATGGAAGTGGGTCTACAGGAGAGCTCGTCAGCTCAGCAGCACTGTTCACACACAGCATCCCGCATTCCTACTCTCTTTGTCCGCCGCATTTCACTGAACACCAAAAATGTAAAAAGTCTTTGCTTTCACCCCTCGTTACATGATCAGGGCCTCCCATAACATCACCCTTGTTTCACCAGAGCCCTGGTCAAGTCAAGAATAAAACATATCCTTTACAGGAACATTTTTCAAGGGAAGTAAAAATTGTATCTAGAAGGCTCGCTTAAGGAGATTAAATTAACTCTGAAACTTGTCACCTGCAAATACAGCTCAGCTGCTTCTGCTTCATATATTCTTACTGTTTTACAAAATTATCTATAGGGGTAACCCTTGATTTCAAGAGATGATGGGCTCGGATCAAGTGCCCGAATCTAGGGCGAGACCATTAGAAACTCCTCAGCCCCAGTCTGAGCCGTGAGCAGCAGGGCTGTCCAGAGTGTGAATAACTGGAATTTATATCAGGGTGGTGGTGATGTAATTTGTACAGCTGGGACATCACACGAAAGCCAAAGAAAAATAAGAAGCAACACATCCCCAAACACAGACACACACGGATTAGCGGGAAGTTTCACCTCAGGAAATCATTGTGGCTCTCTGTTCCTGTCAGTAATGTGTCTGCAAATGTCACCCAGCAGCCATGCATCACCCCACGAGCAGCCCCAGAACACAGCGGCAACCCAAAGGGTGATGAGAAAGAGATTGCCAAATTCTTTTGAAACAAGTCAGGGATTGGACCCGTCGGGAGAAAAATTACGCAATAAAATAAACAGCTTTTGCCAAGAAAACCAAGACTCAGGGAGGAAGTTGCCTGTGCCAGTCCTGGCCACAGAGGAGAAAGCTGTTTCTCTGGGAAGGACAGTGAAGCCGGGTTCAATATTTACTTCTCCTCCTTGTCGACTTCCTTCTCTACTTAACTTCTCAGACAACTAAGTTTGTCCAAGCTGGTGCTCAGACCCAAAGCTTCCTCTGTGAATGGTGTCTGGCTGCACACAGGCTGCACGTCTGTGTGAAACCACTCAGCCAAATTTTGACGGGTCTACGTGGCACAGGAGAATCATTTCTCTACTCCAGAGAAGCCCCATTTTCTTCTTTGACCTCACAGCAGAGCTCCGTGGTCTGCCATTAGAAGAAAGAGCTCTTTTATCTTTATTGTAGACCAACAATTAGAGAAGGAAAAATTACAGGTCCAGGAAAATTCTGGATTTTCATGGATTTTCCTGATTCCATTCTTTGCTCCCTGTGAGCACATCTTCGCTGCTCACTGAAATGAGAGTAGGGTTGGTAGCCACCAAGCCAAAGGGTGCACCTTTAGATGAATGTAACAAAAGACGCAGAGATCCTCGTGGCTCTCCTATGAGAAATGAGAGCCTGTGGGGACCCATCGCTGGAAAAAAAAGCCTCTGGAGTTTCCTCTGCTGGTGTCCTGCTGTTTGTGTCCTGAGCTGGAGCCTTCACGCTGGAGACCCTGCTTCACTTCTGGGGCCCGCTCAGCCTCAGCCGCTCTGCTGACATTACCGGCCAATCTGCCAATCACCACGGTAATCACAAGTCTACGAGGAAATGAAGTCACGACAGTAACTGGAAGAACTTCAGAAAAGCAGGGACTGAAAACCATTACGGACGAGGGCTGAATTAGAAACAGTGGAAAACTCTGTATCTCATTACAAGTTGCCACAATGTCCAGATTAAAAGGATTAATCTGGATGGTGGTGCCATATGCTGCTCCAGGTGGGCTGAAGAAGGGCTTGGCTCCGTCGAGTACTCCGAGAGTTTTAACAGGTTAATACTGGCAAGTTTATTTAATACACTGAGCTCAGTTCCTGTTGGCTAATGTTAATGTTGGCACAATTAGGCTGATGAAAACACTGTGCAGATGTCCTCTGGTGATCCAGTCCCTCCCCAACACTTGTAACTATCAGATAATAAACTCTTTTTCCACGGTTGCTCCGGTTGGTGATTCACTGAAGATTACTTACACCAGTTCTCCACTTCCTTTTGTAATGTGTCTGGGCTTCTTACCTAATTCAGTACTTTCGTCTCGGCCGCTCTTGTTATTGGCCAGTCCCAGTTTCTCCGGGATTCCTTGCTGCCTGCAGAAAGCCGGGCTGTCTCCGGCGGGAGGGCTCCGGAGCGGCAGCAGTCACCAGCACGCTTCTCATCTCATTGGTTTATTTTAAATTGCTGAAAATACTTCAGCTTGCTGGAGTTTTTTCTTCTTTTTCTCTTTCTTTATTCCTTCTTTTTTTTCTTTCCTTTTTTTTTTCTTTTTTAGGAGCTTTTTCTCCTAACTAAACTTGTCTTACTCCGATGTAGCTGATTCCCTGTTAATATTTACTAAATGCGACATTGAAACAACAATTGTAAAGTCAAGCTCCTGCCTTATTTAAACCTCCATTTAGAGTATTCAGAGCAAACAACAGGTTTTCCTATTGGACTTTAATTAATTCTTGTCCGTTGTTTTTGCTTCTAACAGGTAAATTTTGCTATCTGACTCCTACTTTTAATGACGCTCACCTTTCCCATAATCATTGCTGATGGAAAACGAGAGGTAGATGATGAAAAAACAGTGGGTCCTTGTAGGTGCTTGTTGTTCAGTATTTAAGTGGAGCTATGAAAAAAGCAATCCGAAGAACAGCTACTGGCCGTAAGAGCTTGAAGGCACGAGGAACGAAGGCAAACCTTTGTTCCCTGAAGAATGGTGGCGTCACGTGGTGGGAAATGCTCCTCTAGTTCTCCTGACAGCAACCTCTAGCATCCACACGAAGTCCAGAGCAGATGTTAGTTGTTCTGCTTGCCCCCCTACCTGCTCTTTTCCAGCTCAGGAAGAAGTTCTGAGATTCTGGAGCATTTCAGCATTTTAGCGTTGTTCTGCAAAGGCCTGTATCTACGGGGTGGAAAGTGGCCTGTAAAAGGATGTGTTGGAAGCAGTTTTAGTCCCCTGGCTATGTCTGGGAGGAGGAACGCGGGTTTCATGGCATTCAGACAGCTCCTCAGCTTGGGTGTGTTGTCTGCTCAGTGCCCAAGTTCCAGGCTTTTCTCCGTGTTTTCCTTTTTCTGGGAAGGAAATTTGTATGTGTGAGCCAGAGTAAGGTCACTGCGTGGTCTAATCAGATTCTGGGGCAGGATAACGAAGGACCAAGATGCCGGGACATCCACTGTTATGTCCCCACAGCTCAGCTGAGTTGTCACCTGGTAGCAGTCCACACTGCCTGTGGGGGACAAAGCCCTTGATGTGATCTGCAGAAACCAGGCTGCTCCCGTGGTGCTGGCTTTTCTCTTATTTTCAGCTGCTAGAGCATATTAAATAAGCCTTTTCCCAGTGTTTCTCTTCCATGCAAGCCCCTGCTTTAGTTGCCATAGGGATGGCTTGTGACTGCGACTGGCAGGGATCTCAAGGCCATCTCTCTGGTGATGTGATGTTTGCTGTCAGCCAGTGAAAGCCCTTACTCATTTGCATTTCACAGCTACAGTGATGTTTATTGCCAGCATCAGAGCAGATGAAAAGAATGATTTGTTTTACTTAATTTATTTTTTCTTGCAGGCCAGTTACAATTCTATTTTATATTCTCTTTTGATAGAAGTCGACATGAATCAAGCCTAGAAACTCATCGTCGGAGGCAGGGAATATGTTGCTGACCTTATCTCCAATCTAAAGATGTCATACAGAGTTTCAAGGAACATAAAGCCTAAGGAATTGATCAGTGCATGGAGGGAATCAGAACTGATCTGTGCGTGGTGGGTGGCAGTGGTCAACTGTGCACTTCAAAAGGCATTCTCACAGAATGGCCTTAGTCGTTTATATGCAATAGAAAATGAGGAAAGCAGCCTTTCTTCCACGGCATTGTTTTAGTTTGCAAAAAGAGTATGTTGACAGCATTGTTTCTTAATTAAAAATATATTGAGCGTGAGATGTGATAAATATGAACCTCTAAGAAGAGGAATAAAGCGAATATTCTAAGAATAATCCAAACTATCCAACCTAGGCAATTCGGTGATTCTGTGTGCGATTTGTGTTTCAGCAAACAATTCTGGGGGAATTTGTCCTTATTTGTTAAACAATGCTATCTAGATGGGAATATAAATGAAATATCCTACTTTTCTCTAACACTTTTCACTATAACAACTCGTGAGTGCAAGTGCTATGTACTTTCGCAAGCACCTCTGCTGTCCTCTCTTGCCGTAGGATGGGAAACGGGAGGTTTCGTTTGGGCGGTCTTGAGGAAGGGAATGAATTTCCCCTTGATGCCTCCCAGTTAAGCGGAATTTCCTTCTGCAGAACCACTGCCCACGGGAAGGGCAGGGACCGGGGACCAGATTGTGAGGCTGAAAAAGAAAAACCAAGGATGAGTTCTTTCAGCATGTGACAACCCTTCTCCGCAGGACGAGGGGATGGAGAGCGGACACATGCCTATACGCCCTGTGGCATCCCCCCAACACTGATTTTGTAGGCATTGCGAATGTGAATGGCGGAGAAAGTAATGGATCATAGTAACGCCTAGACCAGGGAAGGCTGAATGAGTTCTGTAGTTGAGGGGTTTTAGCTGAGCTCTTCCTGGAGGAAGAGGAGTGCAAATTCACATGCGCTTTTGATTAGGAGTTTGTCTTCCACATGAGTCTCTGAGATGATGGAGAGGACAAAGTGTAACTGGAAGAATGGATATTGTTAGTGACCTCTGAAACCACCTTGAACCTTCTTTGAGATTAATTCTGCAAATTAGCTTGGCAGAGAGTAGAGCTGCCTTCTATGTCTTGTCCATCTGAGCACATATTTAAGACAGGCCACGTCTAAACTACGGGACCAGCAGTGCTTTCTAGTTGTGGATTACATCCAAGCATGCAACTTTCTACTCTCTTCCCCTATATTCTGGTCTCCATGGGAAGGAATTGCAGGGAATTACTCTCTGTGCAGGTTTCCAATTGAGCAAGACTGCACGAAAAATCTGTAAAGGATATTTTGCACGCAGTCTACACGTTACAGAATCAGCACTGTCCCGTCCCTCTTGTGAAAACAGTTGTCACCATCTCTCTGTCACTCCCCGCTGGTCTTAATCATTGTATTCCCCTTGTATCTTTTCATTGCTTTCCTACTCCAACTGCTATCTTTCCTTTTTCCTCTTCTCCACCTCATGTCACCTCCTGCTCCACCCTGCTTCCTCCCTTGCTCCCCTCAGTCTTTGCCATGCTGCTCCCCACGCTATCAAACATGGGTTCTCCTAATTGATTTAGAAAGACAAAAAGCTTTCAGGCTTGACAAATCGAAATGTAACAGCTACATCCCTGAGAAATGACGCGGCGGAGTGCAGTAGCTGAAACCTGGGGAGATGTGCCTGTCCTGCTCCTGGTACGGCTGTGTGTGCTGCCTCCTGGAAAACGGCGAGGCCCTTGTGAAGCAGGAGACATACCGTAGAATAAACATTTGTACAGCGTGTGACTCACATATAGAAACAAATCTGTCCTTGCAATTAAAGTCCAGGAAAGCATCCTAAAACCCATTTGACTTAAGTGTCTTAGGACACCCAGTGCATGCTCAGTAACTGATACACGGCTGCTCACCGCAGGCTCTGGGCTGTTTTCTGAATCCAGCTTGCGCAGTGTTTGAATAGAAAGTTTGGTAAAGGCATTACAACTTTCCATTGAGAGACTTCACATCTCGCTGAGAGGGCGATTTACATTTTTAACCCTACCGACTGTTGACGTATTTGCTCTAATAGCGTTCGCAGAACAAGCCGGGGAAGCTCTGTGGCTAATAATGCCTCCTGATTTCGTGTGGATTGCTGGCGCTTTGAGGAGACATTTACCAGCAGCTGGGAGCTTGGAGATACAGCGGCTATTCTTTCCTTTCACATTTGCCTACAGAGCTGTAAATGTCAAAGCCTTTCAAGTGCCCCTCAAACAAAACGAGTTAGTAAATCAGCAAATGTGGCACCGCACACACTCACGCGGTGCATGTTAAGCTACTGTACTTCATTCACTTCTTTATCCGATGGCTCCGTGAGAAAAGAGGGCTCGCTGAGGCGCCGGGATGCCTTAGTCATTTTGTTTGTTTTTTCACATGGCTACTGTTCTTGTTTTGTTTTTTTTCCAAAAGCTGCGTCAGATGTGCTTAGCATTCAACTCAACTAGATACATTGGATGAAAAGGCTATTTTCTCTTCACTGATGAAATATAATTGAGCCCACTTATAATGAACTCGCATACCAAATAATGAAACTCCATTTGTGTGACCGGGGCTCTTTTCCGAACCCCACAATTCCCATTCCCCTAAGGGCATGTTTTATGTGCGTTTCCACCAGTTTCAGTGAGATCACAATTTGGCACATCAGCTTTGCTTGAAAACGCAAGTTCTTCATTGTTTCTATACCAGAGAGAAGCAAGTTTGTAAAAAGAAAATATAAAGAGTAGGAGCAGTTTAATTAGCAATCAGTGTTATTTGCAAAAAAGGCCCCAGTCTGGCTTTGCTGAAGAAACCGTTTCTTTAGCAAACAGTTTTTCCCAGTCTTCTCTTCTGTTTTATTATGCCATTTCACTGCGACTCGTGGTTTACTGGGTGTCCTCTTTGCCTTCAACCTGTTTAAAGTTATCATCTACTGCAAATTCTCCAGGAAGCTGCCACTTTTGGCACAGCCCTGCAATCTGTTCCCTTGAAAGCCCTAAGGGCCTTGGTGAGGAGCGAAATGGCGCAAGGCAAACATTTGTATTGTGTCTTTGGGGCTCCTGCAGAGATAAAGCTCTCCCTTTGGTTCACATACGGGAAGATGTCCCCAACCTCTTTTACGTGCAAGCGTTGTGGATAAGCGGGGGACTTAGCCAAAAAGTCTCTGCGTGACCTCATGTGCATATCTGGAGAATGTCAGAGCTGCTCGCTGAAGATAAGGAGGAAGACTCGGCCCCAGAGAGGGAAGATGTGGAAGGAAGGGTGGGCTATGCTGTCTATACATGCTGGATTTTAGGAAATAAATAAATTTATCATGCACTTGTTCAAATCTGACTGCCTAAAGCCAGGCATTTCTGTTCCTCTGAGCTCTGCCCCAGGGGAGCTGGTGTGTGAGAAAGTCAAACCAACTGAAGGGGGGCTTAGTTTTTAAACTGAGTGATGTGTTTTTCCTGAGGTGGCATTAACCTGGGAAATTTGGGAACTCAGGAAAAAAAAAAAAATCACTTAAATTTGTCCACGCTGGCACTGCCTGCTACCAGCCCAGTGTTTTCACCAGCCAGGGTAAGGTCTAACCTGGGAGTGGGCCATTCATCATCAGAGACCTGTGGAATAGCAGACTTTATCATGGGATCATTTTGAGAGAGGTCAGGGTCCCGCATGGGCTTAATGGCACTGAGCAGCCTCACCTGGGACCTCACCCACACCCTGATCATGGGGCTGGACCCTATTTAAGTTCAGCCCAGGGCTCTTTCCCTCAGTTTGAGCTGTGCTGTGTGAGTGCTGGTGTGTAGTCTTGTTGCTGCCTGTGCTCCTTGGATGGATGCTGTAGGTTGCTCCTGGATGGTCCTTTGTGTGTGTGTTGCAGCTCTTCTGGTTCTATTTCCTTTTGCTTCTTGGATGGCCCCTGGACCAGTTCATCCCTTGGTGGCTCTGGGGCTGTTGGTGGCTCTGGCTGTGCTCAGGTTCTGTAGGAGGTGAGGTAGTGCCCTCTCTGGGTTGCCCTTGGTTCCCTTCCCTCAGGCAGCAGCTGGAGGCCCCTGGCTGTAACAGAACTAAACCACCTTATGTGTTGTTTATGTGCATTGTCTTTTCAGGAAATGAAGAAAAAAAACCCACCTTTTTCTTCATGAGCTGGGAGATGAATTGCTTAAGTCAGTGAGGAGTTCTTCCAGACTGTCACGTTGGTGGTAGCCCTACTACTCCTGGGAGAGCATCTCCTCCTCGATGTGAGTAACAGCACGTGAACCCACACTGCCTGCCTCAGACCCCAGGCTCTGAGAAAGGGTGTCAATTTTCTTGAGCTCTTTCTAAAATAAAAGTAATAGATAATGGGTTCTGACTTACATGGCACCTCTTTCCTGCTCTGATATGGTCATTCTCACACAGGCACAATATCTGAATGCATATTTCTGTAACTGTCACCCTGCTTTCACTAAAAAGCAATGTTTCTTGCTATCTAAGTGAATTTTTTTCTGTTACAAAAATTACTGTTAGCAATTATCTCTCTTGTAGGCATAGACTTTAACTTTTGGAGAGAACAACTAATTCTAGTTCCCAGGAAATTATCATTTTACCCACTGAAGCAGACAGCTATATGAGTAAATCCTAGCAGCTCATTAAACCCGTGCTGTGGGTCTACCTGGTGACAAACCACATCTGTCACAGTAAAGACAAGAGTGGCTGTACCTTTGTTAAAGCAATGTGTAGGCTGAGGAGTGCTATTGTTTGTGTATCTATGCTAATCTGAGAATGAAATTCAGCTGGAGACAAAGAAAGGCTGGGAAGGTGTCTGGGATCTCCCCACCCTTTCTGGGGATCCTCTGGGAAAGGCGATGGGTTGCTGGATGCTGCTTCTCCTGCACCAGTGACCACAGGGGAGGCAGCACCAGGGAAGACCTGCAGGACTCACCTGACTTATTTTTCTTAGGCTCCCTGGCTTTTCTGAAGTATCAGTTTATTGGAGCTGCTCTCTAATTGACCCCTCATCGTGTTGGGTTTCAGATGAGGTGGAGGCAGGTCGAGTCCCTTATTCCTCCTGTCTTCCTTTGGAGTTTGCTTAGAGATTAGATGAGGTGAGCTAACACCCTGGTGGAATTCATTATGGTAGGTGATTTATTGCTAATATCCAGGGAAGGAGCACTTCGGAGGTCCTGCTGAGATAATACAAATGGTGTGCAAAATAAAGTTGGAAGATAGGAGTGATGCCTAGCAGTAAGCTGTTACCCGAGAGCAAAAGTCCAGTGAGGTCTATGGCCTGGAGTTTCCTGGTTTCCATGTTTTACTGCAGTTACATAGAGCTTTGGTAGAAATCCTGACAGCAGCTAGTCTAGCTTTGGTCAAGAGCAAGGCTGAGCTTCTTTGAATCAGTACTAAAGAGGGATTCCGGCTGCTGATTATCAATCAGCAAAGAATTAATGCGTGAGGGTGAATAAATATTGCTTGCCTTTTAAGATGAATGGGTTGCTGTGTCCTGCAGCCTGGCTGCTGAGCCGCGGACAGGTTTCCCTGCGGATGTGCAGCTTCCCCTGCGCCTCGGCAGGGGCTGGGAATTGGAGTGGTGACTCTCACTTGAATTTCACAGAAAACCACAGGGCGCTTCAAACTAAGCATCGTGAGCAAGGATGAAGGGCTGTTAGTTATTGCCATGATGAAGCTAATCCAGTCCTAAGGAGGATAAAGGGTTGCTTAGCAATACTTCAGCAATGGCTAACAATGCTTTACCAGGCTTTTACTGTTTACTAAGACGTTAATACTAGCTCAGTGGGTTTATTAGTGGAATGCTTTTGCTATTTTTGTAATGGTCTCCCCTCTTGAGAAACTGTCAAACTCATCACATATAATGAACAGGCAGCAGTCAGCAAGCATTTGATTGCTGATCATGTGTTGATTTTTGGCCTGACCTCATTAAGATTCCTTATCTCTTCCTTCTCCTTCCCTAGGAGTTCTTAAATTAGCAACAGAGATTAGATTATTTAAGTGCTTCTCATATAAATGCCTCCTAGTCTGTTTATTTTTCCAAAGACACCCCTTGTCCATATGGAAGCTCATCTCTGGTACTTAAGGGAGAGATGCACTGGGGAAGAGATCGTCTGAAGCAGTCCAGAGTCACATCTTGCAGAAAACTTTATTATGGTCTTCTGCAAAGCCTTTTAACAGGACAAGGTGTTATTTTGTTCCATAACTCTTAAGAAAAGATGCCGCCTTGGTGGCGAGAGGCTGCTGTGTTCTGTGCACATGTAGCTTCCATTAAAAGATATGTTGAGGGCCGAGTGTTCTATTCATGTTTTTAGGCATTCAGCTGAAAAATTCAAGCATCCACAAATACTCATCCTCCTCTTCTTTGCTGAGGTATGTGAGTCATGGCTGTCGCTGTAGAAAATGTATAGTAATGTTCTGGGGAAAGGAAAACACATTAAAGCCGGGGAGTGTGTCTGGATTCTTTAAGCATTCCCCTTGGCTGTATCTACACTCTGGAACTGATGCTATCGGGGGAACCAGTAACAACACGGTAATCCACAGCAAAACGCAGCTCACCTCTGACTGTGTCCAGAGACTACTGTGCAACAAGTGCCTCTGCGGGACTGTGGATCTGTTATCTCTGCAGCTTTGCGTATGTTCCACAGTTATAATATTGACCTCTATGAGAGGGGGGTGTATCTCTGGCCTTGTGAACACCAGTATGATTTCCAAGACTCTGGGGGGACGTGATGTCTCTCTGTCACTCAGCTCCCTTATCTGTGCCAATTGCAATGAAGAAGATAAACTGAACACATTACCAGAAGCTCCTGGTGCTTGCTCTGTGATGAAATTCTGTTTTTTAATTGTCATGGGAATCGATGTATCTCAAATTATTCAGTCAAGATCCTGAATTTCTTTCAGCGCTGCTAGGTCCACTAATTTCTTAAATTTCAGCATACTTAGAAAAAGCGCTGAACCTAATGTCTAGGAACTGAACTGGGAGAAGGCAGCAGAGAATGGTCACTTCGGTTTGAGATGTTGGGGCATGGCCTGGTGTGGTTTCGTGGACCTGTGAGGAGGACACAGGGGCTAAGACCTTCCCCCTCTGGGATTCAGTGACCCAAAACCAGTGCTCTTGGTTTGCCCAGCACTGTGCCAGCTGCACTGTCACCTGTTTGTCATCACACTGGATCACCTGGGAAAGGTTTGGTGGCCACATGCTGTGGACCACACAGTCAGCTCTGCTCCTCTATGATCCTAGAGGGGCAATGAAGAAAGCATGTTGCCTTCCGAGTTTCCTCTAAATTCATAGTCTAGCTGTAATCTCAGTAGCATTGACATGGAAAGGAAGAACAGGAATGGACTTTGAAGTTAAAATGCAGGTTTTAGTTGTCCCCAGCTGTACTATGAATATTATCCCAAAAATCCAGTTTCAAAAAAACCTTTGGTTTTAGCAATGTCACTTGAAATCTGAGTGTTGTCCTCTAAAACCATGACTAGACAACAAAAGTGACTCGGATAAGTGTCGTCTTTGATCCTTTATCGATGCTGTCAATTAGAGCCTAGAGGACAGCAAAGAATGAGTGGTGACATTTCTAGTGAGCTGTGAGTATCTGGGTCTCCCGAAGACTCCTTCAGGCTGCTTAAAATGGGAAAGACCTCTTCCAGTTTAGATTTAAACAAGAGAATCACTTTACCACTAACCTCATGGCACTGTTATTTAATGATGTGAGCTCTGTGTATCAATGCAGCCATTTAGCTTGTATTTTATTGCTGGCATTTTTATAAGGTATTTGTCTAACTATCTGTGGGGATCCTTCAACACAGCTGTTTCCACACGTCTGCTTTCAGATGGCCTCATGAAATCAGTATTTTGGTGCCTTCTTGGTACGTGCAGACTAATAAAATCCAATATATTCATCTCTTCTACTCACTTTTTCCAAGCCTGTCTTTCTCAATGGCCCTCAGTGAGTACAGATGTCTGACACTGGAGGTTTATCTGAGGCTTTTCTAATACTCTGCTATACCTGACTGCAATCAGTCCATAATATTTATTATCTGAATGTAAGGCTTCCTGAGCTTAGTAGCTGTGAGAGGAAGGGGAAGCCACACAATAACAGCAATAAGTGTGAGACCTGGCACATCCCCACCCCCCAGCTTGAGAAGAAGGATGACGATGGCACAACACCTTACAAAATGAAAGCAAATTTGGGGTAGGTTTTCTGATACGAGCCTCCTGTTGGGCAATAAACTGTGGTGATTTGGGAAGTCTCACTTGGCAGAGCTCAGGCACGGGGGTATCTGCAGCAGTGGCAAGCTCAAATTCCATTTGGGATCTGAGCTTTGCTTTTTTCTGCTGTCTTTGCCCTCCCTAGAAATGTAAAGAGATGAGAAACGTCTGCCCCGAGCACAGGGGTAACAATAAGCATCGCTAAACTTTGGTGGTTTGCCCAGGGGGGGTACCCAGGGACAGTGTTGGAGGCTCTGAGGGGCTGGGCATCGCCTCGTGCTCCTCATTGAACCTCACCAAAAGAGTTGGGAGGCTGATTTTGGAAAGAAAAAGGGGTTTTCTCCCAAGTATTTTTAGGAAAGGGGGGAAAAAATGTGTGTGTGGGGGGGTGATCTTTTCAAGAGAAGCTGGTAGGTGAGGGAGGAAGAGACAAGAATGCTTTCGTAATAAAGTATTCCTTTTTTACAGGGATCTCCTGCCTACACAGGGAGGTACAAGCTTCAGAGCAGAGGGCTAGACATGCAGGGAGGGATTTTTAATCCCACAAAGGTAGGAAAACGTGCTTGAGGTATGTATTACTTGTCTAGCTTTTTATATTTTGTGTGCTAGCCAAGCTGCGTTTGTTTTGGAGCCGCTCCACCGGCTGTACGCGTGTCGCATACCTTTGCCCTGCAGCTCGGAGCGTGGGCAGGGTGGGAGCCCTCCCAAAGCACAGGGCTGAATAGTTTGGATGGTTTAGCGAGCTGAATCATCTTGCCGAGGGGTCAGGCAGGCAAGGTGCAAGGAAATTGGTAGGAATACTTGGCTGGGACCGGCACTGCGTCTTCCGGTGACACTGAGCTGTTAACGTGACCCAGGTACCTCGTGACACCTCACCCTTGGACACCAGTGCTGGGGTGAAAACAGAGGGGAAAGGCTAAGACAGACGGACAGTTTCCGATTCGGACCAAGAGGTGGTATTTAGTCCTAAAACCAACAGACTCCTCAGGAAGCTATTGCATGCACCCATTTAGCCAGTAATTTAAGAACTGCCCGTCTCTACATGTGCTTCAGCTATGTTTGATATTTTCCCATTCCATCATGTAACTGTTTTGGGAATTTTACCAGTCAGTGAGGTAATCCAAGTTAAACTGTGCTACCTTCCACCACCCTTGTTTTGAGGCTCTTTTTCCTGAGGATTTTCTCAGACTGGAGCATTTCCGTATTGGTGCCACCAGCCCAGACGGCTGTGGACTGTGGCAGAAATCATTAAACTGGCTTCACACTGAAGAAACCATTCCGTGTAATTATATTCTAGTTATAAAAGGTAGCTAGGACACATCTGCTGACATTAACTGTAAGTTCAACCAGGGCAGACATTCCAGCCTGAGGAATTTTCCTAGAGCTTCATGAGATCAGTTCCCCTGTGCCTCCACTCAGCCGGGAGGTGGATCCCTTCAGGGGTCGGAACATCTGAATCGTGGGTAGAAACGGGATTACTGAGGGTTTATTGGGCTGCATGTAGGAAAAAAGATATATTGGGTTAGTTCCACAGGGCAAAACCCCAACCCAGGCAGGGAATACCATCAGCAAGGCAATAGCTGATGTTGATATTGTGGAAAAGATTCTGTGGGTCTCCTTCCCTTTCGAAGCAACCCTGTAAAGATCTATTTAAGCCCTCTGAGATGGGCCTTGAGGTAGTCCTCCCATGTAAGAGCTAATTTTACTTATGGTTCTTGTTTCAGCTTGCCACCAGGCATCTTGTGATAAGAGCGGTGACACAGTTCAAGGTGTAAACTTCTCACCTTGCACCATTCTTGTGCTGAAGATAGTCATTACTGAGCCTGAGGGGAGGTTTCCAATGAGGACAGAGGTACCAGTGTCCCAAAATAGCTTTTCCTCCCTACTCTATAAACAGAATTCTGCTGCTGGCACCCTCCCCCTCCAAGAAACTGAGGGTGTAATACTTGTGTTTCTCTGTTTCTTGGCTTCAGCCTCTAGCCTGTGGCAAACCTTGGCATCATCAGTCCCTCCCCTGGCAGTCAGGAGTTAAAAGAAGAGTTAAGATGTACTTAGCCCTCCTCAAGAGCAGCTGTTAGCACCCACCCAGGGTGGGTGCTGGGCTCTGTTTTCAGCCAGTGCCACCCTAAAGCCTCAGTCCAGGTCTTAAGGCCCTGGAAAGAGCCAGGATTTCGAACTCTTCCATCCTGTACCTGCTTTCTCCTCCTTTGTTCTTGCTTCTGTCTGTTGCCTAGCTCAACATCTGGGGCTTTGGGCCTGCTATGGAGTACATGACTTCTGCTGTGTATGGAGACTCCGGTAGCTTAGCGTTACTGGTGTGGATGGGAATTCACCCCGGGAGGCAGACACCTAACAGCCAGGCACTCTGGCAGCAGCTGTGTGGGCATCTTAGTTTTCTGCTGGGTCCCAGCTTCCATAAATGGGCCGATCATTAGCTCAGCTGAAGTGAAAGTAGAAGATTTCAGTAGGATTGAGGTAAATCTCACAGCTGGTAACTCGCAGGGAAAAGAAAATGTTATACCAGCTTTGCAATCGGATTATTTATTTAATCGGTGGAGTAGGCTTTTCTCCTTGAAGGCTATTCACACAATAGAGGTTACTGTAACTAAAAGACTTTTCAGAAGACATGCATAATAATGCCAGTGTTTTGAAATAATTTTCTTTCTGAGGGTGTACACCTTGCTTCAAAGGAACCTTAGAAGCATCAGCTTCATCAGATTCTTAGTCATCAGCTGTTGCCTTCAAAGGAAGGGCTTCTTGTTTTAAGAAAATATGGCTATTAACTGATGCCTTTACTTTTCTTTGACGTTTGCCAGCAAACTTTTTTTTTCTTGAAATTTTTCTGTAGCCTTTCTTCCATATACAGTTTGCGGCATGCTCACTTATTTGTTCTTGGATTAGTTTCCAATTAATCATCAGAGCCGGTTACAAAAATTGCCATCCAATATGACAAAAAGGCAATTTTTGCAGAGCTGTTAAAAGCAGGCAAACACCGTCTCCTTTCATGTGGTTTGACTTTAACCTAAACTGCCCTGAAGGTAAAAGATGAGGAGATGAACTGCTCCTTATTTCTGCGGGGCATTTGCAGTCATCGGATGTTAAGACAAAGCAGGAAGCACTTCGTCAATAATAAATCAGGTGTCCTGGGGAGGGAAGGGTTGGAGGGGGCCTCAACGATGTTTTCTTCTCTGTTATTAGTACCTGCACAGCAGGATTAGTGTCGGCTGTTTCCTGAGGTGAGTCGAACACAAAAGTGTGAAGTTGGATGGCAGCGTTGGGGTTTGCCGGGGACGGAGCGCCGCAGCCGGGCGGGCAGCGTGGTGCGGTGGTGGAAGGGCAGATCCAGAACCTCCTCTGAGCCGGCGTTGGGGAATGTGAACTCCTGTAACCTCTCCCAGCACAAAGAAACACAATTGCACTTCACATGCTTGAAAATATGTCCCTTAACTGCTGGGTTGCTGAGCCCACGTTTCTAAGCCCTCAGTAAAATCTGTAAGCGCTGCGTATTTGGTAACCACAGCTTCCTTAGTGTTTTTCCTGTATGAGGGTTATTTGGCTTTGCTTATTTACATGATGTATTATCAGAATTAAACCCCTCCATCTGTGCGAGGAGCAAGCGGTCTCAGGTCAGGCTTCTGCACTGAACACGTGTCAGGGCAGTTGGGTCCAGTCTTTCCCTTCCAAAGCTCTCACACCGTTATCCCCCTTCCCGCTCTGCTGCTTAGAGACGTAGAACAGCCGGGATATTTTAGCAGGCTGGTCAATCTCCTTTGTTCTGGTCAAAGCGAGAGTTGACAGCACTTCATTTTTGCTTTCCTGGTTGCTACCAGCAGTGGAGCCGCATGGGTGGCAGCGGTGGCAAGGCATCCATGAAAAACCAACCACCACCCAGGGACACGAGGGCAGCCTGTGGAAAGCTGGGGTGCTGCTGCTGCTATTGATTTCCTCCTGACTTGATAAACAGAGGATTTTATTGTCTAGAATTACACATCTAGTGCTGAAGTTATTTTTTCAAACATGCAGACTAACCTGTGTGTCAGTGCTGTAGCGCAGTTTAAATCCTGATTTGTCCTGCGAAGGAGGCATCGTATTTTTGAAGGGCTGGAGAAAGGTGGCAGACTGGTAATGTCACCTGGAGCTACTGGAGCAAAACCTTACATGGCATCTTCATTAGGGCCCCCGCAGTATTAATTACTCGGAGAACTCAATTTGTGGGCAATGACAGTTCAATAAGGAAGTGTGCTGAACTGAAATAGAAATTATAATGCTTACGGAGAAGATAGCTTTTGAACGCTTGCTGCCCACACGAGCAGAACTGCTGACTAGAAACCCAAGAGATTAAAAAGGTTATCGGGCAGGAGTGTGCTGATGACCTGCCGTAAAGCACCCGGCTCAGCTGCGCACGCGGTCACCCACTGTAATTTTGCCTGACTAATGATTATAGGTTTAGGTTTTAATTCTGCTGTCTGCTCTGCCTGCAGATGGACACCTGCACTGACTGTGGCCAGATGAGAGGAGGAACCTGTGCCCAGGAGTGATTTTTTTATTTTTTCTTGTTTTCTGAAATGCCTCACAAATTCTTCCTTTCTATTTTGGTAGAAATGTCTCTAAGCACCTCTAAGCTTTATCACGCGAATCTGATAGTTCAAGACTGTGGTTAACCAAGACCACTGAAAAACAGCAATACTGTTTCCAAAAATCTAAGTAACCTTAATGTTTCCATAAATACTGTATAGCATTTCCACACAGTTTAGAAACTGTAGTCGCATTATGGAAAGTGAAATTGTAACACAGGCTTACGTAGGTCATTAGCTATCAGGGTTGCCAGACTTCCCTCGTCTGGAAGAGATAGTATCTTGGCTTGAACCGTGGTTATTGTCTCTCTGGGCAGAAAGGCCTTAGGAGGTTAGGTTGGCTGAAGCTGCAAGGAACTTTCCTTTCCATTTCTCGTTAGGAGCTAGTGGATGAAAAGCGTAAGCAGCAGGACAAAGGATTGCGGGATTATGCTGACCCTGAGCCACAGGTTGAATGAAGGTTGTGGAGTAGAGTCCAGGAAAGGACTGTGCAGGAGACAGATGGGGAGACTGGGTGAACGGAGGCAGTGGGCTGTTGAACAGAAAATGAGTCAAAGTCAAGAGTGACCCACAATCAGGAATGATGTTTGAAGCAATGCTGTGAGTTGCAGGAGTCAAGGACACAAGTCCATGGTCTCACGCTTGGAAGGTCAGTGCTCAGATCTGTAGAAGCATCAAATGTGGGTCAGTGTGCTGGGACTCCAGCGTGAGTGCCAGCCTGACACACAGAGAGAAAGGTTTTCTTCTTAAAAGTAAGGCAACAGCCCAAATAATCTTTCTACTTTGCTTTTGTAAACTAAGGTGTTTTCTGGGGTAACTATAAGCTATATATATATAGCTGTATATAAGCTTATAACTATAAGCCAGTGTCTGAGCAGGCAATGGGAAGACTGTAGCTTCATCACTTGAAGTGATGTACTGGCATTCACAGATTTAAAAACATGGCTTTACAGCACAGTCGTAATTCAGATCCCATCCAACTTGTAATGAATCCTAATTATCATCATGCTAGTTACAGCACTTGTGTCAGGCAGAGCGCAACAGCATCATCTGCCTGTCTGCCACGAGGTACGTGCTGAAGTATTTCGTTGAGTCAGGGCTTTTATAGCCTTCTATATTTTTAGGTCAAGCATCTCATTTTAGAGAAGTGTCTTACCATTACTTTCCGCTTTTACCTTTGCGTATACGCACGATGTAGGTTTGGTGTCTCAGTGAAATGGATACCACCCCCAGGCAAATTTAATTGCAGTGAAATCACGGCACCGCTCAGACTTAATGGCAAAATAAACTTCTCTGGTTCTTGAGGGCTGCCCTTAACAACAGGGGGAGATAAGACCCCGTGTGCAGCCTCTTACCCAAGTGGTAGGTGAGGATTAATCCATCCATTTTGCATCAAATCCAACTGGAAGGACAGGTAGGATCCAGAGAAGCTTTGCTGCTGGAGGACAGCTTTCATGGTGGAAGCAGATACCAAAGCCTGTATCTGGAGTCTGTATCAGCTACTACTGCTTTGATTTGAAAATCTTCTCCTTGTCGAGGGCAGATTCTTTACATTTATGCTCTGTTCAGAGTGTCCTGCTGTCCTGTGCAGGTGTTAACGCTGACATTAGGCTTGGAGATTTCCTTCGTTGCTCAGCAATACATGTTCTGCCATATCTTTCTGACGCAACCATTGAATTAACAGCTTCCTTTAAGTGCGCTGGAGGTTAACAGGATGTCAATACATAAAACAAATTTTCTTAACGTCAGCGTAGAGCCTTTGTTATCCTTATTAGTCACAGTGCCAAAACCAGGAAGGTGTTTCTGCTCATGGGGGATCCCATCCCTAAACCGGTGTAATTGGTCAACACCCTTCCACTGATTCCCGTGGCTTTGGGGTCAGCCCTTGAGCGTGGAACAATTTGACCCTCCTGGCTAATCTAGAAATCAGATTTGGAAAAGCTCTGTATAGAGCTAATTCAATGTTTTGGGGTGGGGTTTTTTTCTGGTGTTTATAGTTATTGAGCAGATTAATACCGGTAAATATTAAATAGGGTCATCTGGAAAGGGAGAAGCACTCTAGCTGTTGCCAACAAACCACTTAAGCACACGCTTAGAGATAAGCACACACATTAAGGTAAATGGAGCTGCTCATGAGCTTGGTGTTGAGCATATGTTTAGGGTTTCTGGATTTGGAGGAACTCATCGCTTGAAATGATCATCTCTTATCCTTAATGAACGGAAACTAGATTCTAGTATGAGAATTAATTTTAAAAAAAAACTTTAAAAAGTACTAAAAGGTAAAAAAAAGTCAGGATGAAAAAGGAAATGATCTAATTTGAATGCCATGAAATGGAAAGAACACAATTTCAAGAAACATTCCAAAAGTTCTTTCCCATCTTCTGGTCTGCTTTAAAACTTATTCAGGCCCTCCGATTGCCTGGCAGGGTTGGCTCGGGGCCCTGGGGAGCCCATTGCCATGCTTGGTGTCTCCAGTATCGCTGGTGGGTGCCATGCTTGGGTCTGGCCAGCCCAGGGGAGGACTGTGCTGGAGTAGGAGGTAGGAAGGGCTCTCGCCTTGCGGAACTGGCTGGAACAAGGTAGAAATAAGGTTAAAACTTCTCCACACAAATCCTTAGAGTGATGCCATTCATTAGGAAGCAATGATCTGCATGCAGGCAGCAGCTATTGCGTGTGCACTTCAGAAATCTTAGTTGGAGCTTAAAATACCCAAATTTAGAATTATAGACCTGCTTTGAATGTTACAAAAAAATGTTTGGAGAGATGACAACTCGCATTAAAGCCTATCTGACCTTCTCCTGCCAGGAATACTGCAGAGGTGTACGAAAGCTGATATGAAGAGAGCTCCTGGGTCAGCGTATGTGCCTTTGTCCCAAAGAGGAAGATAAAGAAAACGGTGAGCAACACTCCGAATCCTGCTTTTTTTCCCTTGAAGTGCCATTGAAAAATTTTTTTTGCTGTGCTGAAGTGTGTCAGCGTTAAAACAGAGGGAAGGTTTTTCCAGAAAAATCCAGCACAAACTGAGAATTCCCACTGCGCTCTGTGGGGAAACTATATAACCCTGGCCCTTCGTTTGGCAAGTGTTGGACTCTTTCATAGGGTGGGGTGTCCCCAGCTGGCGGAGGCGGGGGGGGACACGGGCGGTGCATGCTGGCATCTCCCCGTCAAGCAAAACTGGCATAAAGAGAGGGGAAAATAAATTCTCAGCAGATCTGGGCTGTGAATTCTTTTTAACATTAAAAATGGATAAGCCGTGCTCTTGAGGGGAAGGCGGAGGAGGGAAGGGCCGACCCTGCCGTGGGTTGAGGAGCGTTCCCGTTAATAGCCATCCGCAGTATCAGGCTTTTAACCAACTCGTTAAAAGCTTGCTTTACGCTGTGCCTGGTGAAGGAGTGCCTCCCGTTTACCTGCCCACGGAGAGGGAGGAAAGGGCCTGCCCTGCTCCCACGTGCAATTGAGGATGTGTACGGCCAGAGCTGAAACGTTTGGCAAGTGAGTGCATGAAATTTAAGGTTACCTGTAGGCAGCTGTTGCTCACCCTGTGGGTGTTTTATATGGCTATTTAATTGCATGTTGCTCAGCGCTAAATGAGTCCGACGTACGCGAATAACCACAGCAACACAAATGCTGCTGCCTCTGAGATAAAGAACCATATTTGAGAAACAAACGCTTAACTAATAATACCATACGCCTCATGCACTTTTAAAAGTCTGTACTTTATCTCTGATAAAAAGGAAAGAAATGGTCTAGTTCTTAAAAATAAACCGAAAAGCATTTTAAGGACTACTTCCCCCCCCCCTTTTTTATTCTTTTCCTAGGTTGCAAAAATAACATCCAATAATGAAATGAAAACAAGATGAATAGTTACATTCAGTGGAGGAGGGAAGAGGTAGTCGCAGACAGCTGGAGCATGTCTGGGCCAGTGTCTCGGTTCTTTTCTTTCTGCTAGTTCAGTGCCACTCCAAGAATGCAGACAATGTTGGCTACGACTGTTTCATATTTGATTTCCACACTTAAATCTGCGCTTGTTAAATGAAACCCCATTGTCAGGTTGGCACGCATCCACACTGCCTCCTCGGGTCCCGCTTCGGAGCCTGCTGCTGTCTGCGTTCGGGTGTCCTGCTCGTAACCCTTCAGTGAGGATCAGGTATGCAGAGAGCATTTTGCTGGTTTAGTGCTGCTTGCGGCACAGCAACAAAAGCTTTTGGACTTTTTCTTGCTGCCGCATCCATGGATAACCCTCATAAATCTTGGTCTGAGGGCAGACAGAAGTGCTGCGGGGAAGGGATGGGGTTTTGGATCCATCTCAAGAGCGATGGATCAATTGGGCACTCAGCTGGAGCCAGTCTCTGGACAAGGTACCGGCTGTGCCGCCTGTGGGAGAAAATGCTTGGGCAAGCAGGGCCTGATCCTGCAAGGGGCTGGTGTCCTGCCCTGCTGGAGGAGAGGATCTTCTGGGGATGCTTCTGGTCTCGGTGGGGCCCTGAGTGTGCTTTGCTGGGTCGGGACCTGAGGGTTCACCAGTTGCAGGGCTTTAGCTGAAGCAGGGCAGGAGAAATGCTGCATATTGGAAGCAAAGCAGTGATTGTGGATAACAAAGGATCACTTCATGTCCTCTGTAAAATACCAGAGAGGACATGAAAATTATGAATCTTACATAAAAAGCTTAGAGAATTACAAAATCCAACAGCTGTCCAGTTCTTTAGACTGCAGACTCTCTTGGCTTTTCTCCTGCCCTATAAGCGGGTCCCATGGTCTGATGCCTGCCCCGTACGTCACCTGTGCAGCGGGACTTACCATGCAGCAAAGGCCAGTGATGCCAAAGCAGACAGAGCTCTGCCCAAAGTATTTTGCAGGCTGCTCCAGCAGGAGAGGAGGGAGAGGCGAGAGGATGGGGCTGTGGTACCACGGGGTGTGATGCTGGAGCAGGAGGAAGCACTGGCTGTGTTTTGAGTCTTCAGATGCCCTGGAGGAGTCCACTGCTGGGCTGTTGTCATGGAAACACTGTTATTTTTCAGGGATGTGAGACTGGCTCCAAACAAAGGTTAAAGGGAAGAAAAAAAACCCCAAGGGATTGGATGTGCAGAAGGTGAGATTTTCCTCATCACGGCAAAACTTGCGAATATCTGACCCAGCAGCGAGTCCTCCAAGGTGTGTGGGCTGGAGGTACATCGGGGCTGGAAATCAATGTTGTGCCTCATACAGGAGCTGGTCAGGAGTGGTGATTCCTTGAACCCAAAGCCCTATTCCTCCTCCTGCCCTCACCTCTCATCCTCGTACCCTGTCGAGGTGCTGCTGCCTAAGGCTCTACCTGGAGCAGAGATGCGATGTGCTGGATGGCGGTGATTTTTCACACCTCTTTTGCTGTTCAGGTAACAGATCTACGTCTGCACAGGTTTTAACAGCTCTGGCCATTAATGGCAGCGCAGTCGTAAAGAAGAGCAGAAGGCCAAATCGTCAGGTTCTGCTCTCTGTAATGTCAAAAGCAAATTGTGTCATGTCCATAAAAGTTTGCCCAGCCTTTAAATTCAGAGGCCCGGGCTATGTATGCTAAAGGTGTGTCCCTTTAGTTGAAACGGCACTAGGATGTAAGGGGTATGAGGGGCCCAAATTAGTGGTTTATAAAGTGATTTAATGGAGTGATGCGAGTGCGTTCAGGCTCTGCCTGTCCTTGCGCAGCCACGCCACCCTCCTGGCTGCCATTAATGGCATTACAGATGGCAATCCACCCTCCCCGCCGTGACCGATGCTCATGTTTAAATGTCCAAACTGGAGCAGCCTCACAAAAGTCATCACAAAACCTAAAGATGCACAGACTATGGGCAAACTCGAGCCCAGGTCTGGTATTTGCAGGGTGAGGTGGTACCGCTCGTAACACGATGGGTGTCTGCAGGGGTTTGGGAAGTCAGCGTAGGGAAAGGGGAACAGGCTGCCTGACTCGGGTAGCTGGTCCCAGTGGTCCCAGCAAGCGAGCGGCCGCAGTGTGGGCCAAGGAGAAGAGACGCAATGGCCTCAGCAAATTGCACTGAGGCGCCCGCGATGCTCAGTATGCCGAAGGCAAAACTCGCCTCCCACTGAAATGGAGACAAAAGCATTTTATCACTTTTCTGACCTGCTGAGAGAGATTTTTTTTTTAAAAAAAAAAAACAACTTCAAAACCTAAGAGCTCAGTATTTTTGTATTTCTTCATTTCCAACTTGGAAAAAAACCTCTTATTTTTTATGTTCAGTATCCTTTATTCTGTGTCCAAAAAGGGATGTGATGGTAAGGAAAATTAGTAGCTTGAATGTCATGAACTTATTAAAGAAAAATGTGGATTTTATTTTTTTTTTTACAGGGAAGACAAAGTCATTGAAACCATATTTCACTAAAAATACAAGAAGAATAAATTGGAACAGGTATACTTACGCAGTTTGTCGTATAGCGTGTAAGTACGGTGGGTGGCCTTTAAAATTTACACTGTGTACTTGAATACTAACAAATTTCCTCGTTATAAAACAGAAAATGTGATAGGAACTGGCAGAACTACTGTGCTGGTGGCATATTTAACATGCGCCCTCTGAAAGCCCTGCACAGCGCGTTTGTTCCGTGATATTAGCAAAAAAAGCGCTTTCCCCTTTGAATGCATCGGCTGGATTAATTAACTCGGCTGCTCCCTTGCTGCCTCCTGCGTGTGACACCGTGTGGGCTCCGTGACTTGTCACCCTGACCGCTGGGTGCTCAGCCCTCGGCGCCCGCTCCCCGGCTCTCTCGTCCCCGCACATCCCTGCCCCGCAGGGGTTTGCTGTGGAGCCAGCTCCATCCTCTGTGCCAGCTGAGAGGCTTTTCCGTGTTAGGGGAAGCCTTAGAAGAGCTTTTAGGAATAATTTAAATTTCCTTTGATCCAACAGCTCTGCAGGTAAAGAGCTAATGCTGTCAGAGCACGCAATAACTCGCTGCTGCGCCTGAGCCTCCTGGGGAGCGGAATGGGCTCTTCTCCTCTGCCAGGCTGGGATAACCGCTCCGTGTTCCTCCCCGGCCTGCAGCGCAGAGATGGCTTTAAAAAAGAGGGATGGTGCACAGCAGAGGCAGGACCAGGGCCCTGCTGGTGAGTGTTCAGGGCCAGCCGGAGCGTCCTGGAGGAAAAAAAAATCTAAAATTCACCTTTTGTGGGCCCAGGTGTAACGTAGCATCCTTTTTGTGCACAGCGTGGCCACAGGTGATGGTTCCTGTTTGTTGACAAGAGGCCAACGAAAACTGCGCATCTCCTGCGTTTGCTCTTCTCATGCTCCTGAGCTATCTTGGGGCTCTTAGGAGGACATGGCCATCCCCAACAGAGGACACCATCCAAGCCACCGCGCTGGCACTGGCCACCACCACGCAGTGACTTTAATTGCGATCTTCACACTGAAAACAGGGAGCAGGGAAGAAACCCAGGACGCCACGAATGGGAGTGCCCAAAGGAAACCCCAAGCAGCAGGAAAAATAAGGTTATTAAGGTTATTTTAATGCCCGCTTCATGCTGCTTTTGTCACTCTGGACAAGGAATGAGGTTTGGATTTGGTTCTTCTTCCAAAGTGCTGTCAGAGGCACAGCAGATACTTGTGTTCTTCACCAGGTCCCCATCAGGGCGGGGTGCATTTTGTCACCCCCTTATTTCAGAACCAGTTCTGACTGGGGAGAGTGTGGTGACGATGGGGACCTGACATACACAGGCGCATCTTCATTCATTTAAATACACCAGCGGTGACTCTGGCTTGCCACGAGTAATTCTTTTTTCTTTTCCAATGTGAGCATCTTGGACCCACATGTATCGTTGCTCCTAACTTCAGGCTGGTGAATGGAAAGAAGAGCTGAAGGTGTGCTGAAGGCAAGAGCCTGTATCCGAGAACACAGAAAATAGCACAATCTGGGCCGCAATTTCTGGTGCGACGTAGGAGACTGTATCAACGCAGATCCAGAACCTTGAGCAATATTGTCCTGTGGTTTGATTTCCATTCTGGCACGCTCAATGCAGTAAGGCCTAGGTTTTTCATGGCACTTTCCATTTGTGATTTACGGAATTTGAAAAATACTTGTCTTGAGGCTGAGCCTGAAGTTACAATCTTGGCATATCCATACCATAAAATTCCCGTGGATAAAAGCAGAAACATCTGGATTCATGAGTGGATGTTGGCTAAATCCAGCAGGAAAAAAAAAAGCCTTCAAGCGATCCTAGAGGGTTCTAGCCAGAATAAATAATACAACAAAATAAGAGTGTTATTAAGAGTAATTGTAATACTGAAGCTGAATTATAAGATGAGGGCCAGGCCCTTTTCACAATCTGCTTTTCTAGCTAAGAGCCCTTCAATTTACACTTAATGCACATGTGGCTGATGGAACAAAGAAAAAATTGAAGAAGGATGAAAGCAGTGCAGAGATTATTCAGCCTTGTTGGTTTAGCTCCAGGCACATCGTTTAAATGAGTAGATGATCAGTTTCCAGTTTGTTTTAAATTCTCTGGCAAGAAATTTTACACTCTATCCCAAAGTTGGATGTGCTTAAACTTTTATTTTTTTTTAAAGGCTCTGCCATTTTGTTTCTTAAGGCAAGACTCTGAAAGTGCTCTGCAGGAGACACCTGGGTGCTGGGACTGGAGGGGCAGCCTGGCTGTGTCACCGAGGGGGCCGTGTCCCTGCTCCCAGCCCTTGGGGACCCTGGGAACTGGGCACAGTTGCTCCTTTTCTCCCTCACCCCTGGGATGTTGAGCCCTGCCTTGCTGAGCCAGATGCTATCCCCAGGCTCAGCAGCACCCAGGGTCAAGGGAAGTGGCCAAAACTGCTGTGTCCCACAGATTTGCAGCCTCTTTGCCTGGTGTGAAGCCTGGAAAAGGTTTGTACTGCTTCCCCTCTGCATCTCCTCTTGGTGTTCTCAGGGTTAAGAGCTGCTGAACGGCACATCTTATTGCCACCCAGCCCCTCCTGCGTGGGTCTCCTTCACCAGCCTTGTGCCAGGTCCCCAAAGCTGCCATGAGCACCAGGTGGTGCAGCATCTCTTGCCCTGCTGTGACGGGGGGAACTGCGCCCACAGCCAGGGGATTAAAAAGTTGTATGTTGCTGAAAATTCCCTTAACACACCATCCCTCCCCAACAGACACAGTCAGCATTTCTCATTACCTGTACTTTGTCCATGCAGATCTGCCTCGCTGACCTTGCACGTCCTGATTCCCGGAAAGCCTCTGGCATTTGCCCACTCTGTAACCTCCAGCCAACACAGCTTGGGGTAGAGTTCCTTCCTTGTGGAATAAAACCCCTCTTGGTCAGTTCTTGCCCTGTCCTCCTTTGTTGCACTCATATTCCCTGCTGTCCATACCACAGCCAACCAGTTGAATAGCTACTGAGGGAGCTGGTCTATAGGTAGTAGGTCCTCCTCCATGGAGACACTTTAGATTTTCCACCACAGAGGCTCTTCTTTTTAAGCACGGCCAATGCTTAACGCTCTCTGCAGTCTGCCGCTGAGGTCTGAATGGTGGGATGCATGTTTGGGGTGAGGCAATACTTGAAGTTCGACTGGAAATACCAATGCTACACAAACGGTGACACTTACACTGCCTTATGTTCTATACAAGGAGTAATCCTGTTCATACTGTAAGGAGGGGGAGTCCAAGTGGCCTTAAAATAACCTCAGCGCAACCAGGAAATCCATTAAAAGGATGCCCCGGTGTTTCTTAGGATGTTATTTTCAGCTGATCTTATTTAATTTGCTGCCAACATCTGTCACTTCCACCACTGCGTATTGCCCAGCACCTGCAGCCTGGGTCTGAACCAAAGGATGACAGGACCTAACGCAAAAAATCCAGAGTGTCCCTTCCTATTAGCCCAGTGTGGCATGTCCACTGTTGAAGTGAAACGAGGAAATTCCTCTGTTTGTAGATGCCACAAAATACTGGTTTTAGATTAGCTGCTGTCACCACTATTGTCCACACGTGCAGTTGTGTTCTTCCACCCAGGCAATAGGAAGGTCTGCTGAAACTGCAGGGCTCTCGGGTAGGAGCAAACAGTTTGAGAAGCTAAATTTAGAATCTCAGATAAGAAAACATCTGTAACTCCAGTGCTCTGTGGTTTTATTTTGCTCTCCACAAAGCGCACCTTGGTTTTGCATGGCTGTTTGCAGATTGTACTGACTCAGAGAAGGCTTGGGTGGGGGGGGGAGGCTTTGATGTCTTTGGTAAACAAATAGCAGTGTTAAAAGATCTTCAGTTCTTGTTGGTGTGCTGCAAACAGTGCTGTTTGAAGAAAAATAAACGTGCCAAGGTTGATGGAAGGCAAGGAAAGCCATAAAGTACTCTAGTCAAATCCTTGGTATGAGGACATCAGAAATGACAATGCTGTGAAAAAACTTTTTTTCTCTCTCCTTTTGGATTAAAAAGAAAAGAACAAACTGGTGTATGGTTCACCATGGCTAAATCATGACCATCCAAATCACAATACCACCACAATACACGGGTAGGAGTCCCCTGGAGATCTTCCCCTCCAACCATTGGGGTGAGGGGGAGAGGACTTCCCCTTCTCCAGCCCCGATTTTGGCTCAGCTTCCTCAGTGCTTCACCTGCTGCCACGGGGCCACCAGCGCCTCTTAACCCTGGCAGCTACAGGACCTTGTCCCAGAAAACCTCCTTGGCTTTTACGTTGTGCAACCAGCTGCTTTCCGTCAGGAGACACCAGGTTTCCGTGAGGAGACAGCGGCTGTGCATCACACTCTCAGGGAGGAGGAGGAGGAGGGTTTCATGGCCCCGCACCTACCTGAGCTTTTACTCTGTAAAGCTCGTGGTACTTGTCTCCTTGCATCGCTTACAACATCCCTTTGGAAATGCAAAATCTTAGGAAATGAACCAAAGAGAAGAGCTAATCAATGATCTCAGTTACACCAGCATAACCCTGGGGATGTTAATTTACGCTTATACCCTTTTAACAATCCAAATTTGGTTCAGAAGGAGAAAGTCTGGGATTTCTCTGTAAAGGGAAATTAAAAATCAGTACGTCATGATGGTAATCGATATAGCAATATTTACTGCAAATTTAAAACTTATCAAGAGCCTCTAGGGAGCCTCTCGCTTTAGTTTCATGTAATTCCAAGCATTTCTCTGCTTAAAGAGAGTTCACGGGAGCTAGGAAATAAATAATTCAGACACAGTTGACTTTTCAGAGTCTCTGTAGCATCACTAACATCTTTTCTTTGATAACGCTTTTGTTCTGCCTACCAAAGCTCCATTCCAAGTGGGACTGGCGAGGCAAATACGCCATCCAATGAACCAGGGCTTATAAGGAAAAAAAAAAAGGGAGGGAAAAAAAGCAAAAATTCCGGTGGGGGAAAGAAAAAAACTTATTATCCCAAAGGTAATAAGTTTCCCTCTGGTAACTTCATACAAGCCTTTCGCTTTCATTGTGAGCCTCTCCCTGCCGGATTCACAGAGAGGGTTTGTAGCTAAAGCTGAGGCAGAGACGGTTCATAATAAACAGAAGCTCCTTAGAGACCGCAGCCATGGCATGTGAGAGCTGTTTACCTGGCACGATGAAGCACTATTCTGTTTATCTTCAGATGTTCCTGCAGAAACAGAAGGCGTTACAGTGTAGTAAATAAGCCCACTTCACCCCCAGGAATATGTTGGGTTGTTTTTTTTTTTTTCCAGACTTGCTGCCCGTCACTTTCAGCTGCAGAAAGCCCATCCTGTGATTTCTCAATTACTCCTTCATCCCACTTCCCAAGAGGACAGACCGCTTCCCGGGGCAGAAAGAGCCAGAAACTTGCTGACAGCAGCCGGGGGTTGTTGTTCCCATCGCTGACCTGCCCTTCGCAGCCAGCGTGGAGCCCTCGGTGCCAGCAGCCTCTGCAGGACACGGATGCGTCCTCCGGAGCAGGACCACCTTCTCCCCAGGGAGAGTTATTGTTGGTGTGATGTGTTTGTAGCAGGGAATAGGCTCTAGCCTGTGACTTGAAATCTAGTGTATGGCGCAGCTAATGCTGTTGGTGTCTTTGATTGCCCCAAATGTGAGAGATAAGGGCACGGAGAGCACTGAGAGGCGCTTTGGGGGCTGGAGGCCGCTCCCAGGATCTGTTCCTGGGCGTGATGGGAGAAAGGCCTTTGGTTTCAAAGGGATTAGGGCAGGGAGCCTCCCACTGCTCATCAGCCTGGAGCCCTGTTTCTCCCTTCCTGCCACAGCAAACATTTTGATTGCAGGAGGCAAAGCAATTGTGCTGTGTACTTTTATCACGTGCAATCCCCGAGGCACGCCGCTGATAACCAGCAAACTCATCTCAGACCTGTGGCCTCCCCGCTGGAGTACTGCCACCAGCCAGGGTGGCATTGGGCATCCCCCACGTGCCCCAGGGCACATCCCGATTCCTCCTACAGGAGGCTCAGATGGGACGGTTGCGCTTTGGGGTGAGCCAGCTCCCGCGGTGGTGGCTCCTCGGGCCACCGCAATGACAACGTCCCCTGCACACAGCAGAGGGAAAGCAGAGTGGCACTTCTAACGAGTGGTAATTTTACCGCTGATCTCACGCCTTTGATGGTGCTCTAATGCCCAATTCACCCCGTTGGGGGTGGTGGTGGGGATTTGGCACTGAACTGATTTATGGCATAGCGCAGCAGGCTGTGTGGAGCGTGTTTATTCCAGTAACACCAGCCCTCTTTATCAAACGCTATTCCAGTTTAATTAAAACACAATTAGCAGGGCTTGCAATTTCCTTAAATGTGCCCAGTCTTCTATGAAATTAATATTAATCTCCGTTCAATGTGCAAGTCAGTAAAGCGACACGTGGAAAATTACACATTCTTGACTCGGGAACGCAAACTGGAGGATGACTTCATGTTCCTGAACGAGAAGATCGGCCTGCCAGATGTGCCTGACCCCTTTAAAGGCTCTGAAAGATCACACGTAACTTTAAAATGTCATTTCATGCATGCAGAAGGAAGAAAGAGAGCCCCAAAGCTTTATGTTGCTCAGCTTCCCATCCAGTTTGGTGAGGGCAGTGTGAACATCTCAGTAACGTGAAGCAGAGCTCTGGCCCCTGTTCTGGCTGCGTGTTTCCAATAGACGCCCTAATGCCTTTCTCATGGCCGGGATGGTTAACAATCTGTATTTTCTTCCTATTAATTAGAAGCTGTATTTCATTTTCGGATGAGGAGCGAGTCTCGCGGTGTAGCTGACAAATTTGCAGCCCCTGCTTTCAGTCGTGCATTGAATTTTACTGAGTTGTTTTACCTGGAGACAAAAGCAACAAACGTGAGTATAGAATTGGCACCTTTCTAAATTGTGATTTTATTTTTAAGTCACAAAAATCAGGTGGCATTCAGTCTCTCCCGCTCTTGCCATTTCCCCTGCTATGAACTTGAATGCCCTTTCTTTTTCCTCGCCCAACTCCTCGCTCCCAAAAATCCTGTTGGAAAAAAAAAAAAAAAAAATGCATCTGGAGAATGATCCGGGTCGCTGTCCCCATAGCAAATTGTATTTTGTACACTTGTATTTTTCCTCTCCCCCAGTGCATTCCACACACCTACACAGTCATGCTAATTAGATCGTGTAATAAACTTAAACGTGGCAAAAAATCTGTTCACAGGGTGTTGCAAGACAGAGCTGGATTTGGAAAGCAGCCATTCATGGATTTTGTTTTGTTTGAGAAAACCCAAAGGATGTTATTTCACTGAAGATGAAGCAAACCCCACGTAACGGGAGCTGTAATCTAAGGAGGCAAATTATTTTATTTAAATAGTCCTCAGTGAGCCCTGATATAAGGGCTTGCTTGTGTGAAAGCAACTGCGTGAGTTCAACAAAGCCATTAAAAACAATTAAACCTAAACTAAAAACCCAAACTAACGTTGTTAAACCTAACTAATCAAAACTAAACTACTGTTAATCCATAACGGCTACCTACAGAGGAGCTAAGTTGCAAGGAGCTTGCAGCATCGGGTGTCTTTTAAATGAAAAGATGGGGTATGGTGAGGGATTTAGAAGGCGCCTTGATCGATTTTTCTATAGATGGTCTTAAACCGTGCATAAGGCGGTAATCTCTGAATCCACGGGGTAATGCAGGAGGGAGAAAACACAGCCTTCTCCTCACACTTGGATGCTCGTTTCTAGGGAAAGGAGTAATTCCGAGCACTCTCCCCATTTGACAGCAATGTTTAATCGGTCCTGGGTTTTACGACACAACCTGATCGGCTGTCGGGTAGAAATTGCTTTCTTGTTATCGGTTCAGATGCTAAAAGTTTTGGCCGTTGTTGCACTGAGTCGCGTTTAAACCTGTAGACCTACTGAGCTTAAATACGACCACAATAATTTTCATAAGGATCTAGGCAGAGTGAGAGCCTTACCAGATGATTGCACTTCTGCGAAGCTAACGAAGGCGGTGGCACGGAGCGTGAAAAAATGACACGTTATGAAACAGCCGGGAGAAGGAGCCGGGGTTGTGGCTGGGTGGTGGCGTGGTGGTCCGGGAAAAAGCAGTTCCCTGCCGGCGGATTTCATCCAACTGCCGTTAATGAAGTATGACGATGACTTCCAGCTATATCCCTGATCAACACTAGATGTTGCTATGCTGCTACTCATATAAGCTATACATTAGTGAGGCTTTTAAACGGTATTTGCTGCAATTTCCTCTTTCCTGTTTCTGTTATTCACTGTATTGTGAATGCTGGGTGAGCTACTATTTTAATTTACCTTTTTTTTTTTTTTGAAATTTCTCATTTATTTGTGTAATATCACGTTTATAACCCCCTCCAATGTACGCATAAAACTTTACAAGCAACAGAGACTCTTCTAAGTGATAATGTGAAGCAACTCCTATATGAATGTCAAATATTTGCTTAAACTCTGCTTCTGGATTTTTTGCAATCCAAGGGGAATGACATTGTTAACCGGACGATTCCAGGAACAGACTGACAGCTGCAAGGCCACGGAGGGAAGTTTGTTTATAAGGGGGGGGAGAGAAATATATCAAAAATTTTAAAAAAACTGTTTAGCCCTGCTGGGTTTCAGGCTTTCTACTCCCACATGTTTGAGTGGGAGAAAGGACAAATCTTAGGACGTTGATTTCCCCATGGCAACAGAAAACGGAAATTACTTTAACCCCATCTAGTGACAGATGACTCATTGCTCAGCCTGCTGCTGTTTTCCAAGCACTAAAACAATACAGCTGCAAAGAAAAGGCCGGCCTATATTATCTCATAGGCTGGGCGCTGGGGCTCGTGGGAGAGGGCAATTCTCTGCCTGCATTTTTATCAAAGAAGGACAGAGCCGGAGCCTTTTGGCGCTTCTTCTAGCAGCATTCCAGTCCCTAAAGGGGCTCCAGGAGAGATGGGGAGGGACTCTGGATCAGGGAGGGGAGTGATAGGATGAGGGGGAATGGTTTTAAACTGAAAGAGGGGAGATTTAGATGAGATCTCGGGAAGAAATTCTTTGCTGTGAGGGCGGTGAGCCCCTGGCCCAGGTTGCCCAGGGAAGCTGTGGCTGCCCCATCCCTGGAGGGGTTCAAGGCCAGGTTGGACGGGGCTTGGAGCAACCTGGTCTGGTGGGAGGTGTCCCTGCCCAGGGCAGGGGGTGGCACTGGATGAGCTTCAAGGTCCCTTCCAACCCGAACCATTCTGTGATTCTTGTATTGTATGAGGCAAATGTGCCCATGTGTTTGCCGTCCCCGCAGCGCTGTAGGGCAAACCTGAGGTGCCCCAGGGATGGAGGTGATGGGGCGAGCTGCTGGTGGGCGTCCCACTGCTCGGTCCTCCTCGACCTGCATCCAGTGTTCCAACGGGGTGCTTCCACGCTTTCAATTTAAACAACCCCCCTCCTTGAATTACTGTGCATGTATTAGAGGAAGGATGTGTTCACAAATGCAGCCAGCTGTGGGGACAGTGGGTACAAACAGAGTTTCCAGGCCTATGAAAAAGATACCTGGTGGTAGAAGAGCATTTCGGTCGTAACAAGATCGCACAGGTAAAGGCTGAAATAGAAATATTCACCTTTGAAAGCTGAATTATTCTAGCTGAAAGGGTAACTAGGGAGAGCGGTTCCTGAGCAAGGATGGTAGAACCGTTATGATTTGGAGTCCTTAAACCCAGATGAGGTGGTGTTGTGAGAGAGAAGCTTCAGTCCAGCTTGTAGGACAAAGAGGTAAGCTGTGTGCTCAGGAGTTCAGCCTTAACAGCCCTATCTGTCTTCTTACACCTTACACCCCTTGCAGCAGAGCCGCCCAGAGCTACCAGCTCATCTGAGGAGCATCTGTTGAGCATCTCCAGCATCCGGACAATGACTCTTGCTCAGCACCCTCTGGACATGGCAGAGAAGGGCTGTTTTGGAGAGGAGCTGGTTCGAGCCCATGGATTCTGGGGTGTTTTTTCATCCATCTCTTTCCACCAACAGCTCAGTGCAGCAGGAGGCGCCCTCTCTACAAACGCTGTTTTTCCCAAATCCTGGCAAGGATTTAGTAAGACTCAGAAGTAAGGGTTATTGAGCGTCAGATCCATTTTGCACATAAAACATTACACCACTGAGCGGGGAAGGTATTAATACTACCGCTGAGATGATATACTGAATAATTGGTCAGTCAACAGCACTTTAGTCACCTCAAACTGGGGGCAGACATCACAGTGTTGGGAAATTCAGGACCCCAGGAAAACTCCATGGTGGGATGGTGTCATGGGATATGTGAAACATTTTCTTCCTGGGAAAGCCAAGCTGAACTGCTGGTACGATAGCTGAGTCTTTACTCAGTCTCGTCATCTGTATGCTGCTATCATTAATTTTCTGCTTCCTAAGAGCAGAAAATCAGGTCCATAAGTTTCTATTTGGATAGTACAATTTAACATAAGGAATAACCCCATTAGCAGGTTGTTCTGGAAACCAGGCGCTGGGCTGCATTACCGGCACAAAGATTACCTTCATGCAGAAATCACCACGGACCAACGCGAACGGCCGCCTTTCCGGGCTCAAACCCAGCCCTTGACCCGGGAGCTCCGTGCTGCGCTCCCTGCCTCCGCACGGGTCCCTTACCTGGGAACACCCCGGCGGTGGCTGCATCCATCCCAAAGCCCTGATTTCACCAGCAGCTTAACTGGGGGGGTCAGAGACACTGCCCCCACCTCGCCGCGCCCCTCTCAGCCCAAACCCTTCCTGGCCAGCTCTGATTTCGGGAGAAAGAAAAGGGATTTTTTTGATCTGGAGGTGCTTCATGATGCATAGCATGATAGTAATGCTATATTATCATATTTCTCTTCCTTCTTCTGATCCTTTGCTTACGGTTTTGTTCAGCGCCCTCCTATAACGCAGAATGTCCCCCTCCCAAAAATGCAAGGGCCCTGCCAACCTGCCAGCTGCGGGGAAGGAGGACCAGAGATCGCAACAGCTTATTTTTTGGAAAGGGAAATATGGCTGTTACCGTCAAAACTTCTGCCAGAGAAAGACGTGGGGATTCATATTAAGCTCCATCTTTCCAGAATTCATCCATTAGTGTTCGGGTTTAAGAAGCCCATGAATAAATAAGCCCACGTTTAGCCCGTGCTAAACAAAAAGATTGTTCCTTTCAGAGAAGCAGCTGTAATTTATGTAGCTGTAATGGCTACATTACCTGGAAAAATATTTCTGTATTGTGCTGCTTGAGGGGAAAAGAGCTAACTAAATTTGTAAAAGTGGAAAATAACGGCTAAGAGGTCTTTGTAGGGCTGTGGCTCTGACTGCTGGCATCAGCTTTACGGCCGATATGTGCAGATGGTAACGAACGAGCTACCACCAACCTCCCTTTATTGTCCTAGGGCCCCACTCAGCTCGTAAATGTCTTCACGGGTTATTATTTACAGTATTTAGCGTTCAGTTTGTAAGTGCAATGCTCCCGTTGATGCTCTACCCCAAACCAGGGGAGCAGGGTAAGCAATGGTGGTTTCTCAAGCAGCTCTGGGCGTGCAGAGCCCTCTGACCGGGCGTAGAGAAGCTGCCGAGGATGCGCTGCAGCAGCCACAGGCGAACCAAGGTCAGTAACAAACCCAAGACCTCCACAGCTGAGCTGCTTGAACATAAATACGGCTTTCCAGCAAGAGCCTGGTCCTGCTGGGACCTGTGCAGCCCAGGGCCGAGACCAGGCATGGACCGAAGGGTCTGGGTTTGCAGCGCTGGTGGCCGTGCAGGTGGGTTTGAGCAGGGTAACGAAAACTGGTCATTCTCCTGGTGGGCTCCAGGACTTTAGGGAACGCATGCGGACTTTCCACAGAACACATTGTACTGAGCTTTGCGTAGCCAGAGGACAGCAGTTCTTCTCACAAACGAGGACATAATAGTCTTTTCCAGAATAAGAATACAAACCGCTTTCCCAAAAATAGTACTTGAAGCTTTGGGCAAAGGTAGTGTCTGCTCTTTGATTTATCAGCCTGGCTCCTGCGCTGCGCGCAGTCCTTCACAGCCGTCCTTAGAAACACTTCCTCCCCCTCTTTCAGCGTACAAACACTGCGGTAACTTATGTAAACCACAAACAACTGCTGTACACGTTTTGTCAGTGGTTCTTAACTCTTACCAACGGGCTCTTCCTCTACCGGCATCCGCAGTTTCTGTTTAACAGCTCTGTTTCACACGTTGCCCCGAAGCCTCATCCCTGGGCAAAAGCCGGAGGCAGAGGAGCTCGTCTCCCCTGGGCGGGCGGAGGTCGGGGTCCAAACTCTCCATCTCCTTTTTGTGAAGCTGTTTTCTTCAGCTCTGCCAGGATATTTTCACCCCGCTTAAGCCACGAGGGCTTAGCTGTGCCTGGGTCTCCGGCCAGCCACCAGTCTCTCCTCAAGCAGACCTTATACCTCCTCATGAACCCCAAGCCTAATTTTCCTTTGACTGCGGAGCCCCAGAAATACCAGCCCTTTCCGACCCTCGCCGAGGCAGAAAGAGTTTCTTCCTTGGTGTCTAATTCTCCTAAGCACGATCTGAGTTTTCCTACTGCAGCCTGCTAATTTCCAAGCCGAGTGGCCTATAAAAATTTCCCTCTCTTAACTTCAGCACATTTTCCCTTGCGCTGGAGCAATGGAAAGGGTCGCAGGCTGCCGGCTTTCCTGGCTCACCTTTCGAGGAAGGCTGCAAATTCGTGTTTCCCGGGAACTACAATTCCCAGAAGACACCTTATCTTCCCCCAAACCAGGAACCGAGGCTCGCTGGCTCTGTTGCATCTTTTGAAAGGCTTCCTCCTCCCTGCGTGGCCATGACGGAGGATGGGACGAGGCCTCCGGGGTGGGCAGGAGGGGACCAGGTCCTGCCGCTGCCCTTCTGCATCCGTCTGGGCACAGCCTCCGCTCGCTCGCTGCCCTGTGCGCATCACGGGGAGAGCGTCGTAAGGTCACAGGGTGAAGGCACTGCTTGCGTTTACGTAGCACTGCGAAATCCCAAGCAAAAACCTGTTGTTTAAAGGGCCTGGCTGGTGTTAAAAAGTGTTTTAGGGACTGTCTGAGAATGGAAGAAATGCCCTCCCCAACCGTGTGTCTCCACTAAAGTAATACCTCAGCATGTCTGTTCTTAGGAGTCCACAAAATCCTCCTCTTTAGCCTCTGACCAGACACGTTTGTGGTACCCGCTGCAATGCCAAACACTCCGCTGGCTTCCTCCTCCCAGGGTAACCGTCTTCGGAAAGATTTCAAGAGGAAGGACTTAACTGGGGGTACTGGTGGATGAAAAGCTGGACATGAGGCAGCAATGTGCGCTTGCAGCCAAGGAGGCCAATCGCATCCTGGGCTGCATCAAAAGAACCGTGGCCAGCAGATCCAGAGAGGTGATTGTCCCCCTCTACTCTGCTCTGGTGAGACCCCACCTGCAGTGCTGTGTCCAGCTCTGGAGCCCTCAGCACAAGAAGGACACGGAGCTGTTGGAGCGGGTCCAGAGGAGGCCACGAAGATGCTGTGAGGGCTGGAGCCCCTCTGCTGCGAGGACAGGCTGAGAGAGCTGGGGGGGTTCAGCCTGGAGAAGAGAAGGCTCCAGGGAGACCTTAGAGCCCCTTCCAGACCCTGAAGGGGGCTACAGGAAAGCTGGGGAGGGGCTGTTTGCAAGGGCATGTAGCGATAGGACGAGGGGCAATGGTTTAAACTAGAGCAGGGCAGGTTTAGATTAGACATTAGGAAGAAGTTCTTTACACTGAGGGTGGTGAGACACTGGCCCAGGTTGCCCAGAGAGGTGGTGGAGGCCCCATCCCTGGAGACATTCAAGGCTGGGCTTGATGAGGCTCTGAGCAACCTGATCTGGTTGAAGATGTCCCTGCTCCCTGCAGGGGGGTTGGACTAGATGGCCTTTAGAGGTCCCTTCCAACCCAACACATTCTATGATTCTATTCTATGATTCTAACTCCATGGCCCTAAGCAGTCTCCGGACCTTTTCATGTGATGTGACTCAGTCCCATACTTGGTCACTTAATAAGCCTTACCGCTCCTAATTAAAGCCCAGACTATGGCTGAGCAAGTGCTGTCTCAGTCAGTAAAGTCATTACTAGCGGCACCACCCTCAACAAACCTATTTGTGCGGGGGCTGTAATCTCCTGAAGGGATCTCTGGGTGTTGCAATCAGAAGTCGAAGTTGTTCCTTTTATGACATCCTTCTAAAATCTGCTTTTCAAGACGCTGAGTGCTCAAGGACTGTGTCCGGAGTCACGAGGAGCCTCCCGAAAATCAGATAGCAGAGTACGTCATCAGCAGCTCGGAAGGTCCGAGGCTGGTATTCCTGGCATAGAGAGGTTAGGCTGGGTTTCCAGCGAGCCAAGGGAGGTGGGTAATGAGCAGCATCGTATCTCCAGTGCTTTAAAAAAATGCAGTGGGACTTGGGGTGCAAACGTGAAAAGTCAGGCTGGCGTTTCAAGACCACCAAGCTTTTCCCCGTCTAAGCAAGGCAGGAGGACTTAGCGGCTCACTGATGGCGAGAGTTTACTGGGATAAATACTGACCTTCAAACAAGCACTAGCACGAATATAAATACTAGCCTAAATACGATAAACCTAACCCTTGTCTGACTTTTTTAATATTCTTCTTTCCAGAGGGTTTTCGCTCAGATCTCTCCCAGGGAATCTCCGCGTTCCTTTTCAGCCCTCAATGAAGCTGCGGGAGGGCTTTGCTCTGTGGCTTCAGCCTGAACCACCGGCCTGACAAAAGCCGCTGTGTCAGGAATGAGAAGATGGAAAAGACAAGTGATTCAGAGCGAAGATGAGACAACCTTTCAAAAACCCTGCATCAAGCACTTCTGGAGACTTTGTAAGAAACGTACCCACGTGCCGAGGGTAAATCTCTGAAAGGTATTGCACCCCCCCCACTTACGACATTTCCCTGTCACTCACAGGAGGAAAATACCAAAGTGCAGTTGCTGCAGAGAGCAATCAGACGCCGCTCGTGTCTAATTGCTGCTGGCGGGGAAGCCTCATTGGGCTCCCGTTTGGGTGAAGCGAGTTTTAATTGCTGAAGCTCAGCCACTAACACCGCACCAGCCTTCGCTACCTCTTCCCCTAAAGGCTGTCATTTCGGTGAACGTCGTGCGCGATGCTCAGTGTTTACATTTATATAAAATTTATTTATATATATTTATAGCCAGGCAGCTCTAAGTAGCCTGACTGATGTAGTGGATTGCTGGCTGGCTGAGATGCAGCCGAGGAAACCCAGAGGGGCCCGGCTGTTTGCAAGGAAATCAGTATTTGGACACCTAAATGTGCCACAACCATCTTGCCCAACAGTCCCGGGGCAGGAGTGTGCTCCCTCCCCAGTTTGCTGTCAGAAAGTCTCCCCAGGGCCACCCGTGTCCCCCATGGGACAGGGATGCTGTGTGTGTGTGGCTTCCCAGGCACCAGGTGGGCAGCAAGAGCAAAGCAGGGACACCCTGTCAAGATATTTTAGCAAATTTGGAATAGAATCATAGACTCATAGAATGGTTTGGGTTGGAAGGGACCTTGAAGACCATCCAGTGCCACCCCCCTGCCCTGGGCAGGGACACCTCCCACCAGACCAGGTTGCTCCAAGCCCCGTCCAGCCTGGCCTTGAACCCCTCCAGGGATGGGGCAGCCACAGCTTCTCTGGGCAACCTGGGCCAGGGGCTCACCCCCTCACAGCAAAGAATTTCTTCCTAATATCTCATCTAAATCTCCCCTCTTTCAGTTTAAAACCATTACCCCTTGTCCTATCACTACACTCCTCATCAAGAGTCCCTCCCCATCTCTCCTGTAGGGACTGGAAGGGGCTCTAAGGTCTCCCAGGAGCCTTCTCTTCTCCAGGCTGAACACCCCCAACTCTCTCAGTCTGTCCTCACGGCAGAGGGGCTCCAGCCCTTGGAGCATCTTCATGGTCTCTTCTGGACCCGCTCCAACAGCTCCGTGTCCTTCTTGTGCTGAGGGCCCCAGAGCCGGACACAGTGCTCCAGGTGGGGTCTCACCAGAGCGGAGCAGAGGGGCAGAATCACCTCCCCGACCTGCTGGCTGTGCTTCTTTTGATGCAGCCCAGGATGCGGTTGAACGGCCGAGTGGTTTCGTACCAGACGAGCACGCTCGAGCAGGGGCCGGGCATTTTGAACCAGAACTCCTGAAGCACCTTTTCCTCTGCCGTCACCGTGTAGCCCCTCACTGCCTTACCTCTGCTCACCTGCTTTTAAAGTAATATCATGCTCGCAGCACAGATCTGTTAAAAATGATGACAAGAGGCTGGCCAGAGTCTTAATTTTGCCTGCTTTTCTGAAAACTGCATGGAATTTTTCCTTTCCATTTAATATGATTAGATGCAGCAATAGTATACATTTTTTTCCCCACTGCTCTGAGATAAAAAATCACTCCTTCCAACCTTTAAAACAACAAAAATCGAACTAGTTATTTAGAAAAAAAAAAAAAACAAAAACAAAACGAACGGCCATGAGCTGCTTGCTTTTTGGTCTTTCGGCGTGACACCAAAGTGACGTCGGAAAGAGGAAGCGCCTGAGAGCTGGAGCGGCGGCGGGCGATGCCGCGCTGCTGCTGGCGTCTCTGCGCCCGCTTATCGCTTCATTTCACCCGTCTTGTGGGTCAGCCGCCTCCCAGAGCAGGGGCGCCGCGGTCCTCTCCCCAGGCTCCAGAGGGGCTCCGGGAATAGCTGCCTCCACCCTGGCGAGGCTGGGATATCACGCTGCTGGCTCCATCCCACGGACTGACGCCCCGGCACGGCGTGTCACCTCATTTCTGGGGACTTTGCAGGGAATTTAGTTCAGATCCAGGTAAGTGCCGGCCGGAGCGGGAGTTTGCCGGGACTGGCTCAGCGGGGCACTCGTTGGCACGAGGTTTAATTTTGGGAATTCCACTAACAGCAGGAAAAAGTGATGTGAAGTTGTCCTCTCCTTCATCGGCTTAACTCCATTCCTGACTCCAAAGCGTGGTTTTGCTTTAAACGCAGAAGGAATGGTGCTGCCAGGAGATAAGGGTGTTTGGCTCTGGGACGGGCAGTTGCTCGCGGCAAGCCCTCAGTTACTTAAGTCAATACTAAATACAGCTCTGAATCACGCCCAGCTGCAACCTTCCCTCCCCTAAACCAGCCCGGGGATGTTTGGTTACCGGGAGAATCCAAAGATTTGGAAACGGGTGTCTTCCGAAGCCACTTTTCCATTCAGCGTTAATGCAAATTCCAAGTAAATGCCGGTCGTTTGTCTACGGACCTGCCTGGAGAGATGCCAGGAATGATGCCGTGACCCCAGATAAGCAGCCAACCCTCCTTGGATGAGCACAGAATGTGTCCTCAGCTGGAAACGAGGTGTCCTCAGCTGGAAATGTGGGCTGCGGCGACGGAGCAGATGCCGGCCAAACACCTCGTGTCATTCATCTACGTGCGGGAGAGCCAGGAAACTCCCAGCGATGACCTTCCTCCAGCTGATGTGAGATAACTGGGCATCCGGGTACCCGTTAGGGGCTGGCAGAAAGTTGAAAAACAAAGAAAGTTAAAAAATAAAGAAAGGAAGAAGCAAGCTGCCCACCTCTGGGTGTGCTGGATGAGATACTTACAATCAGCTTGCTGAAGAACCGGTTCTGGTTTAGGTTTACGTTCCCTCAGCAAGCGCAACAGAGGGTAAAACAGGGCAATCCGGCACTTCACGGCCACTTTCATTTAAAGGTTTGATAATGACTGACAGCTCTAAGGCTGCATGCCACCGGTCGCTCTGTTTGTTAGCGTTCTTTATATGTTTGTTACCGTTCTTTATATATTTGTTAATAACTTTCCGAAATCTCTGATGGGACACCGATTGCCAGCTGAGAGAGCGCGAAACCGGCATGAGATGCAAACATTTTTCCAGGCTTTTCCTTTAACGTTTTCCTCTGTTGCCAGAGGACCTGATGGATTAGCCAGGCAAATGGGCGTTGCGGTCCACGTAGGTAAACACCGTGCTGCTCAGCACGCTAATCCCCAGCCTCCGATAAACACTTGTGTCCAGTTATTTCCTTCAAAAAGACTCCCATGCGAAGGCGACTCATCCTGCGTTGCACACTTGGGCACCTCTGACTGAGCACACTGTGATTTGAAATATTCCGCTCTTCCCAGATTTATGGACGGAATTAAAGGAAGGTGAGAACATACCCCCCTTTTGAGATCTGGGGTTTTGTATGCAAAGTTTTGTGTTTCTTCAATTGTTTGGGCTTTGGTTTTTGTTTTTTTTTTTTTTTTTTCACCACTTCTTCCTTTTTCAGTTTTCATCCTGGGGCAAAGCCTGGTTTTACATGTTTTATTTGGGCTGTGCAAAATGACTGGGATTCTAAAAAAAAAAAAAAAAAAAAAAAAAAAGAAAAAAAGAGGAATAGAGGATTATGGTACTGGTTTTATTGGAGGGCTTGGGCAAATGGGGAGCAGAGCACTGGGGAACTGGGACCAATGGCAGCTTTGCATTCGGTTTACACTCTGGAAAGGCAGCTCACAGCATTTCTTATTGCCTTCTCGCCTGGGTGCTTCTCGAAGAGTAAAGTAACTTTTTCGAGACTAGCTTTATGCTTCCGGATAGATTTTCTGAAGGAAAAATGAAACCTTTTTTTTGTCTGCCTTGTGTTGGGGGGTACCATCCTTTCCAGCCTGTGTTTCCCTCCCGCGGTGTCTGGTCCTTCCCTGGGGGACTTTCTGGTCACCTCAGCCCCCTGCATTCAGCCGGCTCCTGCTCCTTCTGCATCCCCTGCGGGGTTTTTCCAGTTCATGGTGTCTTGAAACTTCCATGATTCCTTCAACCCTCTCTTTTTATCCTGTGGTGATCCATCCAATGGCCCACGACATAAAAATCTCTCTTTCCTCCAGCCAACCTGCCTGTGGGCTACCAGGAGACAGGGCGGCGGCAGGAGGGGACGGAGCCGTCCTGGCTGTTAAGCCGCATGTCCCCAGCATGGGGGAAGCGCTCGCTACTGAGGAGCACGTTAAGGAGCAAAGTCTGAGAGATGCCTCCAGCTTGGCAGCGTCTCCTCTCCTTCTTCGGAGCCCTGAACAAACTCCTCGGAGTGAGTCATCTTCTGATTGACCCGGCTCAGAAACTGGGGAGACGCCACTGCGACAATAACCGTGGTAAAACGCCGGCTCTTCCTCGCCGGGAAGACGGAGGTGAAGGGCTCTAAGATGTTTTAGGCCGGTTTTCCGGCAAAGTTTTCAAAGTCAGAGCTCAGATAAAAAGGAAAAGAAGTAGAAGGAGCTCCATTCCCAGCTGCTGTGGGAGAAGGGGGTGTCTTGGCAGGACCGAAGGTGAAAATTCAGAGCATTTAAGCCCAGAAGCAGCAACCCCCTTATCTTGTCTGACCATCTCTCTACCAGATAGGGTTGCAGTTTGCCCGGATATCTGTAAGCTTTTAAGTATGAATGCCAGAGTAAACTATTCTGACAATCCGGGCTGGCCTGCAGCGTCAGGCAAGCCACAGGATTTATAGTTTCCTTGAGCAAGTGTAGCCTTTGGAAGGAAATAAAACACCTCCAGTCTTTAATAAAAGTATTTTTAATGATGATGTTCCTGCTTCACCTGATGGTGGACTGTTTCACCATCTGGATTTGTGTCAAACCCACCTTTGCCTGGCTGAGATGCTGCCCTTCGGGTGACATCCAGGAAAGCATTTTCCCGGCGCCAAGAGTAACTTCCCAATGGTATGAACAAGGATCTGAGGGAAGCAGGAAAGCGGCATATTGCAAAAGCGTGCAAAAAAAAAGCTGATGATAATCAAAAATGAAAGCGATGAGCTAATTTTGAGTGTTTTAATAGTGTGAGTAATGAAGCCAGAGTTTAGACGAAAATACTCAGAGCTCATAGTGCTGGTAGCTATGGGCACATGTCAGCCCGATGGAGTTGGATAAATGCAGAGCGTAACCGGAATACACAGAGCCAGCACCAAG
This sequence comes from Alca torda, assembly GCA_008658365.1. Classification (NCBI taxonomy): domain Eukaryota; kingdom Metazoa; phylum Chordata; class Aves; order Charadriiformes; family Alcidae; genus Alca; species Alca torda. The sequence goes on from CM018081.1 coordinate 4,813,575, forward strand.
CGAAAATGAGAACATAGAGAAAAATACTCTATTTTAAAAAAACCAACTACAGAAAGATACGTGTGCTATTGAGAGAGATTTTGTAGCGCTCTCTCTACACGGGATCACACGCAGTCAGAACAGCAATAAAGAGAAAATGGTGTTTACTAAAGCTAATAGGGAAACGAAGGTCAGGAGGAACAGTACAGAACATCGCGAGAGAAGCAAACGGTGGTGCAGAGGATGAAATTTTTGCATATAGAATCATAGAATCATAGAATTGCTGAGGTTGGAAGGGACCTTCAAGATCATCAAGTCCAACCATTAACCTACCCTGACAAAAACCACTTCTAAACCACATCCCTAAGCACCACATCTACCCTTTTTTTAAACACCTCCAGGGATGGTGAATCCACCACCTCCCTGGGCAGCCTATTCCAATGTTTAATAACCCTTTCAGGGAAAAAATGTTTCCTAAGATCCAATCTAAACCTCCCCTGACATAACTTGAACCCGTTTCCTCTTGCCCTATCACTTGTCCCCAGGGAGAAGAGGTCAGTCCCCATCTCTCTACACCCTCCTTTCAGGGAGTTGGAGAGGGTGATAAGGTCTCCCCTCAGCCTCCTCTTCTCCAGGCTGAACAACCCCAGCTCCCTTAGTCGTTCCTCATAAGGTTTGTCCTCCAGACCCCTCACCAGCTCTGTAGCCCTTCTCTGGACACGCTCCAACACCTCAATGTCCCTCTTGTAGTGAGGGACCCAAAACTGAACGCAGCACTCGAGGTGGGGCCTCACCAGTGCCGAGCACAGGGGGATGATCGCTTCCCTAGTCCGGCTCACCACACTATTCCTGATACAGGCCAGGATGCTGTTGGCCTCAATTAAAACAGGAGGCGAAAAGGAAATGAAGTGGGAAGCTTGGAGCAGTGCTGGATGCAGAGACGCGAGAGCAACGCCGGGCTGGCGGCACGCTGCGTAGCACAGGGGACCTCTGCACTCCGCAGGGAAATAAAGTGAGATTTACGCCGGATAAAACTAACTTAAAATTATGCAAGGACTAGCACACTTCTTATCTCCCCCTTGAAACCTACTTTAAAAATAAAACATTGGGAGGAGGAACTTCATCTCAGAAACTGCTGCTTTTCATTTAAACATGCGAACATGTGCACCTGGAGATATAAAACCAGGGAAGAACAATTCGGAGAGTAGGCACATAAGCAGAACAATGTTATGTCTAGGACAGATAAAGAACTAAAAGCACTAAAACTGGAAAAAATGAAGTTGCTGTAGTTACAGCCCGCCCGCCTAACCCTGCCGTGAGTAAACCCACTTGTGTCAGAGGCATCACCCAGGTGGTCCATCCCCAGCCGGGCCGAGTCCCGGCTCCGAATGCCACCAAAGCTCCTTGAGAAGGGGTGAGGGGGTGGAGAGGGTCGTGGGAAGCCCGGAGGCTCTAGGGGAAGGAAGCCTGGGGGCGAGTGACCAGGGGATCTGTGCGAAAGCGAGGGGATGGTGGGGAGGAAGGGCTGGCTGAGACCTGGAAGTTGTTTCTGGTGAAGAAAAGGGCGGGCAGGCGGCGAAAGGGGAAGGAGGTGCCGGCGGCGTGGCCATGGCGCCGGGAGACGGGGTTGGCACCGTGAGCATGGGCCGATGGAGCAAGCCCGGGCTGCGTGTGGGGTGGGAGAGCCACGCCGTGCCCCGCGCAGAGCTCGGGGGTCGGAACGCAGCCCCAGGAAGGGCTCCCTGGCGCTGGGCCGGGGGGTTACCGCTGGTTTGGGAAGTGCTGGACGGGGGCTCGGGGCTTGAGCGGGGAAGGTGCAGCTTGGTGGCAGCTCTGGGGACCTGGGCTCTGCGATGGAGCCTCGGTGCGGCCGGCGTGAGGCAGCAGGAGGGGTGCCGGGGTGATGGTCGCCGATGCTGACACCCACCTGCAAGGGGCAGGGAAGACGTACCGAGCTGGCGAGGCACGAGACGAGGTTGTGGTGGGTCGCGAGGCTGCGCAGGGGCCTTTACTGCTCTGTTGAGGAGGGAGATGTCGCCGTGGGGACTGTCTGGTGGTTTCTTTGGCTGAGGAGATGGTGACGGTGATGAGTTCCTATTAAATACGTGAAATTCTGAGGTGCCAAGCGATGGCAAGTACAGCCCCGTCCCTGAGAGCGGCGCATCGGGGTGGTGCCCTGCAGGACAGGGAGCCTGTGCTCGGGGGGAGATGCCCAAAGCCCTCCGTCATCAGGAAGCTAAAGATCTTTCAGGCTTATGCTAAGATCGGTTATTTCCTCGAGGAAAAACCTGCATCCCAAAGTAAGCTGCAAGGAGGTGTCTTAAGATTTTTCGGGGAAAGGTGACACCACCAGGAAAAGCCCCCCCGCCATGAGCATCCCGCAGCCCAGCGAGCGGGGCACCTCTGGTGGGGCCGAGTCACAGCAACAGCGAGTTTTGACATTGCTAGAAAAAAACCAGCCCCGTAATGGTGCGTGCCGACGGCTGTCACAGGAAAGACTCGCTCCTTTCAGCGTCTTGCTGCTGCAAAATGCACTTTATACGAGACAAAAGGTCTCTTCTCAGGAGTCTGAATGGCTGTTCTTAGCTATTGACAAGCACGGAGTTCACAAAACAGGTTCTTCTTTCTTTTCGATAACAAACATAAATGTACCGTGATAAAGTCAAGGGAATATAGTAAGTTCTTACACAAGTAAATTTGTTTAATTTTGTTCGCAGACAACAGCGACGAAGAGATGCTGCAGCAAATGCCTCCCAGTGATAGAGTTTTGAGTGGGGAGAGAAAATGAGATTCTGTTTCTGAAAGGGGAGAGAGAGAGAGCGGGGCTTTGTGAAAGAAGAACAAATCTGAAAAGTGCTGCTTCTTCCCGTGTTGCTTTTTTTTATGCTCAGATACGAACACAGGGAATGACAGTGGAAGCTGCAGCTGGAGAGGGCACTAGGGGTCACCCCTGTCTTATCTATGCCATCTGGATTCAATTCTGAAGTAAGACAAATAACCTGGTAGGAAGCAAAGCCAAGCTATTCTGATCTTTTTCTTTCTTTCTTTCTTTCTTTCTTTCTTTCTTTCTTTCTTTCTTTCTTTCTTTCTTTTTTCCTTTCTTCCTTTCTTCCTTTCTTTCTTTCCTCCTTCCTTTCTTCCTTCCTTTCTTTCTTCCTTTCTTTCTTCCTTCCTTTCCTCCTTCCTTCCTTTCTTCCTTCCTTTCTTTCTTCCTTTCTTTCTTCCTTCCTTTCCTCCTTCCTTCCTTTCTTCCTTCCTTTCCTCCTTCCTTTCTTTCTTCCTTCCTTTATTCCTTCCTTTCCTCCTTCCTTTCTTTCTTCCTTTCTTTCTTCCTTTCTTTCTTCCTTCCTTTCCTCCTTCCTTTCTTCCTTCCTTTCTTTCTTCCTTTCTTTCTTCCTTTCTTTCTTTCTTCCTTCCTTCCTTTCTTCCTTCCTTCCTTCCTTCCTTCCTTTCTTTCTTTCTTCCTTTCTTTCTTCCTTCCTTCCTTCCTTCCTTCCTTCCTTCCTTCCTTCCTTCCTTCCTTCCTTCCTTCCTTCCTTCCTTCCTTTCTCTCTTTCTTTCTTTCTTCCTTTCTTCCTTCCTTTCTTCCTTCCTTCCTTCCTTTCTTCCTTCCTTTTTTGTGGGTCAGACAGCTTGTATTTCATGTCTTCATTTTCTCCTCCTGCCCACCCGCTGTCTGTCTCTTCCTTACAACACGCCCCGGGGAAGCCTGTGGGACGCAGCCGGGGAGGATGCTCTAGAAGCCGGGGAGTTGCACCAAAAATTCCCTGCTCGCAGCTCCCGGTTATTTAGAGCAAAGGTTAAGGAAAATCGCGAACGCCAAGCCAGGCGGGCAGAATCGCAGATCAGCCTTGGCATGTTCCTGCAAGTACCGCAGGGCGAACTGATCGCTGCAGGGAACAGCACCCTCGTAGGCCAGAGCGTGACTCCTGAGCCGCTTTGCTCTGCCGACAGCCCTCTGTCTGAAGGTCCTTCTCCCGCTGCTTCTCCCCTCCCTGATGTCTCATGAAACTGCGTCAGGAGGAGGATTGGGCATCTGGGTTGCGAAAAGAATTGCAAATCCTCTTCTTTGAGGCTTTTTTTTTTTTTTTTGTCCGCGTGACCAGGAAGTAACCACTTGATGTGGGCTGAATCTGCTGTCTGCGCGTTGGAATAGCGCGTTTTAAGGTGGGATGCAAGGGAGAAAAAGTATTCCCTTCCTGAGGCAGATGATTTCTCTGGAGACAGACAGGCTTCCAGGCACACAAGACCTGGTGAAGAGGTTGCACCCCCTGCCAGCCCGCCATTTTTTAGCTATAGTAGTTGATTCTGCAAGATGCAGATTCCCTTTTCCCCACAGATGGTAAATCGTGGTGGGTTTTGTTGCATGATATTGCGGAAGTTGAAAGTTCACATGAACTCGAAACCTGACCGGACAGTTTAGTGAAAGAAATAGCTGTCAGGCGCTGTACAATTGCAAAGATAGCACTTTGGGCTTGGAATGTCCCTTGCTCGCCAATCCCTGGAGACAGGGAGAGTCCCGCAGAAGTTCCTCCATAACCATCCCCCGCTTGCCTACTCTTTCCTAAGCATCAGCTACAATTCCCTTGGGATGGCACCTTGGGATCAGATGGTGTTCAGCCTCACCTGGCACACACGATATGCGCACTTGCAGCCCAGAAAGCCAACCGCATCAAAAGCAGCATGGCCAGCAGGACGAGGGAGGTGATTCTGAGACCCCACCTGGAGCACTGTGTCCAGCTCTGGAGCCCTCAGCGCAAGAAGGACATGGAGCTGTTGGAGCGGGTCCAGAGGAGGCCACAAGGATGCTCAGAGGGCTGGAGCCCCTCTGCTGTGAGGACAGGCTGAGAGAGCTGGGGGGGGTTCAGCCTGGAGAAGAGAAGGCTCCGGGGAGACCTTAGAGCCCCTTCCAGTCCCTAAAGGGGCTACAGGAAAGCTGGGGAGGGACTCTGGATCAGGGAGGGGAGTGATAGGACGAGGGGTAATGGTTTTAAACTGAAAGAGGGGAGATTTAGATGAGATCTCAGGAAGAAATTCTTTGCTGTGAGGGTGGAGAGCCCCTGGCCCAGGTTGCCCAGAGAAGCTGTGGCTGCCCCATCCCTGGAGGGGTTCAAGGCCAGGTTGGACGGGGCTTGGAGCAACCTGGTCTGGTGGGAGGTGTCCCTGCCCAGGGCAGGGGGGTGGCACTGGATGGGCTTTAAGCTCCCTTCTAACCCGAACCATTCTATGGTTCTATGATTTTATGATAACACGAGAACAGATATATATTCATCCCCGCGATGATCAAGCTCCATGGAGTGCGTGACTGCCCGGACTGTTTCCGGAGCAGTGTGCGGGCAAATTGAGACTCATAGCCCAAGCGAGAGCATCGGGGCAGGCAGGACACGTCCGTCTGTCCTGCTTTCTCCTGCCAGCTCCAGGCCTGGCCATCAGCTGCGTGTCAGCTCCGAGCTCCTTCGGTGTCAGCTCAGGTGGATGTGGGCTGCGGGTGCGCTGCCATCCAAAGGTGGGGGAGTTCTCCGGCTCCCAATTTTAGGATTTTATGTAACATCCAGCTTATGTAAGCTTTTGTCTGTTACCTAAATGGGTGGAGCGTGTCTTGCTTAGATTCCTCGCTAGAGAAACGCTCGTTACTTAACCCTTACTCAAGTGCTCGTTGCATACGTGAAGAATATTTTAGTTAGTTCCTTTCCTGTTGCTAATAATAACGTGTCGACTTGACAACCTGTTATGGACAAGTGATAAAACATGTAATTCACCATTTAATGAAGTGCATCTCAGAACACATGAGGAACAGTGCTGCTGAGGTAGCTGAGGGAAAAACGAGGCAAACCCCAAACCCTGGCCCCGGGTTGTATCTTGCTTTCTTCTTGCTCCCCCCTGGGAGGGGACAGTTTGGGGGTGCTGGCAGGGGAGGAAGGATGGTTCAGGCTTGCCAGGATGGCTTGGGTACCCAGTGTTGGTAGAAAAAAACCCTCGTCTTCAGCACAGCCAGGGTTGCACCCAGCATCGGTTCCCAGGTGGAGAGAAAGGGGAGCATCACTGAGCATCACCTGCGCATCAATGAGAACCCAGCAGGCTGGTGTCCCCATCCCAAAGCTGCTTTGCACCCCAGGGAGGTCACACCGGTCTCTGCGGTTAATTAAATGCCTTGCCAGACCCAGGCTCCAGTTCTCCAGCAGGTAAAGGTGGGTCGTACCCCCCTGCGTGGGAATGGTAAGGCATGAAAAGCTGCCAGGTGCTCGGATGCTGCGGCAGAGAGGACCATGCGTATTGTTTTCAGATGGACTTGTTGAGCTCACTCCAACCTGGCATTCACGCTACCGTAGGGCTTTAAATAGAAAAGACAGTATGTGTCTTAGCTTAACAGCAGAAGGAGACGGTTCGCACTCTCTCCTTCCTCCACATACTGTGCTTCATATACTGACGTGCTTGGCATTCCTTTACATTTTGTGAATTGCTGGGGAAAAAAAAAAACACCTCCTTTTTTTAAATTTTTTTCCCTCTTCTTTCCCTTAAAGCCGTGCCTTGCCCCGCAGCCCCTGTCCCTCGGCGGCGGCATGGGGCAGCTGCCACACGGTGGCATCCAGGTATCTTGCCAGGGAGCAAACCTCCAGGGTGGGAGGGGTTGGGGTTGGGTTTTTCCTGCCCAAAAGTGACTTTACAATACAAGAACTACTGTATAATTTTAGCTCTGAGGCCCGTTTCTGTCCCCTGAGGCTCTTCAGGGGTGACGCAGATCGGAGATGCACCGCTGCAGGGAAGATCAAGCTAGAGGTGGTATCTCATGTTTTATTCCCTACATATATTATATTATTTTCATATTTTTTTTAGCTTTTCATTTACTAATTTAATTCACCCCCTCCTTGAGAGGATGAAAAAAAAAACCAACCAAAAACCCAACTAAACCCAAACAGCGAGAGCTTTGTTTTTGTTTCCATGGGAATCCTGCGAGAGGGGGAGAGTGCGAAAGAAAACTGAAATATTCTGGCCAAATCCGGGAAGATTTGGATCCCGAGCAGCCCCCAGGCTGTCTCGGAGCATCTCACATCCAGGGGTCCCACTGTCCCCTGGCTGCGCAGGCAGGGAGGACCGGGATGGAGATGCTGCTGTGTCATGGGGAGCATTCCTGTGCTGCGGAGCTGTGCCAGAAAAAGCAATTTGGGTGGGAGAAGATATGCCTACAACTCCCAGGAGGCACCGTGGCCGAGTCAGGCCGTCATGTTCAAGTGCCTGTCATCAAAACTTCCTCCCCAGCCTCTTCCTCCAAAGTTAGGAGGACAATTGCGGTCCTTGAAGGGGGAAGGAAAAAAAAATAATAAGTAGCTGACAATGTGATTTCCGCAAACACACCCCACCCCCCCACCCCCCCCCCCTTTTCCTTTTGGAATCCTGGTCTTATGGGACAAAACAATAAAAATTGCTTTTTTGGTGCGTGCATGTGGCTTAATGCCTGTTGGCCCACGTTAGGTGGTCTCGGGGCTGCTCCATCCTTGGCAGCATCACCAGGGGCTGCCCCGGCGCAGAACCCGGGGGGTTCTCCTGGGGTGTCTGGTGCACACGTCCGTGGGGCTCCATCCGCCCGCTGCGGGTGTTGTGGTGGTCTTGGCAGTTGGATCCCGGCAGTGTTCTGCCCCATCCCTCTGTGCACCTCATGGGAGCACCTTCAGGTTCTTTCTCGTTGCACTGCTCTGAAATGGCTACAGCAAAACACATTTCCAGCTCCTAGTGAGGTGACACACAGGGCGCAACCACCCTGTTGTCCTAAAGAGCTGCAGAGTCGCTGCGGAATGTGGCAAGTGAATGACCATTTGAAAACCTGGCAGAGGAGTGGCAGAACCACCACCACTCGCAGACCTGTTGCTCTACAGGCAGTACGGCTTCAGCAGAGGTTATGGATAGGGTGCAGGAGCAGGAGGCATGGTGGTGTCCCGTGCTGGAGCTTGCAAGCCTCGTGAGATGCCAAAGCCAGCCTTCATCTCACCGCCGGGCAATGCAGCCTCTTCCTCCCTCCCCTGGGGCTTTGCAGGCTCCTTCCCAGATGGGACCCAACTGGGGGAAAAATCACCCGCCAGTTTTTCCCCTATCATAAAATAGAATCATAGAACGGTTAGAGTTGGAAGGGAGCTTAAAGATCACCTAGTTCCACCCCCCTGCCCTGGGCAGGGACACCTCCCACTAGACCAGGTTGCTCCAAGCCCCGTCCAACCTGGCCTTGAACGCCTCCAGGGATGGGGCAGCCACAACTTCTTTGCAGAAGCACCAGCATCACCCGCGCTCGGGGCCAGGAAGCATCCGTGTGGCTAAAAGGGAAATATAAGGAGGAAAAATGTCCTGCAGGTTGTCTGCAGACCTGAAGGACAGGCAGAGGACTGCTCAACTCCAGCAACTGATGGTTTGTTTGCTTGGTTTTGCCACCTGTGATACCTCACCTAACCAGGAATGTGTCGGTTGCTGTGAACGGTATCAGTTGAAATGCCGCCTTTCCCCCTGTTTGTGTTTGTGATGCCAAGTGGTGACCGAGATGGAGGGTGAGGTCCTTATTAAAAAAAAAAAAAAAAAAATCGCTTTTTCTTTTCCTGGGTTATCTTTCAGCTGTTGGATCCGGTTTGGTGTGCAGCAGCAAAGGCTCTTAGTCCTCAAAAAGCCCTTCTGCAGATGCCTCTATGTGCCTCACGTATCCCCGCTTTTGGCCAGCTCATTACGCATGACAATGGAAAATTTCAAAGAGGAGAAAAAACATGAATGAAGTGCAACTAAGTAAAGTTTAAAAAAAGATTCCTAATTGTTTGGACGGCCGCATCTGGAGGGTAGTGGTCAACCCCTCCAGATGGAGGTTGGTGACAAGTGGTGTCCCTCAGGGGTCCATCCTGGGAGCAGTTCAATATCTTCATCAGCGACACAGACAGTGGGATCAAGTGCACCTTCAGCAAGTTTGCGGACGACACCAAGCTGAGTGGTGCAGTTGACATGCCTGAGGGATGGGATGCCATCCAGAGGGACCTGGAGAGGCTTGAGAAGTGTGATTCTTATGAGGTTTTAACAAGGCCAAGTGCAGAGTCCTGCACCTGGGTCAGGGCAAACCGCAGTATCAATATGGGCTGGGGGATGAAGGGATTGAGAGCAGCCCTGCCAAGAAGGACTTGAGGGTGCTGGTGGATGAAAAGCTGGACGTGAACCAGCACCATGCGCTTGCAGCCCAGAAAGCCAACCGTATCCTGGTCTGCATCCAAAGCAGCGTGGCCAGAAGGGCGAAGGAGGGGATTCTGCCCCTCTGCTCCGCTCCGGTGAGACCCCACCTGGAGCACTGTGTCCAGCTCTGGGGCCCTCAGCACAAGAAGGACACGGAGCTGTTGGAGCAGGTCCAGAGGAGGCCACGAAGATGATCAAAGGGCTGGAGCCCCTCTGCTGTGAGGACAGGCTGAGAGAGCTGGGGGGGTTCAGCCTGGAGAAGAGAAGGCTCCAGGGAGACCTTAGAGCCCCTTCCAGACCCTGAAGGGGGCTACAGGAAAGATGGGGACAGAGTTTTTAGCAGGGCCTGTTGCAACAGGACGAGGGGTCATGGTTTTAAACTAAAAGAGGGAAGATTTAGACTAGATATAGGGAAGAAATTTTTTACAACGAGGGTGGTGAAACCCTGGCCCAGGTTGCCCAGAGAGGTGGTCGATGCCCCATCCCTGAAAATATTCCAGGTCAGGTTGAACGGGGCTCTGAGCAACCTGGTCTAGTTGAAGATGCCCCTGCTCATGGTGGGGGGGTTGGACTAGATGGCCTTTAAAGGTCCCTTCCAGCCTATGATTTACTATTCTATGATTTACACCTTGGTTTTACAGACTGCAGCGGCATCGGTCGATCCCCGTGTGACTGCCCCGCAGCGCACTCTTTGCACCAGCATCTCCTCTTAAACGAGAAAACTCCACACCCCCTGTGACAGCAGTAAGTGTCCTTGGAAGTTCCAAAAGATCAAAAAGCAGGTGGGAACAGAGAACCAAAGAAACCCCGACAGACAATACTGTGTTTCTTCAGAGCTCGAGATATTTTTGAAGGTATGTGCCAAGTATCCACTTTATGAATTGCCTCTGGGACGGGGGGAGGTTATGGGAAGTGTAGCAAATTGCTGATGGACACAATGGCATTTCTCCTGGATGAGATGATAGCTGTGGGTGGAGAACGTGCTCTGTTGTGGCGCTTGGGGAGGGGAACTGTGCTACGTAGAGGCCAAAATGCTCATCGAGAGCGTCTGCTCTCTGCTGCTGCTGGTCCAGCCCTGCTCACAGCCGCTGCCAAAATAAACCTGGCAGCAGAGAAATTAAATACGCATTAACTGAGCTAAGGTTTATGGATTTGTAAAGGTTTGCCAGAATTCAGGCAGCCCGCTGCATGGGTGATGAGCGCTGAAATGAGCGCTGGGCGGGTGGGCAGGGGTTTGTCTGCGGAAACGTTCTTCTCTGTGTCTGAGATGTCCCCTCTCTTCGCCAACGTGCTCGGAGAGGTTTGCGGAGATGGGAGATGGCGATGGTCCCCTGCTGACCTCCTGCCCGAGGAAGCTGTGGGCTTAGCAGAGGTGGGGCTGGAAGGACGGCAGAGATGGGGCATCCCGGGCAGGCGGGTGCCCTGAAGGATGCCCAAGGATGCCTCACATGCCGTCTCTCCACCAGCTCCCATCCCATCTGCTGGCGTAAGCATGAAACCTCTCTTCAGTGTGGGGTAACGTGTCCTTCTCGAGACGGCTTTGCCCACTTTTTGGGGTGGAAAGGTGATGCCAGTGATACAGGGTGACTTTCCGTATTTCCCGTTGCCCCTGTTCTTTGCAGCAGAGTTCCACCCTGCTTTTCTCCGTTGCTTTGTTCTCTCGTGACGCTGTGCGTTAGAAATGTCCGCGCTGTCTTTTTCCTTGCCCAACACAGCCGGCACCGGTGAGCCACCCTGACTCACGGCTCTCGGTAGGTGCTGAGCGTAGCAGTGTTGCGGCTCGACGCCGTGAGTCGAAGGAAGCCGTGTTGCAATGCGATGGGGAACCCACCTTAGATTTCTCAGTTTGATTTTTAAACACGAAGCACATCACTCATGCCGGTTTAAGCCATTGGTAAGCCAAGTCATAGCAAACCCAGTGTAAAGGAGCTAAGCCGACGTGCTGCAGGTGTGCCCAGAAACAAAGCAGGTCTTCTTCTAGTGGAGAAGGTGGAGATGCTTCAATATTGCACTGCCAGAGCAGGGGTCGGGTCTGTCTCTGTGTTAGCAGTGACCAAAGTTGGGTTATTTATCTCATGTAAATTTGAGGACCAATGTTTCAGTTCCTCACCATTAAAAAAAAAAAAAAAAGTCCTTTAAGGAAGAAAAAAAAACCCAACACAACAATCACATTGAAATCTGGCTCTAGAGACAGAAGCGGAAACACTGAATACCCTGGAAAAAGTCACCAAGATGTCCCCCATGCAGCTGTGGTGGTGGGAGCTGTAGGAAACAGAAACCCACCAGGTTTCAGGCATTTCACCAGCACGCCAGCGTGCAAGACTGTGTTACAGCCATTTAACGTATGGAGCATTTTTGCTTCTCCGCTTGTTGGCTCGACGCTTCCATAGGCACTGAATTTTTCTTCCCCTCTCGCTAAAAAATCTGCTTCCTTGCATATTAAAAAGGGCGTATGGGAAGTAACAAAGTAACATGAAAAACGCAGGCAAGTACTGCTCAGTACAAACAATATGTGACCATAATTATTAGGATGTCTTAGGCTAAAAATAACACCGCGTGTGTACTTAATTCATTGTTCATTTGCACTGACTTTCCCCCCCCCCCCCCCCCACCGTTTGTTCCCCACACCAAATGCGATTTCTGGGCAGCGGTAGGGGAAAACTGACTTCTCCCTGTCGAAGGAATGGGGTTTGTGTGAGCAAGGTCCAAAAGGGGGGGAAAATTGTGCTCCCTGCGAGAGCTGCGTTTGCGTGAGAGCGGAGCAGATCGCTGGAGCCCCTGCACTTGCAGGGCTGCGAAGTGGAAATAAAAAAGCTGACTTTCTCCTCACCCTTAACAGCTCGTTTCCTTATTTATTTTTTTTTTTTTTTTCCCCCTCTCTAATGAGGCGCCCACCATAAGAAGAGGGCAGCACCCATTCCACCACCCTGCCCTCTCCCTCCACCCTTCCTGCCCGCATCCCAATAGTCTCCTTAACTCGCGGGGAGTGGTTTTCCCTTAATTAGCAAGTGCTCATAGGCTGGAGTGCCTTGTGGGCTGGCTTGGGCTGCCTTTTGCCTGTTTTTTTTCGGTGGTGGCGGTGGCTGGAGGGGGACGACCCGAGCCTGGATGCTGGAGCCGGGGCTGCGGGGCGGCTCCTCGGCGGTGCGGGACCGGCCCGGGGCTTCTTCGGGGAGTGGGGGAAGAAAAAAAAAAACAAACAACAACCAAGCCTTGCCGGTTGTTAACAACACCATGAGGCACCCGCTTCCACGGGGGCAGGAGGTTGGTAGAGGGGAAAAAAAAAAAAACCAAACAAACCCCGGAGCGGCCGGTGGTTTGCGGGGCGGTCGCGTCCCCGTCGGGGGTGGGGGGAGGCTGGTGCGCTCCCCGGGCTGCCCCGGCTCGGGTTTGGGGGAGAAAAAGGGCGAATAGTTAAAAGACAGGGCGCTTATTTTCAAGTTCATCCCCTGCTTGGGTTCCTCGCTGAGGCCGGGCGGCGAACTTCGCCAGTGGGAGGTGTTTATCAGCCCTGCAGGACATACTTGGGATGATTTACTAATTTTTCATGCTTTGAAATGGGTAGGTTTGGATCCAGCGAGGCTGATGAGCCCTGGGCTGGGCTGGAGTCAGCCGTGTGTGTGTGTATGGGAGCTCTGGGTCGGGGAATTCGGCAGCTTTAGGTTTGCTGTGAACCTCGGTGTTTCTGGGGTGCGTTTGGCTGGTTTCTCCAAAGCTGGTGAAACTGTGGCTCTGCCCCGTCCCTTTTAGCAGCCACCCTTTCGGGTGGGACATGGGAAAAACCTGAGAGTTTCCCAACGCGCTGGCGGCTGGCTGACACAACCCGTTCCGCTGAGCTGCCAGCTCGGTTTCTTGCAATGAAAGCCCTCTTCTGCCTGTTGCTATTTTTCTTTACTTGGCGCGATGCTCTTTGTTGGTATAGGAGGCTGCTCTTTGGAAATCTTCAGCCCCCAAACCGCCTCCGATCTGGCCTGGGCAAGGATTCAAGCCGGTGCAGCTCCGTTGACTCTGGGAGCGTTTTGCCTGCGCGGTCAGGGCTGTCACGGGCTCTCTGTACCCAGCAGGACAATGCCTGTTGTGTGCCCAGGTCTACGTGGTCTCCTAAATCCCTCCTTTAAGTAAATCTGCACGGTGCCTCTGAAGTCAGTCGGGTTCGGTGGCTGTTTGGGGGACAGACACCGGTGTTTGGGGGACAGACACCGGTAGATGAATTGGGTGGACGAAGCTCTGCCGGTTTGACGTTCCTGTGAAGATCGTGAGCAATGGGATGTCACGGCGAGGCTGGCACATCCATGGCCGCTGGGACAAACGCTCTCTGTGTGCGTACAGCGTTGTGTTTCGTAGCTGCCTGTGTTTGCAGCTCGGGGCGGGGGGGGGGAATCTCAGTTTCGAGTGTCTTTAATCGCTCAAGAATTTGTGTTTTCCTTCCCGTGCTGTCTCTGGCATTTGATAGCGTGAGCTCATGCCAGAGGCTCGCAGGTAACCAGGGAACTTAATCTCTGACCGCCTCTTCTCACGATGCTCGCAGGAGCGTTGGCTCTGCGGCTTGGGTCTTGCGGCCAAATCCTGCCCAGCTTGGCCAGGAGTTGGGAAGCTCCGAGTTTAAGCCCTTGGGCCTCCCCTTCCTTTTCAGCTTGTCATCGCCCTGCACTGTATTTGCTATGAATATCCAGAAAGTCCCTTCCGTGGGGGTAAGCGTCACCGTGTGATGCTCAGCGCTGCCCAGGGATGCTGGGGTGGCTGGTCCCTGCCCAGGGGATGGATGCTGAGCACCGCTGGGGGATGGCGGCCGCAGCCCACCTTGTGCAGCCACCCTGCCCTGTGCTCGCCTGCGGCTGGAAGGGGCCTTCCCGCTGTCCTTTTGCTGTGAAATACCACCAAACCTGCAAAATTCAGGTTTTTTTTCTGACTGAGCCCCAGACTTGGCCAGAGCTTCCTGGGGGAGAGGGTCGAGATTTATCAAAACAGGCTGGGGAAAAACCCAGGCTCCTCTAAAAAGACCTGTGAAAATGTACAAAGATTCCTGTAGGCTGTGATTCAGCTAATTAAATGAAAGTTCGAGAGGTACACTTTTTTTTTTGCCAAGATTTAACTTTCCTACTTAGAGAAGATTGAAGGATATCACTTAAAAATCCGTTTTCACACCTGATTTTGTCCAGATACATAAACATCCTCCTCTTCAGGATTATTGAAAATTAGCGTTGAGACTCCGGTCTTGCTGGAACAGACTTAATGAAGTGCCTTCTCCTGGGGGCTGCGATGCTTTTTTTATTTTTGAGAGGCTTGAAATCCTGCCACAAATAATGCTGTTGCTGGCAGGTGTCTCCTGAGCTCTCGCAGCTGAGGAAGAGTTTTCTGGGATCAGGGTTGCAGCTTCTTTAAACTGCTGAAGAGACACGTATATAAATAAAAACCTAAGCGCTAGGTGGGTAATCTTTGCGGGTGAAATGGTTCTTTCGTGAAGCGGGCTGAAATCCCGTGCCTCACCTAGAATTTTTTTTACTACTTTTCTTACAAGTAGCAAAGTGTAAAGGCTTGTGTCAACTCGACATTGTTGTCCCCTGTAATTTGTGGAGTGCTCTTTAGACTGCAGGTGTGTCTGCAGTAAAGGAAAGATCCCGTGTTTACAGTGAGTCCACTCTCGAGATTTGAGAAATCTCTTCCTTGATAAATCATGCGAAGGAGTGCAGCTGAGTCTCCTCTGTCAGTTAGTTGTGAACTGAACTCGGGTTTTTACGGTTATTCCCTCTCTGGTAATTGATTTAAAGCGAGTTAGCAAATCTTCAGGGAAAGAATCGTCAGGGGAATGCACTTAACTGCCAGCGTTGCCAGAAATTTTATTCCCTTGAAACGAAATCATAAAGAAGATATCGGTTAGTAATGTTCAAACAGGCTTCTAGATCTATGTTCTCTGTCTCTACCTAAGGAAAATGCCAAAGGAGAAGCTCGGTCTGTGGAATAACCGAAGGCCCGGGGTAGTGCAGGGAGCCATGGCGCTCTGTTGCAAGAGGCTCCCCTCTCTTGCTGCCTTTGTTGCAAACAGGTGGTTCCTTAATTTCACATTGAAACAGCTAATTTGTAGTGAGTCAGTTAAAAAAAAAAAAAACTAATTAAAAAAAAGTTTGAGAGGGAACGAGCGTTGTACAGTGTCCTTGAATCTGTTTATAATAGAGCTGAGGAAGCAATTTGATTTATTTTTTTTTTTTCCTGGGTGTTTAGTTGCTGGAGTGTCTAATGTCAGCGGGCACCTGGCCTTCGCTGAGGCTGAGGAGGGCGAGAAGGAACATTTCATGCCTCTTCCTCCTATTGTCTGGCTGACAATTGGTGGTGTGTTTTTTAACTTGCTCTCACATGCCCTGGAAACTCCTGCCGGGACCGGGAGAGATTTGGTCACGGCCATGTGTCTGACGGAAGCTGGGGTTGGGTTCTTTTTTTCTTTCCCTTCGCAAAACTGTGGCCAACCTTTCTTTTTTTTTTTTTTTTTTTTTTTACCAAAAAGAAGTTTTTTTTCCTGGTCTTTATTCAGGTGCTGCTTGCCATGCTTTTTCTGCGCTCTGAGGTGTGGGATGTGTGAGTAGCTGGCACTCGGCCTGGCTTCTTTGCAGCGGGCTGTGCGGGGCCAGACCTTGGCAATGCATATATATTATCAATTTAATTTTTTTGCTTATATATATATATAAAAATAGATTTTTTTTTAACATTTAGTCAGGTGCCCCTGCTTTGCTGCTCACCATCATGGACTCGTGAGCGTCTGCCAGATGCACATTCCAGCTCCGCCTGTGCAGACACCCTGGAAAGCAGAAGGGTGGTGGAGGGATCGCGGGGTGGGGGGGGGGGGAAAACGCTCAGCTTGCCAACTTTGCTTTCCAAAATAATTTGCCGTGCTGCTTCCCCACCTGCTTGGCACAGGGTGGCAGGAGGCAGCCGTCGCCCCTGGGGCAGGGGACGTGTACCCTTACCCTGGCTTCTGGGGGGAGCAAACGGGAGGGAAAGGTGGATTTGCAGATCATGAGTTTTATTTATATATGTATGTCTTCAGGATTCAGAGTTTTTTTCTCTGTTTCCATGCAATAATAGTGGGAGGTATGTAATCGCTGGGGTCAGCGTGGAGTGCCGTCGCCGCTGCCCCGGGCGCTTCGCACATCCCTCGCTCCTTCTGCCCACGCGCTGCGCTGGCGTTTGGTGCTTTCCAGATCCTAAAAGCCGATAAACACCAAAACCTGGGGATTTACGTAACGAAGTGGGAGCGGGGCTGGTGTCTGGCAGACAGCTCGCCTGCGCTGGGGTGCCACGTCCCCCGGGCACCCATCTGCTGGCGCGGGGATGGGGGGAGAAGCTGTCTGGTGGCTGCTGCCGCCGGGATGGTGCCGGGCATCCCCCCGCCACGTGCTGCATCCTCGCCAGGGGAGGAGAGGAAGCCACGCACCCCGGCAGGGGGGCAAATGTGGCCTCTGAGAATAAAAACTTGTAATTTAAAACCATCTCCGGCCCCCACGAATCTAAACAGACGCTAGTTGAGGGGAAAACTTGCTAAAAAGGGGTTGGGAAGGGGATGGAGCAACTCGCAGAAGGACTTGGTGCCGCTCCGGCAGCGAGCGTGGCATGCTGGCAGGGTGACAGCACTGCATGTGGTCAGGTTTTATTGCCAAAAAAAAGAGGTGCGGGATTTTAATATCGATATAATGACCTCGAGATAGCAATCTTATCGGGCTAATGTGCTTGCTTTGCTGCCAAGAAAATGTGTCCGAGAGCGGGGCTGGGTGGGAATGAACCCGGCAGCGTCTCCTTGGCTCGTGTCCCCTCATCGGCACCGAAGCTGGCGGCGGCCACATGCGGCGTTCGCACCTCCGTGCTCTTCGTTTGATCGTGTTTCTGCAACCGTGTTCCCTTAAAACTTCCCCTTTGCGCTCTGGGGACGCAGCGCTGGCCGTATTGAGCTCCAGCAAACAAAACTGTGCTTCACCTCTAGTAGGGTTTGGCAGCGGAGCAGCCAGTCTGTATTAGTTATCTTAGCGTAATAACGTTGTCTCTCCCTCCTCCATCCCTTTTTTCTGGCAGAGAAGGCATGGATAAAATAAGAAATGGTCCTCTGCCCTGAGGGACTGACTGACCAGGGAGAAAGGCTGTAATAAGAATGCCACGTGGATGGTGATGGGGCGGGTGTTTTGTGGAAGAGAAAGAGCATCCCTCCGTTGCCTGCCCTGGGCAAGCTGGGGTGGGGTTTAGGAAGCCTCGGCGAGGTGGGAGCAGAGCTGAAGGATGGAGGGGATGGAAAACCTCATCCCTACTTGCAGATTCGCTCAAAATACAGTCTTTTTCCCTTAGGCGTGGAGTCCTGTTTGGGCTCTGCTGACAGCAGCAAATGTTCAGAATATTCATGGTGTTGAGAGTTATTTTCCTGGTTTACACCTCTGGTGGTGGTGGAAGAATTAAACTGTAATTTCCCTGATCGCGTTGTTCAGGTCAAGCTGTGAGTGGGCCCGATTCCTGTCTTAAATTTGTATTTCTGTCGGTGCAATGAGCCTCACATGTGCATCCATCATGAGGGCTTTTTTGTCAAATAAGATAAACCCACTGATAAACACCTGGTGCTCTCCTGGGCTCCTCCAGGGCTGGCGGGGGGACCCCGGTGCTGTTCCTTGTCTCTGAGGGGGTGTTTGCAGCTTCTTCACCGTGGTCCAGGCACAGAGGGACCGCTCTTCTCCGGGACAAGCGTCCCGTCCCGGCGCCCCGCGACAAAAGGCGGTGACAGAGTGACAGGCAGACAATGTCCCACAGAGCGCACTCAGATGGCCTCTGTCCCAGCGGGTGATTCGCAGCCAGTTGGTGTTTCGGGACTTGCTTCTGGGCTCTCCTCCCATCAGGGTCCCACCGGTGGCATCCCCCGGGGCTCCTCCGTGCCGCTGGCACTGACACATCCCCAAGCTGCTTCCCAGAAACTTCACCCATTTTACCAGCCGGATTTGGGGGAGGATTTCTTAAATCAGAAATCCTTATTTCTTGTTTTTTCCCCTAGTTTTTACCCCCCCCCCCCCCCACCTCCAGAAGAACGCAGCCCTCGGATCAGGTGCACCTCGCCGCAGGGGCTTCCCTGGCCGCCAGCCGGGCTGACTCCTGCGGGCAGCCTCCGGGGATCCCCGCTGTAAAAGTAAACCAGCAAGAGTAATTAATTGCACGTTTCCCCCACTTTCAGTAGCCTGGGGTGTTGTGGCCACGGCAGAACCTCATTACTGTGCCCCACTCCCTGGCTAAAGGCAACCTCGCTGTTTTGGTTTTTTCTCTTTTTTTCTTTTTTACCTGCAAGAGGTAAAACCAGTGGATGTTTTGGCCCTGCGTTTTCTCTTTTTGTTCAGGTAAGATGCGGTTACACGATGCAGTTGGCTTTTCTGCACGAAGAATGCAGGTCTGCCTTGTTTGGTGTTTTCTTGGGTGCAGCGAGAAGCACCTGTGGGTGCTGGGGTCCCCCCATGGAGCTCAGCTGTCCCCTCTCTGGCACGGCTGAAGGGCTGCTGAAACCGTTCGGAGGGCAGGCAGCGCATCATATAGTCTTTGCAGAAAGAAGAGCTTTGGTCTCACTTTCCTCTTTTTCTCAATGTCTATTTATGTAGTCCCCATGAGATGTTCTGAAGTGTATTTTTCCATGACAGAGGTTTCCTGCAAATCGAGTTTTTTTTTTTTTTTCTTTTTTTTGCAAGGGTCCCACCCAGCGTTAAGCCTTACCAAGGAAGAATAGTAGATGACTCACGGTGGCTTTGAAATTTCTGCGGTTAGACCTGATCCTGCTGAGTTTTGGCAGCAATTATGGCAAACAAGCCATTTTGTTCACTGGGAGAAAGAACTGGCAAGGTGGGAACTGCTGTCTGAGCCTGTTCAGGGTTGGTTTTCTTTCCTCTTCCAAAGCCATTGCTTTTCTTTCTGCCAGACAGCTTTTTTGTAGGTGTAGAAAGCTGCCTGCAGACACCTTTCTGAGCAGCGCCGCTCCAGAAGCTCGCGGCAGCTGAGGGGAAAAATAATATTTCAGTTCTGTCGCGTGCTGCTGCCCACCTTGTGCTGAGGTCTGGAGGGTTAAGCTTGTAAGTTGTAACCTTAATGCTCTGATTTCCTCTAGGAACGGGTTGAAAAATACTGTACAGGAGTTCTCACGGAACGAGAAGGAGCCGCGGGGCATCTCTGGCTTGTCCAGGCGCCCGTGTTGCTTGTAAGGTGCTGGAGGTCTGGCTGCGGGAGAGCAACGAGGAGGCAGCTGAGGCTCGATCTGAGTTCAGACATGAGCATCATCTCCCACTGCCTGCCATCAATGTGCTTCTCTACTGGCTTGATGGAGGCATTTTTTTTTTTTCCCCTTCTCTGGGAAGGAAGAGAAAAAAATATATCCGAAGCATCCCTTTTGTTCTAAGGAAGCTGTCAGTATTGTCAATGTGTGTAAATGAGCTATTTTGCATAAGTTTGCAGGTGTTTAGTTGTATTTAAGCAAGAAACATAGAGGAGCTATTCTGTTTCTACAAGTTACTTCTTCGCAATGAGCGATTTTTCCATCGCGATTGCCTGGGTTCGGTCTCAGTTCAGCAGGTACCGACCTGAAACCTCAGCCCTTGTTCCAGGGTTACGCGTTAAATCAGAACTGAAGCTTTGTAGTTATTTGCTCATCCTTAATTCTGATAATCAGACACTTCAAGGTATAGAAAAATTAACTTTGCAGTAACTCAAGTACCCTGTGTCCTGAGTGCTGTCATGATCCCATGGAAGGTCGTATGGAGATCTCGTGGAGGTCTCATTGGGAGAGGCTGGTTCACAAAGCCACCTGAAGTCTTGGGGACAACGTCACCTCTGCCCTCTGAGTTCTGCTCACAGCTTCTCTTACTTACCTCTGGGACTTCCCCAGGCCAACTGTTTTCTTCTTGTAAACTAGAAGTTCTCAAATATTTGTTTTAACTGGCCAGGGAGAAGGAAAACGCATTTCTTGGGAGGCCTTCATGTTGTCCTAGATCCACAGATCCTGTTCATGAACTGGTAGAAGATTTCCAGGTGTGAAGGGGATGCGGAGGGCTGATGTTTGCCCATGTCGGTGCTTGCTTTTGGTCGTAGCAAAGGATAAGCAGCTGCTTTTGGAAATGTAGAACAGTAGCAGGCACGTGTTGTTGCTGGCTCTTTGGGCACGATGCCTTGTTGTGCAATGGGCACGTGGTGTAGGGTGTCCCGGCTTGATCGTGGGAGCTGAGACCATTGAGCGTTGTAGCTTTTGGGTACACTAAAGGATGGAAGCTGGCTGAGGATGGAGACGTCAAATTCTTGTGGAGTTTATTAGCCAGAATGCATGAAATGTCTTTAAAAGCATTACTCAAAATAAATAAATAGGGAGCTTCAGTTTGGAAAAGTGCTAAATCCAGGTTTGCAGACAGGGGTATGGGAGAACTTTGAGGCGATGTGAGTGTCTGCACCATGTCACGAGGCCTTGCACCAGTGTCCTGGGCAGGGACAGCGGGTGACAGTGCTCTCAGGATGGTGCTGGGTCCCATTTGGGATGGGGACGCAGTGGGATGCTGACTGAGGAGCTGTGACATCCCCTTGCTGGGACGGCTGGAGGTGTCCCCAGGGTGCTGCAGCTCCTCCTGCTCCCACCAACCTGATGTTCCTCCTGTGCTTTGGGTTCACCAATGTACATCCCCGACGCTGGGTGTGCAGGAAGCAAACAGCTTTGCAGAGGTTCATGTTCAGCGGGCACGGTGACAGGGTTCATTCACACCACCAGGAAGCCATGGCACAGGACAGCACCGTGTGATCACCTGCAGGGACCTGGGGGATGACCGGGGGGGGGGGACACACAGCAGCCATTGGTATGGCATGTTGGTCCCAGCCACACACCCTGTGCTTGGGGGGGGGCTTTCTGTAAGAGGGACAAAAGCAGCAACAAAACCTAGGTGGTGGTCACCATGTAGCAGTTGTCCTTGAAGGTGGGAGAGCCCCCGGGAAGCCACCATGGGAGGTGAGCCTGTGCCTTGAACCCCCCCAGGTAGGGGAGGGAGCTTGGCTGCAGCTCGAATGGGAGCTGTGGTGGTACCTTCCCGCTCCACCATGGCCTTCTGCTCGTGCCAACTGGGTTTTCTTTCCCCAGTTAAAACTATTTGATGAATTCCATTTAAAAAAAAAAAAATAAAAACCAAGACAACCGAAAAGACATTTTATCAAAGCAATAAGCTATCAGTAAAAATACGTGGTCTCAATCTGCTGCTCCTAGTTGCTGTGATACCCACAGAAATTTCTCATTTCTTTGAGCGAGTCGCGTCAAGGGGTCAACAAAGCGTTAGCGCCCTTCGTGTGCTTTTTGTGTGTGTTTTTTTTTAACGGCAGGAGGAGAAAAGCAAAATCACGTTCCCACTTCATGGAACTTGGCAATAAGCAGCGGGGTTGCAGCTGGAGTGAGGATGGGGATGTCTTGATACGTACCTGCGCTCTCTGCCTTTGATATAGAGCATCCATACGTGGGAGATCCTCTTGCAGTTGCCCAAATTCCTCCCTGAGCGTGGGCTGCGATGTTTTCCCTGGGTTTAGCTTTTCTGGCCAGAGTTATGTGAAGATCTGTAAGTGTTTGCATTTATCAGCTGCCATTGAACCCTGCCGTGGGATGGAGGTGCCGGGCTGCCTTCCAGCGTGCCTGCTCAGCTCCCAGCTGCCGAAATTCCCTGTGGAAACGCAGCTTGGCAGGTGGCGGTCGCTGGAGCAGCCGTGGCACCGGGAGATACCAGAATAGCGTTGAGTGATGTATAGGACATCAGCTGCGTAGACGCCTATACATTTAGATCATGAAAATATGCCCTGTATTTATATGACGTCTTCAACTATATATAAGAGCAGCAGCAATGCTTACCATCCCGCGGGCACCGCCGTGGTCCTTGTCACCTCTGATCGCTGTGGAGACGGTTACTGGCAGAATGCTTTGCCTTACGTTATCACCCTGGCGAGATTCTTGGTGTTAGGATTTTATATAAAGGTTTTATGGCCAAGCTCTGTGTGCCTGCCAGCACTCTGAAGTGCTGCGTCCTTTGATGTTCCTACTGTTTGTGCTCTTTAAAGCAGGTACTTTTTCCAGCCCCTCGTTTCCCTCAGCTCGAGACTCCCTTTGCCACCCTCTGGTGCGGGGTTTGGGGATGCTGAGATGGTGCTGATCCAAGGCGGTGTCAACCCTTTCCCTTTGCCATCCAGAGGGACCCTCACAGGCTTGAGGCCACGAAGATGCTGGGAGGGCTGGAGCCCCTCTGCTGTGAGGACAGGCTGAGAGAGCTGGGGGTGTTCGGCCTGGAGAAGAGAAGGCTCCGGGGAGACCTTAGAGCCCCTTCCAGTCCCTAAAGGGGCTCCAGGAGAGATGGGGAGGGACTCTGGATCAGGGAGTGGAGCCACAGGACGAGGGGGAATGGTTTTAAACTGAAAGAGGGGAGATTTAGATGAGATATTAGGAAGAAATTCCTTCCTGTGAGGGTGGTGAGCCCCTGGCCCAGGCTGCCCAGAGAAGCTGTGTCTGCCCCATCCCTGGAGGTGTTCAAGGCCAGGTTGGACGGGGCTTGGAGCAACCTGGGCTGGTGGGAGGTGTCCCTGCCCAGGGCAGGGGGGTGGCACTGGATGGGCTTTAAGGTCCCTTTCAACCCAAACCATTCTGGGATTCTCTGCAGCTACAGCACCAGTGGGTCTCTGGGGGTAGATAACCGAGTGCTGGAGGCTCTGGGCATCCCCTGTCCTGGCTTGCACGGGTGTTACACTCGGTGCCCCTGAGTTCAGGGGTGCAGAGCGTGTGTCGTGGCCGCATTAGAGGGTTCCTGGTGATCTGGGGGTTGAGCACAGCTCCTCGGAGGGTGCCCGGCACGAGGTGCTAGGCCTCTGTGCCCAAGGAATCCAAAACATGCCGATGAATACGTGTGCGAAGGGATGGCATTAATCACCAATAAATACCTAATGGAGGCAGCCCGGGGAGCCGGGGCGTGCTGCCGGGCAGGGGGGAGCGGGAGCCACAACAACCAGCACATCGGCCTGACATCAGGAGCTGCTGCTCATTGGGGATGTTTACATCTTGTTTTTTTTTTTTTCCTTCATGTCACTGTTCCGTAAAGCAAATAAAATGAGTCCTTGGGAAGGGCCTGACGCTTAGGCTGGTCCTGGGTGTGGGGAGAAATGCACCACGTTGGGGCCGGGGGGGGGGTGTGTGTGTTTCTGACTAAAGCAGTGGGTTAATCACCGGGTGATGATGGTTCTGACCAGTGATGACCAGTGCCTTACCTCACCCTTTCCCATCACCCGCCTGTTCCTTCAGTCGTGTGTTTTCTCTCACACCAGCGCTGGGGGACGGATGCTGCAGGAACCAGTAAGGGGGTACTGGAGGACCCAGAAGGGGCTCTACCCTGGTGTGGATAGCACAGCAGGGTCCTCCAGAGATTTACCTGCTATTTCCAGGCAATCCCAGTCTGGAAGCATCTCATCCCCTATTGCAAAACAGGGCATGAGGATTCCCATGACTTAGAGCTTTTCCTCCGGGCAGGCTGTGAGCCTCACGCGGAAAGGACTATGGAAATCAACGGAGCAGAACCAAGGAACCGCGCTGCAGTTATTAAAGCGGGAAGGGCTAATTGGTTGCTGCTTTTAGAGGTATTAGTATGAAATGTAGGAACTCTGTGAGAATAATTGTTTTGGAAACAGTGTTTTAAAATATTTTGGTTTTATCAGGACCGGGCCAAAGATAAGAAATTTAGGTCAGGACTGTGTCTGAACATGATGTTTGTTGTTGATTTGGGTATGTATTTCAGTACTTCTCCAGCTCCAGATCTTTCTAGGATGGGAACAATGCTTCTTTATTTTATTTATTTATTTTAGTCAAGGGTTGTTTTGTGTGCTTTAAAAAATAAACCCGAATTCTCTTGTGCTGTCCCTGTAGTATGAGCGTCCAGAAGGGCAGATTTTTAGGAGGTGTCTCCATGTGCCGTCCTGGCCGCTTGCCCATCCAAATAGCTTCCATGCGCTGAACGTAAGAGCAGGATTAAGTCATTGCTGACATTTTTGAACCTTCCCCCCCGCCCCGTCTTTTAACTTCATATTTAAGGAATGTAACGTGCTACCTGCCATCTATAAGAGCCCCTGGATTTTGATGAGCGTGGGAGGCTATGCTGAAAATAAAATCAGTGCGTGTCTTTTTTGCTTCATATGGGTCTGTGGTTTTCCTCGTCTGGAAAAGCAGGACCCTCTTTGCAGATGCTGGTGGGGATCCCAAGCCAAGGGGAAGTTTTTCTAGCTGCTTGGTGGAGGTCTGACGCCTGCCAGGACTGTGGAAGGAAGGTGTGCCAGGGTGGAAATCTGGGACTGGTGACAAGCCTGGCAAATAACTCCTTAAAAAGGCCTCTTGTCGCCGAGGGTATTTCTCCATGGAGTCGTCCAAAGCTGATTTTAGGTTTAAAATGTGATGAATTAGGAAATATTTACGTGGAAAAAGCTTCATCACCACCAGGCAGGGCAAATAGCTGTTGAGGGCATCATGCGTAGGATTTCCTTGGCGTCTGGTCTGGGCTCTCAGTGCCAGCGTGTCACCCAGGCCGCTGGCAGCAGCGGGAGGAGAGGGGAAGTTCATGGCTCAAGTCGTTTAGGTTTTGTTTTGGGTTGTGGGTTCTTTTTTTTTTTCTTTTAAATGACACCGTCTCATTGCCCTGTTTTAGCCTGAGCCCATCTGTTTTGCTCCGTGCAGCCACGGAGGCTCGCGTGGGTCCCGGCACCAGCACCGCCTGCGGGATAAAACCAACTATGGGAACAGAGGTGGCTTGTCCCAGCCTTTGACCCGAAGGTCACTGCACTGGGAGAGATGTCATGAGAACTGGAATGAGGGTAATTTTCAGGGATTATTAGCGTTCTCGCCGTGGGATGGGAGTTGATGTCAAGCATCAAACCCTGGGAGGTGTTAGCAGGAAATGCCTGTTTTTATGGACGTATTTTCTCTTTCCCTCCTCCCCTCTTTCCCAAATGAAGGCTTTGTGGCTTTCATAGCTCTGCGTGGTGCTTGTGGCATCGTAACCTCGTTAGGGAGCAGCAATTAGCTGAGCTTGTTGCAGATCTGTCACGATACATATTAGAGAATAAACTCGGCTGACCAAATTGTAGGTAGTCTGCGCTATTACCGCCTGCAGACGTTTTCACATCAGGACTCGAATGTCTTCAGAAGGCAGAACTGTTCATGAATATTTACTAAAATATGCATTTTCTGCCTTCCAGTTTCCATGCCTTTAAAGCCGTGCTTTTGTTGTCCTTTGCAGCAAGTAGAAAAAACACCGTTTCTTTAGCAAAGGCTGAGATTGTCGTATGAGCCCCTAAGTAATAACTTGGGGTTAAAGCATAACCAAAACGGCAAATAACAAAAATAGATACCAGGCTTGCGAAGTTGCAGGATTGAGCTAGGGGTGAGCGATACGTTCACAAGGGTTTAAGGATTAATATAGTTTATTTTGGGTTTTTATAGTCATTTTTCTGGTAGTTGCAACCTTGATTTTTGGTGCGGTGCTCTTTCCAACGTATATATTTCACTATTTCAAGAGGTTTGGGGCCCGCGTGCCGTGGGGGACAGCCAGGCAAAGGGAGCAGAGATCTGAAATTGTGCTTGGAAGAGGAAATATTAATCTGAAAACTAGGCTGGACAAGATGTTGTCAGCAGTGTTTAGGGGGGTGGGTGTGTGGGGGTGTTTTATGTTTTTTCCCTTTCCAGTTTTTTTTTTTACCATCTACATTTTTCCTTGTTTGTTCTTACTTTCTGAAGTTTTCCTTTACTGATGAGGTTTTTTAATAGTTTTTCCCTCTTGCTGCTTTTGCCCAGGCAGAACTTTGAGCCGGAGCTTCCCTCTGTCTGTATGCGGGCGGCCGTGCCGGCTCCTGGCTGCATGGAGGGTGGGTTTGGGTGCTGGGGGCCTCTGGGGGGAGCCGGGGCTGATGTTCCTCCTCTCCTGCTGCTATAAAGTCTCCCAGAGCCTTCCCTTCTCCAGGCTTGTTTTTCCTTTCCTTTTTTTTTTTTTTTTTTTACCTTTAACAAACTCTGCCTAATTGCTAACTGGATGGCAACAGCCAAATCCTGAGATTCTTGTCCCTAATACAACTTCATCCCATTATTCCCACCCTTCTGCAATTTGTGAGTATCGTTGAGTTCTCCCCCTATCCTTCACGGAGTTGTGGCCTCCAAAGCTGACAATATCAGCAGGTTTTTCCCAGCCCGTTCATCTAGCCCGTCGTCAGCGCGGGGCAGCGAGTGGCCTTGGCCAGACGGGACCTTCTTGGTGTGGCCCCTGTGTTTCGCCTGCCGAATCGGGGATAACTGCGGCTTGGCATGTGTTTGCGCCCAGCCGTGCCCCCAGCACGTTGAGATTAACCCAGGCACATTCCTCCGCTTGCCTACGGGAGTGCAGGCAGCGTCTGCATGGAGACTTTGGCCAGGAGGTTTAAATGGGTCTTATCGAGCAGAGCCGTGTTAAAGCAATTTACAGAAGCTTTCAGAGGGATGGTGGTACATCCCATCCTTCTGTCTGATCCCTGTGCTGCTCTCCCTTCCCCGTGCCCTCCGGCTCGGCAGCAGCCGGCGGTGTCGGGGATGCTCAGTCGCTGCCCGGGTTCGCGGGGTTCTGGCTTGACCGTAGGCAAGTCATGTTTTCCCTCTCCAGCCCATAATCTGGCTCTAATCTCAGGGTGGGGAATCTCGTTGATGGGACTGACTCGGGTTCAAGTGAGTTAGACTCTGCTTTATCACAGGACCTGGCAGTGCCAGCTGCAAAGCAGCATTAGCTTTTAAAAAAAAAAAAATTAAAAAAAGAAAAATACCCTGAGCTATGCAGCCCAGCTGTGGTCCTTAGCAAATTATCGTTGTGTACTGGTTAATTGTTTATCCATTAACTGTGACTGTGTCAATTATCTGACAAGGGAGCCCGGCGGTACCTGGCACGGCAAGGCGAGGAGGAGGAGGGAGGTGCACCATCCTTTCCGTGTTGGCTCTGTCCGTCTGCTTCTCTCCAGCCCTGTCGATGTGGTATTTGTCTGCTGGTTTCCTTCAAGTGTAATTGCTGGCATGGCACGTACGGGATACGTACCGACCTCTTCTTTGGAAAGTGCCTGAAGTTCCCACAAAGCAAGAGCATCTCTTTCAGACTCAAAAAAGTAATAAAGTGCGTTTTGTTTCCAAACGTTGCTAGTACAGACAGAAGAAATACAAAGTAAGATGCTGCTTTATTTCCTGCTGGATAGCCAATAAACAATTCTTTGCTGGAGTGCCAAGCAGGAAATAAATAGGATTTATTGTACGCGTCGGTGCAGACAATATTTTCAATATTCTCCCAAGATTCTGCATGTGCTTTGGTATAAGAGAAGAGATTGACCCAGTTTTTCTTGATTCGAGTCTGAGGGGATTTATTTTTTTCTTCTGAAGGCAGCTGATTTTTAACATGTTTTTGGGCTTATCAGCCCTATGTAGTAATAAAATTATGTACTTGTCTCAAGAACGTTCTTTCAAAAGCCACTAAACACATGAATTATTAAAACTTTAAATTATTTCCAAATTACGACATAGCCAGCTCTTTCTGCGGAGCTCGCTCAGGAATAATTGCCCAGTGTTCCTTGCAGAATTTAACATCAGAAATGTTGAAATTTTTTCTTTTTAAAAAAAAACCCAAAACCCAACATTCTGTCACACAATGTAAGACCTTCCACGAGTATAAATGGGCATCCTTGTATTGACTGCTGTAAAATGTTGCCGGTTTGTCCCATGTGTATTTTTTTTTTTTCAGCGTAGCTGTCGAGCTGTGACATTTATTGCAGAGCAGAACAAAGATTGAAGGGACTTTTTATGACGGAGACGCCCAGGAGCTTGGCTGCCTGCAGGGACCAGAGCTGGGTCCGCAGCCCCACGGCGAGTTTGCGGAGCCTGGAGAAGGAGGAGGAGGAGGAAAAAGACGCTTTGCAAATACTGACACGTGCTGAAAGCTTGCGGCAGTGCTAGCGGATGTGTCTCACATCTTGGGTGGATTTTGGGGTTTTGTGTGTTTTTTTTTTTTTTTAATTTTTTTTTTATTTTAAAAGTTATTTTGTTTCATTAATTTTTTAATAACTTTAAAAAAAACTTTTTAATTATTTCTTTTTCTTTTCTTCCTCCTTCCCCGTTTTTGTCCTTACTCAGGCTCCCTGGCAATGGCTGGGTGGGGGATAAAGGTGGGACGTACTGTAGTCCTCAGTGCCCAAACATCTCCAGGAGCCACTGCCTGGTCACCCGGAGCAGGCAACAGCCTTCCCACTGCCCCCTGTCCCCATCACAAAGGGTCGCTGGGCTGGTCCCCTGCCAGTCCCAGGCTGTAGAAGGGGGTGCGAGCTCCCTGGAGGGGTGAGGAGGAGCTGCAGCCCCTACCCGTGTTTGCTTCCAAGCTTTCTGTGGGCATTTGGGGTGCCCCTGGTGCTGCTCTGCTCCGCAGACCGGAGCCTGTGACTTGAGCACGCGGAGAGGATGGAGATGTGGGAGAGCACGAGACCACAAGAGACCCGTGGGCAATCATGTGAGGTGCATAAAAAACAGACGAAATCTGAATGACACCAGGAGTTTGTATCACTAGTTCGATCCCAAGGAAGGACACTTAACAAAAGCGCCTGCTGATTTTTCTGAGGGAGTTTTTTCCTCTGCGCAGCCTAACGTGGGAAACGCCAGCGTCGTGTGAATTAAGTCTAGGATTTGGCCAGGCATTAGTGTGATTTGTGCTTTTTCTGGTGCATCGCCGTTTATTACAGAGCTGGTTGAGGTGACTGGGCGAGTTGATGCAGAAGCTTCCGTGCTTTCCCTTTGAAATCAGTATGTGAAGGTACACCTAAGCCACAGCCGACCCCCCTGCAGGTTTTCGTATAGCTGGAAAGGGAAATATTATGTATTTTCCATTTATTAAAGTAAAGTGAAGTGTATGAGTCCTGTGGTCACTGGCATTGAGGGAAATCTCTTTTAGCCTGAAGCTACCTGTGCTTTTTTCACCGCTCTGGGCAGTGGTCCCTGTTGCCGCAGGGCTGGTGGTTGGTGTGTTGGATGGAGTGGGTAAGGGGCTGGAGGGAAGAGGGGGCCACACGTTTGCGGGGGGTTTTCCCTCATCCCTGCTGTGCTGACGTGCTGTGGAAGGGGTGATGACAGCCCTGCCTCCTTCCTCCTCCCCAGCGACCGTGGCTCCGGCACGCAGGTCCCTGCGATGTCCCTGAGAGCTGAAGGCCGTGCAGCTACGTCGACGCTGAAGAAGATCGCTGCAGACATGAGCAACATCATCGAGAGCCTGGACACCAGGGAGCTCCACTTTGAGGGGGAGGAGGTCGACTCAGAGGTGCTAAATGACCCAAAGGGTGCTGGTGAGTTAACACCCGTATGTTCTCACCCTGCGTCCCACCTGAATTTAATAACTGTTAATAGGGTAAAACCTCAGCAGTTTTGCCAAGCCAGGTGTTACCCATGGTTTAGGACGAGGAGGCATTACTCTTACACTTGAGCTCTTCAAGTCAGCTCCCTTCTGTGAAAGCGCGTCCTTAAGCTCTCTTAAATAAACCTGGTCTGTTTTAGTGGAATTAATGCTGCTGTGTAAATGCTCCCGTGTTAAAGTATTGCAACTACCTGCTGGCTTTCACGCCCTCGTTGATGGTTACAAGGCTGTTGAACTAACGGGGTTTGTGGTCCTTCCAGCGTGCATTCCCTTCTCTGCCATCTACCACACCCATGGGTTCAAAGAGCCGGGCACGCAGACGTACCTCACGGGAGTCCTGTCCGAGTGCGTGTGGTTGGAAGTTGAACGCTTTACTTCCCGAAGAAGGTCAGAACTTCCAGAAACTCATTTCATTTCCGTGCAACTGTTGTGAAAATGCTGTTTTGTAGGTTAATTCTGTGCGTGCTTGTGGTGAGTGAGGAAGCAGGAACGCCTGTGTCTCAGAAAATGCTCAAGAGAGAAGGTTTCCCATCTGTTTATAAACCTAATAAAGCAGAACAAGAAATTGTGGGAGGGAATGATCTAAGTAAAATTGAATGAGGGCCCCTTTAGATGAGGAGCTGCAGGGAAATGACCTCTATCAAAGCTGCAGCCTCGTGGTGGTCTTCTCCTGTGCAGGTACCGAGCCCAACGTTTACACCATCGAGCTGACCCATGGAGAGTTCACACTGGCAGGTGAAAAGGAAGTCAAGCACTTCCAGGAGTTTCACAGGGAGCTGACTGAGGTACAAAGCCTTCGTGCGCATCCCTATACCTACCCGGAGGTGAGTATGCAGCCCTGCGGACGCGATGGGCTCTGGGAAGATGTGATCTTCTTTTTCTCTTTTAATAAACATATTGGTGTGGCTTCACCGATCCCATTTACTTTGCTGTAAGGAGGAGAGGGCAGAAGAATTTAGTCTCTACAAAATTTAGCAGCTATAATAAAATATTTAATCTCTACATATTTAGTATCTGTAACCTAAGTGGTGCAAGCACCTCTCTGCTGACCCAGAAAGCACGTTGGGTCCCAGGTCATCAGCTTTTGAGTTGAATTTGGGGAAGGGTTATGCTAATGATGGTGGAAATTGTTGGTGCCATGTGGCTTTCTGCTGGCAGGGGCTGGATGTGGGAAGTGTGGGGGTCCCCGGGATGGGTGGTTGACCTGCTGGCCTTGGTGCTCGGGGTGGCTGGAAGCCCAAGGGGATCCATGGGAAGAGACCAAGGGGAGCCATGGGAAGAGACATGGTGTGAGTGGGCAAGAGCATCCTGTTGTGGGGAAATGTGGGGAGAGGATATAGGGAAGGTGTGAAATTATGAGGGTTAAGGGCTGGGGGAACATAATGCCCTGAAAACAGGGTTTAGGCTCCCTTTCCTTAGAAAGGGTTTAGGCTCCCTTTTTCCCCCTGAAAAGTCAACCTCTGAGGCTTCTGGGCTGTATTTTTGTTTGTGAGCCAATTGGAGCACACTGGCTTCTTTTAAATGAATCGACGCTTCCCTTTTTTTTTGCTTTCCTGCCCACCCATCTCTCAGTTTTTAAGAGTTGGATGGGGAAAATAAAAGCCTGGCAGAAGAAGGGTTGCGTATCGAGGCGTTGCACGCAGTCGCAGCATGTGGAATCGACGTTGGGGTTTGTTTTTTTTTTCTTCCAGTCACACGGTGAGAAGACAATCCATCAAAAGGGTGAGAGCCGAGGCAGATTGCCGAGCCTGCCGCACACGGCGGAGAGCACGGTGCGGGAAGAGCACTTTCTCCAGCAGGAGGGTAAGCGCCCGGCTCGCTCTGCGGGGGACGGAGGGATGCTCTGGGGGGGCTTCTGAAGTGCAGAGATGCCAGGCAGGCTGCTCGCAAAGCCATATGCTACCAAAGCCCTTATTTTATTACCATTAAAGTCTTTTGCTTGACAAACTTAGACTTTGCCAAGTCCAGCTTTAATGCCAAATTCTCCTCCAGGCAAAGAGGAGGATGCTGCTCCTGGGGTTCTGTCCTGGATTGAGCCACACAGGACTAATTTCTCTTCTCATGCTGGGGAAAACTCCACTTTTGGAAGATCTTGCTGTCTGAATTCATGAAAATACTTACTTTATAGCCAGCTAGGCTACGTGGGATTCAAGGTCTCGGTGTTTTTCAAGCCTTGCCAGGTGCAGGGATGAGGAGGAGCGAGGCCTGGGCGTTTGACCCAGGCTGGCCAACAGGATTATTTCGTACCATGAACGTCACATTCGATATAAATTAGGAAGTTTGCTGTGTAGTCTCCCTCTCCCTCGATGGTGGCAGTCCAGAGAACTTGTTGCCCCGGTGACGGACCCCTGAGGCCTTCCCTTCCTCCCAGAGCCATTGCGCTCGCAGTGTCGACATTACTGTCCCCTGCTGGGAGCACACAGCTTCCTGCTGGTAGAATTGGCTGGGTATAATTCTTGTGTATCTTATATTAGTATTGGGATTAATACAGGTTCTTCAGTATTATTTAGTCTTATCCTATTAAATCTATTTATATTTCAACCCTCATGTTTCCGTGCTTTCCCTGATTCCCCTTTCCAGGTGGGGAGGGGTCATCGGGTGATAGAATAATTGTCTGAACGACAGTAAATGTTACGGGTTTTCCCAAACCCTACCGTGTTCATACGGGCAAAGTTCTCCTCTGCAGTTGAGGAAACCACGATGCCCAGGGTGGCAGGTCCCTTCCTCCCACCTGCTGCGATTTTAAAGATAGAAGGAGCAGTTTGCAGAGTCAAGTTGCCTGACGGAGGCAGCCCGCGGCCATCAAAATCTGAGAGATTTCAGTTCCTGTCCTCCTGTGAAAGAGGAGATGACAGTCAGGCTCTTGATGCTGAAATGGGTAATTTTAGCCGAGGCACACGTGGTTCTGTGTAACTTCATCAGATGTTAACAGATGGGCCCTTCCATGAAGAGGGTGGGTGTCTTCCTACCTCTTCATTGCAGCTTCACTGTTTGCAAAAAAAAAAAAACACCAACAAAAAAACCACCAAAACCCAACAAGAGTCTGTAAAAAATAAACAAACCCACATTTTTTTCACCCTGTGCTTATCGTTCTTGCTGCCGTTCGCTCCCTCACCAGGCTTTCTGCTGCTGAAGCCTCCAGTCCAAAAGGTTGTGTCTGGTGTCTGTGCAGTGCAGATAACGCTCCCTGCTGTGCACGGCTTCACTGCTGGGCAGGAAGTTTCAGGAGAGAGGTGTTGGTTTAAAAGAGGAAGAAAAATGTTTTCTAGATCCCCTTTTTTTTTTCCCTACCCTTGGTTCCTTGTGGGAATCCCACAGCTTTCACATAGGGATGTATACCCCCGCTGCCCACCTGGGTAGCTCAGTGCTGTGATGCTAACGCTGAGAAGGACAAAGGTCTCGATGGCATTTGTTTCTTCTCGATTTGTTTTGTGTCCAGTAGGACTCTGCCGGTTTCCTGTGCCCGGAGAGCTTAATCTCCTC